>JAIXND010000690.1:8717500-9365478 GCA_023646645.1 Varanus salvator macromaculatus | reverse complement strand
GGCTCAGTGAGGCACGGAACTGGCAGGAACTTGTCAGGGCATGGAACCCTGGTCAATCGCACTGCTTCAGGCGTTTTTTCTCAGTATTTCGATGTTCCCCGTTCACTGATGCAGTCGGAGGCTGTACTCAAGGTAGACCCCAAAGAACCTCGTGAATTAACACTGTACCACATTCCCTCCAATTCATTGAACTCCCGAATTCAATGTTTGAAAACACTAGTGCAAGTATTATAACATGATTACATTGAACTGAGCCCTTCTAAGCTCAAATTGGGTAACGTGAACGTAAGAGCAATGAAACTTACCCTACATTCAAAGGAGCACGCCTGTTGTTCTGTAATACATACATGTTGGGGTTTCTGGGCACAGGGGACCGAGTAGTGATAACGCTTGAAACCAGTTGCGCCTACACAGTAGGAATGAGCAGGATGTCGTGGATTGTGTTTGGGCTCAGTGAGGCACGTAACTGGCAGGAAATTGTCAGGGCCAGGAACCCTGGTCAAGCGCACTGCTTCAGGCGTTTTTTCTCAGTATTTCGATGCTCCCATTCACAGGAGCAGTAGGAGCCTCTTACTCAGAGTAGACCCCAAAGAAACTCCTTGAATTAACAGTGTACCACATTCCCTCCAATTCAATTGAACTCCTCTTATTCAATGGATGAATACTCTAGTGCAAGTATTGTAATATCATTACATTGAACTGAGCCCTTCAATCTCAAATTGGGTAACTGAACGTAAGAGCATGCAGCTTACCTTGCATTCAAAGGAGCACGCCCGTGTTCTCTGTTTGTTCTGTAATACATACATGTTGGGGTTTCTGGGCACAGAGGACCGAGTAGTGATGACGCTTGAAACCAGTTGCGCCTACAAAGTAGCAATCAAGAGGATGTCATTGGATTATGTTTGGGCTCAGTGAGGCACGGAACTGGCAGGAACTTGTCAGGGCATAGGAACCTGGTCAATCGCACTGCTTCAGGTTTTTCTCAGTATTTCGATGTTCCCCGTTCACTGATGCAGTCGGAGGCTGTTACTCAAGGTAGACCCCAAAGAACCTCGTTGAATTAACACTGTACCACATTCCCTCCAATTCAATTGAACTCCCTAATTCAATGGATGAAAACACTAGTGCAAGTATTGTAATATCATTACATTGAACTGAGCCCTTCTAATCTCAAATTGGGTAACGTGAACGTAAGAGCAGTGAAACTTACCTTACATTCAAAGGAGCACGCCCGTGTTCTCTGTTTGTTCTGTAATACATACATGTTGGGGTTTCTGGGCACAGGGGACCGAGTATAGTGATAACGCTTGAAACCAGTTGCGCCTACACAGTAGGAATCAAGAGGATGTCGTTGGATTGTGTTTGGGCTCAGTGAGGCACGTAACTGGCAGGAACTTGTCAGGGCAAGGAACCCTGGTCAAGCGCACTGCTTCAGGCGTTTTTTCTCAGTATTTTGATGCTCCCCGTTCACTGATGCAGTCAGGCTGTTACTCAAGTAGACCCAAAGAACTCGTTGAATTAACACTGTACCCCATTCCCTCCAATTCAATTGAACTCCCCTAATTCAATGGATGAAAGCACTAGTGCAAGTATTGTAATATCATTACATTGAACTGAGTCCTTCAATCTCAAATTGGGTAACGTGAACGTAAGAGCGATGAAACTTACCCTACATTCAATGGAGCACGCCCGTTTTCCGTAATACATAGATGTTGGGGTTTCTGGGCACAGGGGACCGATTAGTGAACGCTTGAAACCAGTTGCGCCTACACAGTAGGAATGAGCAGGATGTCGTTGGATTGTGTTTGGGCTCAGTGAGGCACGTAACTGGCAGGAAATTGTCAGGGCCAAGGAACCCTGGTCAAGCGCACTGCTTCAGGCGTTTTTTCTCAGTATTTCGATGCTCCCCGTTCATGATGCAGTCGGAGGCTGTTACTCAAGGTAGACCCAAAGAACCTCGTTGAATTAACACTGTACCACATTCCCTCCAATTCAATTGAACTCCCGAATTCAATGTTTGAAAACACTAGTGCAAGTATTATAACATGATTACATTGAATTGAGCCCTTCTAAGCTCAAATTGGGTAACGTGAACGTAAGAGCAATGAAACTTACCCTACATTCAAAGGAGCACGCCCGTGTTCTGTGATTGTTCTGTAATACATACATGTTGGGGTTTCTGGGCACAGGGGACCGATTAGTGATAACGCTTGAAACCAGTTGCGCCTACACAGTAGGAATGAGCAGGATGTCGTTGGATTGTGTTTGGGCTCAGTGAGGCAGGTAACTGGCAGGAAATTGTCAGGGCCAAGGACCCTGGTCAAGCGCACTGCTTCAGGCGTTTTTTCTCAGTATTTCGATGCTCGGCATTCACAGGAGCAGTAGGAGGCTCTTACTCAGAGTAGACCCTAAAGAACTCCTTGAAGTAACAGTGTACCACATTCCCTCCAATTCAATTGAACTCCTCTTATTCAATGGATGAATACTCTAGTGCAAGTATTGTAATATCATTACATTGAACTGAGCCCTTCAATCTCAAATTGGGTAACTTGAACGTAAGAGCAGTGCAGCTTACCTTGCATTCAAAGGAGCACGCCCGTGTTCTCTGTTTGTTCTGTAATACATACATGTTGGGGTTTCTGGGCACAGAGGACCGAGTAGTGATGACGCTTGAAACCAGTTGCGCCTACAAATTAGCAATCAAGAGGATGTCATTGGATTGTGTTTGGGCTCAGTGAGGCACGGAACTGGCAGGAACTTGTCAGGGCCAAGGAACCCTGGTCAAGCGCACTGCTTCAGGCGTTTTTTCTCAGTATTTCGATGCTCGGCATTCACAGGAGCAGTAGGAGCCTCTTACTCAGAGTAGACCCTAAAGAAACTCCTTGAAGTAACAGTGTACCACATTCCCTCCAATTCAATTGAACTCCTCTTATTCAATGGATGAATACTCTAGTGCAAGTATTGTAATATCATTACATTGAACTGAGCCCTTCAATCTCAAATTGGGTAACTTGAACGTAAGAGCAGTGCAGCTTACCTTGCATTCAAAGGAGCACGCCCGTGTTCTCTGTTTGTTCTGTAATACATACATGTTGGGGTTTCTGGGCACAGAGGACCGAGTAGTGATGACGCTTGAAACCAGTTGCGCCTACAAATTAGCAATCAAGAGGATGTCATTGGATTGTGTTTGGGCTCAGTGAGGCACGGAACTGGCAGGAACTTGTCAGGGCATAGGAACCCTGGTCAATCGCACTGCTTCAGGTGTTTCTTCTCAGTATTTCGATGTTCCCGTTCACTGATGCAGTCGGAGGCTGTTACTCAAGGTAGACCCCAAAGAACCTCGTTGAATTAACACTGTACCACATTCCCTCCAATTCAATTGAACTCCCCGAATTCAATGTTTGAAAACACTAGTGCAAGTATTATAACATGATTACATTGAATTGAGCCCTTCTAAGCTCAAATTGGGTAACGTGAACGTAAGAGCGATGAAACTTACCCTACATTCAAAGGAGAACGCCCGTTTTCTGTAATACATACATGTTGGGGTTTCTGGGCACAGGGGACCGATTAGTGATAACGCTTGAAACCAGTTGCGCCTACACAGTAGGAATGAGCAGGATGTCGTTGGATTGTGTTTGGGCTCAGTGAGGCACGTAACTGGCAGGAAATTGTCAGGGCCAAGGAACCTGGTCAAGCGCACTGCTTCAGGCGTTTTTTCTCAGTATTTCGATGCTCGGCATTCACAGGAGCAGTAGGAGCCTCTTACTCAGAGTAGACCCTAAAGAAACTCCTTGAAGTAACAGTGTACCACATTCCCTCCAATTCAATTGAACTCCTCTTATTCAATGGATGAATACTCTAGTGCAAGTATTGTAATATCATTACATTGAACTGAGCCCTTCAATCTCAAATTGGGTAACTTGAACGTAAGAGCAGTGCAGCTTACCTTGCATTCAAAGCAGCACGCCCGTGTTCTCTGTTTGTTCTGTAATACATACATGTTGGGGTTTCTGGGCACAGGGGACCGAGTAGTGATAACGCTTGAAACCAGTTGCGCCTACACAGTAGCAATCAAGAGGATGTCATTGGATTGTGTTTGGGCTCAGTGAGGCAGGTAACTGGCAGGAACTTGTCAGGGCATAGGAACCCTGGTCAATTGCACTGCCTCAGGAGTTTTTTCTCAGTATTTTGATGTTCCCCGTTCACTGATGCAGTCACAGGCTGTTACTCAAGGTAGACCCCAAAGAACCTCGTTGAATTAACACTGTACCACATTCCCTCCAATTCAATTGAACTCCCCGTATTCAATGTTTGAAAACACTAGTGCAAGTATTATAACATGATTACATTGAATTGAGCCCTTCTAAGCTCAAATTGGGTAACGTGAACGTAAGAGCGATGAAACTTACCCTACATTCAATGGAGCACGCCCGTTTTCCCTAATACATAGATGTTGGGTTTCTGGGCACAGGGGACCGATTAGTGATAACGCTTGAAACCAGTTGCGCCTACACAGTGGGAATGCGCAGGATGTCGTTGGATTGTGTTTGGGCTCAGTGAGGCACGTAACTGGCAGGAAATAGTCAGGGCCAAGGAACCCTGGTCAAGCGCACTGCTTCAGACGTTTTTTCTCAGTATTTTGAAGCTCCCCGTTCATTGATGCAGTCGGAGGCTGTTACTCAAGGTAGACCCCAAAGAACCTCGTTGAATTAACACTGTACCACATTCCCTCCAATTCAATTGAACTCCCCGAATTCAATGTTTGAAAACACTAGTGCAAGTATTATAACATGATTACATTGAATTGAGCCCTTCTAAGCTCAAATTGGGTAACGTGAACGTAAGAGCAATGAAACTTACCCTACATTCAAAGGAGCACGCCCGTGTTCTGTGATTGTTCTGTAATACATACATGTTGGGGTTTCTGGGCACAGGGGACCGATTAGTGATAACGCTTGAAACCAGTTGCGCCTACACAGTAGGAATGAGCAGGATGTCGTTGGATTGTGTTTGGGCTCAGTGAGGCACGTAACTGGCAGGAAATTGTCAGGGCCAAGGAACCCTGGTCAAGCGCACTGCTTCAGGCGTTTTTTCTCAGTATTTCGATGCTCGGCATTCACAGGAGCAGTAGGAGCCTCTTACTCAGAGTAGACCCCAAAGAAACTCCTTGAAGTGTACCACATTCCCTCCAATTCAATTGAACTCCTCTATTCAATGGATGAATACTCTAGTGCAAGTATTGTAATATCATTACATTGAGCTGAGCCCTTCAATCTCAAATTGGGTAACTTGAACGTAAGAGCAGTGCAGCTTACCTTGCATTCAAAGGAGCACGCCCGTGTTCTCTGTTTGTTCTGTAATACATACATGTTGGGGTTTCTGGGCACAGAGGACCGAGTAGTGATGACGCTTGAAACCAGTTGCGCCTACAAATAGCAATCAAGAGGATGTCATTGGATTGTGTTTGGCTCAGTGAGGCACGGAACTGGCAGGAACTTGTCAGGGCCAAGGAACCCTGGTCAAGCGCACTGCTTCAGGCGTTTTTTCTCAGTATTTCGATGCTCGGCATTCACAGGAGCAGTAGGAGCCTCTTACTCAGAGTAGACCCTAAAGAAACTCCTTGAAGTAACAGTGTACCACATTCCCTCCAATTCAATTGAACTCCTCTTATTCAATGGATGAATACTCTAGTGCAAGTATTGTAATATCATTACATTGAACTGAGCCCTTCAATCTCAAATTGGGTAACTTGAACGTAAGAGCAGTGCAGCTTACCTTGCATTCAAAGCAGCACGCCCGTGTTCTCTGTTTGTTCTGTAATACATACATGTTGGGGTTTCTGGGCACAGAGGACCGAGTAGTGATGACGCTTGAAACCAGTTGCGCCTACAAATTAGCAATCAAGAGGATGTCATTGGATTGTGTTTGGGCTCAGTGAGGCACGGAACTGGCAGGAACTTGTCAGGGCATAGGAACCCTGGTCAATCGCACTGCTTCAGGTGTTTCTTCTCAGTATTTCGATGTTCCCCGTTCACTGATGCAGTCGGAGGCTGTTACTCAAGGTAGACCCCAAAGAACCTCGTTGAATTAACACTGTACCACATTCCCTCCAATTCAATTGAACTCCCCGAATTCAATGTTTGAAAACACTAGTGCAAGTATTATAACATGATTACATTGAATTGAGCCCTTCTAAGCTCAAATTGGGTAACGTGAACGTAAGAGCGATGAAACTTACCCTACATTCAATGGAGCACGCCCGTGTTCTGTAATACATACATGTTGGGGTTTCTGGGCACAGGGGACCGATTAGTGATAACGCTTGAAACCAGTTGCGCCTACACAGTAGGAATGAGCAGGATGTCGTTGGATTGTGTTTGGGCTCAGTGAGGCACGTAACTGGCAGGAAATTGTCAGGGCCAAGGAACCCTGGTCAAGCGCACTGCTTCAGGCGTTTTTTCTCAGTATTTCGATGCTCGGCATTCACAGGAGCAGTAGGAGCCTCTTACTCAGAGTAGACCCTAAAGAAACTCCTTGAAGTAACAGTGTACCACATTCCCTCCAATTCAATTGAACTCCTCTTATTCAATGGATGAATACTCTAGTGCAAGTATTGTAATATCATTACATTGAACTGAGCCCTTCAATCTCAAATTGGGTAACTTGAACGTAAGAGCAGTGCAGCTTACCTTGCATTCAAAGGAGCACGCCCGTGTTCTCTGTTTGTTCTGTAATACATACATGTTGGGGTTTCTGGGCACAGGGGACCGAGTAGTGATAACGCTTGAAACCAGTTGCGCCTACACAGTAGCAATCAAGAGGATGTCATTGGATTGTGTTTGGCTCAGTGAGGCAGGTAACTGGCAGGAACTTGTCAGGGCATAGGAACCCTGGTCAATCGCACTGCTTCAGGCGTTTTTTCTCAGTATTTGATGTTCCCCGTTCACTGATGCAGTCGGAGGCTGTTACTCAAGGTAGACCCCAAAGAACCTCGTTGAATTAACACTGTACCACATTCCCTCCAATTCAATTGAACTCCCCTAATTCAATGGATGAAAGCACTAGTGCAAGTATTGTAATATCATTACATTGAACTGAGCCCTTCAATCTCAAATTGGGTAACTTGAACGTAAGAGCAGTGCAGCCTGCCTTGCATTCAAAGCAGCACGCCCGTGTTCTCTGTTTGTTCTGTAATACATACATGTTGGGGTTTCTGGGCACAGGGGACCGAGTAGTGATAACGCTTGAAACCAGTTGCGCCTACACAGTAGCAATCAAGAGGATGTCATTGGATTGTGTTTGGGCTCAGTGAGGCAGGTAACTGGCAGGAACTTGTCAGGGCATAGGAACCCTGGTCAATTGCACTGCCTCAGGAGTTTTTTCTCAGATTTTGATGTTCCCCGTTCACTGATGCAGTCACAGGCTGTTACTCAAGGTAGACCCCAAAGAACCTCGTTGAATTAACACTGTACCACATTCCCTCCAATTCAATTGAACTCCCCGTATTCAATGTTTGAAAACACTAGTGCAAGTATTATAACATGATTACATTGAATTGAGCCCTTCTAAGCTCAAATTGGGTAACGTGAACGTAAGAGCGATGAAACTTACCCTACATTCAATGGAGCACGCCCGTTTTCCGTAATACATACATGTTGGGGTTTCTGGGCACAGGGTACCGATTAGTGATAACGCTTGAAACCAGTTGCGCCTACACAGTAGGAATGAGCAGGATGTCGTTGGATTGTGTTTGGGCTCAGTGAGGCACGTAACTGGCAGGAAATTGTCAGGGCCAAGGAACCCTGGTCAAGCGCACTGCTTCAGGCGTTTTTTCTCAGTATTTTGAAGCTCACCGTTCATTGATGCAGTCGGAGGCTGTTACTCAAGGTAGACCCCAAAGAACCTCGTTGAATTAACACTGTACCACATTCCCTCCAATTCAATTGAACTCCCCGAATTCAATGTTTGAAAACACTAGTGCAAGTATTATAACATGATTACATTGAATTGAGCCCTTCTAAGCTCAAATTGGGTAACGTGAACGTAAGAGCAATGAAACTTACCCTACATTCAAAGGAGCACGCCCGTGTTCTGTGATTGTTCTGGAATACATACATGTTGGGGTTTCTGGGCACAGGGGACCGATTAGTGATAACGCTTGAAACCAGTTGCGCCTACACAGTAGGAATGAGCAGGATGTCGTTGGATTGTGTTTGGGCTCAGTGAGGCACGTAACTGGCAGGAAATTGTCAGGGCCAAGGAACCCTGGTCAAGCGCACTGCTTCAGGCGTTTTTTCTCAGTATTTCGATGCTCGGCATTCACAGGAGCAGTAGGAGCCTCTTACTCAGAGTAGACCCTAAAGAAACTCCTTGAAGTAACAGTGTACCACATTCCCTCCAATTCAATTGAACTCCTCTTATTCAATGGATGAATACTCTAGTGCAAGTATTGTAATATCATTACATTGAGCTGAGCCCTTCAATCTCAAATTGGGTAACTTGAACGTAAGAGCAGTGCAGCTTACCTTGCATTCAAAGGAGCACGCCCGTGTTCTCTGTTTGTTCTGTAATACATACATGTTGGGGTTTCTGGGCACAGAGGACCGAGTAGTGATGACGCTTGAAACCAGTTGCGCCTACAAATTAGCAATCAAGAGGATGTCATTGGATTGTGTTTAGGCTCAGTGAGGCACGGAACTGGCAGGAACTTGTCAGGGCCAAGGAACCCTGGTCAAGCGCACTGCTTCAGGCGTTTTTTCTCAGTATTTCGATGCTCGGCATTCACAGGAGCAGTAGGAGCCTCTTACTCAGAGTAGACCCTAAAGAAACTCCTTGAAGTAACAGTGTACCACATTCCCTCCAATTCAATTGAACTCCTCTTATTCAATGGATGAATACTCTAGTGCAAGTATTGTAATATCATTACATTGAACTGAGCCCTTCAATCTCAAATTGGGTAACTTGAACGTAAGAGCAGTGCAGCTTACCTTGCATTCAAAGGAGCACGCCCGTGTTCTCTGTTTGTTCTGTAATACATACATGTTGGGGTTTCTGGGCACAGAGGACCGAGTAGTGATGACGCTTGAAACCAGTTGCGCCTACAAATTAGCAATCAAGAGGATGTCATTGGATTGTGTTTGGGCTCAGTGAGGCACGGAACTGGCAGGAACTTGTCAGGGCATAGGAACCCTGGTCAATCGCACTGCTTCAGGTGTTTCTTCTCAGTATTTCGATGTTCCCCGTTCACTGATGCAGTCGGAGGCTGTTACTCAAGGTAGACCCCAAAGAACCTCGTTGAATTAACACTGTACCACATTCCCTCCAATTCAATTGAACTCCCCGAATTCAATGTTTGAAAACACTAGTGCAAGTATTATAACATGATTACATTGAATTGAGCCCTTCTAAGCTCAAATTGGGTAACGTGAACGTAAGAGCGATGAAACTTACCCTACATTCAATGGAGAACGCCCGTTTTCTGTAATACATACATGTTGGGGTTTCTGGGCACAGGGGACCGATTAGTGATAACGCTTGAAACCAGTTGCGCCTACACAGTAGGAATGAGCAGGATGTCCTTTGATTGTGTTTAGGCTCAGTGAGGCACGTAACTGGCAGGAAATGGTCAGCGCGAAGGAACCCTGGTCAATCTCACTGCTTCAGACGTTTTTTCTCAGTATTTTGAAGCTCCCCGTTCATTGATGCAGTCGGAGGCTGTTACTCAAGGTAGACCCCAAAGAACCTCGTTGAATTAACACTGTACCACATTCCATCCAATTCAATTGAACTCCCCGAATTCAATGTTTGAAAACACTAGTGCAAGTATTATAACATGATTACATTGAATTGAGCCCTTCTAAGCTCAAATTGGGTAACGTGAACGTAAGAGCAATGAAACTTACCCTACATTCAAAGGAGCACGCCCGTGTTCTGTGATTGTTCTGTAATACATACATGTTGGGGTTTCAGGGCACAGGGGACGATTAGTGATAACGCTTGAAACCAGTTGCGCCTACACAGTAGGAATGAGCAGGATTTCGTTGGATTGTGTTTGGGCTCAGTGAGGCACGTAACTGGCAGGAAATTGTCAGGGCCAAGGAACCCTGGTCAAGCACACTGCATCAGGCGTTTTTTCTCAGTATTTCGATGCTCGGCATTCACAGGAGCAGTCGGAGCCTCTTACTCAGAGTAGACCCAAAAGAAACTCCTTGAAGTAACAGTGTACCACATTCCCTCCAATTCAATTGAACTCCTCTTATTCAATGGATGAATACTCTAGTGCAAGTATTGTAATATCATTACATTGAACTGAGCCCTTCAATCTCAAATTGGGTAACTTGAACGTAAGAGCAGTGCAGCTTACCTTGCATTCAAAGGAGCACGCCCGTGTTCTCTGTTTGTTCTGTAATACATACATGTTGGGGTTTCTGGGCACAGAGGACCGAGTAGTGATGACGCTTGAAACCAGTTGCGCCTACAAATTAGCAATCAAGAGGATGTCATTGGATTGTGTTTGGGCTCAGTGAGGCACGGAACTGGCAGGAACTTGTCAGGGCATAGGAACCCTGGTCAATCGCACTGCTTCAGGTGTTTCTTCTCAGTATTTCGATGTTCCCCGTTCACTGATGCAGTCGGAGGCTGTTACTCAAGGTAGACCCCAAAGAACCTCGTTGAATTAACACTGTACCACATTCCCTCCAATTCAATTGAACTCCCCGAATTCAATGTTTGAAAACACTAGTGCAAGTATTATAACATGATTACATTGAATTGAGCCCTTCTAAGCTCAAATTGGGTAACGTGAACGTAAGAGCGATGAAACTTACCCTACATTCAATGGAGCACGCCAGTGTTCTGTAATACATACATGTTGGGGTTTCTGGGCACAGGGGACCGATTAGTGATAACGCTTGAAACCAGTTGCGCCTACACAGTAGGAATGAGCAGGATGTCGTTGGATTGTGTTTGGGCTCAGTGAGGCACGTAACTGGCAGGAAATTGTCAGGGCCAAGGAACCCTGGTCAAGCGCACTGCTTCAGGCGTTTTTTCTCAGTATTTCGATGCTCGGCATTCACAGGAGCAGTAGGAGCCTCTTACTCAGAGTAGACCCTAAAGAAACTCCTTGAAGTAACAGTGTACCACATTCCTTCCAATTCAATTGAACTCCTCTTATTCAATGGATGAATACTCTAGTGCAAGTATTGTAATATCATTACATTGAACTGAGCCCTTCAATCTCAAATTGGGTAACTTGAACGTAAGAGCAGTGCAGCTTACCTTGCATTCAAAGGAGCACGCCCGTGTTCTCTGTTTGTTCTGTAATACATACATGTTGGGGTTTCTGGGCACAGAGGACCGAGTAGTGATGACGCTTGAAACCAGTTGCGCCTACAAAGTAGCAATCAAGAGGATGTCATTGGATTGTGTTTGGGCTCAGTGAGGCACGGAACTGGCAGGAACTTGTCAGGGCATAGGAACCCTGGTCAATCGCACTGCTTCAGGTGTTTCTTCTCAGTATTTCGATGTTCCCCGTTCACTGATGCAGTCGGAGGCTGTTACTCAAGGTAGACCCCAAAGAACCTCGTTGAATTAACACTGTACCACATTCCCTCCAATTCAATTGAACTCCCCTAATTCAATGGATGAAAGCACTAGTGCAAGTATTGTAATATCATTACATTGAACTGAGCCCTTCAATCTCAAATTGGGTAACTTGAACGTAAGAGCAGTGCAGCCTGCCTTGCATTCAAAGCAGCACGCCCGTGTTCTCTGTTTGTTCTGTAATACATACATGTTGGGGTTTCTGGGCACAGGGGACCGAGTAGTGATAACGCTTGAAACCAGTTGCGCCTACACAGTAGCAATCAAGAGGATGTCATTGGATTGTGTTTGGGCTCAGTGAGGCAGGTAACTGGCAGGAACTTGTCAGGGCATAGGAACCCTGGTCAATTGCACTGCCTCAGGAGTTTTTTCTCAGAATTTTGATGTTCCCCGTTCACTGATGCAGTCACAGGCTGTTACTCAAGGTAGACCCCAAAGAACCTCGTTGAATTAACACTGTACCACATTCCCTCCAATTCAATTGAACTCCCCGTATTCAATGTTTGAAAACACTAGTGCAAGTATTATAACATGATTACATTGAATTGAGCCCTTCTAAGCTCAAATTGGGTAACGTGAACGTAAGAGCGATGAAACTTACCCTACATTCAATGGAGCACGCCCGTTTTCCGTAATACATACATGTTGGGGTTTCTGGGCACAGGGTACCGATTAGTGATAACGCTTGAAACCAGTTGCGCCTACACAGTAGGAATGAGCAGGATGTCGTTGGATTGTGTTTGGGCTCAGTGAGGCACGTAACTGGCAGGAAATTGTCAGGGCCAAGGAACCCTGGTCAAGCGCACTGCTTCAGGCGTTTTTTCTCAGTATTTTGAAGCTCACCGTTCATTGATGCAGTCGGAGGCTGTTACTCAAGGTAGACCCCAAAGAACCTCGTTGAATTAACACTGTACCACATTCCCTCCAATTCAATTGAACTCCCCGAATTCAATGTTTGAAAACACTAGTGCAAGTATTATAACATGATTACATTGAATTGAGCCCTTCTAAGCTCAAATTGGGTAACGTGAACGTAAGAGCAATGAAACTTACCCTACATTCAAAGGAGCACGCCCGTGTTCTGTGATTGTTCTGAATACATACATGTTGGGGTTTCTGGGCACAGGGGACCGATTAGTGATAACGCTTGAAACCAGTTGCGCCTACACAGTAGGAATGAGCAGGATGTCGTTGGATTGTGTTTGGGCTCAGTGAGGCAGGTAACTGGCAGGAAATTGTCAGGGCCAAGGAACCCTGGTCAAGCGCACTGCTTCAGGCGTTTTTTCTCAGTATTTCGATGCTCGGCATTCACAGGAGCAGTAGGAGCCTCTTACTCAGAGTAGACCCTAAAGAAACTCCTTGAAGTAACAGTGTACCACATTCCCTCCAATTCAATTGAACTCCTCTTATTCAATGGATGAATACTCTAGTGCAAGTATTGTAATATCATTACATTGAGCTGAGCCCTTCAATCTCAAATTGGGTAACTTGAACGTAAGAGCAGTGCAGCTTACCTTGCATTCAAAGGAGCACGCCCGTGTTCTCTGTTTGTTCTGTAATACATACATGTTGGGGTTTCTGGGCACAGAGGACCGAGTAGTGATGACGCTTGAAACCAGTTGCGCCTACAAATTAGCAATCAAGAGGATGTCATTGGATTGTGTTTAGGCTCAGTGAGGCACGGAACTGGCAGGAACTTGTCAGGGCCAAGGAACCCTGGTCAAGCGCACTGCTTCAGGCGTTTTTTCTCAGTATTTCGATGCTCGGCATTCACAGGAGCAGTAGGAGCCTCTTACTCAGAGTAGACCCTAAAGAAACTCCTTGAAGTAACAGTGTACCACATTCCCTCCAATTCAATTGAACTCCTCTTATTCAATGGATGAATACTCTAGTGCAAGTATTGTAATATCATTACATTGAACTGAGCCCTTCGATCTCAAATTGGGTAACTTGAACGTAAGAGCAGTGCAGCTTACCTTGCATTCAAAGGAGCACGCCCGTGTTCTCTGTTTGTTCTGTAATACATACATGTTGGGGTTTCTGGGCACAGAGGACCGAGTAGTGATGACGCTTGAAACCAGTTGCGCCTACAAATTAGCAATCAAGAGGATGTCATTGGATTGTGTTTGGGCTCAGTGAGGCACGGAACTGGCAGGAACTTGTCAGGGCATAGGAACCCTGGTCAATCGCACTGCTTCAGGTGTTTCTTCTCAGTATTTCGATGTTCCCCGTTCACTGATGCAGTCGGAGGCTGTTACTCAAGGTAGACCCCAAAGAACCTCGTTGAATTAACACTATACCACATTCCCTCCAATTCAATTGAACTCCCCGAATTCAATGTTTGAAAACACTAGTGCAAGTATTATAACATGATTACATTGAATTGAGCCCTTCTAAGCTCAAATTGGGTAACGTGAACGTAAGAGCGATGAAACTTACCCTACATTCAATGGAGAACGCCCGTTTTCTGTAATACATACGTGTTGGGGTTTCTGGGCACAGGGGACCGATTAGTGATAACGCTTGAAACCAGTTGCGCCTACACAGTAGGAATGAGCAGGATGTCGTTGGATTGTGTATGGGCTCAGTGAGGCACGTAACTGGCAGGAAATTGTCAGGGCCAAGGAACCCTGGTCAAGCGCACTGCTTCAGGCGTTTTTTCTCAGTATTTCGATGCTCGGCATTCACAGGAGCAGTAGGAGCCTCTTACTCAGAGTAGACCCTAAAGAAACTCCTTGAAGTAACAGTGTACCACATTCCCTCCAATTCAATTGAACTCCTCTTATTCAATGGATGAATACTCTAGTGCAAGTATTGTAATATCATTACATTGAACTGAGCCCTTCAATCTCAAATTGGGTAACTTGAACGTAAGAGCAGTGCAGCCTGCCTTGCATTCAAAGCAGCACGCCCGTGTTCTCTGTTTGTTCTGTAATACATACATGTTGGGGTATCTGGGCACAGGGGACCGAGTAGTGATAACGCTTGAAACCAGTTGCGCCTACACAGTAGCAATCAAGAGGATGTCATTGGATTGTGTTTGGGCTCAGTGAGGCAGGTAACTGGCAGGAACTTGTCAGGGCATAGGAACCCTGGTCAATTGCACTGCCTCAGGAGTTTTTTCTCAGAATTTTGATGTTCCCCGTTCACTGATGCAGTCACAGGCTGTTACTCAAGGTAGACCCCAAAGAACCTCGTTGAATTAACACTGTACCACATTCCCTGCAATTCAATTGAACTCCCCGTATTCAATGTTTGAAAACACTAGTGCAAGTATTATAACATGATTACATTGAATTGAGCCCTTCTAAGCTCAAATTGGGTAACGTGAACGTAAGAGCGATGAAACTTACCCTACATTCAATGGAGCACGCCCATTTTCCGTAATACATACATGTTGGGATTTCTGGGCACAGGGTACCGATTAGTGATAACGCTTGAAACCAGTTGCGCCTACACAGTAGGAATGAGCAGGATGTCGTTGGATTGTGTTTGGGCTCAGTGAGGCACGTAACTGGCAGGAAATTGTCAGGGCCAAGGAACCCTGGTCAAGCGCACTGCTTCAGGCGTTTTTTCTCAGTATTTTGAAGCTCACCGTTCATTGATGCAGTCGGAGGCTGTTACTCAAGGTAGACCCCAAAGAACCTCGTTGAATTAACACTGTACCACATTTCCTCCAATTCAATTGAACTCCCCGAATTCAATGTTTGAAAACACTAGTGCAAGTATTATAACATGATTACATTGAATTGAGCCCTTCTAAGCTCAAATTGGGTAACGTGAACGTAAGAGCAATGAAACTTACCCTACATTCAAAGGAGCACGCCCGTGTTCTGTGATTGTTCTGGAATACATACATGTTGGGGTTTCTGGGCACAGGGGACCGATTAGTGATAACGCTTGAAACCAGTTGCGCCTACACAGTAGGAATGAGCAGGATGTCGTTGGATTGTGTTTGGGCTCAGTGAGGCAGGTAACTGGCAGGAAATTGTCAGGGCCAAGGAACCCTGGTCAAGCGCACTGCTTCAGGCGTTTTTTCTCAGTATTTCGATGCTCGGCATTCACAGAACAGTAGGAGCCTCTTACTCAGAGTAGACCCTAAAGAAACTCCTTGAAGTGTACCACATTCCCTCCAATTCAATTGAACTCCTCTTATTCAATGGATGAATACTCTAGTGCAAGTATTGTAATATCATTACATTGAGCTGAGCCCTTCAATCTCAAATTGGGTAACTTGAACGTAAGAGCAGTGCAGCTTACCTTGCATTCAAAGGAGCACGCCCGTGTTCTCTTTTTGTTCTGTAATACATACATGTTGGGGTTTCTGGGCACAGAGGACCGAGTAGTGATGATGCTTGAAACCAGTTGCGCCTACAAATAAGCAATCAAGAGGATGTCATTGGATTGTGTTTAGGCTCAGTGAGGCACGGAACTGGCAGGAACTTGTCAGGGCCAAGGAACCCTGGTCAAGCGCACTGCTTCAGGCGTTTTTTCTCAGTATTTCGATGCTCGGCATTCACAGGAGCAGTAGGAGCCTCTTACTCAGAGTAGACCCTTAAGAAACTCCTTGAAGTAACAGTGTACCACATTCCCTCCAATTCAATTGAACTCCTCTTATTCAATGGATGAATACTCTAGTGCAAGTATTGTAATATCATTACATTGAACTGAGCCCTTCGATCTCAAATTGGGTAACTTGAACGTAAGAGCAGTGCAGCTTACCTTGCATTCAAAGCAGCACGCCCGTGTTCTCTGTTTGTTCTGTAATACATACATGTTGGGGTTTCTGGGCACAGAGGACCGAGTAGTGATGACGCTTGAAACCAGTTGCGCCTACAAATTAGCAATCAAGAGGATGTCATTGGATTGTGTTTGGGCTCAGTGAGGCACGGAACTGGCAGGAACTTGTCAGGGCATAGGAACCCTGGTCAATCGCACTGCTTCAGGTGTTTCTTCTCAGTATTTCGATGTTCCCCGTTCACTGATGCAGTCGGAGGCTGTTACTCAAGGTAGACCCCAAAGAACCTCGTTGAATTAACACTATACCACATTCCCTCCAATTCAATTGAACTCCCCGAATTCAATGTTTGAAAACACTAGTGCAAGTATTATAACATGATTACATTGAATTGAGCCCTTCTAAGCTCAAATTGGGTAACGTGAACGTAAGAGCGATGAAACTTACCCTACATTCAATGGAGCACGCCAGTGTTCTGTAATACATACATGTTGGGGTTTCTGGGCACAGGGGACCGATTAGTGATAACGCTTGAAACCAGTTGCGCCTACACAGTAGGAATGAGCAGGATGTCGTTGGATTGTGTTTGGGCTCAGTGAGGCACGTAACTGGCAGGAAATTGTCAGGACCAAGGAACCCTGGTCAAGCGCACTGCTTCAGGCGTTTTTTCTCAGTATTTCGATGCTCGGCATTCACAGGAGCAGTAGGAGCCTCTTACTCAGAGTAGACCCTAAAGAAACTCCTTGAAGTAACAGTGTACCACATTCCTTCCAATTCAATTGAACTCCTCTTATTCAATGGATGAATACTCTAGTGCAAGTATTGTAATATCATTACATTGAACTGAGCCCTTCAATCTCAAATTGGGTAACTTGAACGTAAGAGCAGTGCAGCTTACCTTGCATTCAAAGGAGCACGCCCGTGTTCTCTGTTTGTTCTGTAATACATACATGTTGGGGTTTCTGGGCACAGGGGACCGAGTAGTGATAACGCTTGAAACCAGTTGCGCCTACACAGTAGCAATCAAGAGGATGTCATTGGATTGTGTTTGGGCTCAGTGAGGCAGGTAACTGGCAGGAACTTATCAGGGCATAGGAACCCTGGTCAATTGCACTGCCTCAGGAGTTTTTTCTCAGAATTTTGATGTTCCCCGTTCACTGATGCAGTCGGAGGTTGTTACTCAAGGTAGACCCCAAAGAACCTCGTTGAATTAACACTGTACCACATTCCCTCCAATTCTATTGAACTCCCCTAATTCAATGGATGAAAGCACTAGTGCAAGTATTGTAATATCATTACATTGAACTGAGCCCTTCAATCTCAAATTGGGTAACTTGAACGTAAGAGCAGTGCAGCCTGCCTTGCATTCAAAGCAGCACGCCCGTGTTCTCTGTTTGTTCTGTAATACATACATGTTGGGGTTTCTGGGCACAGGGGACCGAGTAGTGATAACGCTTGAAACCAGTTGCGCCTACACAGTAGCAATCAAGAGGATGTCATTGGATTGTGTTTGCGCTCAGTGAGGCAGGTAACTGGCAGGAACTTGTCAGGGCATAGGAACCCTGGTCAATTGCACTGCCTCAGGAGTTTTTTCTCAGAATTTTGATGTTCCCCATTCACTGATGCAGTCACAGGCTGTTACTCAAGGTAGACCCCAAAGAACCTCGTTGAATTAACACTGTACCACATTCCCTCCAATTCAATTGAACTCCCCGTATTCAATGTTTGAAAACACTAGTGCAAGTATTATAACATGATTACATTGAATTGAGCCCTTCTAAGCTCAAATTGGGTAACGTGAACGTAAGAGCGATGAAACTTACCCTACATTCAATGGAGCACGCCCGTTTTCCGTAATACATACATGTTGGGGTTTCTGGGCACAGGGTACCGATTAGTGATAACGCTTGAAACCAGTTGCGCCTACACAGTAGGAATGAGCAGGATGTCGTTGGATTGTGTTTGGGCTCAGTGAGGCACGTAACTGGCAGGAAATTGTCAGGGCCAAGGAACCCTGGTCAAGCGCACTGCTTCAGGCGTTTTTTCTCAGTATTTTGAAGCTCACCGTTGATTGATGCAGTCGGAGGCTGTTACTCAAGGTAGACCCCAAAGAACCTCGTTGAATTAACACTGTACCACATTCCCTCCAATTCAATTGAACTCCCCGAATTCAATGTTTGAAAACACTAGTGCAAGTATTATAACATGATTACATTGAATTGAGCCCTTCTAAGCTCAAATTGGGTAACGTGAACGTAAGAGCAATGAAACTTACCCTACATTCAAAGGAGCACGCCCGTGTTCTGTGATTGTTCTGGAATACATACATGTTGGGGTTTCTGGGCACAGGGGACCGATTAGTGATAACGCTTGAAACCAGTTGCGCCTACACAGTAGGAATGAGCAGGATGTCGTTGGATTGTGTTTGGGCTCAGTGAGGCAGGTAACTGGCAGGAAATTGTCAGGGCCAAGGAACCCTGGTCAAGCGCACTGCTTCAGGCGTTTTTTCTCAGTATTTCGATGCTCGGCATTCACAGGAGCAGTAGGAGCCTCTTACTCAGAGTAGACCCTAAAGAAACTCCTTGAAGTAACAGTGTACCACATTCCCTCCAATTCAATTGAACTCCTCTTATTCAATGGATGAATACTCTAGTGCAAGTATTGTAATATCATTACATTGAGCTGAGCCCTTCAATCTCAAATTGGGTAACTTGAACGTAAGAGCAGTGCAGCTTACCTTGCATTCAAAGGAGCACGCCCGTGTTCTCTGTTTGTTCTGTAATACATACATGTTGGGGTTTCTGGGCACAGAGGACCGAGTAGTGATGACGCTTGAAACCAGTTGCGCCTACAAATTAGCAATCAAGAGGATGTCATTGGATTGTGTTTAGGCTCAGTGAGGCACGGAACTGGCAGGAACTTGTCAGGGCCAAGGAACCCTGGTCAAGCGCACTGCTTCAGGCGTTTTTTCTCAGTATTTCGATGCTCGGCATTCACAGGAGCAGTAGGAGCCTCTTACTCAGAGTAGACCCTAAAGAAACTCCTTGAAGTAACAGTGTACCACATTCCCTCCAATTCAATTGAACTCCTCTTATTCAATGGATGAATACTCTAGTGCAAGTATTGTAATATCATTACATTGAACTGAGCCCTTCGATCTCAAATTGGGTAACTTGAACGTAAGAGCAGTGCAGCTTACCTTGCATTCAAAGGAGCACGCCCGTGTTCTCTGTTTGTTCTGTAATACATACATGTTGGGGTTTCTGGGCACAGAGGACCGAGTAGTGATGACGCTTGAAACCAGTTGCGCCTACAAATTAGCAATCAAGAGGATGTCATTGGATTGTGTTTGGGCTCAGTGAGGCACGGAACTGGCAGGAACTTGTCAGGGCATAGGAACCCTGGTCAATCGCACTGCTTCAGGTGTTTCTTCTCAGTATTTCGATGTTCCCCGTTCACTGATGCAGTCGGAGGCTGTTACTCAAGGTAGACCCCAAAGAACCTCGTTGAATTAACACTATACCACATTCCCTCCAATTCAATTGAACTCCCCGAATTCAATGTTTGAAAACACTAGTGCAAGTATTATAACATGATTACATTGAATTGAGCCCTTCTAAGCTCAAATTGGGTAACGTGAACGTAAGAGCGATGAAACTTACCCTACATTCAATGGAGAACGCCCGTTTTCTGTAATACATACGTGTTGGGGTTTCTGGGCACAGGGGACCGATTAGTGATAACGCTTGAAACCAGTTGCGCCTACACAGTAGGAATGAGCAGGATGTCGTTGGATTGTGTATGGGCTCAGTGAGGCACGTAACTGGCAGGAAATTGTCAGGGCCAAGGAACCCTGGTCAAGCGCACTGCTTCAGGCGTTTTTTCTCAGTATTTCGATGCTCGGCATTCACAGGAGCAGTAGGAGCCTCTTACTCAGAGTAGACCCTAAAGAAACTCCTTGAAGTAACAGTGTACCACATTCCCTCCAATTCAATTGAACTCCTCTTATTCAATGGATGAATACTCTAGTGCAAGTATTGTAATATCATTACATTGAACTGAGCCCTTCAATCTCAAATTGGGTAACTTGAACGTAAGAGCAGTGCAGCCTGCCTTGCATTCAAAGCAGCACGCCCGTGTTCTCTGTTTGTTCTGTAATACATACATGTTGGGGTATCTGGGCACAGGGGACCGAGTAGTGATAACGCTTGAAACCAGTTGCGCCTACACAGTAGCAATCAAGAGGATGTCATTGGATTGTGTTTGGGCTCAGTGAGGCAGGTAACTGGCAGGAACTTGTCAGGGCATAGGAACCCTGGTCAATTGCACTGCCTCAGGAGTTTTTTCTCAGAATTTTGATGTTCCCCGTTCACTGATGCAGTCACAGGCTGTTACTCAAGGTAGACCCCAAAGAACCTCGTTGAATTAACACTGTACCACATTCCCTGCAATTCAATTGAACTCCCCGTATTCAATGTTTGAAAACACTAGTGCAAGTATTATAACATGATTACATTGAATTGAGCCCTTCTAAGCTCAAATTGGGTAACGTGAACGTAAGAGCGATGAAACTTACCCTACATTCAATGGAGCACGCCCATTTTCCGTAATACATACATGTTGGGATTTCTGGGCACAGGGTACCGATTAGTGATAACGCTTGAAACCAGTTGCGCCTACACAGTAGGAATGAGCAGGATGTCGTTGGATTGTGTTTGGGCTCAGTGAGGCACGTAACTGGCAGGAAATTGTCAGGGCCAAGGAACCCTGGTCAAGCGCACTGCTTCAGGCGTTTTTTCTCAGTATTTTGAAGCTCACCGTTCATTGATGCAGTCGGAGGCTGTTACTCAAGGTAGACCCCAAAGAACCTCGTTGAATTAACACTGTACCACATTTCCTCCAATTCAATTGAACTCCCCGAATTCAATGTTTGAAAACACTAGTGCAAGTATTATAACATGATTACATTGAATTGAGCCCTTCTAAGCTCAAATTGGGTAACGTGAACGTAAGAGCAATGAAACTTACCCTACATTCAAAGGAGCACGCCCGTGTTCTGTGATTGTTCTGGAATACATACATGTTGGGGTTTCTGGGCACAGGGGACCGATTAGTGATAACGCTTGAAACCAGTTGCGCCTACACAGTAGGAATGAGCAGGATGTCGTTGGATTGTGTTTGGGCTCAGTGAGGCAGGTAACTGGCAGGAAATTGTCAGGGCCAAGGAACCCTGGTCAAGCGCACTGCTTCAGGCGTTTTTTCTCAGTATTTCGATGCTCGGCATTCACAGGAACAGTAGGAGCCTCTTACTCAGAGTAGACCCTAAAGAAACTCCTTGAAGTGTACCACATTCCCTCCAATTCAATTGAACTCCTCTTATTCAATGGATGAATACTCTAGTGCAAGTATTGTAATATCATTACATTGAGCTGAGCCCTTCAATCTCAAATTGGGTAACTTGAACGTAAGAGCAGTGCAGCTTACCTTGCATTCAAAGGAGCACGCCCGTGTTCTCTTTTTGTTCTGTAATACATACATGTTGGGGTTTCTGGGCACAGAGGACCGAGTAGTGATGATGCTTGAAACCAGTTGCGCCTACAAATAAGCAATCAAGAGGATGTCATTGGATTGTGTTTAGGCTCAGTGAGGCACGGAACTGGCAGGAACTTGTCAGGGCCAAGGAACCCTGGTCAAGCGCACTGCTTCAGGCGTTTTTTCTCAGTATTTCGATGCTCGGCATTCACAGGAGCAGTAGGAGCCTCTTACTCAGAGTAGACCCTTAAGAAACTCCTTGAAGTAACAGTGTACCACATTCCCTCCAATTCAATTGAACTCCTCTTATTCAATGGATGAATACTCTATTGCAAGTATTGTAATATCATTACATTGAACTGAGCCCTTCGATCTCAAATTGGGTAACTTGAACGTAAGAGCAGTGCAGCTTACCTTGCATTCAAAGCAGCACGCCCGTGTTCTCTGTTTGTTCTGTAATACATACATGTTGGGGTTTCTGGGCACAGAGGACCGAGTAGTGATGACGCTTGAAAGCAGTTGCGCCTACAAATTAGCAATCAAGAGGATGTCATTGGATTGTGTTTGGGCTCAGTGAGGCACGGAACTGGCAGGAACTTGTCAGGGCATAGGAACCCTGGTCAATCGCACTGCTTCAGGTGTTTCTTCTCAGTATTTCGATGTTCCCCGTTCACTGATGCAGTCGGAGGCTGTTACTCAAGGTAGACCCCAAAGAACCTCGTTGAATTAACACTATACCACATTCCCTCCAATTCAATTGAACTCCCCGAATTCAATGTTTGAAAACACTAGTGCAAGTATTATAACATGATTACATTGAATTGAGCCCTTCTAAGCTCAAATTGGGTAACGTGAACGTAAGAGCGATGAAACTTACCCTACATTCAATGGAGCACGCCAGTGTTCTGTAATACATACATGTTGGGGTTTCTGGGCACAGGGGACCGATTAGTGATAACGCTTGAAACCAGTTGCGCCTACACAGTAGGAATGAGCAGGATGTCGTTGGATTGTGTTTGGGCTCAGTGAGGCACGTAACTGGCAGGAAATTGTCAGGACCAAGGAACCCTGGTCAAGCGCACTGCTTCAGGCGTTTTTTCTCAGTATTTCGATGCTCGGCATTCACAGGAGCAGTAGGAGCCTCTTACTCAGAGTAGACCCTAAAGAAACTCCTTGAAGTAACAGTGTACCACATTCCTTCCAATTCAATTGAACTCCTCTTATTCAATGGATGAATACTCTAGTGCAAGTATTGTAATATCATTACATTGAACTGAGCCCTTCAATCTCAAATTGGGTAACTTGAACGTAAGAGCAGTGCAGCTTACCTTGCATTCAAAGGAGCACGCCCGTGTTCTCTGTTTGTTCTGTAATACATACATGTTGGGGTTTCTGGGCACAGGGGACCGAGTAGTGATAACGCTTGAAACCAGTTGCGCCTACACAGTAGCAATCAAGAGGATGTCATTGGATTGTGTTTGGGCTCAGTGAGGCAGGTAACTGGCAGGAACTTATCAGGGCATAGGAACCCTGGTCAATTGCACTGCCTCAGGAGTTTTTTCTCAGAATTTGATGTTCCCCGTTCACTGATGCAGTCGGAGGTTGTTACTCAAGGTAGACCCCAAAGAACCTCGTTGAATTAACACTGTACCACATTCCCTCCAATTCTATTGAACTCCCCTAATTCAATGGATGAAAGCACTAGTGCAAGTGTTGTAATATCATTACATTGAACTGAGCCCTTCAATCTCAAATTGGGTAACTTGAACGTAAGAGCAGTGCAGCCTGCCTTGCATTCAAAGCAGCACGCCCGTGTTCTCTGTTTGTTCTGTAATACATACATGTTGGGGTTTCTGGGCACAGGGGACCGAGTAGTGATAACGCTTGAAACCAGTTGCGCCTACACAGTAGCAATCAAGAGGATGTCATTGGATTGTGTTTGCGCTCAGTGAGGCAGGTAACTGGCAGGAACTTGTCAGGGCATAGGAACCCTGGTCAATTGCACTGCCTCAGGAGTTTTTTCTCAGAATTTTGATGTTCCCCATTCACTGATGCAGTCACAGGCTGTTACTCAAGGTAGACCCCAAAGAACCTCGTTGAATTAACACTGTACCACATTCCCTCCAATTCAATTGAACTCCCCGTATTCAATGTTTGAAAACACTAGTGCAAGTATTATAACATGATTACATTGAATTGAGCCCTTCTAAGCTCAAATTGGGTAACGTGAACGTAAGAGCGATGAAACTTACCCTACATTCAATGGAGCACGCCCGTTTTCCGTAATACATACATGTTGGGGTTTCTGGGCACAGGGTACCGATTAGTGATAACGCTTGAAACCAGTTGCGCCTACACAGTAGGAATGAGCAGTATGTCGTTGGATTGTGTTTGGGCTCAGTGAGGCACGTAACTGGCAGGAAATTGTCAGGGCCAAGGAACCCTGGTCAAGCGCACTGCTTCAGGCGTTTTTTCTCAGTATTTTGAAGCTCACCGTTGATTGATGCAGTCGGAGGCTGTTACTCAAGGTAGACCCCAAAGAACCTCGTTGAATTAACACTGTACCACATTCCCTCCAATTCAATTGAACTCCCTGAATTCAATGTTTGAAAACACTAGTGCAAGTATTATAACATGATTACATTGAATTGAGCCCTTCTAAGCTCAAATTGGGTAACGTGAACGTAAGAGCAATGAAACTTACCCTACATTCAAAGGAGCACGCCCGTGTTCTGTGATTGTTCTGGAATACATACATGTTGGGGTTTCTGGGCACAGGGGACCGATTAGTGATAACGCTTGAAACCAGTTGCGCCTACACAGTAGGAATGAGCAGGATGTCGTTGGATTGTGTTTGGGCTCAGTGAGGCAGGTAACTGGCAGGAAATTGTCAGGGCCAAGGAACCCTGGTCAAGCGCACTGCTTCAGGCGTTTTTTCTCAGTATTTCGATGCTCGGCATTCACAGGAGCAGTAGGAGCCTCTTACTCAGAGTAGACCCTAAAGAAACTCCTTGAAGTAACAGTGTACCACATTCCCTCCAATTCAATTTAACTCCTCTTATTCAATGGATGAATACTCTAGTGCAAGTATTGTAATATCATTACATTGAGCTGAGCCCTTCAATCTCAAATTGGGTAACTTGAACGTAAGAGCAGTGCAGCTTACCTTGCATTCAAAGGAGCACGCCCGTGTTCTCTGTTTGTTCTGTAATACATACATGTTGGGGTTTCTGGGCACAGAGGACCGAGTAGTGATGACGCTTGAAACCAGTTGCGCCTACAAATTAGCAATCAAGAGGATGTCATTGGATTGTGTTTAGGCTCAGTGAGGCACGGAACTGGCAGGAACTTGTCAGGGCCAAGGAACCCTGGTCAAGCGCACTGCTTCAGGCGTTTTTTCTCAGTATTTCGATGCTCGGCATTCACAGGAGCAGTAGGAGCCTCTTACTCAGAGTAGACCCTAAAGAAACTCCTTGAAGTAACAGTGTACCACATTCCCTCCAATTCAATTGAACTCCTCTTATTCAATGGATGAATACTCTAGTGCAAGTATTGTAATATCATTACATTGAACTGAGCCCTTCGATCTCAAATTGGGTAACTTGAACGTAAGAGCAGTGCAGCTTACCTTGCATTCAAAGGAGCACGCCCGTGTTCTCTGTTTGTTCTGTAATACATACATGTTGGGGTTTCTGGGCACAGAGGACCGAGTAGTGATGACGCTTGAAACCAGTTGCGCCTACAAATTAGCAATCAAGAGGATGTCATTGGATTGTGTTTGGGCTCAGTGAGGCACGGAACTGGCAGGAACTTGTCAGGGCATAGGAACCCTGGTCAATCGCACTGCTTCAGGTGTTTCTTCTCAGTATTTCGATGTTCCCCGTTCACTGATGCAGTCGGAGGCTGTTACTCAAGGTAGACCCCAAAGAACCTCGTTGAATTAACACTATACCACATTCCCTCCAATTCAATTGAACTCCCCGAATTCAATGTTTGAAAACACTAGTGCAAGTATTATAACATGATTACATTGAATTGAGCCCTTCTAAGCTCAAATTGGGTAACGTGAACGTAAGAGCGATGAAACTTACCCTACATTCAATGGAGAACGCCCGTTTTCTGTAATACATACGTGTTGGGGTTTCTGGGCACAGGGGACCGATTAGTGATAACGCTTGAAACCAGTTGCGCCTACACAGTAGGAATGAGCAGGATGTCGTTGGATTGTGTATGGGCTCAGTGAGGCACGTAACTGGCAGGAAATTGTCAGGGCCAAGGAACCCTGGTCAAGCGCACTGCTTCAGGCGTTTTTTCTCAGTATTTCGATGCTCGGCATTCACAGGAGCAGTAGGAGCCTCTTACTCAGAGTAGACCCTAAAGAAACTCCTTGAAGTAACAGTGTACCACATTCCCTCCAATTCAATTGAACTCCTCTTATTCAATGGATGAATACTCTAGTGCAAGTATTGTAATATCATTACATTGAACTGAGCCCTTCAATCTCAAATTGGGTAACTTGAACGTAAGAGCAGTGCAGCCTGCCTTGCATTCAAAGCAGCACGCCCGTGTTCTCTGTTTGTTCTGTAATACATACATGTTGGGGTATCTGGGCACAGGGGACCGAGTAGTGATAACGCTTGAAACCAGTTGCGCCTACACAGTAGCAATCAAGAGGATGTCATTGGATTGTGTTTGGGCTCAGTGAGGCAGGTAACTGGCAGGAACTTGTCAGGGCATAGGAACCCTGGTCAATTGCACTGCCTCAGGAGTTTTTTCTCAGAATTTTGATGTTCCCCGTTCACTGATGCAGTCACAGGCTGTTACTCAAGGTAGACCCCAAAGAACCTCGTTGAATTAACACTGTACCACATTCCCTGCAATTCAATTGAACTCCCCGTATCCAATGTTTGAAAACACTAGTGCAAGTATTATAACATGATTACATTGAATTGAGCCCTTCTAAGCTCAAATTGGGTAACGTGAACGTAAGAGCGATGAAACTTACCCTACATTCAATGGAGCACGCCCATTTTCCGTAATACATACATGTTGGGATTTCTGGGCACAGGGTACCGATTAGTGATAACGCTTGAAACCAGTTGCGCCTACACAGTAGGAATGAGCAGGATGTCGTTGGATTGTGTTTGGGCTCAGTGAGGCACGTAACTGGCAGGAAATTGTCAGGGCCAAGGAACCCTGGTCAAGCGCACTGCTTCAGGCGTTTTTTCTCAGTATTTTGAAGCTCACCGTTCATTGATGCAGTCGGAGGCTGTTACTCAAGGTAGACCCCAAAGAACCTCGTTGAATTAACACTGTACCACATTTCCTCCAATTCAATTGAACTCCCCGAATTCAATGTTTGAAAACACTAGTGCAAGTATTATAACATGATTACATTGAATTGAGCCCTTCTAAGCTCAAATTGGGTAACGTGAACGTAAGAGCAATGAAACTTACCCTACATTCAAAGGAGCACGCCCGTGTTCTGTGATTGTTCTGGAATACATACATGTTGGGGTTTCTGGGCACAGGGGACCGATTAGTGATAACGCTTGAAACCAGTTGCGCCTACACAGTAGGAATGAGCAGGATGTCGTTGGATTGTGTTTGGGCTCAGTGAGGCAGGTAACTGGCAGGAAATTGTCAGGGCCAAGGAACCCTGGTCAAGCGCACTGCTTCAGGCGTTTTTTCTCAGTATTTCGATGCTCGGCATTCACAGGAACAGTAGGAGCCTCTTACTCAGAGTAGACCCTAAAGAAACTCCTTGAAGTGTACCACATTCCCTCCAATTCAATTGAACTCCTCTTATTCAATGGATGAATACTCTAGTGCAAGTATTGTAATATCATTACATTGAGCTGAGCCCTTCAATCTCAAATTGGGTAACTTGAACGTAAGAGCAGTGCAGCTTACCTTGCATTCAAAGGAGCACGCCCGTGTTCTCTTTTTGTTCTGTAATACATACATGTTGGGGTTTCTGGGCACAGAGGACCGAGTAGTGATGATGCTTGAAACCAGTTGCGCCTACAAATAAGCAATCAAGAGGATGTCATTGGATTGTGTTTAGGCTCAGTGAGGCACGGAACTGGCAGGAACTTGTCAGGGCCAAGGAACCCTGGTCAAGCGCACTGCTTCAGGCGTTTTTTCTCAGTATTTCGATGCTCGGCATTCACAGGAGCAGTAGGAGCCTCTTACTCAGAGTAGACCCTTAAGAAACTCCTTGAAGTAACAGTGTACCACATTCCCTCCAATTCAATTGAACTCCTCTTATTCAATGGATGAATACTCTAGTGCAAGTATTGTAATATCATTACATTGAACTGAGCCCTTCGATCTCAAATTGGGTAACTTGAACGTAAGAGCAGTGCAGCTTACCTTGCATTCAAAGCAGCACGCCCGTGTTCTCTGTTTGTTCTGTAATACATACATGTTGGGGTTTCTGGGCACAGAGGACCGAGTAGTGATGACGCTTGAAAGCAGTTGCGCCTACAAATTAGCAATCAAGAGGATGTCATTGGATTGTGTTTGGGCTCAGTGAGGCACGGAACTGGCAGGAACTTGTCAGGGCATAGGAACCCTGGTCAATCGCACTGCTTCAGGTGTTTCTTCTCAGTATTTCGATGTTCCCCGTTCACTGATGCAGTCGGAGGCTGTTACTCAAGGTAGACCCCAAAGAACCTCGTTGAATTAACACTATACCACATTCCCTCCAATTCAATTGAACTCCCCGAATTCAATGTTTGAAAACACTAGTGCAAGTATTATAACATGATTACATTGAATTGAGCCCTTCTAAGCTCAAATTGGGTAACGTGAACGTAAGAGCGATGAAACTTACCCTACATTCAATGGAGCACGCCAGTGTTCTGTAATACATACATGTTGGGGTTTCTGGGCACAGGGGACCGATTAGTGATAACGCTTGAAACCAGTTGCGCCTACACAGTAGGAATGAGCAGGATGTCGTTGGATTGTGTTTGGGCTCAGTGAGGCACGTAACTGGCAGGAAATTGTCAGGACCAAGGAACCCTGGTCAAGCGCACTGCTTCAGGCGTTTTTTCTCAGTATTTCGATGCTCGGCATTCACAGGAGCAGTAGGAGCCTCTTACTCAGAGTAGACCCTAAAGAAACTCCTTGAAGTAACAGTGTACCACATTCCTTCCAATTCAATTGAACTCCTCTTATTCAATGGATGAATACTCTAGTGCAAGTATTGTAATATCATTACATTGAACTGAGCCCTTCAATCTCAAATTGGGTAACTTGAACGTAAGAGCAGTGCAGCTTACCTTGCATTCAAAGGAGCACGCCCGTGTTCTCTGTTTGTTCTGTAATACATACATGTTGGGGTTTCTGGGCACAGGGGACCGAGTAGTGATAACGCTTGAAACCAGTTGCGCCTACACAGTAGCAATCAAGAGGATGTCATTGGATTGTGTTTGGGCTCAGTGAGGCAGGTAACTGGCAGGAACTTATCAGGGCATAGGAACCCTGGTCAATTGCACTGCCTCAGGAGTTTTTTCTCAGAATTTTGATGTTCCCCGTTCACTGATGCAGTCGGAGGTTGTTACTCAAGGTAGACCCCAAAGAACCTCGTTGAATTAACACTGTACCACATTCCCTCCAATTCTATTGAACTCCCCTAATTCAATGGATGAAAGCACTAGTGCAAGTGTTGTAATATCATTACATTGAACTGAGCCCTTCAATCTCAAATTGGGTAACTTGAACGTAAGAGCAGTGCAGCCTGCCTTGCATTCAAAGCAGCACGCCCGTGTTCTCTGTTTGTTCTGTAATACATACATGTTGGGGTTTCTGGGCACAGGGGACCGAGTAGTGATAACGCTTGAAACCAGTTGCGCCTACACAGTAGCAATCAAGAGGATGTCATTGGATTGTGTTTGCGCTCAGTGAGGCAGGTAACTGGCAGGAACTTGTCAGGGCATAGGAACCCTGGTCAATTGCACTGCCTCAGGAGTTTTTTCTCAGAATTTTGATGTTCCCCATTCACTGATGCAGTCACAGGCTGTTACTCAAGGTAGACCCCAAAGAACCTCGTTGAATTAACACTGTACCACATTCCCTCCAATTCAATTGAACTCCCCGTATTCAATGTTTGAAAACACTAGTGCAAGTATTATAACATGATTACATTGAATTGAGCCCTTCTAAGCTCAAATTGGGTAACGTGAACGTAAGAGCGATGAAACTTACCCTACATTCAATGGAGCACGCCCTTTTTCCGTAATACATACATGTTGGGGTTTCTGGGCACAGGGTACCGATTAGTGATAACGCTTGAAACCAGTTGCGCCTACACAGTAGGAATGAGCAGTATGTCGTTGGATTGTGTTTGGGCTCAGTGAGGCACGTAACTGGCAGGAAATTGTCAGGGCCAAGGAACCCTGGTCAAGCGCACTGCTTCAGGCGTTTTTTCTCAGTATTTTGAAGCTCACCGTTGATTGATGCAGTCGGAGGCTGTTACTCAAGGTAGACCCCAAAGAACCTCGTTGAATTAACACTGTACCACATTCCCTCCAATTCAATTGAACTCCCCGAATTCAATGTTTGAAAACACTAGTGCAAGTATTATAACATGATTACATTGAATTGAGCCCTTCTAAGCTCAAATTGGGTAACGTGAACGTAAGAGCAATGAAACTTACCCTACATTCAAAGGAGCACGCCCGTGTTCTGTGATTGTTCTGGAATACATACATGTTGGGGTTTCTGGGCACAGGGGACCGATTAGTGATAACGCTTGAAACCAGTTGCGCCTACACAGTAGGAATGAGCAGGATGTCGTTGGATTGTGTTTGGGCTCAGTGTGGCACGTAACTGGCAGGAAATTGTCAGGGCCAAGGAACCCTGGTCAAGCGCACTGCTTCAGGCGTTTTTTCTCAGTATTTCGATGCTCGGCATTCACAGGAGCAGTAGGAGCCTCTTACTCAGAGTAGACCCTAAAGAAACTCCTTGAAGTAACAGTGTACCACATTCCCTCCAATTCAATTTAACTCCTCTTATTCAATGGATGAATACTCTAGTGCAAGTATTGTAATATCATTACATTGAACTGAGCCCTTCAATCTCAAATTGGGTAACTTGAACGTAAGAGCAGTGCAGCTTACCTTGCATTCAAAGGAGCACGCCCGTGTTCTCTGTTTGTTCTGTAATACATACATGTTGGGGTTTCTGGGCACAGAGGACCGAGTAGTGATGACGCTTGAAACCAGTTGCGCCTACAAATTAGCAATCAAGAGGATGTCATTGGATTGTGTTTGGGCTCAGTGAGGCACGGAACTGGCAGGAACTTGTCAGGGCATAGGAACCCTGGTCAATCGCACTGCTTCAGGCGTTTTTTCTCAGTATTTCGATGTACCCCGTTCACTGATGCAGTCGGAGGCTGTTACTCAAGGTAGACCCCAAAGAACCTCGTTGAATTAACACTGTACCACATTCCCTCCAATTCAATTGAACTCCCCTAATTCAATGGATGAAAGCACTAGTGCAAGTATTGTAATATCATTACATTGAACTGAGCCCTTCAATCTCAAATTGGGTAACTTGAACGTAAGAGCAGTGCAGCCTACCTTGCATTCAAAGCAGCACGCCCGTGTTCTCTGTTTGTTCTGTAATACATACATGTTGGGGTTTCTGGGCACAGGGGACCGATTAGTGATAACGCTTGAAACCAGTTGCGCCTACACATTAGCAATCAAGAGGATGTCATTGGATTGTGTTTGGGCTCAGTGAGGCACGGAACTGGCAGGAACTTGTCAGGGCATAGGAACCCTGGTCAATCGCACTGCTTCAGGTGTTTCTTCTCAGTATTTCGATGTTCCCCGTTCACTGATGCAGTCGGAGGCTGTTACTCAAGGTAGACCCCAAAGAACCTCGTTGAATTAACACTGTACCACATTCCCTCCAATTCAATAGACCTCCCCGTATTCAATGTTTGAAAACACTAGTGCAAGTATTATAACATGATTACATTGAATTGAGCCCTTCTAAGCTCAAATTGGGTAACGTGAACGTAAGAGCGATGAAACTTACCCTACATTCAAAGGAGCACGCCCGTGTTCTGTGATTGTTCTGTAATACATACATGTTGGGGTTTCTGGGCACAGGGGACCGATTAGTGATAACGCTTGAAACCAGTTGCGCCTACACAGTAGGAATGAGCAGGATGTCGTTGGATTGTGTTTGGGCTCAGTGAGGCACGTAACTGGCAGGAAATTGTCAGGGCCAAGGAACCCTGGTCAAGCGCACTGCTTCAGGCGTTTTTTCTCAGTATTTCGATGCTCGGCATTCACAGGAGCAGTAGGAGCCTCTTACTCAGAGTAGACCCTAAAGAAACTCCTTGAAGTAACAGTGTACCACATTCCCTCCAATTCAATTGAACTCCTCTTATTCAATGGATGAATACTCTAGTGCAAGTATTGTAATATCATTACATTGAACTGAGCCCTTCAATCTCAAGTTGGGTAACTTGAACGTAAGAGCAGTGCAGCTTACCTTGCATTCAAAGGAGCACGCCCGTGTTCTCTGTTTGTTCTGTAATACATACATGTTGGGGTTTCTGGGCACAGAGGACCGAGTAGTGATGACGCTTGAAACCAGTTGCGCCTACAAATTAGCAATCAAGAGGATGTCATTGGATTGTGTTTGGGCTCAGTGAGGCAGGTAACTGGCAGCAACTTGTCAGGGCATAGGAACCCTGGTCAGTTGCACTGCCTCAGGCGTTTTTTCTCAGAATTTAGATTTTCCCCGTTCACTGATGCAGTCACAGGCTATTACTCAAGGTAGACGCCAAAGAACCTCGTTGAATTAACAGTGTACCACATTCCCTCCAATTCAATGGAACTCCCCTAATTCAATGGATGAAAGCACTAGTGCAAGTATTGTAATATCATTACATTGAACTCAGCCCTTGTAATCTCAAATTGGGTAACGTGAACGTAAGAGCTATGAAACTTACCGTACATTCAAAGGAGCACGCCCGTGTTCTCTGTTTATTCTGTAATACTTACATGTTGGGGTTTCTGGGCACAGGGGACCGAGTAGTCATAACGCTTGAAACCAGTTGCGCCTACACAGTAGGAATGAGCAGGATGTCGTTGGATTGTGTTTAGGCTCAGTGAGGCACGTAACTGGCAGGAAATTGTCAGCGCGAAGGAACCCTGGTCAATCTCACTGCTTCAGACGTTTTTTCTCAGTATTTTGAAGCTCCCCGTTCATTGATGCAGTCGGAGGCTGTTACTCAAGGTAGACCCCAAAGAACCTCGTTGAATTAACACTGTACCACATTCCCTCCAATTCAATTGAACTCCCCGTATTCAATGTTTGAAAACACTAGTGCAAGTATTATAACATGATTACATTGAATTGAGCCCTTCTAAGCTCAAATTGGGTAACGTGAACGTAAGAGCGATGAAACTTACCCTACATTCAAAGGAGCACGCCCGTGTTCTGTGATTGTTCTGTAATACATACATGTTGGGGTTTCTGGGCACAGGGGACCGATTAGTGATAACGCTTGAAACCAGTTGCGCCTACACAGTAGGAATGAGCAGGATGTCGTTGGATTGTGTTTGGGCTCAGTGTGGCACGTAACTGGCAGGAAATTGTCAGGGCCAAGGAACCCTGGTCAAGCGCACTGCTTCAGGCGTTTTTTCTCAGTGTTTCAATGCTCGGCATTCACAGGAGCAGTAGGAGCCTCTTACTCAGAGTAGACCCTAAAGAAACTCCTTGAAGTAACAGTGTACCACATTCCCTCCAATTCAATTGAACTCCTCTTATTCAATGGATGAATACTCAAGTGCAAGTATTGTAATATCATTACATTGAACTGAGCCCTTCAATCTCAAATTGGGTAACTTGAACGTAAGAGCAGTGCAGCTTACCTTGGATTCAATGGAGCACGCCCGTGTTCTGTAATACATACATGTTGGGGTTTCTGGGCACAGAGGACCGAGTAGTGATGACGCTTGAAACCAGTTGCGCCTACAAAGTAGCAATCAAGAGGATGTCATTGGATTGTGTTTGGGCTCAGTGAGGCACGGAACTGGCAGGAACTTGTCAGGGCATAGGAAACCTGGTCAATCGCACTGCTTCAGGTGTTTCTTCTCAGTATTTCGATGTTCCCCGTTCACTGATGCAGTCGGAGGCTGTTACTCAAGGTAGACCCCAAAGAACCTCGTTGAATTAACACTATACCACATTCCCTCCAATTCAATTGAACTCCCCGAATTCAATGTTTGAAAACACTAGTGCAAGTATTATAACATGATTACATTGAATTGAGCCCTTCTAAGCTCAAATTGGGTAACGTGAACGTAAGAGCGATGAAACTTACCCTACATTCAATGGAGAACGTCCGTTTTCTGTAATACATACATGTTGGGGTTTCTGGGCACAGGGGACCGATTAGTGATAACGCTTGAAACCAGTTGCGCCTACACAGTAGGAATGAGCAGGATGTCGTTGGATTGTGTATGGGCTCAGTGAGGCACGTAACTGGCAGGAAATTGTCAGGGCCAAGGAACCCTGGTCAAGCGCACTGCTTCAGGCGTTTTTTCTCAGTATTTCGATGCTCGGCATTCACAGGAGCAGTAGGAGCCTCTTACTCAGAGTAGACCCTAAAGAAACTCCTTGAAGTAACAGTGTACCACATTCCCTCCAATTCAATTTAACTCCTCTTATTCAATGGATGAATACTCTAGTGCAAGTATTGTAATATCATTACATTGAACTGAGCCCTTCAATCTCAAATTGGGTAAATTGAACGTAAGAGCAGTGCAGCTTACCTTGCATTCAAAGGAGCACGCCCGTGTTCTCTGTTTGTTCTGTAATACATACATGTTGGGGTTTCTGGGCACAGAGGACCGAGTAGTGATGACGCTTGAAACCAGTTGCGCCTACAAATTAGCAATCAAGAGGATGTCATTGGATTGTGTTTGGGCTCAGTGAGGCACGGAACTGGCAGGAACTTGTCAGGGCATAGGAAACCTGGTCAATCGCACTGCTTCAGGTGTTTCTTCTCAGTATTTCGATGTTCCCCGTTCACTGATGCAGTCGGAGGCTGTTACTCAAGGTAGACCCCAAAGAACCTCGTTGAATTAACACTATACCACATTCCCTCCAATTCAATTGAACTCCCCGAATTCAATGTTTGAAAACACTAGTGCAAGTATTATAACATGATTACATTGAATTGAGCCCTTCTAAGCTCAAATTGGGTAACGTGAACGTAAGAGCGATGAAACTTACCCTACATTCAATGGAGAACGTCCGTTTTCTGTAATACATACATGTTGGGGTTTCTGGGCACAGGGGACCGATTAGTGATAACGCTTGAAACCAGTTGCGCCTACACAGTAGGAATGAGCAGGATGTCGTTGGATTGTGTATGGGCTCAGTGAGGCACGTAACTGGCAGGAAATTGTCAGGGCCAAGGAACCCTGGTCAAGCGCACTGCTTCAGGCGTTTTTTCTCAGTATTTCGATGCTCGGCATTCACAGGAGCAGTAGGAGCCTCTTACTCAGAGTAGACCCTAAAGAAACTCCTTGAAGTAACAGTGTACCACATTCCCTCCAATTCAATTTAACTCCTCTTATTCAATGGATGAATACTCTAGTGCAAGTATTGTAATATCATTACATTGAACTGAGCCCTTCAATCTCAAATTGGGTAAATTGAACGTAAGAGCAGTGCAGCTTACCTTGCATTCAAAGGAGCACGCCCGTGTTCTCTGTTTGTTCTGTAATACATACATGTTGGGGTTTCTGGGCACAGAGGACCGAGTAGTGATGACGCTTGAAACCAGTTGCGCCTACAAATTAGCAATCAAGAGGATGTCATTGGATTGTGTTTGGGCTCAGTGAGGCACGGAACTGGCAGGAACTTGTCAGGGCATAGGAACCCTGGTCAATCGCACTGCTTCAGGCGTTTTTTCTCAGTATTTCGATGTACCCCGTTCACTGATGCAGTCGGAGGCTGTTACTCAAGGTAGACCCCAAAGAACCTCGTTGAATTAACACTGTACCACATTCCCTCCAATTCAATTGAACTCCCCTAATTCAATGGATGAAAGCACTAGTGCAAGTATTGTAATATCATTACATTGAACTGAGCCCTTCAATCTCAAATTGGGTAACTTGAACGTAAGAGCAGTGCAGCCTACCTTGCATTCAAAGCAGCACGCCCGTGTTCTCTGTTTGTTCTGTAATACATACATGTTGGGGTTTCTGGGCACAGGGGACCGATTAGTGATAACGCTTGAAACCAGTTGCGCCTACACATTAGCAATCAAGAGGATGTCATTGGATTGTGTTTGGGCTCAGTGAGGCACGGAACTGGCAGGAACTTGTCAGGGCATAGGAACCCTGGTCAATCGCACTGCTTCAGGTGTTTCTTCTCAGTATTTCGATGTTCCCCGTTCACTGATGCAGTCGGAGGCTGTTACTCAAGGTAGACCCCAAAGAACCTCGTTGAATTAACACTGTACCACATTCCCTCCAATTCAATTGAACTCCCCGTATTCAATGTTTGAAAACACTAGTGCAAGTATTATAACATGATTACATTGAATTGAGCCCTTCTAAGCTCAAATTGGGTAACGTGAACGTAAGAGCGATGAAACTTACCCTACATTCAAAGGAGCACGCCCGTGTTCTGTGATTGTTCTGTAATACATACATGTTGGGGTTTCTGGGCACAGGGGACCGATTAGTGATAACGCTTGAAACCAGTTGCGCCTACACAGTAGGAATGAGCAGGATGTCGTTGGATTGTGTTTGGGCTCAGTGAGGCACGTAACTGGCAGGAAATTGTCAGGGCCAAGGAACCCTGGTCAAGCGCACTGCTTCAGGCGTTTTTTCTCAGTATTTCGATGCTCGGCATTCACAGGAGCAGTAGGAGCCTCTTACTCAGAGTAGACCCTAAAGAAACTCCTTGAAGTAACAGTGTACCACATTCCCTCCAATTCAATTGAACTCCTCTTATTCAATGGATGAATACTCTAGTGCAAGTATTGTAATATCATTACATTGAACTGAGCCCTTCAATCTCAAGTTGGGTAACTTGAACGTAAGAGCAGTGCAGCTTACCTTGCATTCAAAGGAGCACGCCCGTGTTCTCTGTTTGTTCTGTAATACATACATGTTGGGGTTTCTGGGCACAGAGGACCGAGTAGTGATGACGCTTGAAACCAGTTGCGCCTACAAATTAGCAATCAAGAGGATGTCATTGGATTGTGTTTGGGCTCAGTGAGGCAGGTAACTGGCAGCAACTTGTCAGGGCATAGGAACCCTGGTCAGTTGCACTGCCTCAGGCGTTTTTTCTCAGAATTTAGATTTTCCCCGTTCACTGATGCAGTCACAGGCTATTACTCAAGGTAGACGCCAAAGAACCTCGTTGAATTAACAGTGTACCACATTCCCTCCAATTCAATGGAACTCCCCTAATTCAATGGATGAAAGCACTAGTGCAAGTATTGTAATATCATTACATTGAACTCAGCCCTTGTAATCTCAAATTGGGTAACGTGAACGTAAGAGCTATGAAACTTACCGTACATTCAAAGGAGCACGCCCGTGTTCTCTGTTTATTCTGTAATACTTACATGTTGGGGTTTCTGGGCACAGGGGACCGAGTAGTCATAACGCTTGAAACCAGTTGCGCCTACACAGTAGGAATGAGCAGGATGTCGTTGGATTGTGTTTAGGCTCAGTGAGGCACGTAACTGGCAGGAAATTGTCAGCGCGAAGGAACCCTGGTCAATCTCACTGCTTCAGACGTTTTTTCTCAGTATTTTGAAGCTCCCCGTTCATTGATGCAGTCGGAGGCTGTTACTCAAGGTAGACCCCAAAGAACCTCGTTGAATTAACACTGTACCACATTCCCTCCAATTCAATTGAACTCCCCGTATTCAATGTTTGAAAACACTAGTGCAAGTATTATAACATGATTACATTGAATTGAGCCCTTCTAAGCTCAAATTGGGTAACGTGAACGTAAGAGCGATGAAACTTACCCTACATTCAAAGGAGCACGCCCGTGTTCTGTGATTGTTCTGTAATACATACATGTTGGGGTTTCTGGGCACAGGGGACCGATTAGTGATAACGCTTGAAACCAGTTGCGCCTACACAGTAGGAATGAGCAGGATGTCGTTGGATTGTGTTTGGGCTCAGTGTGGCACGTAACTGGCAGGAAATTGTCAGGGCCAAGGAACCCTGGTCAAGCGCACTGCTTCAGGCGTTTTTTCTCAGTATTTCAATGCTCGGCATTCACAGGAGCAGTAGGAGCCTCTTACTCAGAGTAGACCCTAAAGAAACTCCTTGAAGTAACAGTGTACCACATTCCCTCCAATTCAATTGAACTCCTCTTATTCAATGGATGAATACTCAAGTGCAAGTATTGTAATATCATTACATTGAACTGAGCCCTTCAATCTCAAATTGGGTAACTTGAACGTAAGAGCAGTGCAGCTTACCTTGGATTCAATGGAGCACGCCCGTGTTCTGTAATACATACATGTTGGGGTTTCTGGGCACAGAGGACCGAGTAGTGATGACGCTTGAAACCAGTTGCGCCTACAAAGTAGCAATCAAGAGGATGTCATTGGATTGTGTTTGGGCTCAGTGAGGCACGGAACTGGCAGGAACTTGTCAGGGCATAGAAACCCTGGTCAATCGCACTGCTTCAGGCGTTTTTTCTCAGTATTTTGATGTTCCCCGTTCACTGATGCAGTCAGAGGCTGTTACTCAAGGTAGACCCCAAAGAACCTCGTTGAATTAACAGTGTACCACATTCCCTCCAATTCAATTGAACTCCCCTAATTCAATGGATGAAAGCACTAGTGCAAGTATTGTAATATCATTACATTGAACTGAGCCCTTCAATCTCAAATTGGGTAACTTGAACGTAAGAGCAGTGTAGCCTACCTTGCATTCAAAGCAGCACGCCCGTGTTCTCTGTTTGTTCTGTAATACATACATGTTGGGGTTTCTGGGCACAGGGGACCAAGTAGTAATAACGCTTGAAACCAGTTGCGCCTACACAGTAGCAATCAAGAGGATGTCATTGGATTGTGTTTGGGCTCAGTGAGGCAGGTAACTGGCAGGAACTTGTCAGGGCATAGGAACCGTGGTCAATTGCACTGCCTCAGGCGTTTTTTCTCAGTATTTTGATGTTCCCTGTTCACTGATGCCGTCACAGGCTGTTACTCAAGGTAGACCCCAAAGAACCTCGTTGAATTAACAGTGTACCACATTCCCTCCAATTCAATGGAACTCCCCTAATTCAATGGATGAAAGCACTAGTGCAAGTATTGTAATATCATTACATTGAACTGAGCCCTTGTAATCTCAAATTGTGTAACGTGAACGTAAGAGCTATGAAACTTACCTTACATTCATAGGAGCATGCCCGTGTTCTCTGTTTGTTCTGTAATACATACATTTTGGGGTTTCTGGGCACAGGGGACCGAGTAGTCATAATGCTTGAAACCAATTGCGCCTACACAGTAGGAATGAGCAGGATGTCGTTGGATTCTGTTTGGGCTCAGTGAGGCACGTAACTGGCAGGATATTTTCAGCGCCAAGGAACCCTGGTCAATCTCACTGCTTCAGACGTTTTTTCTCAGTATTTTGAAGCTCCCCGTTCATTGATGCAGTCGGAGGCTGTTACTCAAGGTAGACCCCAAAGAACCTCGTTGAATTAACACTGTACCACATTCCCTCCAATTCAATTGAACTCCCCGAATTCAATGGATGAAAACACTAGTGCAAGTATTGTAACATGATTACATTGAATTGAGCCCTTTTAAGCTCAAATTGGGTAACGTGAACGTAAGAGCAATGAAACTTACCCTACATTCAAAGGAGTCGTTGGATTGTGTAGGAAAAGGAAGGGGAGACAAGTGGTGGGACCACTACATAAGGAGGAAGGAGATCCAGTGACTGACATGAGGGAACATCCTCCTAATTGCTAGTGTGTGAGCGCAAATGGTTTCAAGGGTCATCACTACTCGGTCCTCTGTGCCCAGAAACCCCAACATGTATGTATAACAGAACAAGCAGAGAAAACAGGGGAGCACTTTTGTATGTAAGGTAAGCTGCATTGCTCTTATGTTCATGTTACCCAATTTGAGATTAGAAGGGCTCAGTTCAAAGTAATATTAGAATACTTGCACTACTGTATTCATCCATGGAATTGTTGTTGTTGTTAGTCGCGAAGTCGTGTCTGACCCATCACGACCCCATGGACAACATTCCTCCAGGCCCTCCTGTCCTCCACCATTCCCCGGAGTCCACTCAAGCTCACACCAACCGCCTGTGTGACTCCATCCAGCCACCTCATCCTCTGCCGTCCCCTTCTTCTTTTGCCATCTATTGTTCCCAGCATTAGGCTCTTCTCCAGGGAGTCCTTCCTTCTCATTAGGTGGCCAAAGTATTTGAGTTTCATCTTCACTATCTGGCCTTCCAAAGAGCAGTCAGGGTTGATCTCCTCTAGGACTGACCGGTTTGATCGCCTTGCGGTCCAAGGGACTCGCAGGAGTCTCCTCCAGCACCACAACTTTTGTGCTCGGCCTTCCTTATGGTCCAGCTTTCACAGCCATACATTGCAACTGGGAAAACCATAGCCTTGACTATATGCACTTTGTGATGTCTCTGCTTTTTACTATGCTGTCTAGATTTGCCATAGCTTTCCTCCCCAGGAGCAAGCGTCTTTTAATTTCTTGGCTGCAGTCCCCGTCTGCGGTGATCTTGGAGCCCAGGAAAATAAAATCTGTCACGACCTCCATTTCTTCCCCATCTATTTGCCAGGAAGTGAGAGGACCAGATGCCATGATCTTAGTTTTCTTAATGTTAAGTTTCAAGCCAACTTTTGTGCTCTCCTTCTTCACCCGCATCAAGAGGCTCTTTAGTTCCTCTTCACTTTCTGCCATGAGAGTGGTATCATCTGCATATCTGAGGTTGTTGATATTTCTCCCAGCAATCTTGATTCCAACTGGTGATTCACCTAGCCCTGCCTTTCTCATGATGTGCTCTGCATATAAGTCAAATAGGCAGGGTGACAGTATACAGCCTTGCCGAACTCCTTTCTCAATTTTGAACCAATCAGTGGTTCCGTGTCCAGTTCTCACTGTTGCTTCTTGACCTGCATATAGGTTTCTGAAGAGACAAATAAGGTGGTCTGGTACTCCCATCTCTTGAAGAACTTGCCACAATTTGTTATTATCCACACAATCAAAGGCATTAGCGTAGTCAATGAAGCAGAAGTAGATGTTTTTCTGGAACTCCCTAGTTTTCTCCATGATCCAGCGTATGTTGGCAATTTGATCTCTAGTTCCTCTCCCTCTTCGAAATCCTGCCTGTACTTCTGGTAGTTCTCGGTCCACATACTGCTGGAGCCTAGCTTGTAGGATTTTGAGCATCACTTTGCTAGCATGTGAAATGAGTGCAATGGTGCGGTAGTTTGAACATACTTTGGCATTGCCCTTCTTGGGGATCGGAATGTAAACTGACCTTTTCCAATCCTGTGGCCACTCTTGAGTTTTCCAAATTTGCTGGCATAGTGAGTGTAACACTTTAACTGCATCGTCTTTCAGGATTTTGAATAGCTCAGCTGGAATGCTGTCAGCTCCACTAGCTTTGTTGTTGCTCAGACTTCCTAAGGCCCATTTGACTTCACATTCCATGATGTCTGGCTCGAGGTCAGTGACCACCCCCTTCTGCTTATCAGGGATGTTAAGCTCTTTCATGTATAGTTCTTCTGTGTAATCTTGCCACCTCTTCTTAATCTCTTCTGCCTCTGTTAGGTCCCTGCCATTTTGGTCCTTTATCATGCCCATCTTTGCATGAAATGTTCCCTTCATATCTCCAATTTTCTTGAAGAGATCTCTGGTCCTCCCTATTCTATTGTTTTCTTCTATTTCTTTGCACTGTTCATTTAGGAAGGCATTCTTCTAGCTGTTCTCTGGAATTCTGCATTCAATTGTTTGTATCTTTCTCTTTCTCCCTTGCCTTTTGCTTCCCTTCTTTCCTCAGCTATTTGTAAAGCTTCCTCAGTCAGCCATTTTGCTTTCTTGTATTTCTTTTTCTTTGGGATGGTTTTAGTTGCTACCTCTTGTACAATGTTGCGAACCTCCGTCCATAGTTCTTCTGGCACTCTGTCTATCAGATCTAATTCCTTAAATCTCTTTGTCACCTCTACTGTGTATTCATCCGGGATATGATTTATGTCATACCTGAGTGGCCTAGTGGTTTTCCCTACTTTCTTCAACTTAAGCCTAAATTTTGCCACCAGAAGCTCATGATCTGAGCCACAGGCAGCTCCTGGTCTAGTTTTTACTGACTGTATAGAACTTCTCCATCTTTGGCTGCAGAGCACATAGTCAATCTGATTTCTGTCCATGTGTAGAGTCGTCTCTTGGGTTGTTGGAAAAGAGTGTTTGCTATGACCATTGTATTCTCTTGACAAAATTCCACCAGCTTGTGCCCTGCTTCATTTTGTACTCCCAGGCCAAACTTGCCTGTTATTCCAGTTATCTTTTGGCTTCCTAGTTTAGCATTCCAATCCCCTATGATGATAAGGACATCATTTTTTGGAGTTAATTCTAGAAGGTGTTGTAGGCCTTCATAGAACTGGTCAACTTCAGCCTCTTCAGCACCAGTGGTTGGGGCATAGACTTGGACTATTGTGATGTTGAATGGTTTGCCTTGGATTCGAACTGAGTTCATTCTGTCATTTTGGAGATTGTATCCCAGTACTGCTTTTCCTACTATTTTATTGACTATGAAGGCTACTCCATTTCTTCTGAGGGATTCTTGCCCGCAGTAGTATACCTGATGGTCATCTGAACTAAATTCACCCATGCCTGTCCATTTTAGTTCACTGATTCCTAAGATGTCGATGTTCAGTCTTGTCATCTCTTGTTTGACCACATCCAACTTGCCTTGATTCATGGATCTGACATTGCAGGTTCCTATGGAGTCAAGATCTTTGCAGCATCGGACTTTCCTTTCACCTCCAGATACATCGGCAACTGAGTGTCCTTTCGGCTTTGACCCAGTCACTTCATTCTTTCTGGCACTACTAGTACTAGCCCTCCACTCTTCCCCAGTAGCATATTGGACACCTTCCGACCTCAGGGGCTCATCTTCCAGTGTCATATCGTTTTGCCTTTTGGTACTGTCCATGGGGTTTTCATGGAAAAGATACTGGAGTGGGTTGCCATTTCCTTCTCCAGTGGATACTTGCACTACTGTATTCATCCATGGAATTAGGGGAGTTCAATTGAATTGGAGGGAATGCAGTGCACAGTTCAATTCAACAAGGTTCTTTAGGGTCTACTCTGAGTAAGAGCCTCCGACTGCATCAGTGAACGGGGAACATCGAAATACTGAGAAAACACATCTGAAGCAGTGCGATTGACCAGGGTTCCTTGGCCCTGACAAATTCCTGCTAGTTACGTGCCTCACTGAGCCCAAACACAATCCAACGACATCTTCCACATTGCTAGTGTGTGGGCGCAACTGGTTTCAAGCGTTATCACTACTCGGTCCTCTGTGCCCAGAAACCCCAACATGTATGTATTACAGAACAATCAGAGAACACGGGGGTGCTCTTTTGAATGCAAGGTAAGCTGCATTGCTCTTACGTTCACGTTACCCAATTTGAGATTGAAGGGCTCAGTGCAATGTAATGATATTACAATACTTGCACTAGCGTATTCACCCATTGAATTAGGGGAGTTCAATTGAATTGGAGGGAATGCGGTACACTGTTAATTCAACGAGGTTCTTTAGGGTCTACTCTGAGTAAGAGCCTCCGACTGCCTCAGTGAACGGGCACATCGAAATACTGAGAAAAAACATCTGAAGCAGTGCGATTGACCAGGGTTCCTTGGCACTGACAAGTTCCTGCCAATTACGTGCCTCACTGAGCCCAAACACAATCCAACGACATCCTCCTCATTGCTAGTGTGTGGGCGCAACTTGTTTCAAGCATTATCACAACTCGGTTTTCTGTGCCCAGAAACCCCAACATGTATGTATTACAGAACAGTCAGAGAACACGGGGGTGCTCTTTTGAATGTAAGGTAAGCTGCATTGCTCTGGCGTTCACATTACCCAATTTGAGATTAGAAGGGCTCAATTCAAAGTAATAATATTACAATACATGCACTACTGTATTCATTCATGGAATTGCGGGAGTTTAGTTGAATTGGAGGGAATGCGGTACACTGTTAATTCAACGAGGTTCTTCAGGGTCTACTCTGAGTAAGAGCCTCCGGTTGCATCAGTAAACACGGAACATCGAAATGCTGAGAAAAAACTTCTGAAGCAGTGCAATTGACTAGTCTTCCTGGGCCCTCACAAGGTTGTGCCAATTACCTTCCTCCCTGAGCTCAAACACAATCCAATGACATCCTCCTAATTGATAGTGTGTTGGCGCTACTGGTTCAAGCGTAATCACATCTCAGACCTCTGTGCCCAGAAACCCCAACATGGAGGTACAACAGAACAGTCAGATTATGCTGGGGTGCTCTTCTGTACGTAACGTAAGCTGCATTCCCGTTAGGTTCACATTAGCCAATTTGAGATTAGAAGGGCTCAGTTCAAGGTAATTAAAATTACAATACTTGCACTACTGTATTCATTCATGGAATTAGGGGAGTTCGACTGAATTGGAGGGAATGCGGTACACTGCTCAATTCAACGAGGTTCTTTAGGGTCTACTCTGAGTAAGAGCCTCCGGCTGCATCAGTGAACAGGGAACATCGAAATACAGAGAAAAACCTCTGAAGCAGTGCGTTTGACCAGGGTTCCTGGGTCCTGACAATTTCCTGCCAAATACGTGCCTCACTGAGCCCAAACGCAATCCAACGACATCCTCCTAATTGATAGTGTGTTGGCCCAACTGGTTCAAGCGTAATCACATCTCAGACCTCTGTGCCCAGAAACCCCAACATGGACGTACAACTGAACAGTTAGAGAACACGGGCGTGCTCCTTTGAATGCAAGGTAAGCTGCACTGCTCTTACGTTCACGTTACCCAATTTGAGATAGGAAGGGCTCAGTTCAAGGTAATGAAATTACAATACTTGCACTACTGTCTTCATTCATGGAATTAGGGGAGTTCGATTGAATTGGAGGGAATGCGGTACACTGTTCAATTCAACGAGGTTCTTCAGGGTCTACTCTGAGTAAGAGCCTCCGGTTGCATCAGTAAACACGGAACCTCGAAATGCTGAGAACAAACTTCTGAAGCAGTGCAATTGACTAGCCTTCCTGGGCCCTCACAAGGTTGTGCCAATTACCTGCCTCCCTGTGCACAAACACAATCCAATGACATCCTCCTAATTGATAGTGTGTTGGTGCTACTGGTTTCAAGCGTAATCACAACTCGGTCCTCTGTGTCCAGAAACCTCAACATGGACGTATAACAGAATAGTCAGAGAACGCTGGGGTGCTCTTCTGTATGTAACGTAAGCTGCATTCCTCTTACGTTCACTTTACCCAATTTGAGATTAGAAGGGCTCAGTTCAAAGTAATGATACTACAATACTTGCACTACTGTCTTCATTCATTGATTTAGGGGAGTGCGATTGAATTGGAGGGAATGCGGTACACTGTTCAATTCAACGAGGTTCTTTAGTGTCTACTCTAAGAGCCTCTGGCTGCATCAGTGAACGGGGAACATCGAAATACTGAGAAAAAACCTCTGAAGCAGTGAGATTGACATGGGGTCCTGACAAGTTCCTGCCAAATACGTACCTCACTGAGCCCAAACACAATCCAACGACATCCTCCTAATTGATAGTGTGTTGGCGCAACTGGTTTCAAGCGTAATCACAACGCGGTCCTCTGTGCCCTGAAACCCCAACATGGACGTACAACAGAACAGTCAGAAAATGTTGGGGTGCTCATTTGTATGTAACTTAAGCTGCATTCGCATTACGTTCACACTACCCAATTTGAGATTAGAAGTGCTCAATTCAAAGTAATGATATTACAATACTTGCACCACTGTATTAATTCATGGAATTGGGGGAGTTTAGTTGAATTGGAGAGAATGCGGTACACTGTTAATTCAACGAGGTTCTTCAGGGTCTACTCTGAGTAAGAGCCTCCGGTTGCATCAGTAGACACGGAACATCGAAATGCTGACAAAATCTTCTGAAGCAGTGCAGTTGACTAGGGTTCCTGGGCCCTCACAAGGTCATGCCAAGTACCTCCCTCCCTGTGCACAAACACAATCCAATGACATCCTCCTAATTGATAGTGTGTTGGCGCTACTGGTTTTAAGCGTAATCACTACTCGGTCCTCTGTGCCCAGAAACCCCAACATGGACATACAACAGAACCGTTAGACAACACTGGGCTGCTCTTTTGTATGTAACGTAAGCTGCATTGCTCTTACGTTCACTTTACCTAATCTGAGATTACAAGGGCTCCGTTCAAAGTAATGATATTACAATACTTGCACTACCGTATTCATTAATGGAATTAGGGTAGTTCAGTTGAATTGGAGGGAATGCGGTACACTGTTCAATTCAACGAGGTTCTTTAGGGTCTACTCAGAGTAAGAGCCTCCGTCTGCATCATGGAACGGGGACCATCGAAATACTGAGAAAAAACTTCTGAAACAGTGCAATTGACCAGGGTTCCTGGGCCCTGACGAGTTCCTGCCAATTACGTCTCTCCCTGAGCCGAAACACAATCCAACGACATCCTCCTAATTGATAGTGTGTGGGTGCAACTGGTTTGCTCCGTAATCACAACTCGGTCCTCTGTACGCAGAAACACCAACAGGTACGTATAACAGAACAGTCAGAGATCACGGGGGTGCTCTTTTGTATGTAACGTAAGCTGCATTCCTCTTACGTTCACGTTATGCAAGTTGAGATTAGAACGGCTCAGTTCAAAGTAAAGATATCACAATACTTGCACTACTATATTCATTCATGGAATTAGGGGAGTTCAATTGAATTGAGAGGGAATGCTGTACACTATTCAATTCAATGAGGTTCTTTAGGGTCTACTCTGAGTAAGGACTTCCGGCTGCATTAGTAAACTGGGAACATTGAAATGCTGGGAAAAAATTCTGAAGCAGTGCGATCAACCAGGGTTCCTGGGCCCTGACAAGTTCCTTCCCATTATGTGCCTCCCTGAGCCCGAGCACAATACGATGACATCCTCCTTACGGATTGTGTTTGGATGCAACTGGTTTCAAGAGTAATCACCCCTCTGTCTGCCATGCCCACAAGCCCAATATGAATGTGCCACTGAACAGCAAACATCACACAGGTACATTTTATATAGGAGGGTAAGATTCCCTGTTTCCATGTTACATAAGCTGCATTGCCCTAATGAGCACGTTATCCATTCAGCTATTAGTAGAGCTCAGTACACCGTAATGATACGACAATACTTGTACTACTGCATTCATTCATGGAATTGGGGTAGTTCAATTCAGTTAGAAAGGAATGCGTTCCAATATTCAATGCAACTACATCCTTTAGTGTCTACTCTGAGCAAGGCTTGCAGCTGCCCCATTTCTCGGGGGCATTGTAATCTTGAGAAAAACCTTCTGCATGAGTGCGATTGAGGATCGTTTCTGTGCCCTGACTGGATCCTGCCAATTCCGTGCCTTGCTGGGCAATCTGATGACATCTTCGTCATAGATAGTGTGTGGCCGCTACTGGTTTCATCAGTAATCAAACCTCTGTCCCCAGAACCCAGATGCCCAGGCATGAACGTACATCTGAATAGTCACACATCACTTGGGTGCTCTTTTGATTTGAGGGTAAAGTTCCCTGTTTCCATGTCACGTGAGCAACTTTCCTCTTATGAGCACTTTAGCTATTTTGCGATTGGTAGGGCTCAGTACAAGGCAATAATACGGCAATACTTGTACTACTGCAATTCATTCATGGAACTACGGGAGTTCAATTTAATTGATAGGGAAAGTTGTGTACCGCTCAATTCAAAAACGGTCTTTAAGGTCTAATCTGAGTATTAAGCTTGCGACTTCCTCTGTTCACGGAGACACCGTAATTATGAACAAAACCTTCTGAACAAGTGGGATTCAGGAGGGTTTCTGTGCCTTGACTCTGCTGTGCCTCACTTGCCAGGAATACAATCCCACGACATTGTGTCCCCACACTACGCAATTGATGGTGTGTGGATGCAACTGGTTTCAAGCGTAATCACACCTCTGTCCGCCGTGACCACAAGCCCAATATGAACATGCCACTGAACAGTCAAACATCCCTCAGGTGCATTTTACATAGGAAGGTAAAGTTCCCTGTTTCCATGTTATATAAGCTGCATTTCCCTAATGAGCACCTTATCCATTCTGCAATTACTAGAGCTCAGTACATTGTAATGATACGACAATACTTGTACTACTGTATTCATTCATGGAATTGGGGAATTTCAATTGAGTTAGGAAGGAATGCGTTCCAATGTTCAATGCAACCATGTCCTTTATGGTCTACTCTGAGCAAGGCTTTCGGCTGCCTCAGTTCTGGGGGACAGTGTAATGCTAAGAAAAACCTTCTTCATGAGTGCGATTGATGAGGGTTTCTGTGCTCTGACTGGAGCCTAGACGTCTGGATCAACAGTAAAGAGGTGAAAATGTACCAAGAGGCAGTTTACCAGTTCATCAAGTGTCACAGCAGGGTTAATCGTGGTCTCCCGTATGTCAAACATCTGCTACAGCATGCCAGGGAGGTGATCGCGGCCTTCCAGATGAAGCAGAGGCAAAAGAAGAGAAATACTAAACTTTATAGAACTAAAGGGGCCCTGGTGAACAAGGACAAGTGGGTGAGAGCCAGAACCCAAGCACCCTTTGAACGCATGAAGGGCCTGTTGCTCTCTGAGGATGACACAGTTTCCCTCCGTCCCAGTGAGATGTTGGACATCGTGGAACGTTACTTTTCTAAGATCTACCAACAGAAACCCATCAGGGGGGAGGAGATACAGAATTTTTTTGATGGCCTTCCCCAAAAGGACTTAAATGTGATACACCAAGGAGTGGCAGACGAAGACTTGAGAGAATTAGAGAAACCCATCACCGAGGAAGAGGTTGAGATGGCCATCACGCAAGGAAAGAGCGGATCGGCACCTGGTCCGGACGGCCTAGACTGGAATTTTTACAAGCTTTTTAAGACATGAATAGGTCCTGCCATAACTAAAGTCTTTAAGTTTTTTGTTGAAGCAACCCAAACTCTCTCACTCTTTTTATCAGAGTACTCTCATTTTTTTCACAAAACAAGGGGATCTCACTTTGGTCAAGAACTGGAGGCCGATTGCCTTAACCAATGTGGACTATCGCATTTTAGCAAAAATCTTGAATGGAAGACTAGCTTGCCTAGCTCTGAAAATTGTGGCACCTGGTCAAACCAGTGCGGTGCCAGGTCGTAGCATGTTAGATTCCTTATGTTTGTTCAGAGAGCTGTTTGAGCTGGCCAGGGAGGAAAAGTGGAAAGGGAAAATTATGCAGCTGGACCAAACCAAGGCCTTTGATTGTGTTCATCACAAATTTTTGTGGGCTACTCTGGAGTGGAAAGGGCTGCCCCACAGATTTGTACAGTATGTAAAGCTGTTGTATAAGGAGGCCTCAGTGACCCCGCAAGTCAATGGCCACAGAGGAAAAAGAATTGCGTTAGAATCGGGGTCAGGCAGGGTTGCCCCCTCAGCCTGCTTTTGTACGTCTTGGTTATAGATATCATCTTATACAAATTGCTATTGGAAGAGGGACTCTCAGGACTGGGTCGAGGGATTCCCCAGTCCACACGAGCTGTGGTCAAGTTTGTAGTGCACGCCGATGACGTTGGTGAACGATGAAGAGGAAATGAAACGGGCCAAACTCATATTTGAAAATTATGGGAGAGCATCTGGAGCACAGATAAATTATCAGAAAAGCTGTGTTATCAATCTGGGTGGGAAAGATTCTCTCATTGTATCAAAGGTAGTGTCCTCCGAAGGGACCGGAGGGGCAGGCCCAGAAAGGGTACAGCAAGATAAGCTATTAGGCCTCTGGTTTTCTAAAGAGAGTGGGGCATGGAAAACTAACTGGTCCCAATGGATGGAAAAACTGAAGGAGAAAATTACTTTATGGCAAAGATGGCACCTAAACGTGTATCAAAAGGCAATTTATATTAAGACGCATGTCGTCTCAGTGGCCACCAATATCTCTGTGGTTTATCCGCCACCGATCACTGTGATGATAGAAGCAGAGACTCTCTTGTTTAAATTCCTATGGGGGGCGGCCACTTTCCCTCTCGCCAGAGCTGTGGCTCACAGACCTGTTGAGGAAGGGGGACTGGCCTTCCCATCTGTTACCCTCAAATTTCTCACAGGGTTTCTCAGTTTTAACTTTGGGGCCTTCCGGCAAGCGGAAGTGAAAATGATGAGTGCGGGCTGCCTGGCGTGGACCCTGTTATTTGCCCGTCGCTGGGATAGGCATGACTGGTTCCACCAGAGGTGGAGGGAGGGTTCGACCCCACACGCCATCTCGGCAGTGACAAAGCTGATGGGACCAGACTTCTGCTGGGACTTGTACACTCAGATTAAACGGTACAAAGTCCAAGCCAATTGGCTCCAGGACATCACTGGGCCTACTAGATGTTTAAAGAGAAATGTGTACAGGCAGCTTTTGGACATCAATTGCTATAGACCACAGATAGAAAAAAACCTGACAAAGGTAGCCCTCTTGGACTACCTGAAAAAGCAAGAGTTTCCGATAACGTATTTCAGACAGGAGGGTTCCCTATAGCCTGTGGGACATCTGTTGGTGGTTTTATCACCAAATTTACGAGTTGAAGGTATCGATGCCTTGGATACCCGTAAAAAGACGGCTGTGTTCAAGGGCACGCTGTGCAAAGCAGATGCTGACAGGAGAGGCCCCTCAAAGAGAGACTTACGAACATTTTCTAAAGCTGTGTCCGGGAGCCAGAGACACTTGGGTCGAACTGGCGAGAAAAATGGACTGGCTGGAGCTGAAGGAACAGCAGTGGGAAAGCATCATTTCGGGCATTGAACCAGAAGGAGGAATCAGGACCAGGGAAACCGATGCGAAGGAAAAGGAATACAGATGGGACTTTTGTTAATGAAAGGCAACATTGGTTGACACCCTGGAGTACCATCAGACTGAAAAATTTGACTGTAATCCTGTCCCTGATCATTCAGAGGCAGGAGGAAATCAAGCTGCAAACACCTTATAACTTGCACAAGGCAATCAAGTTCATCCTGGGCAGGATAAAGACTTTGAGTGTGGTGGAAAAAGGAAGGCTTCCGACAGCAAAGTGGAAGAAATTCTGGCCGTGGATGGCTGATGGCACTCCAGCCATTACATAATAATGTTTGAGGTACAAAGATGTAACAAGATACAAATGCAAGGACTGTTAAAATTGTACATAAGGAAGGATATTGAACTTTAGCTATAGGTGTATATATGTATTAGATGTAAGTTAGTTAGGAAACAAATTGTATTAGCAAGATAAGAGATTGTGTTTGACATTTGTTACAGACTTTTGTGTACAGTTGTAGTAATTTTGAAGTAGAAAGATTTTAATAAAAATACATAAAACCTAACCCTCACCCTCACCCTTTGCAGTTTTGCCAGGTAGCTGTCCTCTTCAGGGGGATGGCTTGCAGCCAAGCCAGGCTAGTATCCTCTTCAGTGGGGATGAACAAACAGTTTGAATTTGACTTGAGCCCCTTGACTGGTCCTACACTTTTAATGCTAAGTCTTTTGATACTCTGCTCCAGAGTTTTGGCCCACTGCATAGAGTCATTAATGCCAAGGACAGCTCACCAATTTGCTGCACCTTCGGCTCATGGAAGCACCGAAGGGGGGGCGTTGTGTTACACTCAAGAAAGACAAGTTTGCTTTTGAGGGGATGAGATGAAATTCACCGGGTGGGGGAGGATTAGGGTTTGGGTTAAGGGGAGATACTTTAGCAGAGTGATGAATTGTATTGCATTGTGTAACTGTGCTTTGTTATTGTAAACTGTTCACAAAGCTCACGAGCTGGGAACGGTGTATGAAGACTGTAAAATAAAGTAAAAGTGCTGGCGGTACGGCGGAGCCCCTACAAGGATTGAAAAGCAAGAACGTCTTCCATCACCCAGAAGGTAAGTTTGTCAGTCTGTCTGTTCTGTGTAAGCACCAGACTGTGACTCAGAGTCAGGGAAGCAATCTCCAGGACACTCCACCCGGCAGTAAGAGTCTTCAGGATGCCAGCCCAAGCCGTGAGGCTGAATGGTGGGGAGCAGGTAGAGGTGCCACAAACACCCTGAGACTGGTCTCCAAACTCAAGACGCACCTCACGTTGTGAGAGAGCACGGTGGGGTTTGGGATCAGCCGGTTGACGGGTGTGTACACAGTGGCAGATAGGCAGGGCGCTAGGCACTGGACGGAGGTTGCTCAAACACACAAGCAATAGGCTTTCCATGCAGCAATTTTCAGTCAGCAGCGATGTGGTGCGCGGAGGCCACAAGGGAACAAAGAGAGCAGGGGCTGCCTCCTCCAGCCCAAAGTGCAGAAAACAGAGAGGCAGGCAAAAACTGGCAGCGTCCTGGGATTGGGTTCTATGCCTCCCCTCGAGGTGGGAAGACACTGTGGCACTGACCGGAGTTTGGGTCAGCACTGTTTTGGGATTGGGATTGTCTGACTCTCCTGTGAGGCAGGCTGAAACGCTGGCTCCGTCTTGGGGGTTCTGTTAGTACCATCTTGGGTTGGCTTGCCTGCCCCATCTGCAAGGCAGGACAAACTCTGGCTCTGTACTGGGTTTCGGTCAGCAATGGATTGAGATTGGGATGCAGATTTGGGACACTCTGACTCCCCTGTGAGGCAGGCTGAAACGCTGGCTCCATCTTGGGGGTTCAGTTAGCACCATCTTGGGTTGGGTTGCCTGCCTCACCTGCAAGGCAGGACAAACTATGGATCGGTCCTGGATTTCAGTCAGCACTGGATTGGGATTGGGATGGGGATTTGGGATAGTCTGACTCCCCTGCGAGGCAGGCTGAAACACTGGCTCCATCTTGGGGGTTCGGTTAGCACCGTCTTGGGTTGGGCTGTCTGCCTCATCTGCAAGGCAGGACAAACTATGGATTGTTCCTGGGTTTTGGTCAGCACTGGATTGGGATTGGGATTTGGGATAGTCTGACTCCGCTGTGAGGCAGGCTGAAACACTGGCTCCATCTTGGGGGCTGGGTTAGCACTGTCTTGGGTTGGCTTGCCTGCCTCACCTGCAAGGCAGGACAAGCTCTGGCTCTGTCCTGGGTTTTGGTCGGCACCATTTTGGGATTGGGATTGGGATTTGGGATAGTCTGACTCCCCTGTGAGGCAGGCTGAAATGCTGGCTCCGACCTGGGAGCTGGGTTAGCACCGTCTTGGGTTGGGTTGTCTGCCTCATCTGTAAGGCAGGACAAACTCTGGCTCTGTCCTGGGTTTCGGTCAGCACCATTTTGGGATTGGGATTGGGATTTGGGATAGTCTGACTCTCCCGTGAGGCAGGTTGAAACCCTGGCTCCGTTTTGGATGTAGGGTCAGCACCGTCTCAGATTGCCTTGTCTGCCTCACCTGGAAGGCAGGACAAACTCTGGCTCTGTCTTGGGTTTTGGTCAGCACCATTTTGGGATTGGGATTGGGATTTGGGATAGTTTGACTTTCCCATGAGGCAGGCTGAAATGCTGGCTGTGACTTGGGGGCTCGGTTAGCACCGTCTTGGGTGAGATTGTCTGCCTCATCTGCCAGGCAAACAATGAGGTGGGGCCCACGTTGAGGCGTTTTCCTGCCACTCCATGCCAGCCACCCCTTTATGGAGAGGGCTGAGCGCAGCGTTGGAGTCTTCCTGTGCCAGGGAGGCATTGCTGCATGGAGAGCACTCGACTTGGCATTCCTGGCAAGATTTCAGGGCTGAATTGGACGGAGGTTGCTTGCCTCTTCATGGGGGACGGCCATGGTGGTAGTTGAGCGGATAGTGGCTCGGCAAGGCAGCCCTTCACGGGCAATGCCTGGGGCTGCTGAAAGAGCGAGAGCCCAGAGCATAGGGAACAGAAGGAAAGGGTTCTGGGCCAGCACGTGGGAGCAGCCCCTTTCCTCTAGGGGTCAAGCCAAAACCTCCCCGCTCAGCACTGCAAATTGCTCTTGCTGGCAACGGTGCTATACGAACAGTGCAGTCGGAAGCGGCTCCTTTGGCAATAGACACCAGTGCCGCTCACTTGAGGCTCTGTCTGGATGGGCAGGGTGGGGCGCGGGTCACCTGTTGGACCGCGCAGCGGGCAGATCTGCCCTTGTCCTGGTGGTGTAGCCACGAAGCTCAGTGGGTGATTTGGCCCCACAGGGTGGCTGCCGTGAAGGATTGGGGGGCGGGGGAGAAAAAGCAGCTTGCTTATGCAGTGCAGATGGGAAATGCCTCCTGGCAAGAGAGCTGCTGCTTGGAAACATAGAAACAGAGCGAGTCAGAAGGGGCCTCCTGGGCCATCTAGTCTGACCTCCGGAACCAGCTGGCTCCGCTCACGACATGTCCACCTTGGAATTCTTCTCAAGGCAGGCGAGCAGCCCCTGTGTGGGGACAAGTGTGGCTTGTAGGGGACCAAGGACAGCATCCTCTTCACGGGGACAGCTCTGCAGTTCTAGCTTAGATTCATGCCTGGCATGTTCCCTCGCCATGAGGCGGATCAGCTTAGACCTCAAAGTGATGCGTGGCAGGCCGCTGCAAACTTCCCCGCATTGGGCAACGGGAGACCTCCTTTGAAAAGAGTCCCAGCCTCACCCGCCCTACAGGATTGCTGATGTGAGGATAAGAAAGAGCCCGGAGAGCCCCCTTGGCTTTCTCATGAGAGGAATGGCCCCATTCTAAATGCAGAACTCTGCTGCTGCTGCTGCTGCTGCTGCTGCTGCTGCTGCTGCTTGTCTCTCACCAGCCCATTCTTGGCCAGGCGTCTCTGCTGTAAGAAGAGAGGCAGCTGTTAATACCCGCTTCTCCCAGGCTGTGGCAGTTGGCCCCTGGATGCCCCAGCCCTGCAGTTCCCTTCACGTGGGAAGTTGCCATCTCCCTTGAAAAGAGTCCCGGCCTCACCCACCCTACAGGGTTGCTGCTGTGAGGATAAGAAAGAGGATAAGAAAGAAAGGAAAAAGGAGCCCAGTTTAAATGCAGGGTAAGATGCGTAATGAGAACCCTCCTGCTGCTAGTCTCGTCCCAGCCACTCTTGGGCCAGGCGTCTCTGCTGTAAGAAGAGGCAGCTGTTAAAACCCCCTTCTCCCAGGCCGTGGCAGTTGGCCCCTGGATGCCCCAGCCCTGCAGTTTCCCGCACTTGAGAAGTCGCAACCTCCTTTGCAAATTGTATTTGTAAATACGGAACGAGAAATCCTTCTCCACTTTGATGGCAGCCTCAGTCCCCTGGGGAGAAGGTTGACTCTTCCATGTTACAACAGGAACTGTTGACTGACATCCCTGAGGGTTTCTGCGTCGAGGCTCCTGCAGAGACAGGCCTCCCTGCAAGTGCCAGTCTTGTTAAACTCAAAGTGGAAAAGTGGGTCTGACTTCCTTGTGCGGCATAGAGACTGCTTCCCCACAGGCCCGGTGGTAGGATTCCTTTTTAGCTTGGGGCATTGCAGCGTGCCCCACGAGCCGCTCGGTGACACTCCTGTGTTGCCCGTCAAACAACTAAGAAAGAAAAGCCTGTTCTGAAGCCCTGACTATGAGCTCCGTATCCTTTGCCCATCTGGTTGGAACAGCCCCACCCCCAAATGAGGCCCTCGCTCAGAAATGGCTCTGCAGAGTGAATGGCGCTCTGGGCGGTTGACACCATGTTAACATCCTGGCAAAATAGAACAGTGGAAAGCACAGTAGAGCTGAACACAAAAGATGCTAGAACCCAGGTGCAAATTAGCAGAGCGAGAGAGGAGCAAAATACTATTGTAAGTAATCCTATCTTTTCTAAGATAGAGAATCTGAAAACCCCCTCCTCAAGTGGAACCTAAGCAGTTGATGCTAGTGTAGAAGTATGGGCCCTTAAAGTCATGTCACAGTGGCAGCAGTATATACTTAAAGGGGGTGGGGTAGTGCGTGCGGCCGTCTTGCATTGTGAACGGCTCTGGCTCTTGCTCATGCGAGGGAACTATCCCCTTCACGGGGACAATCCTTGGAGTAGCAGGTGAGGTGGACGCCTGGCAATCCGCGCCCTTAGGGGGCGGCTCCCTTAAGTTGTGGCTGAGCTTCATGCTTTTCCAGCCACTCCTCTTCATGGGGACCATTCAGCTCAAGGGCCCTTTGCAGTGTTGCAAGGTACCTGTTCTCTTCAGGGGGATGGCTTGCGGCCTGGCCAGCATCCGCTTCAGTGGGGACAAACAACATTGGGTGAGACAGGCGGGCGGGCCACCTCTCTCTGGGGATCGGCTCTGCGTGAAACCATTTGCAGCTACTCAAGGCAAGTGCCCTCTTCATGGGGGCGTCTCCTCAGCCCTGAAATCATGCCTGGCAAGCCAGCTCTTCCTTGGCGTGCCTCACCTGAGCAACGGGCAGGGTCCACGCTTGGCAAGGCAGCCCTTCACGGACCTGGCACCTTTGAATTCCCCTCAGTGAGGAGTGTGGGGAGATTTGCCTGATTTTGGTGGGCTTTTCCTTCTCATGTGTAATACTCTTATTTTCCTTGCTTCTGCCCAAGTGTGGCGGTCCTGCCCGGCCGTGGACCAAAGGCACGACTGAAAGCACGACTTGGCCTGTTGTGACGCTCAGCAGCTCCTTGTTGGAAATGAGAAGGTTGAAGAGTGGCTCGCGCTTTGAGGCTGTTGGAAGGGCTGCTGTTTCCTGGGAGGGAAGTGAAAGAGTAAGTTCTGTGTTTCTTTTCCTTTAGGGCAGAGGGATTTTCGGCAGAGCTGCCTGGCGAGGCTTCTGTTCTTTTGACAGGGATAGCTGGGGATAGAGGAGGCAGGTTCCAGTGGGCAAGGCAGCCTGCTCTTCCGGGGACAGTCAGCTGAGTCGTGGAGTGACAGCGCCAGCCATGGGGGCCTTCCTGGGTGTGGCTGAGCTGCTTGGCCCTTGCGAGGTGCCTTTGCATGGAGTGGGTTTGGGAGGCATTTTCCAAGGCTCCTGTAATTGGGCAGAGCTGGCATTCTTTTCCAGGGGACTGCCATGGTGGCAGTTGAGGGGATTACGGCTCGCTAAGTCAGCTTTCATGGGCAATGCATGAGGCCACAGGAAGGGCGAGGGCCCAGAGCAGAGGGAAGAGAAGGAAGGGGAGCAGCCCCTTTCCACTAGGGGTCAAGCCAAAACCTCCCAGCTTGGCATGGCGAATTGCACTTGCTGGCAATGGTGCCGGTACAAAGAAGGTGTGGTCGGAGGTGGCTCATTTGAAAAGAGTGCCAGCCTCACGTGTGCTCTACAGGGCTGTTGCTGTGAGGATAAGAGGTGCGGGGGCCACCTTGACTTTCTCCTGAGAGGGAAAGGCCCCAATTTAAATGCAGTGCAAGATAATCTCAAGGTACTTCCAGGAACTGTAGACTGACATCCCTGAGCACTTTTGGGGTGAGGCTCCTGCAGAGACAGGCAAGTGCTAGCCCCGTTAAACTCAAAGTGGAAAAGCGGGTCTGACTTCCTAACCACCCGTCTTACGTTTCCACCTTTCAGGGAGATGCTGGTGGTCCCGTTGTTTGTGAGAACGTCAGGGTGAAGCTGAATGGGACCACAAGATGGGGTGCTGACGGAGGCTACACGAGGGATGCCAAAACCTCCCATGGATGGAATCCCACATGAGCGGAGCCCATTTCAGGAGCCACCACCCTCCTAAATGAACATGGGGACTTTGTTTGCGTCATGTCAGCCGGCTCATGGACACAGAGGCAAATAACGTCACAGTGTGAATCCCGTTTTTGGACTGATTTTCCTCAGCGGTTATTTTTCAGCTTCTCACCAAGGTTAATTGTGTAACGAATGTCATTTTGTCTGAGCTGGAAATCTTCCATCATCACTGTGAACAAAAATTGTGTCTTCGAGAATATGTAACATGTTAATAAATGCTTTCTCAGACTGAATAATGTATCGTCATATCTCTGGAAATTAGTATTCAGTCATGCTGCTAGGTCTTCTCTGGTGAGGTTTAAAATTAGCTATGAACTTGCTAATGGTTGGCACCACCCAGGAAAACACAGTTGTCCCATTGTATGGAATGGGGACTTACAGTTTCTGTGGTTGATTTCAATGATGCCTAAGTGCCCTTAACCTTCTCTGGATTGTATTACCAGTTTTTAATGTTTAAAAACTTCCTTCACTGAGTTCATAGGCGAGCAGAGAAATGAGACTAGTCTTTCCATTGAAAAAACCAACCCGCAGTCGTGGGCAGCACAGCGGAATGTTTCCCAGGCATAATTTTCGGGCAAATGGTCCAGTGCAATCCTCATTGAAATTAATTGGAGCCAAGCATGAAAAATAGTGTTACACTCTTAAGTTAAACGTTACTGGCATTTTAATTCTGCTCTGGAAGTATTTACAATAAGCAGAAATGCTAGTCGCAACTTGTAAAAGACAGCGATAGAAAGGTATTGCTTCAAAGGATGAACAGGCTTAAATAAGGAAGGAAATAAGGAAGGACATTTGGCTTTTAAGGAAAATAGACTATACTGAAAGGTTGTGGGGACTGGGAATCTCTTAACAGTGCTCTTGATTATAACCAACTACAATTCCCAGAATCCTCTAGAACAGCAGTTGCACTGTTATGAAGGCAGTGTAAATAGGTGATACAGGGAAGGGCCTGAACCCGCTGCCAGGGGTTGTGTGAAAGATGCGTGGGGGGAGAAGAATCCCCCCACCATGTTCAGAGCCGGGAGGGAGGAGCAGCCCTTCCCGCCCGGTCGCCCCCATTTCCTTCCCTAGGGCGGCCACGTTAGAAGAGGCAGGAAGGGCAGCAAGAAGCCTCACTTCGCTTTCAGGCAGCCATGCTGGGCGTGATGTCAAAACCGAGGTGCCCGCGGCGCGGAGAAGTGACGCGCTTTCGGCCCTCACCATGTTGGTAGTGTCCGACCCAGAGAGGGGCCTTGCCCTTCAGTCATGTTGGGATTGACCTTTCTCCACGCAGGCTCTGTCTAGAGCCACGAAAGTGAAGAGCCGGATTGGACTGTGGCATTCACAAAGAGCCGCGGCCAACTCAGCCCCAGCCCCAGCCCGTGTCCCAGGAGGGGCGAAGGGGCTCCATCACCGATATTCCAAAGAGGGTGGCCGGCGGCACGTGCAGTCCGTGCGTGGGGGGGAGGTGCTTCGTGCGGCCGGGGGCGGGGGGGGGGCAGAGTGGCTCTACGCTCAGCAACGGGGGCATCAAAGCGCGCCTGGCATGCCCTCTTGTGGCCACTGCCGGGAATTAGAAATAATGCAACGTGAATAGATCCGTGCCTAGACCCTAAACCTAAAAAACAAATACGGCCTCCTGAAACGAATTAAGTTCGAGGTTATGAACAAGATGTGGTTAAAAAAAGGTGAATGTATCAATTCAAAAAATCCAGTAAAGGACACATTACCTTTAATCCCTCTGAAAATATTCTCCCTCTTTGAACACCCCCCACCCCAAGGCCACCTCACAGTCGAAGTCCCAAGACTAATCAATTTGTGTCAAAAAGACACGACGAGCAGATGAAAGATAAATGGATTCTCACCAAGGCACGATTAGCCGATGGACGATTAATTGATTCCTGCCAAGGCATGATGAGCCGATGGAAGATTAATCGATTCATGCCTAGGCATGATGAGCCAATCACCAATTACTGGATTCACACCAAGGCACGATGAGCCAATGGAAGATTAATCGATTTGTGCCTAGGCACAACAAGCCGATGACCAATTAATGGATTCCCACCGAGCTGATGGAATCTCTGTTCCATCCTTCCACCAGTTGGGATTTTCTCAAATCACCCTGACATTAGAGTGCGAGCCTCTGCTTCTCTGTGTTTCTAGTGAAATAGCTGATGTCATTTCAGACATACAACAGAGTCAGCTCAGCTTCAGCCACTTGCCATATATTGTTGCTAGACACTGCATTATTAGCAAGCCAGGAGAGGCAGGAAGGGCAGCAAGAAGCCTCACATCGCCTTCAGGCAGCCATGCTGGGCGTGACGTCAAAACCAAGGTGCCCATGGCGCAGAGAAGTGACGTGCTTTCGGCCCTTGTCATGTTGGTAGTGTCCAACCCAGAGAGGGGCCTTGCCCTTCAGCCATGTTGGGAGTGGCCTTTCTCCGTGCAGGTGCGTGTCTAGAGCCACGAAAGTAAAGAGCCGAATTGGATTGCCGCATCCACAAAGAGCCGCGGCCAACCCAGGGCCAGCCCCAGCCCGTGTCCCAGGAGGGGTGAAGGGGCTCCGTTGCTGATCTTCCCAAAAGGTGGGGGGACGGTCGCAGCGTGCAACCCGTGCGAGGGGAGGGCTTCGTGCAGCTGGGGGTGCGCGGTGTGGCTCTGCGCTCGGCAACGGAGGCATCAGCGGCGCGGCTGGAGTGCCCTCCTGTGGCCACTGCCGAGAATTACGGCCTGAAGGCTTTCACTGGAAATGCAAACATTAACCTGGTACTTTTTATCCCATGTGGTGGACTTGCCATAAGGCAAAAAAACTATTGGGCTGAACTACATAAATGGCTTGAGCAAATGTCACAAACATCTTTAATATTTAAACCTGAAGTCTTTTTAGTAGGCATTGTGTCTGATGATGTTGACAAACAGGCAACCTATTTGATTTACATGTAGTAATTACTGCAGCAAGGATTGTATTTGCCCAACACTGGAGGAGTGAAGAACCACCTTCTGATGAACTAATTTTTAAAAAGATACTGGACTGCGCTGAAATGGACAGGCTTTGTCTCTGAAGGAGAAAGAGGATACATACTTCTGTCAAACCTGGAACTCTTTTCATTATTGACTAGAGAACCGGGACTATGCGCAGATTTGAATATGTCTATGGATTGCTATTTACAAAATGGGGGGGGGGGCTGACCCAGTAGTTCTGATGACTCTGATGATTGATGTTTTTATTTTTTTTAGCCTGTAGAAAATAATAATAATAAAACTTATTTTTTAAAAAAGGAAAGGCTTTCACCAGCCTTTTCTCTCATGAGACATCCTGTCTTCTGAGCCGTTTGTCATGGTAGAGGAGAAGGAAATGAGAAAAGAAGAATGAGAGCCGAGGGGGGAGAAGGCAGGCACCCATGGGCATCAGGGGTAGCCCTTCCCACAAAATACGTTCAGCTCTTCTGTCCCTTGACGATAGCATACATGAAAATGATCTTGGCGATAATCTTAACCCCAAGGCAGCATCCACGATTCCCATTCTCCCCGTTCTATCCTCACAACAGCCCTGCAAGGTAGGGCAGCTGCGAGTCCAAGCCTGGAGAATCTAATCCCTACTTCCAGTAGACGCCGAGCAGGAGAAGGAGATCGCGTCCTGGGGGTAGGTGCACGGGGCAGGAGTGGCACCTCTTCCCCTTCATACGTCTGTGGAACGCTTCAGCAAGGCTGGCCACTACTAAAATGGAGGAGGGCTACATCCCTGTAATAAGCCACGAACAAGATGGCGCCTGTGTCATCACTTCCCTCCCTCCCCTCCCGAGCGTGAGGCACTTCCTTGCCTCTCCTAAGATGGCCACCAGAAGGGGGAGGCGCGGCTCTTTCCTGCCCTTCTTCCCCGGAAGGTCCATCTACTTGGCAGTGCCGACATGGCCACTCGCAGGCGGAACGTTTCTCCTGCGCTGCCCATCGCAATAAGGGGGGTGCACAGCGGGTTTGGCAGCGCCCCGCTTGCTGCCACCCCACCTCGGGGCCCACCCCAGCTCCATCCATCCTGCCTCCAGTTCTCCCTGCTGGGCCAGACCTGCTGGCCTGCCCAGGAATGCCCCCCCCTCCCCCCCCCCATTCCTGATCCAGAGGAGCAGCCCAGCAGGCGCACCCCCTTCCCGCATTGCTCCGGGGCGTCATCCCTGCGGATCGGGCCCTCGGCTGCCACAGTCGCCTCCGCCGGACTTGGCTTCCCCGCTCGCTCGGGCGCCTTGCATTGGCTGGATGAGGCTCCTGAGTGCAGGGACCGGATGAGGCGAAAAAGCCTTCACTGCGCAGTTCACAGGTCTGACCACCGGAGGGCCCTCCACGATCGCCGCTGCGGCTTCCCAGCCCTGGCGCTTGTGCTCGCCGGGGTCGCCGGAGCGGGGCAGCTCTGCAGAACACCTTTAGCTCCGGGGCAGTGGCTCTATGACCCGGCCCGTCGGGGGCTGCCTCAGACTGGCGCCCCGCGGAAGCTTTGCGGAGGGCATCTCATAGAAACATAGAAACAGAGCGAGTCAGAAGGGGCCTCCCGGGCCATCTAGTCTGACCTCCGGCTCCAGCCGGCTCCGCTCACGACATGCCCACCATGTGCATGTCCAGCCTGTCTTTGAACACCCTCACCGATGGGGCCTCAACGACCTCCCGTGGAAGCCCATTCCACGCCCTCGGGGTCCTAACTGTCAGGAAGTGCTTCCTGGCATCCAAATGGAACCTGGGTTCCCTGAGCTTTGCTCCATTGGAGCGCGTCCTGCCTTCCTCTGCAGGGGAGAACAGGCCTCTCCCCATCTCCATGTGACACCCCCTCACATACCTGTATGTTGCCAACATATCCCCTCTGAGTCTCCTCTTCTCCAGGCTGAAGAGACCCAGTTCCCTCAGTCTTGCCTCATACGGCATCCCCTGCAAACCAGCCACCATCCTTGTGGCCCTACGCTGCACTGACTCCAACCTGGCTATATCCTTTCTGTAATGAGGGGCCCAAAACTGAACACAATACTCCAGTTGCGGGCGCACCAGAGTTGTGTAGAGTGGTAGTAATACCTCTCTTGATCTAGAAGCCACACTTCTGGCTATGCAACCAAGGGTGGCATTCACCCTCTTGGCCACCGCATCACACGGCTGACTCATGTTCAGCCTGCGGTCAACCAGAACCCCGAGGTCCCTTTCACAAGTGCTGCTCTCCAGCCACTTGTCACCTAACCTGTACTTATGACATCTCCATCACACACGACAGCTGCAGGGTCTGACATCCGGCAGAGCCCCTGCTCCGGCCTCCTGGCTGCTGGGCTTGCTGTGAGCAGGTTCCTGTTGGTGCCAGAAGCGCACAGCCCCACCTCTGCCTCGCACTCGGGCAGGTGGACGTCTCTGCCCACATCTCCCATGGCCACCATCCTGGGCTGCTCCCGGGAGTTTCTCCCCTCGCAAGGGGATTCAGGGCGTTGCTCAGCAACCGGCCCACCCGGGCTGGGCTCCACTCGCACAGGCCCGCCGGTTGGCTTTTGTGATGAGGCCACTGACTGGGCGAAGTCGTAGGTAGCGCTTATTTCCCAGTGTGTCAGCTGACAGGGTGGCATCGTCAACCATTTGGCAGAGTTGTTAATAGTTGACAAAACTACCACTCATTTTGTGTTCCACTCATTGTGTGTTGTCTACTACCTTTGTACTTGACAGGCACAAATCTAGGACACTCTGCTTTCAATGTTTGCTAAAAATGAGTATTTTCAGACATGTATTTCCAATGAATGACCACATTCCAGTCACTGTTTTACTCATGTCCCTGGTGCTTTGTTTTGTTTTGGGGTATTTGCATTTTAATTTATTGTACACCATTGTGAAGTGGACCAAACTGGAAATTCCAAAGCAACCCCCCCCCCCTCCTGCTGCAAAAGTGGCTGTAGGGAACTGGCACCTGTCCTTGCTTCCGCATCTGCAACACTGGCTGAGTACACAACGTGGTGAGGCAGAAGCGCTCCAGAACATGCTCCGTACCAAAGCCATTAAAATATTCACACAGCAATAATCTGACTGGCCATGTGGAGATTTCCAAAATCCAGAAGGCAAAAATCTGAGAGACACCAGGAAGGGAGCACACCAAGGTGGAGGGACCAGCATTTTATTGTACACTTTTAAATCAGGAAATAAGTTAAAGCAGCCAAAAGCACTTCCAAAGGGACTCCCATCCAGCTCATCAAGTGGGACTTCAGGAAAGACAGAGGCCAGGTGTCCACCCCACTCCCTCGCCTCACAAGGCTTCCATGGGATGAAGCCACTGCAGCGTCAGCATCCTGACCCACGAGTCACACCTGGCACTTGACACAATAAACCCTGCCTCCTTCACCCGCACCCTTTCAGAGGGGGACGCCCGCATCCTCAGAGGCAGCAGTGCAAGGCAAACAGGGTCATTCCAGGGCGCTCATCAGGCCATGTTCCCGAGTTGCCGTAACCCCGTGCATGCAAGTCCGTCCATCCCATTCCAGTGCTTTCCACAGGGCCTCATCATCACCTTCCTCCTCCTCTTTCCTTTTTCCTGTTTTGTCCGCTGCTCTGCTGCACCTGCTGAACGGAAAAGCACGGCCTGCAATGAGAGCAGTGGCTGAGGGTGCACATTGCATGGCTCAGGCCAAGAGAATGTCCAAGCACGGTGGGGTGGCCTGGCTGCAGCTGACGCCTGGATCCGTGCTCTCTGCCGCATCTGTGTTTCCTACTCATACGATACAAAGCCCAACATGACGTGCGGCACCGGCAGTGCGAGCATGGGTGGCGGGGGGGGGGCATTTGGAAGTGGGGCAATTTCCTTTCCCCCAGTGACAGGCTGCCATCAAAGTAGCCCAAATGTACTTCTGCCCCTTTTTTCTGACTAAGACAATCACTCCCCCTGAAGGGGACGCGTGCCAGGCAAAAGGGTATGCAGGTTCCCTGAGAAAAACCCTGTTGCTGTGTGAAGTGCTTGTGACACCCACCTTCTGTACTTCAGCGATCCTGATGGGCAGCAGTGTGTACACATGTCCAGGGAATGCATGGGTCCGCTCACACCTCTTCCAGCCATCCTCCTTTTCTTCAGCAGCTGTCGTGGGAAATGCCGCAAATCCACGACCGTGATGGGCACAACCCCTGGCACGGAGAAGTCTAAGGCTTAGCATTACAGCAGGCTTGGAACATGCCTCCCACATGCACTCCATGCAAAGCCATCTCAGCAGGCTGAGACTGCTCAACCTCATCCAGGTAGGCCCCCCCCCGCCCCCCTGTGGGCCCTGTCACACAGCACTCTCACCCCTTGAAGGGGCCTCTGGCCAGGAATCTAGAGAAATTCTCACTGAACACGGCCATCCCATGAAGCAGTTGCCTGTCAGGCATTACTTCTGAGTAAGAGAATCGCTCCCCATGAAGGGGACACTTTCCTGGCGTGGCCAGAGAACACCTCTGTATGGCGCCAACCTCATGAAGAAGCGGCTTGCCCGGCACAGGACTAATCTGGCAGGTGAGGCTTCCCCATGAAGAGGAAGCTTGTCTCTGAGACATAAACTCTCTCACCCCTTGAAGGGGACTCTGGTCAGGAATCAACAGAAATTGTCACTGAACTCGGCCATCCCATGAAGAGGTGGCCTACCGGGCATGACTTCTGACTAAGACAATTGCTCCCCATGAAGGGGACACCTGCCTGGTGTGGCCAGAAAACACCTCTCTACGGAGCCAACCTCGTGAAGAAGTGGCTTGCCCGGCTCGAGGCTAATCTGGCACTCATCTGAGGCTTCCCCATGAAAAGGAAGTTCGCCTCTAGGTGCTGAAAACACTCTCCTGGGTTTAAGCAGCTTCTGGCCACTAAGGGGAGGTTTGCCTGCCTGCCTTCCTTGAGGGGAATGCCGAGCAACTGTGGGACTGCCAGGAGGCATGTCCTTCCCACACTCCATGAGGAAGCTGCCTTTTCTCCTCAGGAATCCTTCATACTGTTGTAGCCACGATATCCTCTGCTGTCACTGTTCAATGGATTTCCTGCAGGCAGCTTTTGTCTCGGTTGCCTCCTCAGGAGGCTCAGCCGCTCTCCTCAGCCTCTGCCATGGACTGCCTCGCCTCTGGCCACTGCTTTCCTCAGACCCAAGCAGTGCCTGTCGCCCAGTTTGCCTGCCTGCCTCTGATCTCCCGCTTCCCGCCCACCGTGGCCGGCTGTCAGGACAGTCCCCCGCGGCCCCCGGGGAGAAGGACGCGCGCTGCCTCGGGCCAGTTTCCCCTCAGCCTTCCCGCCCTTCGCGCTCCTCAGGCAACCGCGCAGCGCCCCCCGCAGCAGCCCCGCCCTCCCGTGACAGGTTCGCAGTCTCCTTTCCCGCCCAATCTCCGTCCCAGCCAATCAGACTCCAGCTTGCCTCAGCCAAGCCCTGCTTCCCGCTTCAGCCAATCGGAATCCAGCTTTCCTCAGCCGGGCGCACCTGCGCGTCCTTCCAAGCCTTTGGCTCCCTCAGCCAATCAGCATCCAGCGTACCTCAACCGGGGCGGGGCGGGGCGGGGCGGGGCTTCCGCGCAGCCCAGCGGTGTGAAGCGCCTCTGCAGCGCCGCCCCAGCCTCGCTCGCCGCCTCGGTGAATCGATGGGCGGAGATCGTCTCGCCGGGCGCGCCTGCGGACCCCGCCTGAGCCGCCGCCTCCTTCGGATCCCGCGAAGCGGCCGCCGCGCCAGCGCTCCGAGCCAGCCTCGGCTCGACGCCGGCGCCTCCGGGACTGCTCGCGGCCGCACGAAGCAAGCCTTCGCAAGCGCCCCGGGTGGGTCTGGCTCCTCGCCGAGCTCTCGTTCCGCTGTGTTCGCCCGCGGGCCCCCCGGCTTGCCGCCATCGCCCCCTCCCGACAGCCCTGCGAGCTGGGCCAGGTGGGAGCCGCCAGCATCGCCGCGGGCGTGGGCGCGCGGCCCCGGAGCCCGATCCCCGCTGTCCCGGGCCTGCCCTCCCCGCGCCGCAGTTTGTGGCCCACTTCCCGAATGCCTCGGCTCGCGTCCTGCCCAGGTGGCTCGCGGCTGCCATCGCGGAGCGCGGCGGAGCATCTTGCTCCCTTCGCCGCGGTCCTGCCCGGCCGTGCCCTCCTCCCGGTGCCCCTGCGCTCATCTCCGCCGCACACCAGCCCCGCGGGGCAGCCGAGCGGGGCCTGTCCCGGCGCGGCCAAGGCAGCCCGGCGCAGGGCCAGGCGAGCAGCAGCGGCAGCAGCTTTCGGCACCCCAGGAAGGGCCTGCTGCGCCCTCACATGCCGCGCGCCAAGCAGCCGCAGCCGAGCCGCACCAGCCTCCGTCGCGGGCCCCCACGGCTGGCCTTAAGGAGACATGCCGCGGGGCTCGTCCCCGGATACAGGCGCCCCGGACCCCTTTTGCTCTGGGGGCCCGAGCCCGTCTCGGGGAGCGGTGCTGCAGGGCTGTCCCAGGTTCTGCCCTGCTCGTTTCCACTGCATTTAGATTGCGCTCCTGCACACTTTACCTCGGAGTACGTTCCCGTGTGTGCCACACGACTTGCACCCGAGTAGGCATGGCTGGCAATGCCCCGATATGTAGGGACGGTCCAAGCAAGCGTTTTTCTTGAAAGACCAACACATCCCAAATGCCATGAATAGGGCTACCCCTCCCCCCACCTCCTTTTAATGCTTAGGCTGCCATTCAAGAGGGCTGTTGAAATACTAGTTCAAGGGCGGTGGGACCAGTGGATGTTCCTGGACTCCAGCTCCCATCATGCACAGCTGGGGTGGCAAGCGCAGGAGGAAACAAGCACCTGGGCTGGGGAAAAACGTCCATCTCCTCCGTCTGAAGGGCGAGCTGTACTGCCTGCCCATGTAAACTATTTTTTGTTTAGAAACAAACCAAAAAATCCATCTCGCAGTGTCAGTGCATTAGTCACGGAGCTCCAGCGCAGGCTCCCAGCTGGGCTGGCGGGATCAGGTTCTGCAGAGAGGATGCAGCCAGTTCTGAGCCGTGGTGGCAGCTGCTGCTGCTGCTTCCCGGGTCTGGCAGGTGCAGGAGGCCGCAACTCAGCTCACAGCAGTGGCCGCAGGAGGGCACTCTGGGCTTGCCGCTGATACACTTTAGGTCCCATGGAAAACCAGCCAAGTTAGAAACTGCAGCTTCAGAGACATGGGGAAATGCAAGGATGGAAGAGGATGTGAATTCATAAGCTACCGGGCAAAATGTTGTATTATTTACAGAGAAGTTTGTAAACCAGAAAAGCACAGTGGTCTGCAAAATAAAGAGGGGATAAAATCTTCCAAAACTATAAAAAATTCTCGTTTCCTTGAACCTTTCTTGAACACAACTCCTACTTCATTACTGTCTGCATTTATGAATGGCCCTCATTGTCGTTCCTGTATCATGCACCCCTGGCAGGAGGGGCTCAGGCTCTTCCATGGAAGTCCAAGGCAGCAAAACCCAAATAATGCCTTGTGTTGAGCCTGTTTTTTCACAGTATCACAGTGTGAGTCCTGTTTTGGAGCTGCTATTTCCTCAACGGTGATTTTTCAGTTTCTCATTGGGGCTAATTTTGTAATGGTGATGCTATTTTGTCTGAGTTGAAAATCTTCAACCATCACTGTGAACAAAACTTGTCCCACTGAAAAACTTCAGGCAGTTCCAGAAATCAAGGCCTGATCTGCCACTCCATGGGCTTGTTCAATAATGGAGCGTTGGATTATTTGGAGCGTTTGGACGATTGTGGGCAGAAATGACAAGAATGCATGTGTGTGTCAAAGATCCTGCAGCAGCTCCACTTTAAAAGTGGAACTGGCGCTTCTCTGTAGGAGGCTTTTCCTTATCCAGGCCCTTGCATGAATGTCTCAGGCAATCATAAGCTCACATAATCGGCCCTATTAAATGCAGTGGATCTTAGTTCAAGTACATACATAGGTTTTCCACATACATAGGTTTTCTATCACAGTCTATGTTCTGTAAAGGCAAGACAGCATAGAGGGCGTCAATATACAATGCATCCCATATGAAAAGTTCAGTCATAATGATGCAAGAAGGGATTGATTCTGACAAGCACTCAGAAGATTCACAAGTGGGACCTGGCCAAAGTAAGCTTGATTCTGATTGGCTGTCCTTTTATTCAACCCCTCTGCTTTGATTTTGAAATAACTGGTGAGGCTATAAACTTCCCAGAAATAATCTGATCCTTGTATTTTAGTAGGGTGGGTGACCCTAAACAATTGCAAAACTTCTTTCCACCAGGTTTGCATCCAACTCTTTCCATCCCAGTGAGTGGCAAACAAAACTTCCTGTAATTGGTCATGAGGTTTATTTTATTAATTTCTCCTCAAGCATATACTCCAAAATTAAATCTCAGGAATCCCACTAAGAAATTAAATGCAAAACACTAAGCCTCCATCATAAACAGGACAGAAAGTCACTGCCCTCACTAGAGCAAAGGAAGCTGTTCTCCATACAAATGTACAGATCAAAGTTTCCCCTTCCTTCTGTACTTCCTTCCTTCTGGGGAAGAGTACACTGTAGGTACGGACATACTGGCTGAGATTGGCAATAAATATGCTTGGACATATACTGCCCTTTGGTCTCCCTTACAGCTCATATTTATACACTGCTTTTCTGCAATCCCAGTACTGAAAGGTTGGGCAACTGATACGCCATGCTGCTTATTACAAAAATGCATAAGCCATCATAATGATTTTGATGAACTCAATACCTAATAATGATATCATAACATAATGTCATAGCATTAAATAAAATAGTCAACATTCATATCTCCAACATTGTACAAATAATCAGAACTCTGGTGCAATAGATATACAAGTAAACAGGAATAATTAACATAATAGGAATATAAAAATATAATAGGAATAATTGGGTCTGAAAATGCATAGCTAAAGGCTCCCAGAGTATCGGAATTTTTAAAAAGAACAGCACTCAAATATAAAATATAGATGTTAAAAGTCCAGGAGTGACAGTCAGCTGCCAGTTTCAATCAATTACAATGGAGACAGCAGCCAAGAAACAGCAGACTGTGACTTCCAAGGAGAGTAAAGAAAGAACTAGAAAAGATTAAGTTTAAGGACATTTCAAGGAAGAAAATGACCAAGCTCACCCACACAGCAGTATTCCCGGTCACTGTGCATGGTATGACAGCGGAATAGTGAAGAAAGCTGACGGGAAGAAAATGGATGTGTTTGGAACCTGTTGCTGGAGAGGAACTTTATTTCTGTTAGACCAGTGTATTCATAAAGAACGAGTGGGTCCTAGACCAATTCAAGCCAGAACTTTTCCTGGAAGCAACTGAAGCTGTCCTACTTCAGGCTCATCCTGAGAAGGCAAGATGCACTGCAGAACACAGTAATGTTAAGGGCCGCCAAAGGCAGAAGAGGCCAAGAATGAGGTGGACCAACTCTGTGACGGGAAACCACAGTCTCGATTTTACAAGAAATAAGCAGAGCTGTCCAGGGCAGGGCATTCTGGGGGGCTTTCACTCCTAGAGCCATGCCAAGTCAGAGGTGGCTTGATGGCACGGGGCAGCAAAGCAGACCATTCCCCAAGGCTTGGCTAGCGACAAAGCTTTGCCGGATCCACCCCTCCAGCACTTGTGGACCCCAACCTGAACGGCCTTGGCAAAGCGAGCTGAAGGTCAGAAAGAGGCGCTCAGAGCCTCTGATGGAGCCCCACCTCCAGAACAGATTCCTCACTTTCCTACCCAAAACTGCTGCACACAGAAAAAAGCAGTTGGATTTTTTTTGAATTGCCAGGGCAAAAAAAGGTAGAGGTGTTGGAAAATAACCTCCTCTAAGGAACCATCTACATTGTCCGGCCATTTCCAACACTTACTGTATATACCAGTGCATAAGATGACCCTTGAAACTGGAAATAGCAAGGCAAAAATCAGAGGTGGGGGTGTCTTATACACCAGGTGAAATTTTTTTATCATACAGTAGGACCCCTGTATCCCTGGGCAATGGGCTCTAAGTCCCAGTGGGTGCCTGAAAGTGCAGGACCCTGCAAAAGTGGAAAAACTGCAAATATCTAACAAAAAAGAAAAAAAGGCAAGTTTCTCCAGGGACTCTGGGGATGCCATACTCTTCGTCTCCGCAGTAGCCAGCGTCACCTGTTTTGTCTTTCAGTGGATGTAAAGACTCAAGAGATACTCGCGTTTTTTTTCTCTAGAGATATTCACTGTTTTTGGAGGTTTTTTGCAAGAGATATACCTGGGTATAGCAGCATGTAAGAGACCCCTTGAAACCAGAAACACTGAAGCAAAAATGGGTGGTTGTCTTATATTTCTGACATTAAACAGCACAAAGTAACAACCTCATCTTACATGTGAGTCGCCTTATACGCTGGTGCACACGGTAACCCACAGCTGATAATATCCAGACATCCCAGACAATACAGACTTCCAGACTGCATCACTTCTCATCAGGATAGTCACTCATATTCTCCTTCACACTCCCTTTTCAGATGCAAGTCTGGCCTCATCGCAGCGATAGGAGTGGGTGGCACCAGGGATGCATGAGTGGGGCTCTGTGGGGTTTGTGGGACATGTGGGGCTTGGGGTGGGCACTTGTTGGCTTCCTGAGCTTGGCTTCCAGGACGCCTCATCTGGCGTGCTGTGTCCAGTCCTGGGCACTAGTTGAAGAAAAGGGTTCCAAGGAGGGCAACAAGGATGATCTGGGGACTGGAAAGAAAGCCCAGTGAGGATAGGTGGAAAGGGCCGGGCATGTTCCACCTCAAGTAAAGAAGCCTGGGGGAAGGTACGATAGCACTCCACAAGTACCTGAAAGGCTGTTGCAAAGGGGACGGGCAGGATCTCTTCCCGATCATCCCAGAGTGCAGGACAGAACAGGCTCTAGTAGCAGAAAGCCAGATTCCAGCTATGTATCTGGGAAAAAAATCCTCATTGTTAGAGCAATATGACTATGGAACCAATATCCCAGGAAGTCGCAGGTTTTCCCACCCTAGGAATAGTCAAGTGCAATTGGATAGCAATCTGGGAGGAATGGTTTAACTCGGAGTCCTGCACTGAGCGGGAAGTTGGACCTGATGGCTCTCTGCCCCCTTCCAGCTCTATTCTATGATTCTAAGTGTTTTCAGGCTTCCTCTCTATTTGGCTCCCTTCCTAAGTGAAGATGTGGCACAAAAAGTTCAACAGAAGATGGTCAGATGCCAGGGTAGTGAGAACTCTCCCACTTTTTCTGGTGTGCTTCTAGTTGTCCACAGATTATGTCTCTCATACATATCACTGTGTCAAATTTGTGTGTAACAAAAAAGCAGGCAAAGGTGGGATGCTTGGTCTCTTCCTCTGTGCTCTGGATGTTCCTGTTGTGCTTGAGGCTGCTTGGAAAGAGAGCCATCTCCCTGGGAAATGAAGGGTTACAAATGTCCAGAGTGGGACTTACTGTACCGCAGGTATGGCTCAGCCAGCCCATTCTTTCTCCTCCTGTCTTTTTAGCTGGGTTTCTTAACATTCTGGTAGACACAATGCAGCATGTTGCATCTGTGATGGTTTCAGAGATATATCCACCCTTCTGAAAATGGTGCTAACAATTTCCCCAGGGTGGTATGGACCCTACATGCAGAATCTATTAAATGCATTCGTGAGCCACCCAGAGAATCTTTGGGTCATGGGGTGGCATAGAAGTGGAATGAATGAATGAATCCATATATTAAATAAATGAAATAAATGTGGCTGCTGTCAGGGATCCCTGCAGTCCAGGCTTGACTCTGCACTGTCACAAGGGAGTAGGAGAAGTAGGCATGGGGTCGGCCCAGTCTGTCCCCAGAGGCCACGGCCAGGTGCCACAATTTAACCCATTGCCAGGCTGCAGTTAGGAACCACAGCATGATATTATAAACCATGACCATAAACGGAGGGTTTTGTGAGTCACAGTAACCAAAAGCTTTGAGCGTCTGGCACACGCATCTCTAAAGGGTGAGGACTACCACGTTGCAGACTTCATGGTGGCACAGTGAAGCAATCACTGGCTGGGTCTTCTCTCCATCGCCTGGGTCTTCTGTCTTCCCCAGCCATTATTTGCAAATTAGCCTTGGCAGGTGTGAAAGGAGAAAGCCAGTGTGCTTTGCCAGGCAGCCTGCAGCTCTCCGAGAACGGGAGCACTGCTCTATGCAGCACGGTGGGGGGCGGGGAGAGCCAGCAGCAATCAGGCATCCACAGGTAGTGTGACGTGGAGCGCAAGAGGAGAGGAGGTCTCAGATCACTCCTCAGAAGGAAGTGTGCCGCAATCCTCCCTCAGTCAGGTCTGGCAGGACCAAAAGTAAGTGCCAGCGCCTCCACTCCCACCGCAAGGACACACTGGCCAACATTAAGCCGTCTCCAGGATCAACCATGTGAAGCCATCCAATCCTGTTCTCTTGGATTGTGCCCTGGGTGCTTTCCTTAGAGCTACTGAACCCCCCAAGTGGACTTTGAAAGGGGCACCCTCTCTTCATCACCACCAAAATTTTACTGGATGGATAAACTCTGAAGAACTTCAGTTCCTACTTGGGAAATTATTCGTTCTCTCCGCTTCATGATCGCGTCCAACAATGTGCTTGTGCTCTTCTGTTTAATATTAGTTCTGTAGGCAGTACTGCTGTACATTTGTGTTTACATTTATATCCAGTACATAAAATGTTTCTAACTACATAAGGCAGTCAGTACTGCCTTAAATTCACAAAAACAATGCATTTTCTAAGGACAAATTCTCAGTGATTATTGTACGCACACAGAACATAAGTCAGTTGCACCAAAAATATAATTCAGTAATGTGTACTGTAAACATTTAACATACTTCCGGGAGGAGCAGCACCATTTCACATTATTTTTTACATTTCTACATAGTTCACTGCGCTCTCTTGCTCTCTCTCACTCTTTCCTCTCGCTCTCGTTCTCTTTCTTCCAGGACCTCATACAAAAATGGCATCTCCATGTGAAACTCGTGGCTTCGAAACTTCTGCTATGGGTAAAAGACTGGGGCTGCTAATCCAGCAGGATGGCCTTGTATGCGGCAGCGTGTGTGGTCCTCTTATGTAGCACATTCACTGCAGAACCAGAACCTGTGGGTGAGGCTAGTGCTCAAGGGGAAAAGTACTTTCATAACCAAAACCTGTGCTAGTCTAAATAAAAAAGAACAATGGGAGAAACAGACTCTCCAGAGCCACATTCAACACGGGGAACCTAATTTTGTGCTGTTGACTGTGGTCAAGGGTAAAGAAACAAGCTAATGTAAACTAGAAGAGCATAGTCGCATTGCAACTTTGCTGAATCATGTGCCACCATTTTGTTCTGCATGATCAGAAGCCCATCTTCTGCTGCATGTCACTTCCTTGGGGCAGAAGAATGTTTTCCTGCTTATGACACACTGCCAGGGGTCACACAACGTTCCCTCACCACTGCGAGGATCTTCCATGTTCAGGCCTGCTTCCCAGTTGCTGAACTTGAGTATTTAATTGGATGTTTCTCCTAATGACTAAAAATGAAACTTGAAGCTTATGGACTGGAAAAGGGCCTGCAAACACATGCAGGTCCCCTAGTAAAGCGATTTAAGGGGCAGCAAGGCCTTAAGTACAGCTGTGAAGTGATGACTGAGCAGCGGTGCTACACTTAAGAGGACGCGTCTTCCCAGTGCAATTGTAAAAATAGCAGCAGCAGCACAAAAGTAAAATGCATGGGGATTTCAAAACTCAGGACAAATTAAATTAATACTGTACAGTTAATTACACGGAAGCATTTTGATTTGATATAAAAACAGCTTAAAATTAGCACTTCCGAAAACACCCCAAACGGATACCACCGACTTGTGCAGGACGACCCCTCCACTCCTCGGTGGATTGGGTGGCTATCGGCAACAGCCCAGCGGACCTGCAGATGTCTCGAGACTGCTGTCTGATTCAGAAGCCAGTGCTGGATCGGTGGACATGGAGGAGATGTCATTGCCGGATGAAGACGAGGACGGCCGGCGAGAGCCACGGATCACTGCTGCACCTGTGCTGAGAGACAGAGCACCAATTCCGTGAGCGAGAGGCTCTCCTCTTTCACTGCCAGCTTCCAGCTCGAGTAGGACTCCCTGCTCATTAACCATCCAGTTACACCTACCCATACAACGGATTCTTGGATTCAGTGCCTGATCTGTTGACAGAGCAGCACCAGAGACTGAAGCAAGGGGACTGCAGAAGAAAACCCTTGGTCAGCCAGGGTCTCCTATTTGCCTCCTTCACCTTGGCTTGTGGCCCTGAATGTACAGTCATAACCTGGAGTGCATCAGAGGGGTAGGTGGATAGACCTAGTCCATAATTCTCTGCAAACTGTCAGTAGAAACATTCTGATATTAAAAATAGCATTAATTTTTCCTGATATTGAAAAATAACATTGAATACAATTTTGACTGTCTCAAATAACATTGCAACAGTCTAGGCTAGGGCAGCCAACCCTCATTCTCTTCTAGCAGTGCCTTTCTGTCTTTAAAGTGCTGGGCTTTGGTGATTCAAGCACCTGTTGCTGAACCCAACAAAGCACTGGGATCAATCTCTGCTTCCCCCAGAGTCCCTCCTGATGTATGAGAACCATTAACAGGCCCCACTGGCTTCACACAGGGCTATTCACACTACAGGTGGTGAGTGCATTTCCTACATGTCGATGTCCCCAGCTGCAGCCTGACCAACCTTGTGGGGGAAGTATGTGAAAGTGCTCGGGCCTGCTGAACCCAAACCCCCACAAGTCTCCTCTCCAAAGACTACCAGCCATTTCGAGTAGGCTGCAGGAGAGAGCAGGGGGGAGCAGCAGGGACAGAACAAGTCAGCAGAACTTCTGGCCTGGTTCCTCATTTGCTGCCACCTCCCTGCAAGAGTAACTTGCTACTTTGAACTTCGCTTTGGTTTCTCTCGGTGTTGCGGCTGGGGACTGTTCTGGCTGGTCTAAGCTAGAACCTCACGAACTCTGGGAAGAGGCTTGTCATTATTATGATTACGATTATTTCTAAACTGCCCAACAGTCAAAGCTCTCTTGGCAATGTTTCCTGTCACGAAGAGTGAATGAACTGCTGCTGTCTGCTGTCAGCTATCCTTCTGATGTCATGTTAAGAATGCCTTTTATGCGGAGGCATTTAAAGACATCCAAAGACTTTTAATAGCTTGAGGGGCGTAACTTTACTCCCAAGTGTTTTATAGTTGTACTCTAAATCATATTATTTTAAGCTGTTTTTAAATGTCTGTGTGTGGAAAAGCTTTATGCTGATTAATGTACTATTTTATTATGTGTTGTAAACCTCCCAGAGAGGTTCAGCTATTGGGCAGTACAAAAACAAGTAGCACCACCACTGCAGAAAACCCCCCAACAAATAAATGGACAAATGGCCAACTATAAGCCATTCCTCCGATTCTCCATGACTCCCAGAGGGCTGCCATTATCTTGTGTAAAGTCAGCTATACATGTACTTCCAGTTTATGTACATGACAGCAGGTTAAAATTAAGTGGCATGTCTGTATGAGTGAACTCTGTCCAAGATTCCAAGTCTACTTGTCACTCTTCATAAGTGGCATTAAAGCAAAAACACTTTTATTGCAACCAACCTAAAGGCGATGGCTGTCCACATATAACTCCATTCTTGCTTCTCTCCTCCAGGTCCACAACTTCCTTGTAGATCAATTCTGAAATTGTCATGCATAGTGTTATCTATAGAATATTTCCAACAAGTTAGAGATGCAGTCTTGTGTAAAAAGAATCACATGTTCTAGAATTCCATTATTAAGCAATCAGCTAAGAACAAAGCACACTAGACAAGCAATGAACCCATTGAAAAACACCATTATGACCCACTTAACAAAACTGAGCAACTGAAAAAGCTGAAATTACCCAAGAGGGGTTTGATGGCCAATGTCTATACTGCCTTTAAAATCAAGATGCAAGACAGAGAAACTATCAAAGTAATTTTTACTCTTTTAAGCTTTCTGTAATGTGGGATTAGTAGCAATTGAAACGGCACCTTCAGGGCTTTCTTCAGGACTGAAACGCCGTTCACATTAAATAGCATTATGAAAAACTTCCTCCCTTTCTTGCCAAATCAGCAGGCAACCTTTGTTTACTAATGTGTCTGAGAAAACTATTCTTCAACCATAGATTTTATTTCCAACATATGAAAGATATATTAAGATGAATTTGGATCCCTTCTAAAAGCAGCACCCAAAACTTATTACAAAAATAGTGTAATCACTATCACGTAACAGTTCTCTCAGTATTCTTGCAATATTAACAAACAGCAGTCCAGGCCCTTGTGCTAAGATGAATTCAATTAAAGTCCAACTCTACGGTGGTCTAGCTTTCCAAGAGCAAATATGTCCTGGCAAATATGTTTCACCGAGAAGCAGAAGACCAAGAAGGTTACAAAGAAGTCAAACCCTACAGTAGTGTTTATAGTATTAACATCAATAAAACTGACATAGCTTCAGAAGTTGGGCAAAAATCGTAAATGCACACTGCAGATATGTAATCTGTGGTTTTTCCAAGGGCTGCACTCTTCGTACTTAAAAGGAAAGTGTAGAGGCATAACTTAGGCCTCAACAAGAGCGGCCATTCATGCCTTTAAAAATGGCATTTAGAGAGGTCAATACTTCACAGTTACTTTAAGTATTTCTTAAAATGCATGGGGTTAGGAAAGCTGATAGTCTTTACCAGAGTCTAAGGAAAAGCTTACTTCTCTCAAAACATTTGCAGGCGCTTTTTCCCTTTCTCACTTGACCCCAAGACTACCTCTACTATTACTCATTCAAAAATAAAGGCAGCCACACAGATTGTCTCACTCAACTTTAGTTAACTGATCTATAATATATAACCTCTTAGTTCCCTTTTTACTAGCACAACGTATTTGTATACTCCATTTATGATACTGAAATATTGGACAAAGTCATTGCCATGGCCAAAAACCAAACAAAAAAACAAAGAGCAAATATTTTGCATTACGTAACCATGCATTAATTGTCTAGCTTGTGGGCTTCCTGTAGGTATCTTCTGTGTAAACTTGTCTCTTTAAGTCTGTATACTTAAAGAGACCCCCACGGCTGTGAGTCCTGAGAGCCCCTCTGACTCATGACGTCTGACCTGGGAGTGTAGGGACCTGACTATGAAAGTTGTTGGCCCATGGCTATTTTTGCTGTTAGCATTCATTTCTTCCTGGTTTGGTCTTAGGACAGTAATTATTAAATTGTTTATTAAGTTTTTTCATATGTGTAAATATTTAAACCTCATTATGATTTGCAATTGTTCTATTTAAGTACATGTTCTTGATCATGTTTTAAGCTGCTTCAAGCATGGTTTTACCATGGAAAAGAGACATGCAAATAAACTGATGATAACAAACCTCTGCTGGAGAAGGAGCGGAAACAAAGTAGAAGTCTTTAAAGCATCAGAGACTCAAACTAACTCAGGAAACCGGTACAGTTGTCAGATACTTCCCACATGGTATGTGGGAACAAATTTCATTTGCAACCGCACTGCACCTTAGTATCTTAAAATAACAGATCCGACAAAGCGAAATGCTTTATCAATACCTCCGGCCAGGCTTGCATCCCAAATAACAAATCCTGCTCTCACCTTTCCATTCTTCTATGGTGTGTTCTCTTTCATCTAACTGCTTGTCTGGTATCTTTGGAGGAGGCTGGCAATAGAATAAAGCAGTCAGAACTCACAGGAGTTAGTGGCTGTTGCTCCAAAGATGCAGCCACACCCTCAGCTTAGGAACAGGCGCACACCAGCATTCTAGCTTGGGTTGCCCATCAGTTAGTTGATTCCTACCAGTTCCTCAGTTCTTGTGCATTAGGCAGCAACCCGAGATACCTCTCAGTGTGTTTCAAAAGGTCTTTCTCCCCGGAGACAAGTGATGGGCAGTATCACAGGGGACAAAGTCACAGACTCAGGCATAAAACACACCAACGAGCTTTCTCTGGAAGAAGGACCATAACCAGCATCTATATCTTGACTGTTCCCAGTGACTGGGATTCAATCTGGTGCACGACATTCAAATTCATAAAATTAAAATATTACTAATGTACAAGAGATTAAAATATAATTAAATCAGATAGTCATGGCATCTCAACAGGTGGGTTCTAAAACTCACTGAGCTGGACAAAATGCATTTGGGATGTGGGGGTGCTACCTACTGTGTTAGCATATCTCATCATAATATATGGTGAGGACAGGTTGCTTACCTGAAACTGAACTTTAAGTGATCATCTATGAACTCTCTTCTGCAAGTTCTAGCTCTATACAGAGCAGTCCTCCAGAGCCTTCTAGAACTTAGCGAAGTTCTAGGCTACAGTCTCCACCGCTCTTTGTATGGCTCCTGCTCAGTTCTGGTTGGCCACAACGGAGGATAAATTGTGAGAAATGAAAGTAAAATAGATGGTGGATTTTGTGTGTGAGCAATCTATCTTCCTCCTCTTTGGTCTCTGTGAGTCAGAGAAAAGGACTAAGAAAGAAGCATGCACTAAAGCAGATTCCATGGCAAGGATGTAGAAGAGCACCCAGCAAAGGCTGTAGCTGCTCATGTTCTCGCATCCAGACAGCAGCGCATGACTGAGGTCCAAGTTGCTGCACCGCATAACTGAAGTCAAATATCCCACAGGAAAGCAGAAGAGGATGCTGTAGCTCTAACTGAGTGGCTGCAAACACGCTCAGGTTAAGTGAGTTGGCAGGTGAGTAGTACAGTAGATATGGCCTACCTGTAAAAATACTGAAGAGATACACGGTGCTATATCCTTGGGCCAAAAGAGCACACAGATGAGGAACTGAGCCCTGTGTTGCAGAAAACCTAGCATTCTCTCAATGTTGAATATGAAGTTTTACTTCCAATGGGGAGGCAGTTTTAACAAGAAATGTTGGTAACAATACTTCTTCAGACAAAAATAAATAAAATGGACCCATAACACCACCTTCAGGAGGAGAGGAAAATCTTGTTGTGGAACAACCTTATCCCTCCAAGACTTGCTCAAAAGAACTCGTGCTAGCCTGCATTTGCCGTGCCATGTGGTGAAAAAAATTGAGATCTGGGTGTCTGAGCTTTCCTTAGTCCATGATAAAGGAGGTCCAGGAGCCATGCAAGGCAGAGGAAGGAGTGGCTGGAAAGAAGACAAGTCCCAGATGTCGCCTGGATGAGGAAGCAGGAAGGCACTGCCATCCCATTTCCTGCCGATGACTCATGTGAGGAGCAGAAGGGGAAGAAGGCACAGCTCAGAATGCCCCTCATCCCCATGTGAAAGAGACAGAGAGGGAACCAGGACTGCAGGCAACCTGCTGCAGGATGTTCAGCACCTCACATTCACCTTTCTGGCAAGGGGGACTAGTGTGGGAGTGACCTGCATTGTGAGCAGGTCAAACCAGAGGCAACTGTCAGTGCTAATACGTGTTGGCAGGAATTTGGGATGGCTGAAAAAGGAAGGAGTGCCGGAAGCTCATCTGTGTGAGTCAAAACCTCTGAGCTGGTCAGGGGTTTTCCACTCGGACTTCCACTTCCAGCATTTATTCTGGAAGGCTTTCTGAGGCTCCAAGGAGGTCTGGATGATGGCTTAGCTATCTTGGTAGAGACTGATTCCAAGAGGCACTGACTCTGGAGTCCTGGCAACCCCGGTTTGTTTGTTTATTAGATTCATATGCCACCGTTCTTCTTAAGCAGCTGGTATCATTCTCCTCTTCTTGCTCCATCTTATCTCCACAACAACCCTGTGAAACAGGTTGGGCTGAGAGTCCATGACTGGCCCAAAGTCACCCAGTTGCCTCCATGGCTGAGCAGGGACTGGAGCCCAGCTTGCCCAAGTCCCAGCCCCAGACTCTTACGGTCTGAAGAGTCTGAGGTCTGCAGAGGAAAGAACAGTCTTCTTCTTGCATATTATGCAGTGTTCAACCCTTTCAGCACTGGTCGTCCAGTTGGAGAGTTCTGCCCACAGTAGCAGGTTGTCGTGCCTATCGACTCAGAGGAGTCGTTAGCACGCGTAAGAGGGCAAGAAGCTCCCAGTGAGAGTCAGGCTTTAGAGCAAAAAGATTTCTACTTTGTGCCCATGGCACAAACACCCCCCAGCCCTTGCCACCTGACTCTGATGAAGTTTTTCTCCAGTCTGAGCAGAGCTGTATTCCTCAAAAAGATAAGGTTGCTGGGCAACCAGTGGGACAGCCTGTTGCCATGGAGAATGCCCAGCTGAGGAGGAGACTTTGGGGCTTGAGCCAATTAGAAGAGAGACAAAGTCAAAGAAGGAGGGGGAAGAGTTTATCTGGCCCCCCTGGGGAGGGGCGTCCCCGTCGGGTCGGGTGAAGAGTGCGTCATAAATCTGAGAAAGGTCAGAAAGGAGGGGGCAGCTGCGCTGCCTAGAACTGCCATTAACAGCTCCTGTACTATTCATTGCCTGCGTGTTTTTGAAGTTGTTTAGAATAAAAGGCTTTAAACCCTTATTGCCTGTTCCTGTGTGGGGAATGAGGAAGAGTGCTTCGGCCTCACGACACAGGTGGGCAGCTATCAGAGTGGGATGGTTTAACTGGTGCCCTGCACTGACTCAATGGCCCTCTGGCCCTTTCCAACGCTACTATTCTATGACAAGCTTTTGTATCCAGTGGGCCATGATGTTGCTCACGTGCCGAGATCAGGGACCGTCTTGGGTAGTGAGTGCAGCTGCTATGGATGCCAGGAGGAGAGCCTTTGCCAAGCAGGGGTTGAGGTGGGCCCCATGAAGAGAATGGATTGGGAGGGGGAGAGAACACACTTCTCATGCTTCACGCATAGTCCCAGGGTCTGCAGCAGAGAGCAGGCGGCGTGCACAGGATGCTGCACATCTGCCTTGGGTGGCACAACCAGGAGCCAGGCACTGAAACATGGAAAGACCGGTCTCCCTGGAGGCGGAGGTGTGCACAGGCCATTGCCATGCAATGCTCTGGAGGCCTCTCGGGAGCAATGTGACGGCGGCAACCAGTCAGAGGCCCAGCCCCATCCAGCGAGAGGAGACAGGGCTCCATCTCAGCATCCCCCAGGGGTCAACTGCTATGTGGATGACAGTGAACCATGGATGGTCGGTCTCGGCCTCGAGCCATTCATTCTCTGAGGGGGGTGGTGTCAAATCTCAGCAGGGTGCTCCCCAGATGGTGTCAGTCGCCTTGGGACCGATGTCGGGGGCAGCAGGTGGGGTCAGGGATCTGGTGGAGCTCCTCTCAATTCCCCTTCCAGCAGTGACATGAGCCAGGTCCTCTCTTGGAGCCAGCAATTGTGACTGGACAGAGGGCAAGGCCAAGCAGATCCTCAGAACTGAAGGCTGATGGGGGGCTCTTGTGGCACCACCTTTTTCTTTGGGGGCAACAGTGGCAGCCATCTTTTGGTGGCATTTGCCACTTTCCTGGCCATACAGCTGCCAGACAAATCACCCTGTCAGGGTGAGTGCAAGTCGACGGGGGGCTACCTTGCCAGCAAAGTGGGGTCGGCAACCTGAAGGGCCTTCTTCCAGAGCTTGGCCTTCAGGCAGTCAGCCCAGCATCTCTGGGTCTGTTTCTGAAGGCCTGACAGGGCAAACAGGCCTCCCCCACAACATGCCCCTCAGCCAGGCAGAGAAGGCAAAGAGCACAGCCATGGGGAGCTGCTGTTGCAGCGGGAACAGCTCCTAAATGCCACCAAAGATGCCATCACAGTAGATGGGGAAGGTGGGCAAGAACAAGGCAAGGACAACTCTGTGGGGAACTTCAGGAGCTGAGATAGAAAGAGGGTAGAAAAGTTGTTTTTGGGGGGTGGGGTCAGATGAGAGAGTGAATTCATGAAGGAGGAAAGAACATGAGGAGAAGGCTGGAGAGAAGAAAGGATAAGAAAACAATGGGAGGCTCAATATGCAAGTGAGGAGAGAAGCATTTCCCAGTCTAGGCACAATGGTGTCCAAAGAGGAACTGATGAGATGGACAAGGAGTCTCCCTCGTGCTCCCATGAATCAGGGAAGGGAGGGGCTGCCGCCCAACTGGGTGCTCGCTGCAGCAGCTTCCTGACTCTGAGCAGGTGCACAGCCCACGTGGGAGGCAGAGACCACGGGGGAGAATGGGGGGATCGACTCTTATGGGAACAGTGCTCCTGAGGCAAAAATGAAGGTGCAAGTGCTTTAGGAGCAACGCCAACAAGTGGAACCCGATGGGGAACTATCTTGGCACTGCCTTCCAATATCAGTCTCAAACTACCCAAACCCCAAACTCAAACTATAGGTTTGTCATAGAAGTTGATCCTATGGGTCTTGTAATGTTTCGGTCCTGACCCTGGCATAGTTGGACATTTAGCACAAAATGTCGTTGCCTTAACCCAACTTTTACTGTTGATATCAAGAGTTTGGCACTGGTTTGTGCCGTAAGAGTGCTCCTTACGGAAGGACAATGCAATGCCAGATGAGGGTCAGGGCTGGGGTAGGGAGAGGGGAGGGGAGAACTGTAGTCATGGGGGAGCCATTAGCATGGATGAGGGTCCTAGTCTGCTACTGTGGTGGTGGATGAAAAGGAAATGACTGGGGGGCAGGAGCTACACCCGGAGTTGCCCGAAGGAAGGAGCCTGGAACTAGCACCTAAAGCGAGAAGGTTCTGAAAGACTGCTCGGCACAGGCACCAAACCTATCGACATGTGCGACAGAAAGGCTGTCAGAGGAATTAAGGGACCGCAACACACACATCTCGAAAACAAGTGCCACTCTGCTCCAGGATGCATTTTGATACAAGAAGCAAGCATCATCATTCAAAAGGCACAGAGGCCTGACGCCAGCTTTAAAAATGTTCACATTTTTAGGTTTAAAACATTCAAGAGCGGACACAGTAAACATGGCAATAAAAATAATGGTTATGATTTCTAAGAAATGTTTGAAAGCTAAAATAATTCAACTTCAAGCATAAACCTGAAAACATAGCACCTTGTAGATATTTTGGGAGGCAGGCAATGGGACTGCAGTGACCCTTGTTCGAAGCCCCACTCTGATCCATTAGAAAGACCCTGGTGCAAATATCTGCTCAGGTAACACTGGACCCGTGGCTGATGCTCAGCCTGACCTACTTCACAGACCGGCTGCTAAGGATAAAATGGAGGGGAGGGCAGATCGTGCGCACCATCGCAGGCTCCCGGCAGGAAACGGAGTGCTACACATGCAACAAATGCACAGTGCTCTTCAACAGGAGGAAAAGGGTAGGGAAATAGTTGTGCTGGGCCAGGTATGTTCTGGCTGTTCCGGACCTGCAAAGTATTTCCCACCCCGGCCATTTCCCTCCCCTTTCCTCCATTCTCGAATGGCCTCTGTCTCCTGACATGATAGCACAGCACTACCTAATTTAATAATGTGAAGATGTCACTAAGAAGAAATAAAGTGCAAAGGTTCATTCCAAGACTCAAAATGCTTGAGCCTTTTTGCAATACTCCCGTTAAAGAAAGGCCAACCATTCTGATTCTGGTGAAGTTTGCTGTTGTCCTTCCCAATTCTCACTTTTGGCTCAGCTTTTGGAAAAGATGAGTTTTCAAGAAAATATTAAGTTTACCACAAAACCTCCACAACTCTTGTCAAAGAGTGCAGAGTTAAGTGGACCAAAGGGAAACCCTTAATGTGCTGCCCTCTCTGGCACAAGGCATCACACGCTGCTGTCCTACTATCACAGAATCCAAAATAAAGCGCTTACTGCTTCTGCTTCTGAAGGGTCATACCAAACATTGATGTATGGGTGCTGCAAAGCTTCATCCACTGAGATTCTTTTTGCTGCATCGATCACCAGCATTTTGGATAACAAGTCTCTTGCCTGACTGGCTGCAAGAACATTTCATACAGGATTTAATTTGGGGCAGTAGGAAAGCAAGGAGCAAGCCAGACACAAAATAGAAGTGAACAAACTGATTACATAGATTTGGGGATACAACCAAACCAATAAAGAAAGAAAATAATTTCTTGTTAATTACTGGCTCAATATTGATGTGGATAGCTACTCTTGCCATAGCGTGCACAGGGGGAGAAGGTCAGGCAGAATAAAAGAATAAAACTTCACCCATAAAAGTTCACACAAATGTTTTGTCTCCCACGTTGCTAGGGAAAAGTTTCTAAATTTATCAGGAAAAAAACCAATAAAATCTTACCCTTCAGTTTGTTGTGCTCAGAGTCAACAGGAAAGAGGACATCTGGGAAGAGCTTCTCAAAACTGTAGCCGGCATACTTAGGCCTGTTCTCTACATACGTCCTTACTGTTGGTTGCAGCTTTTTCATGAATTCAGGGCAAGGTGTTCCCAGTTGCTCAATAACCTTATTCCATTGATCAATATCTGAGATCAAGGAGCTAAGAAAAATTGTATATCTCATGTTCAGGAAAAGGGCTATGTTAAAAACATACCAGTGAACGGGACACTTGTGGCTGGCCAACATCAGAAGAGCAAAAATGAACAACTACAGAGCCTAGCAGTTGCTCTCCTTAACTATGGCAGTTGTTAATCACATCAGGGCTGGGGAAAATCACATCTGGTGCACAGAAGACATCTGGAAGAACAGCCAGTGAGCATTTCAGGCACTTCCATTTGGAGAGCAATCCAATGGCCCCTAAGATATCGCAGATGCCGCCCCCCTTCTGAGGTCAGAGGTAGCACGCTTGCATGGGAAAGGGCTTGCCCCTCGTCCAGGGAACAGCCCTCGTGCCTGGCCTCTCAGGTCAGAAGATTGACCATGGGCAGGGAAAGTGGGCACTCCGGTGGGTGGGGAGGGGAGGAGAATGGGAAGACTAGGATATGAGCTGCCTGGAGCATCTCCCAGTCTTCTTCTCTGTTTGTTCAAAATACCATCACTAGATGGAATCCATTGCCTGTCTGGGAGACAAAAACCCCTTGAACACAGGATGGGGAGGCCAAGACCACCACCACTGCTACTTCTGTCCTGCTGGCTTCAGTCTAGGAGGAGGCTGGATTTGTGAAAGCCTTCAATTTCTGAGACTTCTGTGCCTGTACAGGCTTTCAGTGATGCGCAGAACATGAGACTACCCATCTATCTTTCTTTGCACAAGCCTCTGTACAGGAGCAAATATTTCTCTACAGCCATAAAAATATTAAGGTACTTTTGCTTATGCCACCACCTGGGGACCAGGGAAAGTCAGGCAAAATAATTTTGATTTAAGGATACCTCGAAATCAAAGGCCGCTATATACTATGCCATGGATCCTCAAACTATGGCCTACGGGCCAGATCCAGTCCGCCATGCCCATTTATCTGGCCCGCCTCAGAGGTTCTGGACTCACTGAGCCCGTGCCCACCGCCACCAGTCTTACTCCACGCGCGGGGAGGCGGTGGCTTGCTTGCGCAGAGACTGCTTTGGACTCGCTCGGAGAAAATGATCTCCAGGCGAGTGAGCCGCTGCCTTGCGCACCCACTGCTGCCTCTCTGTGCCTGTGCACCCTGCCCTCGCCTCAGCGCACGCGCCCTGCCCCCTCACCGGCCCACACGCACCGCCGGCACCCCCTTTCCGGCCCACACCCAGCACCGGAACCTTTCAACTGACCTCCTGCTGAAAAAGTTTGAGGACCCCTGTGCTATGTTCTTCATTGCTTCCCTAGCACAAATAATAGGCTAGGAATCAGTAAAGAATCTATATAGAGTGTTCAGCCTTTTTTCCATTGAAAATAGGAAAGACATTTTGCATTAACACATTCTAATTGTCTTAGAAATAGGCTTCCAAACACAGGTCTCTTATCAGTTGTTTAGAATGGCAGAAGAGAAAAAAAGGGCGCACAAATTGTTTATGCACAGAAGAGTTCCCTGCAAATATTACAACTATCCATCTAAATGAGGAAATTGGCCACACACTACTTTGCACTCACTGGCCTGGACTGCAGGATGCACTGTAGAATCTAAAATGTATACTTCAATATACCAGCCACATTGAGCACATGAAACAGAGCCATGCGTAAGCAATCCTCTGCCTGCTGGGGATTCTGACTGCTCTCTGGAGACAAGCAAAGGAAGCTGGAAAGGACTGAAGAGCCCTGACACTGGCCAAGCACTGTGTTCCTGGGAACTAATGAGCCTGGCTCTTTTCTTTCCAATCTAATGACAACTGGACACTAAAAGAAAGAGAACATAATGGATAAACAATTATGATTGAGGAAATAAAATCTGTTTTAAAATAGAAAAATTGTCACTTTAAAAATAATCCTCATGTTCTCATTCTCGTCCAGTCAAAATAACAGGGAAACATTGGTGAGCAAAACGGACTTTCTGCCTTCACTAAACTGCCCATGCCACTTCAATAAATTTTAAGTCCATTTTAACTACAGAGGTCAGTAAGGTTTACTGTTACCTAGTTCCAATCATAAATGTGTCCGTATGTACGTATCTGTTACATAGTGAGTGGCTTTTCCCATGGAAAGTCTTCACAAGCTTGGAGCATTAAAAAGATGTGTACGGGTATGGTCAGTGCAGGCTTGCACAGATACCTAGCTAAATATTAGCACCTTACTCACATTAGGCTATGATACTCTGAATTGTTCTGCTTTTTAGGTGCATGTACAGACATTTTCATTATTTCTGACTGCTATGAATCATAGTAAAAATAAAAAAACAATGTTCTAAAAGACCCTCCAAATTTTTCAATTTAGCTTTATGAACACTGTTCTTTAAGTCTTGCAGGCAGTGTCAGGCAGACTGATTCAGCTCTCAGGACTCCTGCTGCAGGAGGAGTTCCCCAGCCTTCCTGTTGGTGATGCAGCCTGCCAAGCCAGCAGAATCTAAAAACAGGGCATTCCAACTTAAAACTCACAACCAGATGTCAGACTTGCCTACTGCTCCTTTCAAATTCACAAAGAACCCATCTAACGCAACATATTACCGTATTTTTTGCTCTGTAAGACTCACTTTTCCCCCCTCAAAAGTCAGGGGAAATGTCTGTGCGTCTTATAGAGCGAATATGTGTGTGCAGTAAGTCTGTTGGATGTGCAGCCCATGGGGAAGTGATGGGGAATGTGCCTGTGATTATGTGCCCATTTGATTCAGAGTATTTTTTTTGTTTTCCTCCTCTAAAAACTAGGTGCGTCTTATGGTCAGGCGCGTCTTATAGAGCGAAAAATATGGTACTTTACCTAATAATATAGATTAACCACCCCCCTCTCCACGCGTGTGTGTGCGCACATGCACCCCTGAAGCAAGAGGTACTCATAGGAGAATGACACTTTCAAACTTTCACCAGAAAAACTATTTTGAAATCTTCCTTACTCTGAGAATTACAGGATAAAGTGTTACCAAAAAACCCCTGACTGAACATGCGAGACGCCACATCAGAACTATTCAGCCTATCCATATGCAATGTAAATACATGTGCAGGCCAAGTCTTGCTTTAGTTTACAAGCTGATGCAATGCATTTGATGCTGTCAACTGGTATTTACCTCCGCAGTAATCAGGGAACACTTGCCTGCAATAGTGATAGTCAGAGGCAAGCATAATTATAACATTCAATAAATGAGTTGCAGTTGTAAAATAACTTCTAATCAGTATACTCAGAAGTGACAGAGAAGAAAACAGAAACACTAAGTACACTATTTTGAACAAAGGCATTCACATAAAACTGGAGGTAACTGTTCTATTAAAACAGAAGCCTAAAGCAATCATAAATCGTTAAAGCAATATACTTGGGTACAATACAAAAGGCAAAGGCAAAAGCAAAATGCAATCCCAAGATAACCTTCAGGCACTGTGAACAGGCCCTGGTGCCACCCTGTTCCAAAGTTGTTTTCTACTCATGGAAGGTGGCTTTGTGAATAGGAGGACCTATTTTCCTGAGGCGGTTTTCCACGAGATCTGGAATATTCCATATTGTGTGGGAAAGCTTTCATGGAAAGGGGAGGCTCTCCTCTTCATAAAATCTTCCATATGTAGAAAATTAAAAAATGATGACTAAGGTTGTGGGGCTAACATGCTTTCACTCCTGATGTTTACTTGCAGAGAATTTGTAATACCTGAATAGGGTTTAACTATCCAGTGGATCTCACACTATGCTTTACCTGTGACATCCACCAGCAATACTCCAGTTCAAGCCAAGTTAGACATAGATACAATTATCTAGGGTGTTCCTGACTAGTTGAACTGTTAATCAAACACACACTTTTTAAATATTGTAAATATTTACTACTTTCTTACAAAGTAAATATGCCTACACAAACTGCTGAAGCTCTTGAGAGGAAAAAACAACTTTTCAAACAATGCAATTTTAAAGCCTCATTAGCTGGAGATAGCATTATATGATGTTGGAAAGGAAAATGCTAGAATATATTTTAACTTTTAGAGTTCAGTTCTAGGCCCACAGTAAGGATACGGTCTGTACCAGGAAATAATACACCACCTTTGATCATTTCTCCCATGATGCACCCCACTGACCAAATGTCAACTGAAAATAAAATGCAATGACATTAACTGACTGAAAGGAAATTAAAAAAAGACTTTAAGAGGGGGAAAACTACACCCGGTGATAATAAAGAGCACTGCAGGATGAAAACCAAGGAAAAGGTGAAGATGTGCTCACTATTACGCCAGCAGAGACTATTTCCCACTGCTCGGTGCAGCCTCAGAAGAACTAAATTTCTTATGCTAACAATTTTGTTATACATATCAGAAGAAATTAAGTATTAGCCCTTTAGGAAGAAAAATGCATTTTCCAAGAAAGATTATTTGAGGGGAGGGGAGAGCCACCGTGAAAGATTAGTTATCAAAAAATTCAGCAGCTGCAGCAGCACAAGGATACAGTCCCTTCCTGGAAAGAGGATTTTGTGGCAAACCATTTCTCCCATAATGCACCCAACAGACCATAAATCCACTATGTTTGTAGCACAAAAAGAAGAAGCAAAGCAAACTGTCACTGAAAATTAAAGAAGTGGCAGGATAGAATACGACTGCATTTCATTAACTGCCGATAAAGGACAAGGAAAGGAAGACAGCAACCATGGGATCAAGTGTAACTGTATTTCTAGAACACATACTTGGCTCCATCTGCCATAAAAGGTCTCTTTGGTAACATGTTTGTTTGTTTGTTTGTTTGTTTTTCGATTTTTATCCTGCCTTTTTCCTACAAAGGGCTCAAGGCAGCTTACATTCCCACAAGATGTTCTACGTTCCATGTAGCTCACACAGGGGATGTCCCTGATAGACCTTACTGCTTTGAAGATTATTTTTTTATTATCAGGCTAATAAAGAAGTTATGAGCAGTCATTGAATTTCTCAACAAGGAATTTAAGGACTGGAATGTTAGGAAATCCACCGCCAGCCTCTTAAATTGGTACTGAGAATCAATAATGATATGGAAGAGGACCAATAAATTGCAACTTAGTCCCAGCGAGACACAGGCAGGGGCAGATGATTCATCTGCTAAGAGAGGTGCAGTTTTGCTGAAGGATCAGGTCTGCAGGCTGTTAATAGCCAAGCAGCCTCTGTGGCAAAGACTGCCTTTTATCTGATTAAGCTGTGCCTCTCCTGGACAAAGATGGCATGACCACAATTATCCATATTCTGCTAACAACTAGAATTGACAACTGTAATACATTGTATACAGGTTTGTCTATGAAGGCTGTTTGGAAATGACAGTAAAATCAAAACGTGGTCATCAGGTGTTTGCAGTAGGAACATATCTCACCAATAAGGCAAAAACAGTATTGGCTTCTGGTCTGTTTCTGAGCGAGTGCTTGCCTCTCCCTATACTTCTTGGGACCCAAATACCTGATGGAATGTCTACTTTCATGCCAGCCTGTGTGTATTGCACATCTAAGTTTTGGAAGTTCTCCTCCATGTGCCCTCCGCCATTCAAGGCAAGACGTAAGTGCACAGCAACTATAAGAGAGCACCTCACTGGTTTTAGAACCGCCTTCCTTAAGAAGCCTGCCTGGTACCCACTTTCTGGATATGCACATGGTGGGCATGTCGTGAGCGGAGTCAGCTGGAGCCGGGGGTCAGACTAGATGGCCTGGGAGGCCCCTTCTGACTCGCTCTGTTTCTCTGTTTCTTATTCCTTTGCTATCAAGTAAATATGCTTTATTTTCATATGCTGTCATTTATTATGTTTTATTTCAATTTTTGAATTGCATCTTGGTTTTGCTTTCTGAAATGGTGATATGTGAATCTTTAACAAATAAAGACTGTATTGAGAAACCTTGAGGACTAGATAATAAAAATTATTAGTCTAATAAATAATTGGCTTAAAGTACAATTAAATGCCAGAGAAAGCCTGGCTCAGTGCTACAGCACATGCCCTGCATCCATACAGCCCCAAGTCCACTCCTCAGCGTCACCAGGCAGGAAGGGAAAAGACCTGCTTGAAACCCAGGGAAATGCTGCCAGTCGCACTAGCAATACAGGACTAGGTGTGCCTAGGAATACTCAGTCCAAGTCCAGCTCCTATACCCCTAAATTTAATCCTCATTTATCTCTAAAATCAATGGTGGCTGAACACCGTCAGACAGCTGGTTATATATGATTGAATTGTACATTAACATTCTATTGCGATACATTCCCTGTGAATAGCACTCTCCCTCCAAATGAACAGGAAAAAATTAGTGTTCCATTTGTCTGTTCCTGATTTCTATTCATGAAATAATTTAATCTTTCACCAGCCATTTATTTTGTCTATGGAACCCAAAAAACATTAAAAAAAAAAATCTGATTTCCCATGTTAGAAAATTTTGCATTTCTTCAATAACTCTTGTTAACTTTAATAAGACTAGGCATGAATGTTTTATTAAGATCACTGTACTACTTTTCCTAGTAATCTTTTCTGGAATAAAGGCAACGATTTTGCTAAAATATAAATGCACATTATTTGCAAAGCTTTCAATGGCACTGCTGGGGACACAGCTTGAAAGGGTGCAGAGCAGATGCCAGGTTATTTTCCATTTGTCAGAAAGCAGAGCTTTGATCTGTGCAGAAAGCAGAAAGAGGCACAGAATGGACTGTACACTTCAGGCCTCAGAGCAGAGGAGCCATAGCTGAATGTTCCTTTAAGTCAAAAACTTCCTGCAAGGGGGGAAAATTCTAGCTTATCACAGAGAAAGGTTCTTGCTTAGACCATTTTCTGCTTGCTTTCTACCAGTAGGGAAGTTCTGGTTTTTAACATGCAAGAACATTAAAAAATGCCATCCTGCTGCTACACCCACTGCTTCAAAGTGGACGTTTCTGTATGAACATGGGGGCTGCGAATACTGCTGGAGCTTTCAGTCTGCAGATACTGTGCAGCAAGGGTCTCCATGCTTGATGAGTCACTGGACTCCTGACATTTTGAGCCTTGTGGGCACTCTCACGAAGGGGCTATGATGGGCAGGGAAGGGCTTGCCCAATATGGCTACTATAATGGATGTGGCCAGTCACAAAAACACCCACTTCTTAGACAGCAAACTGGTGAAGCGAGATGTAAAGTAACAAGTACAAACAAGTACAAAATTATTATATAATAATCAAAGAATGAATTCATTAATCTTATTCTAAATTAAGTGACCCTGAATCAAATCATACAAGGTAATATTTTTCTTCACTCAGGCAAGTGCCACATAGATTCTCCAGGAGTATCTATATAAGAATGATCAAACCTGACTTCTTTTAAACACCTTGCTATGCTTCATTGCCTTCCATGGTCCATTAATGAATTCTTTAAAAAAACGAAAACACACATGCACAATCCTCAGGTATACTTTTGTTTCTTCTTGCGTCGTTGTTAAGTTATGACTGAACTTTTTCATATGAGATACATTGTACACTGATGCCCTCTATGCTGTCTTGCCTTTACAGAACATAGACTATGATGGAAAACCTATGTATGTACTCGAACTAAGATCCACTGCATTTAATAGGGCCGATTATGTGAGCTTATGATAGCCTGAAAGATTCATGCAAGGGCCTGGATAAGGAAAATCCACCTTTAGAGAAGGGCCAGTTCCACTTTTAAAGTGGAGCTGCTGCAGGATCTTTGACACACACATGCATTCTTGTCATTTCTGCCCACAATCGTCCACACGCTCCAAAGAGAGGAGAGTGAACAAGCCCATGGAGTGGCAGATCAGGCCTTGATTTCTGCCCACAATCTTCCACACAATGCTTCAAAGAAACTTGGAAAACTCAACAGTGGCCACAGGATTGGAAAAGGTCAGTTTATGTTCCAATCCCAAAGAAGGGCAATGCCAAAGAATGTTCAAACTACCGCACCATTGCACTCATTTCACATGCTAGCAAAGTGATGCTCAAAATCCTACAAGCTAGGCTCCAGCAGTATGTGGACCGAGAACTACCAGAAGTACAGGCAGGATTTCGAAGAGGGAGAGGAACTAGAGATCAAATTGCCAACATATGCTGGATCATGGAAAAGCTAGGGAGTTCCAGAAAAACATCTACTTCTGCTTCATTGACTATGCTAAAGCCTTTGATTGTGTGGATCACAACAAATTGTGGCAAGTTTTTAAAGAGATGGGTTGCTCAGACTTCCTAAGGCCCATTTGTTGTTGCTCAGACTTCCTAAAGTCCATTTGACTTCATGTTCCAGGATGTCTGGCTCGAGGTCAGTGACCACCCCATCGTGGTTGTCAGGGACGTTAAGCTCTTTCTTGTATAGTTCTTCTGGGTAATCTTGCCACCTCTTCTTAATCTCTTCTGCCTCTGTTAGGTCCCTGCCATTTCGGTCCTTTATTGTTCCCATTTTTGCATGAAATGTTCCCTTCATATCTCCAATTTTCTTGAAGAGATCTCTGGTCCTCCCTATTCTATTGTTTTCTTCGATTTCTTTGCACTGTTCATTTAAGAAGGCATTCTCATCTCTTCTAGCTATTCTCTGGAATTCTGCATTCAATTGGGTGTATCTTTCTCTTTCGTCCTTGCCTTTTGCTTCCCTTTTTTCCTCAGCTATTTGTAAAGCTTCCTCAGACAGTCATTTTGCTTTCTTGCAATTCTTTTTGTTTGAGATGGTTTTAGTTGCTACCTCTTGTACAATGTTGTGAACCTCCGTCCATAGTTCTTCCGGCACTCTATCAGATCTAATTCCTTAAATCTATTTGTCACCTCTACTGTATATTCATCAGGGATATGATTTAGGTCATACCTGAGTGGCCTAGTGCTTTTCCCTACTTTCTTCAATTTAAGCCTAAACTTTGGAACAAGAAGCTCATGATCTGAGCCACAGTCAGCTCCTGGTCTAGTTTTTACTGACTGTATAGAGCTTCTCCATCTTTGGCTGCAGAGCACATAGTCAATCTGATTTCTGTGTTGACTGTCTGGTGATGTCCATGTGTAGAGTCATCTCTTGGGTTGCTGGAAAAGAGTGTTTGCTATGACCATCGTATCCTCTTGACAAAATTCTACCAGCCTGTGCCCTGCTTCATTTTGTACTCCAAGACCAAACTTGCCTGTTATTCCGGTTATCTTTTGGCTTCCTACTTGAGCATTCCAATCCCCCATGATGATAAGGACATCATTTTTTGGTGTTAATTCCAGAAGGTGTTGTAGGCCTTCACAGAACCGGTCAACTTCAGCCTCTTCAGCACCAGTGGTTGGGGCATAGACTTGGACTATTGTGATGTTGAATGGTTTGCCTTGGATTTGAACTGTTATTCTGTCATTTTGGAGATTATATCCCAGTAGTGCTTTTCCTACTCTTTTATTGGCTATGAAGGCTACTCCATTTCTTCGGAGGGATTCTTGCCCGCAGTAGTATACCTGATGGTCATCTGAACTAAATTCACCCATTCCTGTTCATTTTAGTTCACTGATTCCTAAGATGTTGATGCTCAGTCTTGTCATCGCTTGTTGACCACATCCAGCTTGCCTTGATTCATGGATCTTACATTCTAGGTTCCTATGGAGTATAGATCTTTGCAGCATCGGACTCTCCTTTCACCACCAGATACATCTGCAACTGAGTGTCCTTTCGGCTTTGACCCAGTCACTTCATTCTTTCTGGCGCTACTAGTACTAGCTCTCTGCTCTTCCCCAGTAGCATATTGGAGACCTTCCAACCTGAGGGGCTCATCTTCCGGCGTCATATCTTTTTGCCTTTTGGTACTGTCCATGGGGTTTTCATGGCAAGGATACTGGAGTGGGTTGCCTTTTCCTTCTCCAGTGGATCGTGTTTTGTCAGAGCTCTCTGCTATTACCTGTCCATCTTGGGTGGCCCTGCATGGCATAGCTCATAGCTTCATTGAGCTACGCAAGCCCCTTCGCCACGACAAGGCAGTGATCCATGAAGGAGCCTCTATATGTAACTGAGTTCAATTTGAGTCACTCTTAAAAGACGAGATCAAGGCAGACTCAACATACAGAAAAACCACTTTACAGGTGGCTCAAAATGTCCTAAAGGCATCTTTTATATAAGATCTCATGCAAGCAACCTCCCACCCCATACACAATGCCTTCTCAATGTTAGATAATGTTTCCTAACTAGCTTTACACACTGTACTGGGCTTAAACATGCTACACACTTAAGGGATGGTGTCATTTTAAACACTTAGTTCCAGCAGCTCAAGAAAACTTAATGAAGGGGGTGGGGGATAAAAAGCACATTACAGTAAGTAACAAAAATTAAAGTGGCTGACCGTTTTCTTTGTATCCCATTCCCAGAATGACCTCCGGTGCTCTGTAGTAACGAGTGACTACATAAGGTGTCATCATAAAGCTGGTTCCGGCTGTTCGAGCCAGTCCAAAGTCAAGAATCTTCAAAGTGCAGTCTGATTTTACTACTATGTTGCTAGGTTTCAAATCCTTAAAACAAAATTGAGGAGGAGCAGAAAGCGACAGATGGAGAACCATGTATTTTAAAACATTCATGAAAATCCTCGATAGGACATTTAATGGCACAGTACAACTGATTCAGCTGTAGCTCATACACTGACACAATTCACACCACACAGGGATGAATCACAGAAATGTGCTCAGTGCACGTGGCCACCACTCTGAGCATGCAGCTCTCTTCCTGGGTGAGTGGGGGTTGTGCTGCACAAGCCCAGCACAACCGTGGGGCTTATGAAGTCGCTCCTGTGAACGGAGCAGCATATATGATCTTTTCATCAGTTATGAGGTCTAGACTGAGAATGTTCTGAGAAAGAATTCAGACATTAACTTAAATTCTAACCACCTATGAAAAGCAACACAGCAGCTGATTTTAATTCAGCATGCTCTTTGTGACAAAGTTCAGCAATGATACAGATTCGCCTTCAGGTTACTTGCAATCTCCTTGGCTCAAAGGAAAATGCTGCCAAAACAGGAGTTTTAAAACAGGTGCAATAATACAACTAACCCTATGTATAATTCCAGCTGAGTGGAGATGTTTAATACCGCATAACATCTGATAGAGGAGATAAGACATTCGTTCATGGTCGAGCTCCATCTGAATCACTTGGCAAAGGTTTGCATCCATGAGCTCCATCACTATGTAACTGAGAGAAAGATCATAAAATAAAATGAGATGACAGAAGTATCTTTGATCAACTGTGCACTCATAGTAACTAAATATGCTTTGCAAAAATCACACTTACACATCTTGAAATTCTTCCAGTGATTTCTGTGGCGTGAAGACATTCAATAGGCCAATGATCTGTGGAGAAAGATAGTCTGAAAGTCCTCCAACAGATGCTAATTAGTATTAATTATTAGTACTATTTATTTCATTTCTATATGGCCCCATGGCCTCTCTGAGCAGTTTCCAACAATGTATAAAAACAAAATAAAAATGCAATAAAATTATAAAATCAAAACAGCATTAAAACACATTTAAAGCAGCAACTTCTATCAAACTTGGGACTCTTTTTATTATTGGCTAGAGAAACGGGACTTCACATAGATTTAAATATGTTTTTAAGTTATCATAAAGGGAAAGGGAAGGGTGTGAGGGCTGACCCAGCAGGCTCTATGTTTCTGATGATGGATGTTGTTTGTAGTTTTCTTTTTGTTTTGTTTTTTTAGGATAATTTCAAATAAAACTTTAAAAAAAAAAACAAATTTAAAGCAGCTAAAATATGCAATAGGATGGCCCTATAAAAAGAAAAACACCTAGGATGGGTAATTCCCTTAAGTTCCTGAGTAGCCAAGTATCTCTTTAAAAGGCCGTCTTTAACCTGATGCCAAAAAATGGCAGGTTTGGTGCCAGGTGGGCCAGTGGGGAGGCTGTTCCATAGACAGGGGTCCACCACAGAGACAGCCCTCCCTCCCTTTTCTTGCCACTCTCTGAGCCTACTCTGGAGTTGGCACTTGGAGGAAGCCCCCAGAGATAATGTTCCAGTAAATCATGGTTGGGGGAAAGCTCCAACAGGTACTGCAGTTCCAAGCTGGGGCTTCATAGATTAAAACCGCACCCTTGCACAGGGCCTGGAACAGACAAGTAGCCAGTGTATGTGGGCCAGAACTGGCCTGACGTGTTCTACATGTCCCCGTTATCAGTCTGGTTGCTACACTCTGCATGCGCTACAGCTTCCGAACCCTCTTCAAGGCAGCCCTATGTAAAGTGCAGTGCACATTGCAGTAATCTGCATTACCAGCATGCAAATGACTGAAACCAGGCTGTCCCTGTCCAAAGAGGGGCACAGCGAAGAGGGGCACCAGCCACAACTGGCAGAGGGCACTCTGAGCCACTGGGGCCGCCTCAGGGACCAAGATGGGCCAAAGCGCACCCCTCAATTACAAGTCTCCTTCTTCAGGGGGAGTGCATCACCATCTAGAACGGGATGAATACTTTCCGTCTGGGGAAAGAAACCCCCCACAAACAGCATTTCAGTCTTGCCTGGGTTGCATTTCAGTTTGTTAACCCTGACAACCTGGTCCATTGCCACAGCCAGACACATCTACAGCCTCACGTGCTGACAATGAAAAGGAGGAACAGAGCTATGTGCTGTCTGCATACTGAGACTAGCATACGGCAAACTTTCAGAAGACCCCACTCATCAGCTTCACACAGATGTTAACAACTATGGTGGACAGAAGAGATTCCCACACTGCAGAATCCATGCAGCTGAACAATATTCCCCAAGAGTATTTCCCAAGAAGAAAATGGATGTATTCCAAACATAGTGCTGGAGGACAGCTAGCAAATACCCTGGACTGACAGAACGACTGACAAATGGCTCTTAGAAAAATGAGTTCAGAGCTTTCCTTAGAAGCAAAAATAACAAAAGAAGGCAAAGGTCCCTAGAGAAGACAATCGTGCTCAGGAAAGTCAAAGGCAGAAGAGGAAAAGGATGATCAGACACAAGATGGGCTGATGGCAGCAAATAAATTCCAGCAGGCCTCAGATGGTTGTAAGATGTCCTTGGTGCCAACATGTAATAAGCCCCAGACAATTGTAAAAAGTCCTTTTTCTTTTTTAATAGGTGCATTATTTCTCCTATTATGCAAGTATTTTTTCTTTTGTGCAATCCAATGTAAAAAAAAAATCCACATGGGCTATTGTATTGCTGAAATACAGGAAACAAGTTATCAGCTCAATACAGCATGATCCATGCTGAGCACCTCTACACTGAAATATGATTTGCTATTTTCTTCAATATATTTGTATGTTTTAAGTAATCCAAATTAACCAATATTCTACATGCACTGCAGGATCTCGTTAGGGCCAAAGCCACACAAAGCCTCACACCAGGTGAGCATTCATATAGCCACTCAATTCAAGTGGAGCTGGAAAGCTCACCTAATTTTAATTTTAAAAATATGCAATATAAGCATAATGGTACCTAACTGCCATGTTACTGCTCAATAGATTTCTGATATTGGAAAAAGAAGCTTTTGCAGTTATAAAACACCAGTCCCTCACTCATCTCTACACATACGTGAGGAGCAGAAGTGAACAAAAGCTGCTCGTCAGTATTGTTTAAATGGTGCACAAATATACTTACATTTTTGTGGTTTACACACTTCATGAGAACAAGTTCTCTGTAGGCTCGCTTGGCATGAGTTTGGTTCTGAAATGGCCGACTTAGCTTCTTGATCGCAACATTTCTTTCAAGGGTAGCATCATAGGCTGCACTGTAGATAAAAGTGAACTGCCATAACCACATTCATGCTACAATTTACAAGAAAACTGGCCAAAGTTATGCAGCCTAGCAGCATAGGCAGTCAAACATTTGGATCAGGTAAAACTTACTTTATCAACCCAGTACCATGGAATATCTGGAAGAAGTGAAGGGCTATAGAGCAGAAAGTCAGCACACATACAGCTTCTCTGAGGAAAAGATTGTCCAAAGGGATGCCCATTCCTTTATGAGCTGTGAGAGAGGTTCTGCTCTATGCTTTCCACAAGTACCAGAGAGTGAGCTAGATGAACTGTAGCCTGATTCAGCATGTTTCTGACATTCTCGTATTCATGTCAGTTTATAAAAAAAAACCCACCAATTTTTAAATTATTTATTTCATTTCTATATTTCCAGTAGCCAAAGTTCCATATTTGAGTGATGCAAGACAGGAAGCAATTTGTTTTATAGTCACTTGAACAATATGGCACAGCCGCCCTTGGAAGGTATACTCAGTTCATCCTTACTACTTCTTGGAAACTGCCAAAAACTTTTACATTTCGTCTGACTTTTGAGTTAAAACTACTATTTCAATCGTTTTAATTCTAGAATGTTAATTTTATTGCTTTATTTTCTGTTATGTTAGGATTCTTTTTACTACATCTCCCTTATAGACATATACATCACTGTTTCACCTTCCACTGGAACTCACAGGACTAGCCTAATACATAAATAGAAAGGGTGCAGTTAGAAGTTCAACTTTCACCCACTCAAATCTGGTCATGCAGTATATGTGCCACAGGCCAGGTGCTGTTTGTTTATATTTCCACTCTATTTAAAATGGAATTTCATCACTAAGATTTCTTAAAAGAGGAAAAACCTTACCATACTATGCCCTGAGCACCTGACCCAATAGGTTTTAAGTTCTGGAATCGTTTGAGAACAGTGAAGGTAGAATCTCCAATCTCTACACTGTAGAAGTTGTTTTCACGTTTGTTTCTGCTCATGACGCCGTTAATTGAACAGCTTAATCTAAAAGACATGAAACTGGAAACACACAGAAGAAAATGTTACAAAATTCAAATTTAAAAACTGCACACAAACCTTTCTGCACCTTCCCCCAGTCATGCCCTTACAGAAATGGGAAGGGTTGTTCAGGAAAAAAGAGACTATGCTACTAATACTCTTGTCCCATCAGCTCTAACCAATGGAGAGTCAATGATACTAAAAACAGGAAAAAGAAAAGTGTATGATTTGTGCTGGACTGAACTGTGACATTTATCCGCAACAGTTGCCCAAACGTTTCAGTTTAGATCATCCATGATCCCTGGCTGCCCAAGGCTTCACTGCCAGTCCTCCACAAGTGGCAGAACCCTGGTCAAAGAATCCTCAATCGTAAGTTGTTCTTCCCAACCGTCAGAAATAACTGGCAAGGAGAAAGTAAACTGGGAAATCTCCATCAGTTTGGACTGTAACCTGAGTCACTTGCTCAAATCTGTTTTGAGGCATAAGCCTGACAAGTTAGCTCAGGAGACAATCAAATACATACATGATTCTGAGTTTTGCAGATGGTGTGTGGGTTCTAATCCAAGTATGATAAATTTAGAAGGAACCCCTGAGATCATCTGGTCCAACCCACTGCTTAATGCAGGCTCTGTACTGCAGGATGCAACTACAGCATTCATGCCAGGTGGCCATCCAGCCTCTGTTTAAATACCACCGTGGAAAAGAACCTGCCACCTCCGGGGGTGCTCTTTTCCATTGCTGGACAGCTCACACAGTTACAAAGTTTCTCCTAATGTTTAATTGGGATCTGCTTTCCTGAAATTTCTACCCATTGACTGTAGTCCAAAGGAACACAAAGACGAAATCAATATAGTGAACCACTATAACAACCAAACAACTTACTCACCATATTATTTGTGAAAAAAAATGTTTTCAATTGGCACCTGAAAGAAAAAAGAGAAGACACCAGGCGAATCGCCAATGGAAACATGTTCCACAAGTGGGGCGCTATTGCAGAAAAGGCCCTTCTCCCTTCTACTTCTCGGAAGGGCTGTAAAGAAATGCAATTTGCCTCAAAAATACCCTGCCCTCACAAACTGAGGCAAGGCAGGAAAGACACAGCAAGGCAGCATATTGCAAATCAGGTGCGGTCAATGGGAAAAAGTCCCGATTCAAGGCTAGTTGCCTGGAGGAGCTGAGGATGAGGGAGGAGAAAGAACACCTGCCTGGGGCTGTTTGCCTCCACTGATGCCCAAGCAGAGCTCAAGCGAGTCTAAGGTGGGGCTTCCTGAAGCTGGATGAGGAGGAGGGAAGAGCACCTGCCTAGGACCCTGCTTGCCTCCATTAGTGTATAAGCAGGTATATAAAGTATATAAAATCTTCTGTTTTATTCTGTGTAGCTTTTATTGTAAAACCATCCTGAGACACTTGTAGTGGACGGCATATATAAACTATAAATCAATAACTAACTAAATAAATAGAGATAGATCAATAAAGTGGAGCTGCTAGAGGAGCAGCACTTTGAGAGGGCATGTAGGGTTGCTATGGTTAGCAGCTTTTGCCTTCAAAGTGGTTGCTGCCTCTTTTTGGAACATATTAGTGCATGAAGCCTTATCTTGAAACATCCTTTAGCCATAACAAAGTTTAGGCTTCTTACAGAACTTTATTTAAAATCTCCACCATTTTATTTGAAAGACTTATGTAAGTTACATGTAATGTAAAAAAAAATGTAAATTACATTTTTTAATCTTAGGCATTCTTGTTTTACAAAGTTAGTTTTAAAGAATATTTTATTGCCCTTGGACTTTGTTTTATCTCTTTTGTTTATTGCAAATTTTTCTATAACCTGTTTTTATAAAGTGGTTATTACACAGGCCTAGCATCAGTCAACCTTATCTAAAACATTATTTACCCAACAAAATCCAGAAATCTATATGAGACTACTGTGACCCTTTGCCTAGGGAAATAGAAATGGAAGAGAACCAATACTGGTTGAACCAAGAAACTGTAGCTTTCCCCCTAAGCAGTAGTTCTGGACTACCAAATGGTATGTATTCAGAGCCTGAAATTGGACATGTCTTTCACAAGGGAGATTCTGCCTTACACTCCCATGCTAATTATCCAGTTAAATGGTCAACTGATCCAGGATTGGTGGAAAGGGCAGACTGCCCACCACCTGTCAAAATACATAGCACCTCATATAAAGAAATGCTAAACACGCTCAGAAAGAATCTAGGTAAAGCTAAGTTGGTAGATGCAGATACTGAAATCTCTACATTGTGCAGTTTATTAAGAGATCAATGTTTATCTAAACAAACAGCAAACAGGAGATAGGACTTGGGAAGGACTTAGAGAAAGTATGCAAAGGACCCTGCCTAGATGATGTCAAACCAATGAATTCCTAGTTCAGTATCCTGTTTCCAACTGCAAACAGATGAACCCTTATTGTTAACAAGCAACACACGATAGCTATAGTCTTTCCTTGCTCCTAGTATTCTCTGTTTGAAGGGACACTGCCTCCAAAGTCTTGGAATAAGCAAACTGGTTAAACAAACAATATTTGCACATGTCATTTCCATTAATATCCTCCATGAAATGGCATTTCCTTTCCAAAAGACCCTCCAAATAGATGGGGCCTCCCACCAAATTCTTAAGCTACTGCAAAAATTTAGCTTCTCTGAAGAACTTTCTCACCTAGCAATTCTAGTATCTTTTTCAGTTCAACACCTGCTTTCTGAGGTTTTTAAAGAAAATATTTTTCTTTGGTCTGCTGTACAAGCCCAAGAGTAAATAGGTTCAGGAACTCTAGAAGCTGGTTTTGAGTGATCACTTATTCAAAATCCACAATTCTGTGGTCTTTGCACACTAAACATAAAAATATTTATTGGAACTGAATCCTATTAGAATTAAACATTTATCTACACATGATTTTACAGGTTTATTTTTAATATAGCAGTGCCACATTGCTAGATTTACTTAAGCAAATATACCTGTGGAAAACTTCATGGCTGATTAATTAAAAAAAAAAAAAAGAATAACCCTTCAACACACCTGCTAAATCCAACCTTGACTTCAGGGTTACAACTCAAAATATCCTGAATTCTTTAGTTGAATCAGCCAGAGGCTTTACCATATAGAATAAAAATACACAGAAATAAAAGCACATAAATTGTACTGAACTAAAATTGCCCTACCCACATTCTGTAACTTATAACAGAATAATCCATTACTCATATCCTCTGAACATCTATAAAAGTTAGCACCCTCATACAATAGTGGATCTTTTACTAATACAGCTTAAAATGGCAATATTTGCCTAACTTTTTTGTTTTGATCTGCAAAAAGGAAAGAAACAGAGAGAAGTTGATTGCCCTGAAACAGATAACAGTAGGGGAGTAATCAGCTATTCCTTAGATGTTTATAGACGATACAAAATAACACATGAGTTACTGTTTCAATGCTGCGAACTCCGCATAAGGATTTTTCAAAGGGATTCTTTTCAATTGATCCCCAAGTACTGTTTGCTGATGGCACTATTTTCAGGCTTGCATAAGTAAACCTTGTCTATGTTTTAAGAATATTAAGTTTGCAATTAAAATGTCAATATATCGAAAGACCACACCATGGGCAGAAGCAGTTATAAAATGCAAGTTCCAAATCTGGAAGTGCGTTCCATGGAACACAGGACGCCTTACAGCTGAAGGGGCCTGGGCCGTGAGGGCGACTTCTGCCCACAGGCTATGCGGACGCCAGAGCCCCAAGGACCGCCGAGGGGCTCATGCGCTTGGCCTCCGTGCCACGGCTGCCGACCGTCGGCGGGCGCACCTGCACGCAGCCCGGGCGCGGCGCAGGACGAGCCGCCGTGCGGGCGCAGCAGGCCGCACGACGCTGACGCGCGCTCCAGCCGCCCGGGCGGAAGCCGCGCTCCCCGGCGCCGCCGTCGGGCTGCGCGGCTCCGCGGCCTCCCGAGGCCGTCGCGCGGGGACGCAAACGGCGGGCGTCGGGGAGGCGGAGGCAGGCGGGCCGCTCTGCCTGCTCCGGGGAACGCGCCGCGGGGCCGGCGGCTTCCCCCTGAGGGGCCTTCGCCCACGGCGCGTCCTCCGGCCGCCACGGGAGCATCGGCTGCTGCGGAGCCCCCTCCCGCGCAACGCGGCTCCGCGGAAGGGGCCGCTCGCTCCCAGGCCCTTCCCCGCCCCGGAGGAGGAGCGGCCGGGCGCAGGCCTTGCCGAGGACCGGGCCGCGCCGTCCTGCCGGGCTGCGGGGCGGCGCGCCCCAGGCCCGCCCGCGGAGGAGCAAGCCGCCGCGCCCCACGCTGCCCCGGCCCCCGCCAGCCCGAGAGGGGCCGGCCAGGCGGCCCGGCCCGGGCGCTACTCACCTCGCGGGCGGCCCCACCGCGCCGGGCCGCCGCGCCCGCCAGTCCCGCCCGGGCAGCGGAGAGCGCACGCGCGGCTGCCCGCCTCCCGCCGCCGGCGCCTCCCGAGGGCCTGTGCGGCGGCGGCGGCGGCGGGCCAGAGGCCGGGCGGGTGGCCCTCCCCTTCCTGCCGTTCCGGCGGCGGCCCGGGGCCCGCGCGAGGGGTGGGCGCGCCCGGGGCCTGCGGGGCGCGGGAACGCAGCGGGCTCCACCGGCGCCGTTGAGTGTGGGGCTCCGGCCGCTGGGCGCGCGTCCCGGGCGCCTGACGGGCGCAGTCGCCAGCCCCACGGTGATTGAATCGGGGCCGTGGACAGTCGCCCTGAGAGCGGTTGGTTTGCAGAGGTCTCAAGGTCAGGGTCTCCTGCCACGTCTCCTCCACCAGTCAGTCATGGCTGTAGTCGCAGAGTCGGACCCGGGAGCTGCAGGCTCGGGCCCAAGAGTTCCAAGCAGGCATCAGACAAGACTCGGGCGACAGGCACGGTCTCCCAAGGCCAGGCGACAGGCAGCACGTTTGCCAGGCAACACAACCGGCAGGGAGAGCAACGGAGGCCAGGGGCCGGTTCAGGCTTGTGGTCTTTTCGGGTGGCGTGAGAGAGGCCTTGTCCTTCCTAGGTGAGGCCCTCACCGGCGTCATCCCTGAGAGGTCCACCTGGTCTTCTGGCAGATCCTGCATCTTGCTGAGTGGAGGTGACTCTGGGTCCCCCAGTTCTTTCTCTGAAGAAGATCTTCCACTGGCCATGGGGCAGCACAGGAACTGCAGCATTTCATTTGATGCACATGCTACCTGATGGGCAATGCTGCTTGTTAACTGGTATTTTTATGGCGGAGGCTTCCACACATTTCTCAGAGTGACCTTTGTGTTGATTGTGTGAAAGAATCCAGAATGGCGATGCCTGCCTCTCAGGAAGGGGCCAAGCTCAGAGAAGGGGAGTGACTTTCAAGGCAATGTGCCACTGCGTACCATTAGGCATTACCCACAGGAAGTGCAGATATGCCTGTGAAAGCACAATCCCGTGGATTGCGCCCCTTGAGAAGGAGGTTTCCAACACAGCAGTGTTCTGCCGAGCACCCTGCTGATGGAAAACCTGTGCGGTAGAACCAGGGAGGCCGGCTCTGGATTCCTTGTGGATTCTCTGAAGCCGGATTTGCATTCTTCAGGTGCCCTTAGGTGGCTCTTAGTACAGCGGAGGAGGCAGAAGGGGGTCAGCTTTGGGGTCCATCTTTTACAGTTGGAGCAGCATTCTCACCTCCAAGAGAGGGACTTTTCCACAGTGCAAAGACGCTACAGCGGCACCAATGTTCTCTGGGGATCATAGATTGGTCTTTTGGGTGGGGCACGAATTCTACCCTGTTCCACTGAAATGTTGTTGTTGTTGTTGTTAGTCGCAAAGTCATGTCCAACCCATTGCGACCCCATGGACAACATTCCTCCAGGCCTTCCTGTCCTCTACCATCTCCCGGAGTCCGCTTAAGCTCAGACCAACTGCCTCAGTGACTCCATCTAGCCACCTCATCCTCTGTCGTCCCCTTCTTCTTTTGCCATCTATTATTCCCAACATTAGACTCTTCTCCAGGGAGTCCTTCCTTCTCATTAGGTGGCCAAAGTATTTGAGTTTTATCTTCACTATCTGGCCTTCTAAAGAGCAGTCAGGGTTGATCTCCTCTAGGACTGACCAGTTTGATCACCTTGCAGTCCAAGGGACTCACAGGAGTCTTCTCCAGCACCACAATTCAATGGCCTCAATCCTTTTGCGCTCGGCCTTCCTTATGGTCCAGCTTTCACAGCCATACATTGCAACTGGGAAAACCATAGCCTTGACTATACGCACTTTTCTCGGCAGGGTGATGTCTCTGCTTTTTATTATGCTGTCTAGATTTGCCATAGCTTTTCTCCCCAGGAGCAAGCATCTTTTAATTTCTTGGCTGCAGTCCCCATCTGCGGTGATCTTGGTGCCCAGGAAAATAAAATCTGTCACGACCTCCATTTCTTCCCCATCTATTTGCCAGGAAGTGAGAGGACCGGATGCCATGATCTTAGTTTTTTTAATGTTGGTTTCAAGTCAACTTTTGTGCTCTCCTTCTTCACCCACATCAAGAGGCTCTTTAGTTCCTCTTCACTTTCTGCCATGAGAGTGGTATCATCTGCATATCTGAGGTTGTTGATATTTCTCCCAGCAATCTTGATTCTAACTGGTGATTCATCTAGCCGTGCCTTTCTCATGATGTGCTCTGCATATAAGTTAAATAGGCAGGGTGACAGTATACAGCCTTGCCGAACTCCTTTCTCAATTTTGAACCAATCAGTGGTTCTGTGTCCAGTTCTCACTGTTGCTTCTTGACCTGCATATAGGTTTCTCAAGAGACAAATAAGATGGTCTGGTACTCCCATCTCTTTAAGAACTTGCCACAATTTGTTGTGATCCACACAATCAAAGGCTTTAGCATAGTCAATGAAGCAGAAGTACCGTATTTTTCGCTCTATAAGACGCACCTGACCATAAGACGCACCTAGTTTTTAGAGGAGGAAAACAAAAAAAATATTCTGAATCAAATGGTTTACTGAACTATTTAATAAACTATGGGATGTGTTGGGATCTCTTAATCCCAGTTGCTTTACTCTCATGTGCCTCTAGCATACTGTGTGCATGACCCCCCCCCCATCCCCCACAGACTGTGCATGTAACTGTTAGGGGATGAAAACATCTTGTATAGAATCCATCTCTGCAGTCCCTTCAATGCCACATGTATTTCCTGTAGGTCTGAATAAACTGTAAATATTCTTTTGATTGCACACCCCCAGCATACCTGCTCTCTCTGGTTTTTCTTGCCTCTATCTTAGACAGAGAAGGTGAGCAATGAGGAGAGACCTAAATTCAATCCTCCAACTTTTCTCTCTCTCTTTTTTTCATATTTAAAAGTGATGCTTAAGAAACTCGGGCTGCATCTACGCATCCTTTTGAGTCGAGAGAAATGTTCACTCAGTGGTCTCTTGTGTGTCATTTCTTCCTCTGGACCAAGGGCATGAAAATCTAACATTTGCACAGTTGCAGAGATCACTATAATAATTGTGTTTCTTGTATCCTCACTTGGGAAGGGAACTTTATATCCACATTGTTTTTGTTAAGCATTTAGAAGTCCCAGTTAATTATCCATGAGGTATTAAAAGGCCCAACCCTTGAAAGACAAAGCTGAATTGTGGGGAACTTCCCTTCCATTCCCAAAAGGTATTTCAAGCTCACTACACTTCTGCTGTTGAATCTTTTTTTTTTTTTTTTTTCAGAACAAAGGAGTGATGGGTGTTTTCATGGGGATTAACCCTTTTTTTTCAGAGAGGAGGAAAATGTCCCACTTTCCACTTTTTCACACCATGCATAATTTTGAACATCTTTGCCATGCTTCCCATTACTCATCATTTTCCTAAGAGAAGCAATCCTGGTTGTTGTAACAAAGTCTGATAGGGGAGCTGCTCCAATCCCTTGATTGTTTTAGTTGCCCTTCTTTGCACTTTTTCCAACAATGTCATTTTTCAGGTGTGGTGGCCAGCACTGTACACAATACTTTAAGTATGGTCATATTAAAGATTTGTGTAAGAGGAATATGATCTTGGAAATTTGATTTTCAATTCCTTTCCTAATTATGGCATTTCCTCCTAACATTTGACATTTTCATCAAGCTGTCCCCCACATTCTCAAGACCCTTTCTTGGTCTGTCAGCACTAGTTCAGATTCCATCAGCTTATACTTGAAGATGAGATTCTTTCCCCCCAGCATGCTAACTTTACACTTGCTTACACTGAAAGCATTTGCCGTTCTGATGCCCTTTTTCCCAGCTCAGAGAGATCCCACTGGAATTCCTCACAATCCCTTTTAAATATTTTATTTTAGTATCATCAGCAAACTTGGCTACTTTATTGCTCACTTCTAATTCCAGATCATTTATGAACAGGTTGAAAAGCACTGATCCTAATGCAGAATCTTGTGAGAATACCATGCATTCTCAATGTTGGCTTTCAATTCTGTAATCAGTTACTGATCCATAGGACAACATGTGTGTGCACACACAGCCCTTATTCCATCACTGCCAGGTTTTCTCAAGAGTCTGTTGATGGAATTTATCAAAAGGCTTTTGGAAGAAACAATGTCTATTTGACTGCTCAGGCCATGTGTAGTAGTGACACTCTCAAAGAATTCTACTGGATTAGCAAGACAGGCTTACCCCTGCAGAAGCCATATTGCTTCTTTTGAAGCAGGGCTAATTCTTTTATATGTTAACTGAATCTATCCTGAATAACACTTTCAGCCAATTTACGCAGAACCAACAGAAAGCAAGGCAGCATATAATTTTCCAGATCCCTTTTTAAAAATTGTCCTAGAGTGCTGGTACATGGCTAGAGAGTGATCTTAGGGACATGATGTACATATTGTATAAGAAAGTCATCAATTGATTCTGAGGAGGAACAGGCAGAGCTGAATAGATGAGTTGGCAATTTATAGGTTATTTACTGAAGATGCTCAGGGCAAAGAGAGAGAACCAGCCCTCTTTGGAAAAGGAGGGAGACATTTCAGAGTGGTGGGGAGGAGATGGAAGGGGTGTCCTTGGCACCGACAGGATATGACAGGCTAAACAAGTGGACCAATTCAGAAGTGTCCAGCATTCCTGCTGTGTAGCCCTCACGCAGCAGGGGCCACCTTCAGGGCTGAAGTCTTTCTGAAAGGAATGGAAGGAGGGGAAGCTTAAGTTTCGATCCAGCTCTTTACATTGTCAATTGCTTCTCTCACATCTCAAAGAGAATGCTGCTTCAATGTATACTGTTTCTTAACCTGTTAAACTTTAATAAAAGGATTGTGCTTCTAAAGCCTCATCTGTGCCTGCAGCGGCAGTGGCGTGTTGGGGGGTGGCGGATCGGTGCGGGATGGCAGTGCGGGCGGCAGAGGCTTTAGAAGGATTGTGCTTCTAAAGCTTCATCTGTGCCTGCCGCAGCAGTGGCGTGGGGGTGGCGGATCGGCGCGGGATGGCAGTGCGGGCGGCAGAGGCTTTAGAAGGATTGTGCTTCTAAAGCTTCATCTGTGCCTGCCGCAGCAGTGGCGTGGGGGTGGGGGTGGCGGATCGGCGCGGGATGGCAGTGCGGGCGGCAGAGGCTTTAGAAGGATTGTGCTTCTAAAGCTTCATCTGTGCCTGCCGCAGCAGTGGCGTGGGGGTGGGGGTGGCGGATCGGCGCGGGATGGCAGTGCGGGCGGCGGAGGCTTTAGAAGGATTGTGCTTCTAAAGCGTCATCTGTGCCTCCCGCGGCAGTGGCGTGGGGAGGGTGGCGGAGCGGCACGGGATGGCAGTGCTCGAGCGGCGATGGCGCAGAGCGACGGTGCGCGGCCGCAGCAGCGTGGGGCGGCACAGTGGTGCGCGGCACCGGCGTGGGGCGGCCGCGCACGGTGGTGCGCGGCGGCGGTGGCACGGGACGGTGTGGTGCGTGGCGGCGCAGAGCAATGGCGCGGGGCGGTGGGGCGACGGCGGCACGGAGCTTCCCGGTGGGGGTGATCAGTTCCCGGAGTGCGAGGTGGAGCAGCACATGCCGGCCTGGTGGTGCCGGCGGGCAGGCAGCGTCCCGGGTGTCAGGCACATTCACTCTATAAGACGCACAGACATTTCCCCTTACTTTTGAGGGGGGAAAAAGTGCGTCTTATAGAGCAAAAAATATGGTAGATGTTTTTCTGGAACTCCCTAGCTTTCTCCATGATCCAGTCTATGTTGGCAATTTGATCTCTAGTTCCTCTCCCTCTTCGAAACCCTGCCTGTACTTCTGGGTAGTTCTCGGTCCACATACTGCTGGAGCCTAGCTTGTAGGATTTTGAGCATCACTTTGCTAGCATGTGAAATGAGTGCAATGGTGCGGTAGTTTGAACATTCTTTGGCATTGCCCTTCTTTGGGATGGGAATGTAAACTGACCTTTTCCAATCCTGTGGCCACTGTTGAGTTTTCCAGATTTGCTGGCATATTGAGTGTAGCACTTTTACTTCATCATCTTTCAGGATTTTGAATAGCTCAGCTGGAATACTGTCACCTTCACTAGCTTTGTTGTTGCTCAGACTTCCCAAGGCTTCACGTTCCAGGATGTCTGGCTCGAGGTCAGTGACCACCCCATCGTGGTTATCAGGGATGTTAAGCTCTTTCTTGTATAGTTCTTCTGGGTAATCTTGCCACCTCTTCTTAATCTCTTCTGCCTCTGTTAGGTCCCTGCCATTTCGGTCCTTTATTGTTCCCATTTTTGCATGAAATGTTCCCTTCATATCTCCAATTTTCTTGAAGAGATCTCTGGTCCTCCCTATTCTATTGTTTTCTTCTGTTTCTTTGCACTGTTCATTTAAGAAGGCATTCTTATCTCTTCTAGCTGTTCTCTGGAATTGTGCATTCAATTGCTTGTATCTTTCTCTTTCTCCCTTGCCTTTCGCTTCCCTTTTTTCCTCAGCTATTTGTAAAGCTTCCTCAGACAGCCATTTTGCTTTCTTGCATTTCTTTTTCTTTGGGATGGTTTTAGTTGCTGCCTCTTGTACAATGTTGTGAACCTCCGTCCATAGTTCTTCAGGCACTCTGTCTATCAGATCTAATTCCTTAAATCTATTTGTCACCTCTACTGTATATTCATCAGGGATATGATTTAGGTCATACCTGAGTGATCTAGTGCTTTTCCCTACTTTCTTCAACTTAAGCCTAAATTTTGCAACCAGAAGCTCATGATCTGAGCCACAGTCAGCTCCTGGTCTAGTTTTTACTGACTGTATATTTATTTATTATTTTATTTATTTTACAAATTTATATGCCACCCCCTTGCAAACAAGCCTCGGGGCGGCTAACAACATATAAAAAAAAATACAATATAAAACAATACACAATCTAAAACTGGCCCATCTCATAGCCTAAAAATAAAAAATATATAAACATAAATAACAAATAATTAACAATATAATAATTTAACAGTTAAAATATTTCTTAAATAAAAAGGTCTTCACCTGGCGCCGAAAAACAAATAATGACGGTGCCAGGCGAGCCTCTCTGGGGAGTGCATTCCATAGGTGGGGCGCCACCGCAGAGAAAGCCCTCCTCCGGGTACTCACCCTCCTTACTTCTCTAACAGAGGGTTCCCGGAGGAGAGCATCAGCTGCTGATTGTAGGGGGCAGGAGGGCATATATGGTCGCCCTCCTATAGAACTTCTCCATCTTTGGCTGCAGAGCACATAATCAATCTGATTTCTGTGTTGACCATCTGGTGATGTCCATGTGTAGAGTCGTCTCTTGGGTTGTTGGAAAAGAGTGTTTGCTATGACCATCGTATTCTCTTGACAAAATTCTACCAGCCTGTGCCCTGCTTCATTTTGTACTCCCAGGCCAAACTTGCCTGTTATTCCGGTTATCTTTTGGCTTCCTACTTGAGCATTCCAATCCCCCATGATGATAAGGACATCATTTTTTGGTGTTAATTCTAGAAGGTGTTGTAGGCCTTCATAGAACTGGTCAACTTCAGCCTCTTCAGCACCAGTGGTTGGGGCATAGACTTGGACTATTGTGATGTTGAATGGTTTGCCTTGGATTCAAACTGAGATCATTCTGTCATTTTGGAGATTGTATCCCAGTAGTGCTTTTCCTACTCTTTTATTGGCTATGAAGGCTACTCCATTTCTTCGGAGGGATTCTTGCCCGCAGTAGTATACCTGATGGTCATCTGAACTAAATTCACCCATTCCTGTCCATTTTAGTTCACTGATTCCTAAGATGTCAATGTTCAGTCTTGTCATCTCTTGTTTGACCACATCCAGCTTGCCTTGATTCATGGATCTGACATTCCAGGTTCCTATGGAATAAAGATCTTTGCAGCATCGGACTTTCCTTTCACCTCCAGATACATCGGCAACTGAGTGTCCTTTCAGCTTTGACCCAGTCGCTTCATTCTTTCTGGCGCTACTAGTACTAGCCCTCCGCTCTTCCCCAGTAGCATATTGGACACCTTCCGACCTGAGGGGCTCATCTTCCGGTGTCATATCGTTTTGCCTTTTGGTACTGTCCATGGGGTTTTCATGGCAAAGATACTGGAGTGGGTTGCCATTTCCTTCTCCAGTGGATCACGTTTTGTCAGAGCTCTCTGCTATGACCTGTCCGTCTTGGGTGCCCCTGCACGGCAGAGCTCATAGCTTCACTGAGCTATGCAAGCCCCTTCGCCACAACAAGGCAGTGATCCATGAAGGAGTCCACTGAAATACATGAGGCTTATTTCCAAGTCATCCTGTTTAGAATTGTAGCAATCCTTGGCCACCTTGCTATATAATGGGAAGAAGGAGTGGTTTTAGGAATGCCTGCATCCATATTTGCCTTCCCGCCCCTTGAGATCAGCAGCAGAGGCTCTTCTCTGGGAACCCTCCGTGAAAGATATTAGGAGGGTGAGTACCTGGAGGAGGGCTTTCTCTGCGGTGGTGCCCCACATATGGAATGCGCTCCCCAGAGAGGTCTGCCTGGCGCCATCGTTATTTGTTTTTCGGCGCCAGGCCAAGACCTTTTTATTCAAATGATATTTTAATAATTATTGATTTTATTTATTGGTTTTATAGTATCGAATCAGGATGTTTCCAGATTTTATATGTATGTATTTTATATGTATTTATTTATAATGTTGGAAGCCGTCCCGAGGCTTATGTGAATGAGTCGGCATGCAAAAATTCCAAATAAATAAATAAATAAAATGGGAATGTGGTCTGTGTGTGTTCTAGGCCTGAAGTTGATTGACAGTGCCGGGAGCAGGCTGCTTGGTATATTTGTCCTTGAGACAGAGCTTGAGTGTCCAGCCAGCTGAGAACGCACCCTCCAGTGATGCAGTTGGATTGTCTGCATCTGTGGCCTGTGGACTGAAGGCCTGAGTCTGGCTGGAACAGAAGCTGCAAGCTGGAATGTCTCTCGATACAATTGGCACAGGCTGAATTTTGCATGCTGTACGCAGTGTCCTGCTTAGCCAATGTGCCCTGTCACCAGTGCAGCTTGAGGTAGGTTGACTGAATGACGGAACGAGCATTGAGAAGAAGGCGTCGGCGGCCCTCTTCTTGCTCCTGGGATGGCAGTGCTGGGAGGTCTTCAGCTCATTGTATGGTTGAGGGAGATGATTTATCTTTCTGTCCTCGTGTTATGAGCCTCTTGGCCACCATGGGGGCTTGTATAGGCCACTTGCACTGGCCCAAGGACAGCTTCCATGTTATGGGAATGTAAGGCAGTAGCACATGGACATCTTCACCACTTCTGTCTAGAAGGGGCCACCACTGGGCATTTCCACAGCCATGGCACTGATGTTCCTGCTGTCATGCATGGCCAGCATTTATTGGAGAGCGATACTTTTTTCTGAAACAAGTGCTGTGGGGTCAAATATGCCCCAAAGACCAGCTGTTGCTGTAGAAGGTGCAGTTTTAAGACTTAATCATTCCCAAGACTGTGCATTAAAAAACTGGAAAACGATGCTTAGCTTATTGGTCTTTGGTTTGAATAAGCTGTTGTTTAAATCAGCACAAATAAGCTTTCCCATAGTGGATTTTAATTCTGCTCACTGGAGATTTTAATTCTGCTCACTGGAGATTTTTAGTTTAGACTCTTAACTTTCAAGAGAAACTAAGATGAGCTGCACTTGCCCTTCTTCTGTTCCTTTGAAGTCAGAAAAGAATCCCACAGAACATTTCTTAAGCAGATTTAAGGGGAAGCTTTTTGACCCTGGGAATGTTTTGGTTGATAGGAAACTGTAAAAGGCAGGAGTCTGAAATATGGGGTCTCTTTTGACTAGGCAGTTTTAGGCAATGTCCTTGAAGGACTAGACCAGGGGTCGGCAACCTGCGGCCCCGGAGCTGCACGTGGCTCTTGAATCTCTCTGCTGTGGTTCTGTTGCTCAAAACATGCACTGGCACAGCTGCCGATCTGCAACAGGAGCCGATTTATTGAGCTTTTCACGATTTACTGAGCTTTTTCCCCCTGTAGGCCAACCATGGATAAATAAAAGTTTCTAAAGAAAACCAAATGTTTAATGGTACGTGGGTAGATTCATTTGCTTTTACTGCGGACAAACTTATGGGGTTTGCTGTTTGATGCATGCAGCCCTTTAGCACTGACTTGGACTCTGCAGGAAGCGGGAGCTTGAATAGGAGCTGTTCTCCTATTCAAAATATATGAAAGGAGTCCTACTAGTTTATAATGTAAGATTAAAAATAACAGTTTTTAGTGAATGAGCAAGAGCTGCAGCTAAATCATCATGAAGATATAGATCTACTTCCTTGTTTTAAGAAGAATCTTATAAAAATTACAGCAACAGTATTACATGGGGAGAGGAATGTTTGTTCAATATTTCACCAGACTATTATTCATATTTGTTGTATTGCAGAAACTCTATTTACTGTATGAAAATTAGTCCTTTTTTTAATTCAGGTTGACAGCTGATTGCACCCTCCAGTACATGTGATAAAAGGATGAGGGCACACAGAAGCAGATGGCATTTTTGGTTTGCTGCAGGTGGATAATTTAAGTGGCTTTTTATTTCATAAATACGAGAAGGACTCAAATAGACATTGAGTATTTTATTTGAAAGTAACCATCTACCCAGCATCTTTTTTTTCGGAGTTCAAAATGTTTTTGTTGCATGCAGAAATAAAAATTTGTTTTCTCTGTAGCAGTTCATTGATTTCATAAATGCAACACACTACAGTTTTTTTATACATAACATAAAGGTAAAAGATGATATATGCAGTGTTATCTTCATTTTAGATGTCAAAAGGGTTTTGCAGCTCCTGATGTTTTCTGTGGGAAATGGGTCCAAATGGCTCTTTGAGTGTCAAAGGCTGCCAACCCCTGGTCTAGACTGTTGGACTCTATGTGTGAATTACATGAGGATGTAAGCCAGCAGGACCTCAGAGTCCTAAAGGAACAGCATAAGTACAAACAGTACACAAGAAATAATACATAATCAAAATTAAAACACAATACAAATAGATTTTTTTTTAAATTAAAGAGATCAAAGAAGAAGGACAAATACACAATAAATGGCACATCAGGCACTGAGAGCTTAGACCTGAAGATCTCAAGCACTTCAGAAGTGAAAAGGCCTGCACTGCCACCAGAAAGATCATCATGAGGGGGCTGGGTGAGTCCCTCTGGGAAGGCTTTCCCCCTTGAGGTGCTACGTGAGTGTGGACGAAACACAAATGGGGCCGGGGCCAGCTCGGGAAAGATGGTCCAGCAACAGGAGGGACTGCCAGTGCCAGCTGCCCAAACTCCGGAAAGGTGCAGGACTCCTTTTTCCTTTTGCATCTGGCCAGCGCGTCTTACATGGTCAGCAAAGAAACCGTGTGGATGCAGCACATTCCAAGACACCATAGGACAATTACTGATAAAATAACCAAAATACACCCTTGGGAAAAGTAGGAAAATTGCGGGTAAGAGTCATACTGTTGTGTACGTGCAGCGAGACTTGTCAGGGCCTCCCACACTTACCTAGGTTCCTTAGCAAGTGATCACTGGAGATGTAAAGCATTTCTGTAATACAGCATTTATCTACACATAATATACCTGGGATGGGCATAAGTTGAAGGTTCAAAGCATTTACTTCCAACAAATTTCTGCTCTCCATCAGATGGAGTAAATCGGTAGATCTTTCCAAACAATACAGTAGTGTTCATCTGTGAAGTTTCATTTATTCTTATTAGATGAAATAAAAGAAAATACTGGCCAAAGACAGGGAAATGAGCTGGTGGGGTGGAGATTTTCAGCGGGTGACCACACTGTCTAATGATGTATAGAAGCCAAATGACTGGTTTATAATCTCGGATGATGTAACTGAGGCTTGTCAGGAGCCATGAACTGGGGCAGATGGCTCTGCTTTTTTTCAGAGTTCTCAATGGATGTACTGAATATGAAAGCAAGTGAAGTGGTGAATCTACAAGATTCTCATCTCTGCAGTGAACTGAGTAAGGAATTGGTTCTGCAACTTTCTCAGTGTTTCTTTATTTCTTGCAGCATTTTCCAAAGAAGTCACAAATACATTGATGCTTCTGGTTGAGAACAGATTAATTATTTGTTAGGCAAACTACCTCCTGGGGAGTATCAAAGAACAATTTTTTCCTTTGTCCTACTGATATCTTCAACTCAGTCACATGCTGGCGTTAAGGTTGCTTTGGAAACTCCTCATTGGGAGGCAAAAGTATCCCGGAGGATTCCGTGGACTCCCCAGGCACACATGAAGGAAGAAAGGAAGGAAAGGAAGGAAGGAAGGGGGAGCCGATTCGTAGGCAGGGCTGGGGAGGGGGCAGTTTGATCGCCCAGCTTTGAACAAACACTCTTGCAGCAAAGCTTGCACATGGAGACGGCTCCACGCCTGCAAATAACACATCTGGCTCTGCTGCGGAGAAGATATAGCAGAGCCTCACCCATCTGCAGAGAACCCGTGTGAGTAGAGCCCAGGGTGTCCGACCTTGTCCAGACAGAACAGGGCTCACTTCCCTGCTCGCATAACGTTTGCTGGGTGATCCTGGGCTGCTCTCTCTCTCTCATTTTCTTCCCAGGGCTGTTATGAGAACCAGCGGGGCGGGGGGGCGGGGAGCAGTTGTATAGCCTGTCCTGAGCTTTATAGAGGAAAGGAGAGGGACAGAACAGCTGAAACTAGATGGTGAATCAGGCCCAGGCTGCATTCCACGATTTCCAGAAGCTTATTTTCCACAAGCCCTTTCTGAGTCTCGGCTCCTACCGCTTGTGTAGCAACAAGATCCATCATATGGAACTTTGTACTGTGATGTGTGTTGTAAATTGCGATTGATCTGTGAGACTGAGGAGAGAGATGTGAACTTTTATAGCATTAATTGGATTAATTTGCCATATGTGTCTAGCTAGAGAAGCTGAACTAATTTGCAATCCAAAGGAAATGGCTTGAGGAGAGCTGCAGGATATGAAGTCCACTTCTGGATTGAGTGTTCTGACTACAGACCCCATCAGTTGTCCACAGACAGATTCCTCTGTCTCTTTACTGGTTTATGTCTTGCTGGGTAGTAGGAACATATGTAAATGCCATGATCAAAACACCATTTAGGAGAAGAGTTAATACATTGCCAGGGCAATTCCATTTTGGCCTTTCTAATGGCTTTTATTTGGTAAGAGAAAAAAGAAAGGGAGAGTGGTGAGAATTCACTGCAGTTCTATCAGTGGAGAATGTCTCAGCCCCTGTAAAATTTTGTGAATGGGTCAGGACCATGGCATGATAAAAACTCAGTGTAAGCTGTGAGTGAAAAATTTAACTCTACCATGCGTAGCATTAGAATACTTAATCTATAGGTGTAACGCAGCAACTCCATTTTTAGCCAGGGAGTTCTTTGGATGGTTTGGAACAAACCTGTCTTCAAGTTCAATAACTGTCATCAAATACCCTGATAAACATGTTTTTTAAAGAAAACTTTTTAAAAAAGAAAACATGCTGATATGCAGTCCTTGTTATTACATCACTCATTTTCTACATAGCAGGTTCCTTGAATAAATGGGTTTCATGTGAGACCAGTCGCTCTCTGGGGCATCACGCAGGCCCAGTCCAAACACATACACTGTTCACAACTATGTGAGCAGTTCAGAGACACACAGACTCTACGTTGCAAAGACAGAATCATGAACATATGGGCAAACCAGTGGGAATGAGCCAGTGGGAACGTCGCACGTACCTGTGCCCACACACCTGTGCCACATACACAGATGGATGGGGCACCACCCCCGCCCCTGGCAGCTCCACCAGGGAAGAACCAGTCCAGCAATGAGGTGGCAACCCGCTTCCACACGTACACAATTGAAAATGGCAGGCTCAACTGCTCATCATTTTTCAGACACACAGTGGGTGCTCACCCGACCAGGAAAGGCCAGTCTCTGCAAAATTCTTGCATTTCTGAGACAACCCACCTGAGAGCCCAGAAGGGGACTAGGGGTCAGAACTGGGTGAAAACTGTGTCTCCTACTATTATTGAAACAGACTAGTAGAGTTGGAAGGGGCTACCTGTTAAGGCCATCGGGTCCAGCCCTGCTCTGTATGGGACTTCAGGTTAACCCATCCCTCTCAGATGGTTGGCCAGCTGCATCTTTGAGCACAATACTTTTAAATGGTGAAATCTTAAATATTTTAATGCACTTCTTAAAATTGTGGGACAGCTTCTACTGCCCAGTGCAATGGGGAACTCATACTCCTTTGATAATGAATAGAATTTTCAACCTTAATGAGGGAAATGTTTATCTGTCTTAAGTATATGGTCATTCCCATCCCTTAGCCTGTGTCCTGCAAGTCAATGGGGCCTATATTTTGCACTAAATGTTGTAGTATACATGAGCAGAAACACACATAATTGCTACCTGTTGTGTTTCGTGGCCACTGTTCATTCGCTTCAAAAGACTGATCTTCTCCATTGCAGGATTCGATCGTTAGTGTTGAGTTGGATAAAGCAGCCAATGGCAGCCGAGAATTTGCTTTGGTAGGTGGCAGGAATGGCTGGGCGATCTTGACAAAGGCCACCAGCACTGCTGATCTTGATGGATAGTTTCAAGGGGGTGACATCTTACTGAAGGTACCATTCTTTTGGTCTATGGCATGGAACCAGTGGGCTAATGGGACATGGATCGTCATCCCATTGGCTTCAACAGGATCTGCACTTAAAAAACTGGAGCCAAACCACTGCCTCACCCCAAATGCTAGCCTGCAGTCCAGCCTGGTGTTTCTTCTAGGTAGTTGCTCCCCAGAGTCACCAAGCCCTCACTCCAGATTCTATGGATGTCTTAATCCCTATCTTCTAACCAACGTCCTGCCCCTGCTGCTCCTACCATATCAAGCACTGATGAGCTCAGCATCCTTCTGAATGGGTGAGGCTAAAACTGTGGCCAGCGCAGTGCATGTTGGGCCTGCTCCTAATCTCTCGGCATGCTGTTCCCACCGCCTCATATCCAGGCCTTTGCCACATTGAGTGGCTTGGCTTCACTTGGGTTTGCGTGAACAGGAGTACAGCCTGCTCTGAAGACAAAGCGCTGCCTTTATTTCCAGCTGGGCTCAGACTTGGGTGCAGCTGATGAGATGTGTCAGCGGACTTTTCAGGGTGGCAGCTGCTAGCCCTCTTGCAGGTGGTAAGTACTGCCAGCAGCCGTCCTGACATTCTCATTTCTACCTATCAACTTCCAGTTTTGCCTGCCAGGGGCTGGCTGGCCACCTAAAGCATTTTCTGTAATCTCTGTTAAATATCGGTGATCAGAAGAGAATTCCCCAGTCCTGGATCTCCACTGAGGGCTTCAGTTTTGCATCTGATTCACACTTGATGAATACACTGAATTCAGGAATACCATGTAGCCTAATTCTAGCACATCACTGGCCCTTTCCGTTGAGCTGTCAGAACAGTGCCAGTTGGGAATTGCACAGTACAGGGCAACCCTTCTGTAAATGGAGTCTTGCTGGGCTCCTCCACTTGGGCTGAATGATGCTCCAGTTGCCCCTTCTTGGCCTGGAATTGTCAAAGAACTGGGCTTCATCCTGCAGGGACAGCAGGAAGCAGGCAGGTTGATTTTGTCCCATGCAGCTTCTCGAGATCCTCAGAATAATAGCTTTAGATGCAGCAATCATGTTGAAGTAGCGTGGTGTACGAGGGTCCATAAGAGCGCAGAGCTAGGAGCTGGCAGATCTCGTTCATGTCTCCGTTCAGCCTAGGAGGCTGCTGGCTGACCTTGAGCCAGTCACACCCTCCGCCCAACCTGCCTCACAGGAGTCTTATTGTGGGGATGAGAATGAGCGGAGGAGAATTCTCTAAGTCGCCTGGAGTTCCTTGGAAGGAAAAAGGGAGAATAGCGATATAATATGTTGCCTTTTTATTGGGCTTAATTTTGTTTAAGCCTCTCTTTCATGTGGCAAAATGTTTGTTTCTCTAGTAAATACATTGTCTGTAACACTCTAAAGGTTGCCTTGTTTTTGCCTCCGGAACAAAAGGGCAATTTCCGGCGTATTGTTTTGGCTCTGATAGAACATGTTCGGCTGTGTTTTGCTGTTGCTGAGATGGCCTCTTTGCATTCTGCGTGGCTGATGCCGTTCCGAGGAGAGGCGGCATCCGGCCTGTGTGACCTCACAGAGCCTGGGCAGCGGGTTCCACGGACGTGGCAGTTGGAAGGGCAGCTCAAAGGATGCAGTGCAGGACGGGCCCCTCCAGCAGGTCTGCGTGGTGCACCACACACCTCCCCTGAGTGCTGACGCTGCACACGCATGCACCCGCTTCTGATAATGCCGTGTTCCTGAATTAAACGCCTTGAGCTGAAGGAGGGCTGTGCATATCGCCCTCTGCAGGAGGTAGTGTTGATTGCTCAAAAGAAGGTGCTGCTAGATAGCTTCCTGCCCCAGCTGTTGCAATATCCAGGAGTGCCTATAACATAAATGTGTTTTAAATTCTCAAATATAGCAATGCCTTAGTCCCTTTTCTTTTGCTTGTTTTCTCAAAATACATTGGGCTCCTTCCCCAGAGTCTGCACATTCCAGAGGCACTGCTTCTCTGGCCCTCACCCTCTGCTGCTGCCTGCGCCTGCCAGCCAGTGACCCCCAACTGCGTAGCAGCCTCCCTTGTCTGGCCTCTAGCCCATCCACACCTTGCAAGAGGGAAGGGCTTTGCCCCATGAGCTGCCTTCCCACAAGGGGGCCCCACTGGGGCTTACTCTCACCTGTGCGTAGAATCGTAGCCCAAAACACCCACATTCCACATGTCCTTTGTTCCCTGTGCTTCTTGTGCCTAGATGAAGGACTTGGCTCAGGAATTCTAAGAGTGCGGCAAGAGTTCACTTTCCACAGCCAGGAAGAAGCCAGTCAGATGTGTAGCAAGGTGAGTTGTGAGTGGGGCAGCTTCTGCAGCACTCGACTGCCCTTTGGCACCCGGCGCCGTTTGATGGCACGAGAGGTGGGGAGAACCTGCCGCAGCAAGGTTCTCTGCAGCCTAGCTAGCCAGGACTTTAAGTAAATGCAAAAGTACTTTCTTAACAAAGCTAAGTTTACTTTGTTAATTTAAGAAAATGAAATATTGGTGCGTACGTGAAATTGTCCAGTGGATCCTATTTATGAAGCTTATTCCTTCTATTCACCCAGTAATTGCACATGTTTAACCGTTCACACCCAGTGCTGGAGGTGGGGCTGTGGGAGCTGAAGAGCGTGGCTCCCACTTTGCACGCAGCAACCCCTTCCCTGCCACAGAGACTTGGCCTCTCCATAGTCAGCTGGAAGTGGAACGCAGATGACAGCTCTGCGTCACACTACCCACAGCACTGTATTTGTGGTCACTGTCCTACTGCTGCTGTTGCATCAAGGCCAGGATGGGCTGCCCAGGTGGCAGCTGGGCAGCTGAAGGGGATGGCAGGTTGTGCAAATGAAAGGCAGTGGCAGAGAGAGCAACTGAACTCCCCTGGCCAGTTTGCTCCCTCTAAACCAGTTGTCCCCTGAAGCGGGAAATGGGTGTCCCAGAAGCTTTGTGGAAGAAGTGGCCGGGGGAGGGTGGGCAGGGAGCGTGCCAGACCTCTTCCTCACTGCGACTTCCCTGCAGCTCAGGCCCTCTGCTGCCATGGTGAAGCTGCTCCCTAGCCTCTGCCTGCTGCTGCCTGTCTCCGGCCTGCTCTGATACTGGTCTCATTCAGGGCCCAGGACTCAGTTTCGACTTGTGGGAAATGGAGAAAAAGTTGTGGAAGTTACAAGGGACTTGAGCCCTAGAGAAACAGTAGGAGTAATGCCAGGATGGCATGTCCTGTGGGTACGAAACAGCCAGTGCTATTTTGTGAGAGCGCTGGACTCCAGCCAGAAAGACCCTGAATGAGATCCCCACTCAGGCCCAAGGCTTCTCTTGCCTCACAGGATGCAATGGTGAGGCCACATCCACACCCAGAGCTCTTCAGCAGAAGGGGCAGGGGAACCAGGAATCTCTCTCCAGAACTGCTTCCCATGCTGGGCCGTGTGTACTTCTGGGTAGCGGTCGGTGCCTTCACTTCTCCTTCTCTTCAGGTCATTAATTCAGTGTGTTGCATTTTAGGATACAAATAGTCGAAACAACTCTCTTCTCCAAGACCATGAACCCCAACGGGAAGAAAATTCTGAGAACATTCCCAGCAGGTAAGGTTGTGGTATGTTGCAATTCATTGCCGTGTGCAAATTATAGGGAGCTTCACCTGCGAGGTCCATCATAGTGATGCAGGGGCGTTTGCCTCTTGAAGGGATTGGCACGTGGAAGCCTTGGCACGTGGCTTGTGGCTGCTCATACCATGTGGCACACCAAGCTGAGCGCTCCTGCAGCCTGCCATGAGCAGGACATGCGTGGCCCGGCTGGAGCACTGTGTCTGCAGCCTGGGAATACCTCTGGGAACCATTTGGGTAGATGTGACACATTTGGCCATGGAAAACCCTATTCACACTGGGGCAGGTCCAAAGTGTTGCTTTGTTCTTTGTTCTTTGTTTGATGGGGTATGAGGCGAGACTGAGGGAACTGGGCCTCTTCAGCCTGGAGAAGAGGAGACTCAGGGGATCTGTTGGTGACATACAAGTATGTGAGGGGATGTCACACGGAGGTGGGTAGAGACCTCCTCTGCAGAGGAAGGCAGGACGCGCACCAACGGAGCAAAGCTCAGGGAACCAAGGGTCCATTTGGATGCCAGGAAGCACTTCCTGACAGTCAGGACCTCGAGGGTGTGGAATGGGCTTCCACAGGAGGCGGTTGAGGCCCCATCAGTGAGGGTGTTCAAAGATAGACTGGACATGCACATGGTGAGCGGAGCCAACTGGAGCCGGGGATCAGACTAAATGGCCTGGGAGGCCCCTTCTGACTCACTCTGTTTCTATGTTTCTATGTCAGGACTTGAAGCATTGGAAAAGCTGGGACTGAGGGTTCAGCAAGGCACAGATGGCGACTGTTACAGCCCCCTCCCCCAGAGTAGCAAACATACCTTTTAATAACAGGCCAGAGCAGACAATGAGGGTATTTCTGATCCTAACAGAAGCTTCCACGGGAGTCTCACTTTCTGATCTGAGCCACAAATAGTTGGGGCTGTTTGCTGGTTTGACCAAGGGTGTCCTGCTGCCTCGAGTGAAGGTTGGGGTGAGGGTACTGCTTGCAGTGGAGCTTGCCTGGTCCTGTATAGGAATTAGCCAAGAGCAGGGGAAGCAGGCATTGTAGTGCAATGGACAATGAGTGCAAAAGTGTTTGCTGCCCTTCCCAAATGTAGCATGCTAAGCGATTAATATTGTTCCAAAGCCTGCAGGAATGCGGCCTTAAAACACAGACGAGGCAGGAAGCAGCGGAGTCCGGTGGTTGCACGAGTGATGAAGATGAAGGCATAGCCCAGAGACTGTCTACCCAGCCCAGAGGTACCCATGTGAATATCTGCATTACATTGCCCTGGTCTTTCGGTGTCACTGGAACCATTCCCTTGAGTCAGCTGCTAGAGCAGCCTTCCCCAGCCGGGTACCTTCCATGTGGCTTCAGCCACAGAATGCAGCACTCTTGCCTATTGACTATGCTGGCTGTGGCTCCTGGGAGCTGTACTCGAAACATGTAGAGGCCACTGGTCTGGGGAAGGCTGGCATTTTGATGGTTTGTGGTGAGTGAAGACTGAAGGAGAAATATGGGGAAGTTTGCTCATTTTTTAAGCATCTGCCAAACTCCAGCACTGACAAACCTGTTTTCTATGGAGATGGACAGGCCTTCGTAGTTCTGGTGAGGTGATAAGCAGTGCCAGTGGGCTTGCGTATCCTACCACCACCTGTGCTGCTGAGCTCAGGCTCAAGAGGAGCGAAGCAGGAGGAAGCCCACTGTAACCAGAAGAAGGGATGCTCAGCTATCTTGCATGTGGCAGGCAGGCAAAGCAAGTCAAGATTCCTGTTTAGAAATCCGGTTGGGAGAAGTGAGGGTGATACATCATCATGTCTTTAGGCACAGTTGCTCATTGCTAGCATTTCTTCTACTAGCTGCAGTTAGCACGGGACTAAATAGCAGGGAAAGAAACAGAAATAAGAGAGGAATGGCGGAGGGGCATGGGGAGAATCAAGCACAGGCCTTATCTTTTATGAGCGCCTACTGCAGACCAGCAGTTTAAATGGCAACGCTTCTTTGTAAGATTCATTGCATTCCTAATTAAAAGCAAGGTTCACTTTAAAGCTGCCAGGACGAGTGTTGCACTGGCAGGAGCTGTTCGCCCACTGCTGCCCTGGGGCGGCGGCTTCTGTTCTCTTTGTGGGGAGAGGAGCACTGCCTTTGCCAGAACTGAGCTCTCTCTGCCTGACATGTACCGTTATCCAATCACATGATCATGCTAGGGAATTGAAGGATGATGCTTGTTTGTTTCTTTGAGCTTTTATATACTGCTCGCTGCGCTAGAGGCTCTTTGACACCGTGTAAGACACTCATTCTTGTTTGCTCCACATCTGAAGTTGAGTACCTGCCTTTTCTTGCTGAAATAATACCCCCACAAGTGGCTGGAACACCTGGGAGGCCCTCGGGGTGCTGATCCACAGGCTCCCCAGGCACATGATAAGTCACAAGCATATAATAAACACCTCGTGCAGCAAAGCCCGTTGGTTCACTCGTGACAAGTCTGGATTCACCACAAGGTCAGTTTAAAATGGATAAAAAATGCAGGCGACATGATACTAACCATCACCATTGATTGATTGATTGATTGATTGATATCCTGCCTTTTTCCTACAAAGGGCTCAAGGCAGCTTACATCATTCTCCTCCTCCATCTTATCCCCACAACAGCAACCCTGTGAGGTAGGTTGGGCTGAGAGTCTGTGACTGGCCCAAAGTCACCCAGTTGGCTCCATGGCCGAGCGGGGACTGGAACCCCCGTCCCCTGTCTGAGCCCCAGTCCCATTCTCTGAACCACTGCACCACACTGGCTCTCCCATATTACATATTATCACATATTATCTATATCCATTTTAATATGCCAAGAGCGCAATGTCTTCCATTTGGAAAGAAAATCTAGACAAAACAATGCCAGAACTGACCAAGTGGAAAACCTAGTCTGGCTGGAATCATTCAATATAAATTCCAAAAGAGGAGACGCAAAGGAGCCGAGCAACTCTAGGCTGCCCGGGTGACACAGTCACAGCTTGGCAGCCCAACCTACGCGTACCTTGCAGAGCTGCTGATGTGGGGCGTGATTGAGAGCAGAAGGGGAATGATGCAAGCTGCTTTGAGTTCTCTAAAAAAGATAATAGGAGACTATAAATCCAATTAAAAAAGTATTTCAGAGCCACACCTTGACCTCTTAATCAGACATCGTGCGTCTAAAGACCTACCAGTGCCAGGCACTTCCCAAAGCCAGTGCAGGCATGTCTGTCTGGAACACCTTCTTTTCTTAAATCACATTGAGATCGTAACAGCAATCTTTGGAAACCTGTTTCATGGGGCAGGGGCTGCGCTGGCCTACAGCGTCTCCGCCTGGGGTGATTGGTGTTGCTGGTTTCTCTCCAGCCAGAAATTAGCGCTGAGTTTGCTTTCTGTCAATTCAACAGGGGTGGTTCTTGTCAGTGAAGAAGAGCTGGCTCAGCTGGCCCAGCAGAAGCCATCACGGTCCAAAAGTATCCTGCAACACAATGCGGAGTATCTGATCCAGAAGCTGCAGAGGCAGATGGAGCAGCAGGAGATCTTGGCAGAGTTTGTGGTGAGCCCCGCAGGCTGGGGGTCTGCGTGTGGCCGCAGCAGCAGAAACAGGAGTGCCGATGCCCTTCCCTCGTGCTCCAGTGCAGGAGGGCCTTGACGCAGTCGCTTCAGACAGTCAGTGCTTCTGGGCTCAGGCTTGCCATAGTCGCACAGAGTGCTGTAGGGTTGTGCAGTTTGACTTAGAACTGAGGTAGCAATTCTGAACGTCATTGGGGAACACTTAGAGAGAACAATATTGTATTTATTCTGGATGTATTGAATCTTCATAGTTTATTTATGACTTCATTGCTATTAGCCCTTTGGTTGTGCATTGTCACATTGTCTCTCTGTTGCTTTATGGATTTCAATATGATGTAAGCCACTCAGAGAGCCTATGGCTAGCAGGACAACATATAAATTGGACAGACGGACAGACAGAATATTGGGTTGCTGCCTTATAACAGTATTAAATGGAATTGTACTGTTCGCCATAGCGAATATTTGTCATTTTAAAGAATTGAACTCATAGATACTGATGACAGCTTAGAAGAAGGCAAAGAAATGCCCCAAAGGGCAGGTTGCAAGGGTCCAATGAAGTGCCGCAAAGGGCAGGCATGATGGATGTTGTAGTCCCACAAAACCCAAAGGCCTAGATTGTCCCCTCGTGTACTCTTAAAGACTTGGGCGTGGGTCGGGATGAGGCTCACTGGACTCCCTCCTGCAGCATCTGCAGGCTTCCTCTTGTGCTCAGCTCAGCCCCGCAAAGCAAGCCAAGCTGAGAGAAAGCCCATGAGTGGCAAATGCTACCTGTGGGTCAGTCAGAAGAGGAAAAGGGGGTACGCTTAATGTTCACACACATATGCTGCCTCCTTTCTTCTCTCACCAAAACACCTTTGCAAATGAAGCATCTTTCATCTCTCTCTGCTTTAGGCTTTAGAACACATGAAGCCACTTGATGATTGCCAGGTTGCCAAAGCACCAGAAAACCGTGAAAAGAACAGATACCGAGATATTCTCCCATGTAAGCAAAGAAAATATTAATGTAACTTTCCAGAAGTGGGGGAAGCACACGAGCCCGAGGCGAAATGACACGGGACTGGCTTGGGTGCCAAGCTGATCTGGAATTGAAGCCATGGGTCCCAAGCTGGGCTTGCTACCAGACAATGATAACGATCTGTTCCCTTGAGACAGGTCCTCAAACTTTTTCACCAGGGGGCCAGTTGAAAGGTGCCGGTGCTGAGTGCAGGCCGGCAGGTCCAAATGGGCAAGGTGGGCTGCATCCGGCCCCCGGGCCGTAGTTTGAGGACCCAAGCCTTAAAAGCATGAGAAACTATCTCCACATCTTACTCACAATTTAGAAGACACACATCATTCTTTTTTATATTGCCTGCCACACAAATTTCATACAAATAAATTGCATGTGTCCTACTGTGATTCCATGTAACATCCATGCAGATACTCCTTGGATTCCCAGGTGAGCATTGGTGCCTCACCGTGATTTGACTGCATGACATATCACAGAAGAATCGTATGTCTACTCCTAGAAAGAGTTGCTTTTGTGATCATTGCCAGAATGATTTTGTTGTTGTTGTTGTTGCCTGAAAATGTGACCCTGGGAAGCTGCCTTAGCCAGATGCAACTGAGAACGTCCCCTCTGACTGGCAGCAGTTTTCCAAGGTCTCTAGCAGGCCTCTGTCCATGCCTAGCTCAGCAGAAGACAACCTCTGCTCTCCAGGGTTCAGTGAGCTGCATCCTCGAGCAATGCAGGGACCGGCAGAACTCTCGGAGCCACTGTCCTTATTCTTGAGAAGTCAGGGAGGATGGGTGCTCCCATATGTACCTACCCAACCCTTAGGACTGGGTTCAAAGCCCTTCTGAAGGAGCCGTCCTCCGAGGAGGATGGTAAGCAGAGGGGGCCCTTCTCGGTGGCTGCCTCCCATTCATGGAGCAGCTGCCCAACAGCTTGCCTGGCACCTTCTTTACAATCCTTTCAGCACCAGGCAAAAACAATTTTATTCTCTACATAGGTTAATAATTGGTTTTAATTTTGTATAATTTATAAAATATTTTAATTGGAATTAAATGCTAGCATGTTTTAGAGCTTAATTGTATTGTTTTAAAACTCTCAGGTCAAACTCTTAACTGCATATTGTTTATTATATTATTTATTGTATTGTAAATTAATTACACATTGCCATGGTTTGTGTCTGTGATGGTTATTGCTTATCACTGGTTGATTGCTGTGTTGTGTATTGTCACTGCTTGTTTTGTTTTTGTGTGTTTTGTAAATCCACTTAGAGAGTCCTGCTGGATTATTGATTAAGCAGAATATAAATTCAATGCTACATAAATAAATAAGTGCCAGATGAACGGAGGATTTTGTTCCCATCTTCAAAAAGGGCAAAAAGGACAATTCTGGGAACTATGGACCAGTTAGTCTGAAATCAGTCCTTGGAAAAATTCTGGGACAAATAATAAAGAAGTCAGTCTGAAAGCACCTTGAAAACAGGATGACCGAAAAAGAGCTGGATTGAAGCCAGAGCTGAGCAGGGCTGTCATGGATAGGACATTCTGGAGGTTTTCATGGACAGGGTTGTCCTACTTCAGGGAGGACCTGATGGCCCAGAACGGCCCAGGGCCGTTTTGAAGTCTTGTGGTGGAATCATACCGGGCTGCTGTGACCGTGTCAGTGCAGTGGAGGCCAGCAGGGTGTTTCTGAGTTGCGAGGAGTCTCCTCCAATTTGCTTTCTGGGTGAACTGAGTCCTCTGGAGTCTGCTGTGGAAGCCTTTTGTAGGGACGTTTGCAGACAAAATAGCTCATATCCATTCCCGTGTAGCCTTCAGGTTAGAGCTGGAACAAGCAAAGAACATGAACCCTTCCTGGTGTAAAGGGATACTCTTCCCTTACTGCAGCCGACAGGGGCGAACTGGGCTGCACAACTGCAGCTTCCAGAGGCTCATTTATTTATTTATGTATTAAAGCTGTTTGGGCAGTTCAGACTTATCAAGTCTAGATGAGGTGAAATGCCTAGTTAGACTCGGAAAGCAGCAAGTGCTTCCCTGAGGTTGTTTTGCCCTGCCCAAAGCAATGCTTTGTCAGGACCTTCCTAAATAGCCCTCAGCCAACAGCCAATCTCCTTCTTTGAGGCAAGGTGTTAGGTTGGGTGCTTTGTAAAGGATTCTCACTTGGAAAAAATGTTCACATTTTTACTAAAACGAGCTGGTATGATGTGGTGGTAAGAATGCTGGACTGAGAACCTGGAAGATTTGGGTACTAGTCCCCACTCAGCCACAGAGCTTCCTGGGTGACTTTGAGCCAGTCATTCCCTTTCAGCCTAACCCTCCTCACTGGCTTGTTGTGGATTCTTGGCTTCTCACTGGATTCTTGGCTTCCCAGAATCCTAGAAGAGTACAGTTGGAAGGGGCCAAGAGGGCCATCAGGCCCAAGCCCCTGCTGTTGCAGGTCCCACCACCCCACTCAGAGGGCTGCCGGGTTTCTTTTTGAATGTCCCAAATGCCCACGACCTCGCTAAGCATCTGGTTCCACTGTCCTCTTGCTCCGACAATTAGGAAGTTTTCCCTGATATCTAGCCTGAATCTCGCTTGTCACAGCTTGAGCTGCTTTCTTCGTGTCCTTGCTCTGATATGAGCTTCCTCTTTGTGACAGCCTTTCAGGTACTTATAGAGGGATATCATGTCCCCTCCCAGGCTTCTCTTCTCAAGGCTGAACATGCCCAGTTCTCTCCGTCTTTCCTCACAGGGCAACGTTTCCAAGCCCTGGATCATTGTCTACCTCCTCTAGACTCTTTCTAATTTTACTGCATCTTTCTTGAATCTTGGTGCCCAGAACTGGACACTGTATTCTAGATGAGGTCTGACTAGTGAAGAGTAGAGGGTTAGGGTTACTTCTCATGCTTTACTTTTAGGGTTACTTCTTATACATGCTGTTACTGCATCCCAAAAGAGCATTTGCCACTTTCATAGCTGCATTGCACTGTTGGTTCATATTTAGCCTGTTGCCCACAATAACTCCAAGGTCTTTTTCCTTTCATTTCTGTTGAACCACGTATCCCCCATCTTGTATCGATGCATCTAGTTCCTTTTTCCTAGGTGGAGAACTCGGCATTATCGCGATTGAATCTCATTCTGTTAATTTCAGCCCAGCATTCAGGTTTATTAAGACTGACCTAGATCTTCATTCCGTCCTCTAGGACGTTGGCGATTCCCCTCGGTTTTGCAATCAAATCTGCATATTTGATTGTTGTTCCTTACACTTCCTCATCTGAATCATTAATAAAGATGCTGAAAAGCAGTGGGCCTGGGACTGAACCCCGCAGCACCCCACATTCCTCCAGCTGCATGCAATGGGAATGGTTCCTTCTGAATTCCAACATCCTTGGTTTGCTGTCCGCTTCAGCCATCCCATGCTTTGCACTCCTGTGGTCAAAATTAGCATGCTTGCTTTGGGCTTCTTTTTCTTCCTGCACAGTGCCTCACTTTCTGTGGTTTTCCTGATGAGCAAAACAGAGTACTTCTTGGCGGTGTGCCATGGGCCAGAGTCACCCACCCTGCTTCCCCCTCCAATTTGCACTCCTCGGGCCAAAGTTGATTTGCCTGCAATGTGTTGCTGGTGTAGCAAAGAAATGAGAGTGGAAAGGACTACCATGCTGTGCTGCAGAGAGCCCTGAGGATTCAGCAGGACCAAGGAAGGGAGCAGAATGCTGGCGGGTCATGGCAACGACCAGGGAGAGTGGAAACCTAGTGGTGGCAAGGCTTGCAAGGGCATGAGAGGTAGAAACCCGAGTGCAGGAGGGGAAGACTGAACTGAGATGAATCAGACGCAGCCTGGCCAAAGCACGTTCAGAAGGCGGAGGAGGGTGTGAGAGGGAGGAGTGACTGGGGCAGAAAGAGGAGATGCTCTAGTCAGAGGTTGGAAGGTACTGAGCATCTTGAAACCAAAACGCTTTTGTGCAAAGAAAGCTTTGTGTTGTGCATTGTGTTGTGTGCAGAGTCATGGGCTGTTTGAGTGCCAGAGTCTCATGCTCAGGACCACACAGCCCTACAAAGGAAGCTTATTGCTTGGGCACAATTCTGTGGGAGAGGCTAATGAACAAGACTGGCATTAAATTCCTACTGGTGGTGTTCCATGCACAGGCAAAGAGAGGGGAATACCAAGGAAGTTAAAGACACACCATATCCAAATAAAACATTGGAGAGCACTTGCAACAATCAGATTTTCAGAAAGGCAGGTTCTAAAGCTAAATGATGATGATGAGGATGAGATGGGTTGTCAGGTTGAAAGCGTCAGACTGTGCCGGCACGTGGATCCTTTATAAGCTCAGAAGAATGCTGGAAGCTTGTAAACGTCCTTCTCTCTGCCTTCCCAGATGATGTGACGCGAGTGCCTCTTGGAGAGGGGAAGGGCTACATCAATGCCAGCTACATCCGTGTGCCAGCAGGCAAGGAGGAGCTCTTCTACATCTCCACGCAGGGCCCCCTGCCCTGCACCATGAATGACTTCTGGCAAATGGTCTGGGAAAACCACTCCAACGTCATCGCCATGATCACGAGGGAGGTGGAGCATGGGATCGCGAAATGCCATCGCTACTGGCCAGAGTCACCCCACAGTTCTGTGGCCTTGGCACAGTTCCATCTGCAACTGGTGAACTATCAGATCCTGGACTGTTTTATCATTAGAATGATAGAAATAATGAACAAACAGGTAGAGCACACAGATTACATATCAATCATGATTTATGCTGATACCACATTTAATCCTAGTACATGAATAGGATTAGGTGAGGATCATTTGTTGACCGACCACTTTGTGCCATCCCATAATGCCAGATGGCCAGTGCATGAGCCATGCGCTGTGTCAGTTCTGTGGTGTTTGGTGCAAAGCCAAGCCTTCAGCCATCCCTTTGGTAAGAGGCAAAGTGTGCTAGAGCGATTACACAGGCATGGCCTGGGCCCATTCGGCTGCCGAGAAGCTGTGCATCCATTTTTGGAACCAAGCAACGGGGGGTGCAGTTGTTCTGTGGGTGGAACCTGAAGCCATCGCTGGGGAAGCACCTTTGGCCTGACGCTTCTGCAGAGGCCCCAGCACGTTCCCGTTGTGCCTTTGGGGAACCGAGACTGGCTCAGCCACAGCAGCCAGAACCAAGCAGCTAGCTGGGCTTTGGGGGGGCCCATTCCCCCTCCCTCGCCAGCATGTGGCAGCCACACAGGGCGAGGTTCCTTGTCCCCCACCAGAGAGCCTGCTGGCGCTCTGGCTGGTGCTTGTCTGTGTGCACACGAGTGAGAGGCAGCAGCTGCTTAGCTAGATGGATGCAAATTCTGTAGATGTAAACAAAATGAAATGGGTCAACTTTATATTATATTGGAACACCAACATGAATAAAAAGTATCGTTTTGGTCATTTGCAAGCCACTAGTTCTCTCTAATAAATTGAGTCCTTCCTTCCCCTCTGGGAACCTTCAGCCCGGGTAGAAGGTGCAGCGCCATTGCTAAGAGCCAGGATTTCAGGGAATCCACCCGCAGGCACCTGGGACGCCTCTCTGCCAGGGAGGAGGCAGGCCTTCAGCGGCATTTCCCCTTCAGAGCAAGCTGGCAGTCGCACAGCGGTGGCGAGTGAGGCAGGCAGATTGTGCCATCGGGACCGGCAGGAGTCAGGGCTTGGAACTTCCACTTTTAGGCAGTAGCTTCATATGTTGAACGGACCCCTGGCTGGAAGCAAGGAGAGCTGCCCTGCACCGCTGGGCCACGGGTCTGCCCAGCCTTTGCAATGCTTTTGTTGCAGACACAGGAGAGGCGCACCGTGCAGCACCTCCAGTTCACCGCGTGGCCGGACCACAGCACGCCCAGGTCCTCACGGCACCTCCTCCAGTTCGTTCGCTACATGCGGAAAATCCACCGCTCGGGCCCCATCGTCACCCACTGCAGTGCTGGGGTCGGAAGAAGCGGGGTGCTGCTTTGCGTGGATATTTTGCTGCATTGCATAGAGAGAGATTTATTTGTAAGTTCGCTAAAATCTTGTTCAAGCGTGACCAGTTCTGTGTTAGTGTAGACAGAAGCACAGCAAGCCGGAAGGGGCCTCCTGGGCCATCAAGTCTGAGTGCTGGCACAAGCTGGCTCCACTCATAGGATGTGTGAATTATATGTAGCAGCAAAGAAACCTACTTTACAAATGTTAGCCTAGGTATTCTTGATCTTAACAATTTATAGGGAAAACATTTTAGACCTGAAAACCCTATGCAAATGTTAGGAAGACTATGGGGTGAGCCAGCCCAGTTCTTTATCTGCTGTTTGGGAGGGACTGCAGGACTGGCAAGTCCTTTGGTGCTCCAGGCATGCCCGTTTGGCTCTCAGCAAAGAGCCTGGGCCACGGCTTCACCCCAAGGCACCCAGATTTCATGAGGTGCTTTCCTGAGATGGAGCCCCAAACTCCATGCAAGCAGCATCCCTCCCCCACCAGCCATGGCACTGCTGCATCTGTCATGGAGGAGGGTTGTCGGTGGCTCAGCTTCCATGCTGCAAGTGCTTGTGGGCTCACTCTTGGCTTGCACAATGGGCCAAGCATCCGAGGCAGTCTGGGGACAAGAGGGGTGCATTTTGCTAGAGTCCTTCCCAACCATCCTTGCTGTGGCTTTAAGCTTGGCGGCGTAACCCTGATCTCTGTTAGAGGGCTGTGGCAAGGGTGCGTCGCCCTGGAGTGGCACCTGAACCCTCCGTCCATCCACTGGTCACTGTGGGCCATGGGTGCCTGTCCTGCTTGTCAACATGAGCTGCCAATAAACGGCTTTCCTTCCTTCCTGCAGTTTGACATCAAGCAAATAGTAACACATTTGAGACATCAACGTTTTGGCATGATTCAGACGAAGGTAAGGACATGGAGCACATTTTTTGGAGCCTTGATCCCATGTGCGCCCCCTATGATCCACCCCCGCCCCCCAGAGCTGAGGCTGATGAATGAAGCAGAAGCAAACTCTGTTTTACCCCTGTGCTCATGATGGTGTTGCCATTTAAAGCACGTTCATAAAGCAAACTGCCCGTCCACAAAATTTCCCAGCTGTGCTCCTGACTTAAGGGCTGGAAACACAACTGTGTCTTCTCGTGTGAAGGGCTGCAGGAACTCACTGCACTTCTTTGTCACATAACTCTCCACTCACAAGACCACTCCGATTATGACCAAAACACTGGAAGCTCCAAAGAGCCAAATAAATTACGTTGCAATTGTGCATGTGTATGTATGTTTACTTACTTTCCAAGTTGGCATTTGACGACCTGTGGTTAATGGAAGCCATCTTGCCTCTCTCTCTGTTTGCCTCTGCCACTGTAGTTTCAGTGCTTCAAAGTTTGCTAGTACCGTGGAAGCCAGAATTAGCAATGTGCTTCTGCACATCCCACCTTTTGCGTGTCTCTTTTTGCATGTATGAGGGAGAGAGAGATGAACTTTAAAAGACAGAGCAATGCAGGAAGACAGGAAGTCACCCAGCGGGTGCTTGACTGTTCCAGTCTCTGCTCCTCTGCATTTCCATAGCCTTTCAAGTGGTCCGGGACGCTCTTGTTGGCTCTTGGCATGTTTGCACCCTGACATAGCCAAACCTCTCCATCAGAGCAGCATGGCCACTTTGGGGTGAATTTATTTATTTATTTATGAATGTGGTGAATGTGTGGCAGGTGCGGGAGCTCCCATAGCTGGAACATTTCCAGACCCTACAGGTTGTCAGTTTCCTTCCTCTTGTGGTAAGGAATATAACAGGCTGTTTCCCTCTTCCTGCCCAGGAGCAGTATATGTTTTGCTATGAAATAGCTCTTGAAGCCCTGAAGAATCTTCAGAGCAGGAACGCCCAGCTGCTGCAGTAAGGAAACTGGCTGTCATCCTCTGCTTCGGACACACTCTGCCTCTTGCAACTCATTGCATTGAGATGGCCACGCATCAGTGGGATTGTGTTGTACTTCAGTATCTGAAAAATCTGGTTTTCTAAAGCGTTACCTAAGCAAAGTAGACATAGGACTGAAAACTAGCTATAAAAATGCATGCTTGCAATTGAATGCCATTCTACTAGTGTCTGTAATGGTGTGTTGATGTCCTGGGCAGGAACTGGGCTTACTGGCCTTGGAGTGATTCCCCTTGGATGTGGGAAAGGAACTAGATGGAGAGCAGCTGCAAGGAAGGGAAATGTCTTTCTGTGGACTTTCTGTCCCATGAGACCTTGTTGCTTCTTTTTGGCTGCCTGAGAAATGGGCTTGAAATAGATACCAGCACCTTCGCAGATCACGCCCTCCCGCCCTAGCAGTGAGTCATGGCAGGTGGGCTGTTGTGAGACGAATATGCAGGACTGAATGCAGGCATCCCTGCTGAAAAGGGGTGCCCGTCAAGCCCCTGCCCTTCCAAGCAGAAGCGGAGCTTCGTCTTCTGGCTGTCACGATTCCTTGCTCCCACAGAAGGGCGCAGGCGGAAAGGTTCTGTCTCCTCAGGCGCTGCCTGCTACTGAAAAGGCTGGGGGCACCGTGATGCATAGGGGGCAAAAAGCCCGGGTGCAGAGGGGCCCCTTCCACCTCGGAAGCGGGGTGCTCAGCAGCTTGTGCAAGCAGGTATTCACGCCTTTGCTGTGAATGCACAGCTTGCCTTGTGGCAGTTGTCAAGGCAACGCAAGCAACGTTCTCCCAAACGGAAACCCACTGGGGAATGAAGAGGTGCATTTTCCATCCTCGCAGGTGCCAGCAGCCACGGGGTGGTCTGTGTGCTAGGCCTGGAGCAACACACTGGGTGCCATTTGCTGTAGGACGCTTGAGTTTCGTATGACAATGAGGTTCCGGGGTAGAAAAGACAGGCCACGAAGCAGTGCTTGGGCAGCAGTGGTTGTAAGTGCTCCATGCAAGCAGCGATCCAGTGCGATGTGACATCCAGTGGGACTACATGAGAGGGAAAATCTGGGCTACTCATCTCAGTGCTCCCCTGCGGGGGTGGCACTTCCGGGGCAGATGATCCAGCAGAAGAAGGAGGTCTGAACTGCTTCCTCCCAGCTGGTCTCTCGCCTGGCCAGCCTCCCTCAGAAAAAATGCCCTGGGAGTGGGATGATTTTGGGGGCGGGGGTGGGGGTTGGTTGATGATGGAGGAGTGAAGCATTCTCTCACCTGGACCAATGGCTGCTTCTTGCTAGTACCTGCCCTGGCACTCGTTTTATCTTGTCCTACCTTTCACAGTTTCTGGGGAATGTATTTTGCTTCTCTGAAAAGAAAGCACACTGGTGAATTTTTGAATATGAATTTGTCTTCCTGCAGCTGCAGAATTTGTTACTGTTGGCCTTTTGGATACAAGTACTCACCATAGACTGAAAGATCATAATAGATACCGTTTCACTAAGAAACAGGGTGGAAGGCATCCCAGAATCTAATTGTCATAATAACCCCATTCCAGTTTCTGCTTGGCTCAGCCCAATCCTGAATCCAGTGACCATAATCAATCTGAAGGGTCTCTGTTTCCACTAGGAGGGAGAGAAGCACAATCTGGCCTTATGTGTGAACTTCAATGATGTAGAGCTTTCTAGAAAACAATTTCACCTCACATTCTCAGTTGTTTCCCCATCTGTATCCTTTTTGCAACATTTTATGCACTGTCTTTGTCTCTTAGATAAAGTTGTTTTGCTCAGTCTCTTACCTTTCACCTTAGTTCAAGGATGTTACATGTATTAAGCGTAATATTTAAAGTTGCACACAGATCACAATCCCTTGTACCAAACTGAATCAACACAGTATGCAAATGAAATGTTTCTTCACTTTGTTTCCCAGCTTTGCTCAGATCTGCCTTCTAAGACTGTTAAAGCTAATCCCATTGTTCTTGTGCGGACAGACCTTGCAATTAAAAAGGCTTTATCTTATTCATTTGTGTTATCTTTTCAGATGCTTGAGTAAAGAAGTTAAAGCAAGTAGTCTCTGAGTGCAGCAGTGTGATTTCTGGGTCACGGTGACAGCCTGCAGTCCCGGCCATGGCCATAAATAGGATTGGAATCAACAGAACTCATGGGCAGGCTGATGGGGCAGCGGTGCTGGCAGCACTCAAGCAGATGGCATGATTGCCCTTGCCCTTCACAGCCAGCCTTGCAGCCGCTTTGCCCATGCCAGGATGCAGAACGAAGTGGCGGGTGTGAGTTCTGTACATCGCACTTCAGCCTGGACTGCCCCAGTGCCTCGAGCTGCTCAGGTCAGCACCTTCGGGGGAACTGAGCACAACACAGAATAGACCTTGGACCTCTTTCCCAGGCATGGTTGGGGCGTGTGTTATATTTGTTTGTTAAAACGATTCTTTAAATGAGTGGAGGGCCTTGAAATAGCCTCCTCCAGACCAAGCCTGGCACAGTCCACATGCCACTCTCGAAGGGCCACCTCGACAGTCGCCTGGAAAACAGAATGACCCTGGAGGAGAGCAGCATTCCTGTATATAAATCTGTACATAAATATAGACAAGAACACCCTTGTTCTTCTGCTTGGGAAGGTCCAGTATGATGATAAAGACAGAAAGAGGCAAGAGGAAAACCCCAGGTGTTACTGGCAGGCATTCCAGCCAGAAAACAGATGGTTGGCACTCCCCTTGACCAGTTTCAAATATAAAGCACCTCAGGAAAATCAGATCCAGGCAATGTGGTGCCCAGAGCAATTCAAAAGCATGACGTTTCCAGTGCTGCACCAGGAGAGAGTCACTGAGGGATCGCAGGTCGGGGCTGGGCTGGGCGCGCTTGCTTGCCTGCTTCCCAGTTAGAAGCATAGAAACAGAGCGAGTCAGAAGGGGCCTCTCGGGCCATCTAGTCTGACCACTGGCTCTAGTCAGTTCCGCTCACAACATGCCCACCAGGTGCAATTCATTTACTGCAGCTGCCTTACCCATGACAGGGCTCTTAATTCTGCCGATTTGTTTTTTGCTTGTTGGAGCTAAATGTAACTTTACAAACCATGTCCAATTTAGAAAGCTCATACACACCTGTCTTTGCTGCTTCCTTTTGTATTCTGGTAGACATGATACCGCCCAGCCACAACGTGACTGAAAATGCCTTCCTGGTGCATGTACAGACATAGAAATAATGCTGCACAGAAGCCGTTGTTCTTCTCTCCGGCTTCTTGTATGTCTTGCATGTTGCTGTCCGTGGTCCTTATCACCCAGAGCAAGCTTCCAGGTGCCTGTCAAAATCACTTGGCCTTGACCCTATCCACTGTTTCTGTTGCCTGTTCTGCCCACTCCTGAGACCATCGCAAAGGCACCTGCCAGAGCGTGCCAAGCTTCAGAGTCCCGTGGCTCCCAGGGCCAAGCATCTCCTTCCTTTTCCTGGTGAAGCCCACAGAGACCCAGCTGCTTCCACGGAGAGCCCAGATGGAGCCACTAAGAGGCACGGCACGCCGCTGAATGTCCGTCAGAGGTGTCCCCTGCTTGCTTCCCTCGCCCTTGATGCCTCTGGCCTGGCTCTTGCTGGTCAACCAACAAATCCTCTCTCCAGGAGCTGTTGGTGGCCGTCACGCCATGCATTCTCCAGGGCCCCCGTGCATCACTTCTCTGAGGGCATTCTCACGTGTGGAAATGGGAAATATGCTCAGCCACGTCCTTCCATTCTTTCCGGCACGAGCAGGTTTCCTTGGCCTTGCATCTGTGTCTATAGCAGGGTCAGCTGGCTAGTCCTTCTCGAGGGGGGTGCCTGCCGCAGGGCCTTTGGTCAGCCTCTTTCTGCAAGATTCTGATTCCAGGAGCTGGTGCTTGGGGCAACCCACCATGCTGGGGACCTCGCAGCCCTCATGGCCTGCAGTCTGGAGCACTGCTCAGAAATCCCAGGCACCTGCCTCGGGGCTCTCACTTATTTCTTTATTTCATTTTTATACTGCCCCTTAGTCCTTTTGAGCTCTCTGAATGGCCTACAATTTAAAACATATAAATAATATAAAGAAATGTAAGAAATTAAGCTGAAGACATAGATACTACTGATGAAAAATTATTAATTATTCTAGCATTTTTAGCCCATTGCTACCAGCAGGAAGTCCTCGCTCAAGCAAAAGCTAAGTGTTACCCCAAAGTAACTCCTACATGCTAAGCTGTTCTTTTCTCCCAAGTACCATCACAGGCTTTGCTTCATGTCAGTGCAATCCATGCACAGAAAGCCAGCTGCTGCTTCAGTCCTGGGGCAAGATCCTGGCCCCGCTGCAGCTACAGCCCCGGGGTCTCCCGCTGACTTCCGTCTAGCAGCAACTGGGAGGCGATCTGCCAGTGAGGGGGCAAGCTCTCTCCCTCCACTGCAGGCTCCTGCCATGCCACGCTGCCGCTCCTCACTGGCCCTTCCTGAGGACCTCCTCCTGCGCACCCGTGGCCGGGGGAGACTGGCCTGCAAGCTGCCACTGCAGGTGGAGGATGCAGGAACAAGTCACAAACACCCCCTGCAGCCCGTGGGGCTCATCTGGCTGCCCCACAGCCGTGGCTTCTTCCCAAAAGCATCTTTGGCTGGTTAACAGGATGCTTTTCAACAGCAGCTGCTCTGATTTGGCTCTGACTCAGAACATCTTACCTGGGAACTCAGGCTGTATTTTATCGGTGTTTTATGAGCTCCAGTTTCAGCTCATAATTTTCCAGAAGAGACATAATGCTCAGAAATAATATGGACATTTCACTAGTCCCTGGAAAAAGGCTGAGGGAGGAAAAAATGACATACAAAATCCAAAACAAATGCAATTGAGATCACTTTCTACAGCAGAAGTCTGTAAAGAAGTCTTTGGCATACTTTCTCATGGCAAAAATATTCCAAAAAAATTGGATTTTGGTTTTGGGTTTTTTAAGCACATGCACAAATATACCTGTCATCAAGGTCAGCAAAGCTTTTAATCAAATCATGGAGCAGAACTAGTAAAAACGCAGCATTAAGTGCTGGGGCAGCAACTTCAGGGCGGCTGTTCATACCCGGCCAATTCGAGCCCGTTGCCCTCACGCCGAGGCTGGTCCTCAGCCAGGGTCAGGCCTAGGACCCACACTGGCTGTTGCTGTTGTCTGATAAGGAGCCTGGCTGGCAGCGCATGCACGTGCCTGTGCGCGCACCCCCCCCACACACACACACCCCATCTCTGGTGGCTGAACATGGCTGCAGCCAAAGCTCTGATTGAACTATCCTCCTGATTAAGGGAGCCATCAGGCCGTTCCACGTTCATCTGCAGGAGATCATTTGTCTTCATCATATCTGACCATCCTTGAGTGCCTTGACAGGAACCTCTCGCTGGAAAATAATAGGAACCATTGTTGCCAAAGGGGGAGACCATGCATCACAGGCCCTGCATTGAGCTTTTGGGAGCAATTTGTATTCATTAGTGTTCCCATGAATTAACATTCCCTGATTAATACATCGTGCGAGAGGCATCACTGCATTGCTGCCAAGGTGGCTTGACAATCCTGCTTTCATCTATCCAGGCTGTCACCAAAGCCTGCAGGGGAAGCAGCCACCACACCCGTTGCCTTTTGGCAAAGCCATAATGGCCACCAGCACGTACAGAAGAAACCTCCTTCCATAGCCAGGAATCAAAGGTGGTGCTTGGTTCCAAAAGCCATTTACTGAAATCGCACGTGTGTACATGTTTCTTCTTTAGACGATGCTGCATTTCCGAGGTGGAAAAGACCTCCCCGCTTCCCACAGCTCATGACTGAATAGCAGAAATACTGCTATGCTCTCCATGCACCCTGTCCAGACTTGCACCATGGAAGAGTTACAGCAGGTGTGCATGTCCCTCGGAGCTGTTCCCAGCTTCTTCCCTTCGCTTCCAAAGTTTCCTACCCTGTTTTCACTGGTAAACCAACCGATCTTCTCTCTAGTGCCACAGAAAGTGAACCCCTCACTTGGACAACTCCACTCCCATCTGTCACTTCAGTTTTCTCTTCTCTTCCAATAATATTTGCTTTCCGAATTAAGAGCAAGGCGGCTCCTGGCCCATGGAGGCGCTGCATCAGCCTTCCTCCTTCTAGCCGAATGGCTTCCATGTGTGCCTTGAATGTCTGCTCCCTTCAACTCCAGCCAGCGTGGCCCAAGCTCTGCCCACGAAGAAGGAAGGTTCTTCTTTGCATCCCCTCGAGCTGTGGCCAAGCTACCAAATGCCATGGCACCCTGGACCAGGCGCCTGAGCACCCGTCAACGGCAGCCCCAGGCACAGCCTTTTGCAAAGAATTCCTACAAAGGAGTGAAACTGGGTGGTTTCAAAATGGTGGTACTTCTCAGAGACGGTGTCTGTTGTGCACCTCTACAAACAACTAGTGTTTCAGAAGTTGTCTCCTGCTGAATTAAACATTGAGGTTTAGGAGCATTTTGTACCAGCAGGTTTCTGTGTGCCTCAATTTAGATCTTCTTATGATTACATTTAAGCGGGGAAATCAATTTCAAACCAATCATTTGGGACACATTAGGCAATTGGACATCTTATTACATGTCCAAGACAGTCAGCGAGGTCCTCTTTCCTCGGCAGCTGCTTGTTCGCTCACTCCACTTACAGCTCTGCACAGGCTTGCGAATCGCCACCTAATGAGAAGCCTGCGCTCCAATCTGGAGCCTGGGCATTGGGCCAGGGCTGAGCTGCGACAGATGTCAAGCATGGCTTTGTGCTGCCATGAAGACACCCCCCCCCCCCGCCGCTGTCTGCACAAGACAGCCAGCTAGAGGGAGGGGCTGCCTCTTTGGCCTCACGGAGGCTCCCCCGACTCAGTGCCCCCTGACCCCCTTCCCAGCTCCAGTCCTGGGCAGGTTGGGTTGCCCTGGGCAGAGGATGCTTGGAGAGCCTGCTTTGGCCCAGGAAGCCCTGGGGGGACTCTTCCTCCCTGTTCCATGAGCCGCATCCTCTTGCTGAGATCAGAGCCTTCTCCCCCTGGATCAGCTGCCCACAACTCACGTTGTCCAGACTGTTCTACCCTTCTCATCCTAGATCTCCAGGGCCAACAGGACTTCCCAGAGGTGGCAGCTTGCAAGTCCTTTTCCTCTCCTTTGCGCCTGTGCTGAGCACATGGGGGCAAGAGGCCCTGTGTTGGCTTCCTCCTGAGCAGGCGGCCAAAGCATCTTCCAGAGCAGCCCTCCTCCTCCCCTCCACATTCTCTGTGGTGCTGGCAGCCCACGCTGGCTGGGAGGCCTGCCAGGACGGGAGCAGCCTCACCCCACAATGCCAGCCTCTGTGGATATTCTGCACGCCCCCCCATCAGGCTCAGAGCCCCCTTCACTCGATCAGGCTGCACAGTGAGGGGCAGAGGGGGCCGTGGGGGACATGCAGAGCACACTGTGCAAGCCCCCATGAGAGGAAGCTCCCCACCCTTGTCATTTGCCCCAGAGCTTCTTTCTCCTTGGGGTATTTTACCCACCGGGGAAGTGACGCCTGAGGGCCATGGGGATTGGTTGCATGGCAGAAGCCATTGCCGGACATCTGCTGGGGCGCCTGCCCTGCACCATGAGCATCCAATCACGTGCCCTGGCAGGTCAAGCTGGGAGGCCCGGCCAGGGATGGCACACAGCTGCAGGCCCAGGCCTGAAGCCCCTTCATAGGCACCATGAGCTGCCCCACAACCCAAGTAGCAACCCCCCCCCCACGTCCTGGGGAGCAAAGGGCAGGGATTCCCAGCCAGGCCAGGTGGGATTCTGGGAGGCCTGGGCCAGGGGGAGTGGGGGATCCTGGAGCGGGGGATCCAGGGGAAACATGGCACGGCACCTGGTCGGAAACCCACGGTCAGCATCACCATCCAAATGGCGAACGGGGGCAGCTGCAACCCCTCTGCAGCCAGGCATACGGGGCCTGCCTCTGTCACACGCGCTTGGTCAGAAATAGTGGCTCACCCATTAAGAAGGATTGCACACAATGTCTAAATGCGGAATAGGATTACTAGCTAAGGCAGGATTAAAAGGTGACCAAAAGGGAATGATCTGCAAACACGATAAAATTGAGACAAGGCAGAAGCAGGGCACACAATGTTCGATCAAAATGCTTTCTTAAGTCTGCCGCCCTTTCCTTAAAAGGGAGGGGTTGTCGCAGTCCTGATGGCATGAGGCTCGGAGAGATCTCTGCATGTGTGCTGGGAAAGGGCATCAAAATCAAGCCAGCTGAGAAGTGTTGCAGACCACTGTTCTCAGAGAAAATGGGACGGAGGCAAGAAGTGTGGGGGCAGCTCTCAGGTGGACCTGCCAAAGTTTTCTCCAAAGGATGGGAGGAATGCTGAGGAGGAAGCCTTGGTGCATCACCATGAGCACAAAAGCATGCATATGACAGAATTTATCATATTGTTTTTATTTTATTTAAGCTTTCTCCATACTGTCAATTATTCAAAAGAATCTCAAGATGGTTTACAAAAGTTACTGAAGTCTCTCCTTCACTTGTCAGGCATTCACAAACTTCTCCTCTCTTTTTCTGCCAACATTTATTTATTTCCCAACCATCCTGGAAAAAGAATGTGCATGCCAAGAAGCAATCATGATTCCCTTCTCTCTTCCAGATCGTACGGACATCGAACCGTGTCACCATCCAGGGCGTTGTGAATCATTCCAGGCATTCCAGAGCCCCGCTTGCTCCCCACAGATGGACTCCACGAGTGCTTTGTCTGAAGAGCAAAGGCCTGCAGCAAAAGGTACAGCACCATTTGCCTGCTAAAAGTGGTGCTTGCCAGTAAGCCTGGGACACAGTCTCTCTCCCCTCTCTCTCTCTCTCTCTCTCTCTCTCTCTCTCTCTCTCTCTCTCTCTCTCTCTCTCTCTCTCGAGGAAGCAGGAGTTCGCGACCTGTGAAGGGTGATTACTCCAGCTCTGTTTATCAACGTGCAAACTTCAAATTGCTTTCTGCAGAGAAGGCTCTTAAGCAAGGCTGTATTCTCCTTTTGGCAGTTTCTAATTCTTAACTTGCAAATCAGGGAAGAGATAATGTTCCTTGTGTGATCTATATTTAGCAACGTTTCCCATGGCCTGATGATCTAAGCGAAACATTCCGGGCCGCCATCTCCAACATTTGCTGGCAGATGGGCACTTGTGGGATTTCAGTGGGTTGTTGGTGCTTTCACAAAATGGCTGCCCTGGGAAGTCTTGCCACCCGCAGAATGGCTGTGCTTGTGGGCAGTGACTGTCAGAAAACAAGCATTTCTCAAAAGTCAATTTAGTGAGACTAGATGACAAATAACGTGCCCAGGAGCCCAAGCAGGCTTCTGAACGGCAAAGCACAAACACGTCCCTTTGAACCCAGTTTTCTTCTGCAACATCTATTCCAGAGCAGGCGACTGAACAGGTTCAGACAAGTCTGTGATGTGAAATTCTGTATTTCCCCCACAAGTACAACAAAGCAGCCATGTCACAGAAGGCAGCGGGATGACGCTCAGGAAGACCCCAGTGCACACAGGTCTGGCGCTTGCCTGGCTGCCAGCGAGAAGCAGCGAGGACCCGGCAACTCCCAGAGAGAGGGAGTCCATGTGGGGTTGCGGTGGGGTTGCGGCAAGGGGCTAGGACACAGCCGACCCGGGTTCTGGTTCCCGCTCAGCCATGAAGCTGGCTGGGTGGCTCTGGGCCCGTCAGAGATCCTCGGCCCAGCCCACCTCAAGGGCTGTTGCTGTGGGAGATAAGATTGGGAGAAAGGGGAGGCAAGGGATGCCAGCTGCTTGGAGTTTGTTTAAAAAAAGAAAAGCATGGGATACAAATCTGGTAAAGAAAGAAAGAAAGAAAGAAAGAAAGAAAGAAAGAAAGAAAGAAAGAAAAAGAAAGAAAGAAAGAAAGAAAGAAAGACAGACAGACAGACAGACAGACAGACCGACAGACCGACCGACAGACCGACCGACCGACCGACCGACCGACACCCTGCTCAAGAAAACGAAGCATCCTTTGTGTACAAACAATAGTCCTGGTCCAATAAATGAAAGAATGCAAAGGCTCTGCTACTAATGAAATTATGCCTTGCAAAAGGGCTTCCGGTTGAGGAACACTGGAACAGATAAGAAGGCTTTATGCTGGCCAAAGCAAGGTTTTCGCCTTCATTCTCATCTTGGTTTGTATGCTGTGGGAACTAAGAAAACTTTCTACCCTTGTGCCTCTCCTCCCCGCGAACATCCTGAAATTCATATTGTTGCTGGCAAGGAAATGATAAAGGCACATAATTGGACGATGATGACCCTCAAGGAGGACCACAGATTCTTTCCTGATGCCACATGCTTCCTCTAGCCATGTGTGCTGTTCTGATGTTTACAGAATCTTCATTAGTGAAGAGCCTCAACAGATAAGCGACTGAAATGCAGCATCAATGGTTGAGATAAGGGCAAGTGTACAACCAATCTGCTTGACAATTCACAAGGGGCTGGGGCTGGAAAGAACACAGCTGCGGCAGGGCTCCGGAAAGTGGCTGCCGGCCTTCCTTCAGGGTCCCTGCTTGCTCTCCAGACGACTCTCCTGGAACATTACTGGCTTTTTCCCCACTGGAAAACTGAGCTCCTGAAAAATGTACCCGTGGGGAGCTTTGACCCTCCTGAGTGTCCTTGTCATTCATTCGGCAAGCGTCACACCCATGGAAGATCAGGGCAGGTTGCTTGCAGTGAGACGCTCTCATAGACCCTCTGGTGGCCTTGGACATGTGGACGGAGAAGCCCAATTTATTTTCAAGGCTTTCCTGGAGAACTTGAAAGCTAACTTCTTGAGGAACTTGAACTTGTCAGAGATACCTTCACAAGAGAAGACAAAAGAAGAGCCACCTCAATTTATGATTGAATTGTATAACAGATACACCAAGGACAAGTCTTCCAGCCCCATATCCAACATTGTGCGCAGCTTCAGTCCAGAAGGTATGAGGTTTTTTTTCCCCCTCTAACGTGTAGGCTGGGATTTTCAAGGAGACAGGCATCTTTGCTCCTGGGCTCCCCTGGAAACCCTAGTTGCTATTTCAAACACCATACTAACAACTTTGTAACTTTCTGCCATCTGTGTCATTATACAAGAACAAACCATTAAAAAATTAAAAAATGGATACCAGGAATAAACTAGGACCTCCTTCTCAAGACATCTTTGGCACATTTCCTCCTCCAACTCTCTCGTATGTGGAGAAAAAATAGGTGGGACGTTGAAACACCGAGCTGAGCTTTCCGGGCCTGTGTGATCTTGACCTATTCATGAATTGCATGGCATGTGAGCCCGATTCACACTTGAAACACATCACCGAGTGTGTGGAATCCATGTGCAAGATCCTCACACCTGGTCCTGTGAATGACGACACCACAGCCCTGTGTGAAGATCTCTGGACAGGTCCACCTTCCCTCGCAGGGGCTGAGCTCTTCCACCGAGCTCCTCACTGGGGGTTGGGAGAAGGCAAGAACTGTGTCGAGAGAGGCTCCGGGGACTCCAGGCATTTCCCAGAATTCTGCTGGGCGTGTGGTCTGTCCCCATGGCCTTGCAGTCACAGATGACCCATTTAAAGCATTGATCAGTTTGGAGCGTCCAGCAGAGACTGTCTGCAAAGGCACCATTTCAAATTGTATCAGCTTCCTAAATTCCTGTTCCTACATTCTCAATACACAAGTAGAGCTGGGACTGACATGATAAACGCCACAGTCCTAAAATCATCCCAGTGACTGACAAGTTGCAAATCAAGGCAGCCCCTCCAGGCCCTTGTCTGGCTGCTGGCTGAGCCCGTCCTGGAGCTGGTGCATGAGCAGAGCCCCTGGCACCCACCTGGATGCTTGCATTAATGCAGGCAGGCAGGCGGGCAGGCGGCTGCTCCTTGCCAGTGCCAGTCCCTGGTGAACACAACCCTCGTCCCGCTTTTGTCTCAGGGGTCTGTGTGAAGATACTGCTAGCAGTTTAATACACAGCGGCCCTGAGCGTTGGGTGTCCAAACGTGAAATCTCTAAGGGGCGGGGAAGCGGAAGATACATCTTGACTCTGCTGTCTGCATGCATATTCACACACAGAGAGAATATTTCTTAGAATATTTCTCAGCTCTGTCCAGATTGCAAATGTTGCTATGCAGCTTGGAATGGCAACTTTTTTGAGCTGTTATGGTTACTTCAACCCAGGATGTTAAGCTGGGAAATAATAGCTGTCATTTATCTGCAACATAAGATAGTCGAGCTCCAGGCAGTGGGGTGTTGCTGGAGGAGTTGCTGTTTCAGTAAGAAGGGTGTTACAGGCATAGCAGGGAAACATTGCGTGTGCCCGTGCCTGTTTTCTCCTTTGTTCCTTTCCTCTGAGCAAGATCTACTGCATTGACTTTCTTTTAATAGACACTCTAACTTGTTAGGGCTACTGAAGATTTAGAACTAAGAACTACCATTATGCGTTTCTCCTTTCCTTATAATAGGCAGCCATACCAATTATCAGTTTAACGATTTTCTCCTGCAGATATTGGTACTCTTTCTTCACTGGAAACAAATCCATTTCAGAAATACACCTTGCTTTTTAATGTCTCCCTCCCATGGCATGAAGAAGTCACCAGAGCTGAGCTGAGAATCCACACCGTTTGCCAGGAGTCTGAGTGTCTCTCTCAAGGAAAGTTGGCTGTTTATGATGTCCTGGAGGGAAATCATTATGAGGAGACAAGGGACACCAAATCTTTCCTAGTTTCCAAGGAAATCCGCGAATGCGGCTGGGTGATGTTTGATGTCTCGGGCACTGTGAAGAGGTGGGTCAAGGCGGAGAGAACAAGGGCTACCAGTCGGCTGGAGATGGCTGTGGAGAGCTATGCGCAAAGCAATCTCTGTGGGAGTCTGGATGTCAGTGTAACCCCAGAGTCCAGCCAGCTGCCACTGCTGGTGGTGTTTTCCAATGATCATGGTAACAGAATGAAAGAGAACCACCGGGAGCTTCAGGAAATGATGGTGCATGAACAGGACAGTGTGCTGAAGAACTTGGTATGGAACAACACTGCCCACAAACGTAAGAATTTGCCTCTCCAGGGGATCCATCATGCTTCGTCTAGAAGCAAGCGGAGTGTTGAAATTAACCACTGTCGAAGAACTTCCCTTCATGTGAACTTCAAAGAAATTGGCTGGAACTGGATCATTGCACCGCAAGATTATGAGGCGTTTGAATGCAAGGGCGGGTGCTTCTTCCCCCTGACTGATAACGTCACCCCCACCAAGCATGCCATTGTCCAGACACTGGTGCACTACAAAAACCCCAAGAAAGCCGCCAAGGCCTGCTGTGTCCCCACCAAGCTGGAGGCCATTTCCATGCTCTACAAGGACGATGCCGGGATCCCCACACTCAAGTACCAGTATGAGGGGATGACGGTGGCAGAGTGCGGCTGCAGGTAACCCCAGGGGGCCTCTTCCAGAAGCACGTGGGCCTGCGCACAGCTGCCTTCTGCGGACATTGCTCGCGATGAACAGCGGAGGGCTGGGGCCGTGGGACCCCAGCCAAGCTCTCGGACTTCTCTGCCTCCGCTTCTCTCCACTTCCCCTTTTTGTGAGCATGGTGTGAGCTCCTACCCGGAGGATCCCACTGAACAGTTCCCCCTGAACCCAGCCACGGGACGACAGATCCGCCTCGCACAACCGGATGTTGCTGGGCCTTGCTGGCTTAATCTCCAAGACATGCTCCAGTGGCTCTGCACAGCCACACTGACTTGTAGCTGTGGCCCTTGGTGGTATGTTTACAGCATTGTCATCTCTCCCCCCTCCCCCAAACAGTGGTTTTAGTTACCCATTTTTTTCTGAAGCCAGTTGCAGGAAGCACTGTGAGTGGGGAGAGGTCATATGGAAGATTTCTCTTGCAGAAGGAACAGTGAAGTTATGTTAATTGCATTATAAACAATTTCCATTTCACTCTATACCTTTGATTTCTCCATGACAATGTTCAGATCCACACGATGCCGAACGACATACTCTTCCTTTATGTTTTATGCTATATACCGCATTTCTGTGTTCACCTTTTATTTTAACTTTTACTGTTTGCCAGATAACAAAACCTATGCTGAGCTTGCAACAGCCAGCTTGCAACTCTAGTGTTCCAGCCCAGTGGAGTGTGGGCAGAGGAGCTGGAGCAGCAGAAGGTACAATTCTGGCAATGAATTACTGGGTAAAGAAACTGAGAGGGAGGGAGAACAGCACAGTCTAATCAGCTGCCGGGACTTCAGGTCCTAAGGAGGCTCCTGTGCATGGGACCTGCGGTGGGGCTGGAGAAAGAAACCGTATGTGCAGGCCGTTGCCACCCAGCCGGACCACAGCAGGGCTATATTCGCAGTTGCTCCTGGATTGTACTTCCTGGGTCGGGGCTCCTCTCCACACGCACACAGCTGCTTGAGCGCAGGGGGACTGGCAGTGCACAATGCGTTCAGTCTGCTTTGCTGCACAGGGTGAGAGGGAGGGCGGGCTGGGGCTGCAGGGCAGGTTCGCAGGCCTTTTGGATGGCAAGACGTGGCACTGAGTCCCTTTAGGCAAACAGGACCTGCTGAATTGGGAGTCATTTCCTGTGTGTGGAAATGAATCATGTTCTTGTTCATATCAGCCCATAAACTATTTTATGTGCTAACTGCTAAGTACACACTTTGCATTGTGGAGTTTGAAGCTAATAAATAAATAAAACAGAGGCTTACAAGGACAAAATAGCATATAATTGCATTTCCCCAACACTTCCAAATTCCCTCACCATTTGGATTTCTGTTTTGCGGGGACAGTTCCAACATTTCTGGAAAATTGGTATCACCATGTGCAGGAAGAACTTGCATTCTAGGCAGCAGCCTCATGAATGAAGGGCAGCGGTTTTCAAAGACAGAGGTGGGGGTGGATTAAAACACTCATTTACCATGTGGTAACCTACTGAATTAATTTCTATGATGTGTATCTTGCAACTCCATCCAGTTCGTGATGTCAGGCAAACTCTAACCATCTCTGATCCCTCGCTCTGGCTCCTGGTCTTACCATGTGTGTCCCTGAGTCTGGAGAGTCTGGAGAATCAACAGTCTGGAGAGTCTGAAGTGCTTCTCCTGGGCTTTTTCTGGCCCTCACTCCCTCATTTCTCTCTCCGATGGGGCATGCACCCTGTCTCTAAACCCAAGGGGGAGCGAATGACCAGGACCTCTTGCTCTTTAGCCTCATGTGTGCACATGGAGCAGTCCCACGCAGCTGTAGTGAGACTGGGAGAGGACTGGAAGCACCAGGGTCTGGCCCTCTCCTCTCCCAAAGTGATGGAGGGCACAGCCCCTGCCCCGCGCACAGACGGCTGCGTTTCAGTCCCCAGCCTTTCTGCTTGGCCTGGGGACGAATCTTGCTTGAACTCTGGAAAGCCCAGTGCCGGCCATGCCGTGTGAGGCAGAAGGCGCAAAAAGCATGCTGTCCCTTCCTCCGCGGTGTCCCTGCGAGGAGCCGCCACTCTCCTGTGTTATGGGGAGAAGCACACGTTTCCCCGGTGCCGCATGTGCTTTCCCCTTGTGGCGCTAACCCCAACCCAAAGGTGGCACTTGAGGAAGGAAAAATGTGACGGGCTTATTCAGTGATGCATAATAGCCGCTCTCATATTATAGAAATCATAACGCAGCTTTCCGTACAGGGGCTGTCATCGGGGCGTGAAGCCCTCTGATTCTTGGAGCGCACTCTGCACATGCTTTTTCCTAGCAGAGGATTGTTTTTCACCTCCGGCCCCCCTTGAATGCCCACATGCCCTGCAGAGGCCCTGCTCACGGTGTCCACGTGGAACGAGCTTCCCTGGCTGTCCGGTGTTTGGGGCTGGGGCTGCCAGAGCCCTCAATCGCCACTCTTCCAGACAGTCCCTTCTTGCGTGGCGGCCACTGCCTTATCCTGCTTGTCTCTATTTTTACCCCTTTATGAGCGATAAGAAGCAGAGGTCGCGGCTCCAAAGACATGCCTTCCTCTGAGGAACACCCGCCTTTATCTCGGCTTTCAGACAAAGCACTGACCTCTCTAAGCGTTTCTGTGCCCGTGTCTAGAGGGGAGCGATCAGGGCACACACAAACACATGTCCCCAAAGCAGGTTGTGTAAAGGTGCAAACTCTCACAGCAGTTCTTGTAAAATGCATTTTGAAAAGCATTTCAGGCAGAGAAGTAACAATGCGCATACATGATAGTGAGGTGCTATCAAATTATAAAAGGACCAGACAACTAGTCAATAAGCAAGCAGCATAACAGAAGCAGCTGCAAGCTGCTCCCATCACTCCCAGAATAGAAAGATGTGAGGAAGTGCCAGGAGGGGTTGGGGGGGATCTTGGGCGAGGGGAGCAAAGGTCAGAGCAATGCCCCTGAAGCAGCTCCACACCTCATCCCAGGAAGGAGGGCCAGGTGCTCCACTGAGGACAGAGGAGGGGAGGAAGGTGCAGGTCCTTCCTGTCTGGAGCTGGACCCCATCCACTTGGGGCTTCAGGGACTTTGGGGTCGGCACAGAAGTAGGTGGGGGCCCTGATGAGGCAGGGGCTGCAGTCATGCCGAGACTTCTGTTCCCTCGGAGCAACTGAGCCAGGCTAGGGCTCAGCAATGGACTGGACAGTAAACTGATGCTTAATCCAGGTAAGACGGAGGCACTATTGGTCCTCTGACAGGTAGGAGGGGCATCACCCTGTCCTGGATGGGGTCACCCCCCACTAAGGGCAGCGTGTGTCACCTGGGGGTGCCCCTGGACCTGAGTCTGTCCCTGGGGCGCCAGGTGGACTCGGTGTCCAGGAGTCCCTTTTTCCAGCTAAGGCGGATTTACCAGCTTCGCCCCTACCTAGGCAGAGGGAACCTGAAGAGAGCTACCCATGCGTAGTGCCTTCCAAATCAGATGTTGTGAGTGGCAGCCTGGCGTGATGAACAATCGGCGTGGCCCACGTGTGTACGCTCTCGACATGCCCAAGCCACAGCTTTCTGTGCTGTGCAAAACACTGCCGTGAACCTAGAGGGGTTACTTGGAAGCGAGAGGAATCATTTCCTGCAAATGCACCAGGCTGCTCTTTGGAACCACGGGGGGAAAGTGAGTCAGAAGGGGTTCCCCGGGGCCATCTAGTCTGCCCCCAGCACCAACCCGCTCAGCTCATGCCATCCCCAGCGAGTGCTTGCCCAATTTCCCCATGAACGCCCTCACTGAAGAAGCCCTGAGCCCCTCCCTGGAAGCCCGTTCACAGCCGCATTTTTCCCACGTCACTTTGAGTCTAGCCGGGACTGAAGCCTCGTGCTGCAGCTCTCCTCTCCCCACGGGCAACACGAGGACCATGTCACGGCCCAACCAAGCAGGCGTCCCGAGTCCAAGGCGGCCGACGCGGGACGGGGAGCGCCGAGAGGCCTCCTCGCTGAGCACCTGCAGCAGCCGCGCCGCAGCAGCCTTTGCCGTTTGCCCGCAAAGCTGCCGCACCTGCTCCCGCCCCGCAGGCCCCGGCGGCGCCTCCAACTGCAGCCTGCAGTTCCGCAGCGCCGCCCGCCGCCCGGGGCTCTCCTGCCCGCGGAAGCCGCCCCGCCGAAGGCTTCGCGGGGGGCGCCTGCCGGGCTCGGGCCGCACGAGGCGCATGGGCGCCGCGCCAGGGTGCGGCCCTCCTGGCGCCGCGCTCGAGTGTCGCGGCCCCGCGCTCACCGCCCCGGGCCCCGGTGGCCCTTCGCCACGGCTCCTCGCGCAGCTTCTCTCGTCCCCCGGGGAGCCGCTCCAGCCCGCCCGGGGCCGCGGCCTTCCCGGGCCCTTCCCGACGCAGTCGTGTCCTTCGCGGGCGAGCCGAGCCGAGCCGAGCCGAGCCGCGCGCCGCCTTCGAGGCTGGAGCCGGGCGCGATGGCGGCCTTTCCGCTTCCTATTCCATCTCTCTCTCTCTCTCTCTCTCTTTTAAATAAGTTTCGTTTGAAATTATAATCCTAAAAACAAAACAAAAAAACTACAAACAACATCCATCATCAAAAAAACATCGAGCCCGCTGGGTCAGCTCCCACACCCTTCTTTTTCCATTTATAACTTTAAAAACATATTTAAATCCATGCGAAGTCCCGTTTCACTAGCCAATAATTTAAAAAATCCCAGGTTTGATAGAAGTTCCTCTTCCATTTCTCAATATGCCCGGCAGGGAGCTCGCCTTCACAGCAGCAGTGCCCCGGCCAGCGCTTTCATGACGCCGCCTGCCGCTACCCACGGGTTGCTTTCTTGCTCAGGCGCGGTTCGTTCCAATCCCATATAGTTGAAATGGGATTTTTTTTTTTTTTTTTTGCCCCGACGTGCATTATTAGCAGCACAGGGAAATTACAGATGCAGAAATCCTAGAAAAAACTCAGGAGCATGTGTCTGTGCACACATTTTGCGCCTTCTATTTCAGTCTGTTGAGATTAATTTCTCCCGGCTGGGAACAGGGGCCATATGTTCTGTGGCGACATTACAAGTAAATCCAGACTGATGGCAAATTATGAAGATTACAGCCACCCCAGATTTAGCGGTGTTCTGGCAAGTGGTGGGAGATGCGCCATCCCAATGCAAACATTGGCAGCCCGCAGCAGCAGCGACATGCTTAGCATTAAGCAAATGGTGCATCGTGTATCAAATGTTCAGGGCTTGACAATATCCAAATGGCTGAATGCGAACGTAGGGCAAACTCCCTGGAAAACTGGGTAGCCAAAATTAGTCATGGGAAAGAAATCCCCCCTGGCAAGCTGGCTTCACCTAACCACCAGCCGCGCTCGGCACCCCCTCTGTGCCCGCAGAATTGGCTTGTGCAGCCCTGAACACCTCAACCCTTCGACAGTCCCACCCGCCGTGTTCCTCATCTGGTCCTCCTTTCCTAAAGCCGCCAAATGACTGAATATATAAATGACTCGCGTGGTCATTTAAGTTTATTTGAATTTGAAGACTGGTTGTACAAAGCAGCTGTGACTGATTTGGTTGGTCTCTCAGTATTCTTAACACGCCCTTTATTAAGAGACGTGTCATAAGTATGCCTTGATCGTTATTTCATTTTCATTTAAGTACAAGACCATGTAAATGTGAATGCTTATTATTTTGCAATGTGGAGGAACTTAGACATGAGGCTAAGATGACCGGGAGCTGTGAACCACTGGGGCACATGACTTTTCTTGCCTGTCTTTTCTTGCAGGTGATAATGCATGAGTCCCCTTAAGAACTTTGCCACAGAGTGGCTCTTAAAGATTGGACTGGACTATATAGAGCACAGCTATGTTAATATTCTAATCTTGTTATATAAATTTTAAATAGCTCAGCTATTATCAGAGTTTTCTGGCTGTCTTTTTATTTTATTTACTCATATACCTTATTTATATATTCCATAAAATGTTGTTCATATCATTGCAATTTATAAGATGTGTATGAACTTGAAGTGTTTTGAGTGGGGTTTGTGTGTATTCAGTGCTGTGTGATTTCTGTTGCACTCCAAATGATTCCTTTCAGCTCTTTTGTGGCAAACAAGATCCGACCCAGTCTGCGAAGGGCTTGTTTGGGAAGTGGTGGGCAAGGCCCAGTGAGCACGCTGGGGTGGTCTTCCCAGCACTCGCTCGGCTGAAGTTCATCAGCAGGTCTCAGGGGAAGCTTGTTGCAACACACCATGAAGCCGCGCCTTGTCTGGGATCTGGCAGGTGGGTGCCCTCCGATTTAATGAGATTAAAGCCTTAGAGCCAGATTTAAGGGTGAGGTTAGATAAAAGGGATATTCTGTGCACTCCGCTTTAATGCTTAGCTACTCACCCACTCCGCCGATAGACCACAGAGGCTCAGGGGGAAGCGAACTTCACTCTGCGATCGCTCTGGATTTCGTTTGTGCTGCATTTCACTTTGCATTTTCCTGACTGGATGAAGATGAGGAGGAGCTGTTTGCCGCTGCCGCTGCTGCTGCTGTGCCTCATCTGTCACGGCATCCACTCCAAGGGGGTCCTTCAGTCCGCGCTGGTGCTGGACATGGCCAGGCTTTTGCTGGATAATTACTGCTTCCCTGAAAACCTGGTGGGGATGCAGGAAGCCATCGAACAAGCCATCAAGAGCGGGGAGATCTTGGACATTTCAGATCCCAAACTTTTGGCAACAGTTTTGACCGCTGGGGTGCAGGGAGCTTTGAATGACCCACGGCTGGTAGTCTCCTACGAGCCGTCTGCTCCGGCTTCCCCTGGGCAAGAAGCGGCTGCTTCTCCAACTTCAGAGCAACTTCTAAGTCTCATCCAGCATATCATAAAGTCCGAAGTACTAGAGGGCAACGTGGGCTATCTAAGGATTGACTACATCATCGGCCAGGAAGTTGTGCAGCAGGTTGGGGCATACCTGGTGCAACAGGTATGGCGGGCCTTGATGGGGACCTCGGCTCTGATCCTCGACCTGCGCCATGCCACGGGCGGGCAGGTCTCGGGCATCCCGTTCCTCATCTCCTACTTGCATGATGAGGACAAGGCACTGCATGTCGACACCATTTACAACCGGCCCTCGAACAGCACGGTGGAAATCTGGACCTTGCCAGAGGTGCTGGGCAAGAGGTATCCCAAGGACAAGGACGTGGTCTTGCTGAGCAGCCGGCACACCGCCGGCGTGGCCGAGGACGTGGCGCACATCCTCAGGCAGATGCGCCAGGCCATCATAGTAGGGGAGAGATCAGCCGGAGGCTCCTTGGATATCCAGAAATTGCCGCTTGGTGCTTCCCAGTTCTACATGACCGTCCCCGTCTCGCGTTCTGTAAGCCCCTTGAGTGGCAGTGGGCAGAGCTGGGAAGTTAACGGAGTGACGCCCTCAGTGGCGACATCAGCAGAGGAGGCTCTGGGCAAAGCCTTGGCCATCCTTTCCTTGCGCAGAGCCCTTCCGGGCGCCATCAGCAACCTGAGGGACGTCCTGCAGAACAACTACTCCATGGTGGAGAGGGTGCCCCCATTGCTGCAGCACCTCTCCGCCTTTGCCCACAGCCCCATCCTGTCCGTGAAGGATCTGGCCGCCAAGCTCAACTCTGAGTTGCAGGCCGTGTCCGAGGACCCCCGCCTCTTCTCCTGGGCCCCCATTGCGGGGGAGGCAGGAGCCGCCCCAGTCCAGGAGCGTGTCGCCGTAGCTGCTGACTTACCCAATGACGAGGGGCTTATGCGGGCTCTGGTGGCCACCGTCTTCAAGGTTTCCGTTTTGCCGGGGAACATCGGCTACATGCGCTTTGATGAGTTTGCCGATGCTACGGTGCTGCTCAAGCTGGGCCCCTACATTGTGCAGCAAGTCTGGGAGCCGCTGCAGGTGACAGACCAGCTGATCATGGACTTGCGCTACAATCCCGGCGGCCCCTCCTCCAGCGCCGTGCCAGTGCTGCTCTCCTACTTCCAGGACCCTTCTGCTGGCCCTGTGCACTTCTTCACCACCTACGACAGACGCACAAACCAGACCCAGGTCCACAGCAGCAGGGCTGAGATGCTGGGCAAGCCCTACGGGGCCCAGCGTGGCGTCTATCTGCTTACCAGCCACCAGACGGCCACGGCGGCTGAGGAGTTTGCCTACCTCATGCAGTCCCTTGGCCGCGCCACCCTCATCGGCGAGATCACTGCAGGCCGCTTGTCCCATACGCGCCCCTTCTGCCTCCTGTGGCTTGGGGAGGGCCCCGGCTGCAGCCTCCTCCTCAGCGTGCCAGTCATAACATTCGTTGACAACCATGGGGAGTCCTGGCTCGGGGGTGGGGTGGTGCCAGACACGATTGTCCTGGCCGACGAGGCCCTGGAGAAGGCACAGGAAGTCCTGGACTTCCACAAGGGCATGGGAGCCCTTGTGGAAGGAGTCGGGCAGTTGCTCGAGGCTCACTACGCCATCCCCGAAATGGCCCGGAAGGTCAGCGGCATGCTGAGCTCCAAGCTGGCCCACGGCGGGTATCGCACGGTGGTGGACTTTGAGACGCTCGCCTCCCAGCTGACCAGTGACCTCCAGGAGGCCTCCGGGGACCACCAGCTCCACATCTTCCACAGCTATGTGGAGCCTTCCCTGGAAGAGCAGCCCCCCAATAGAACCCCCTCCCCGGAGGAGCTGAGCTACATCATCGAGGCCCTCTTCAAGGTCGACGTGCTGCCGGGCAACGTGGGCTACCTGCGCTTCAACATGATGGCCGAGGTGGAGGCGGTGCAGGCCATTGGCCCACAGCTGCTGGACATGGTCTGGGACAAGCTGGTGGAGACGGACACCATGGTCGTGGACATGCGCTACAACACCGGCAGCTACTCCACCGCCGTGCCCATCCTCTGCTCCTACTTCTTCGACGCTGAGCCCCGGCAGCACCTCTATACCATCTTCGACCGCAGCACGTTGCACAGTGCTGAGGTGTGGACACTGCCCTGGGTATCGGGCAAGCGGTACGGGTCCACCAAGGACGTATATGTCCTGATCAGCCATGTGAGCGGCTCGGCGGCTGAAGTTTTCACGCGTGCCTTGAAGGACCTGCACCGCGCCACCGTTGTGGGGGAGCCCACCGTGGGGGGCTCACTTTCAGCCGGGATTTACCACGTGGAGGGTAGCCCCCTCTACACCTCTGTCCCCAGCCAGGTGGTGCTCAGCCCGGTCACTGGCAAGGTGTGGAGCCTCTCCGGCATCGAGCCACACGTCACCACCCAGGCTGCGGAGGCCGCGGCAGTCGCCCAGAGCATCATTGCGCTGCGTGCGCAGCTGCCCAGCATCCTGCAGACCGTAGCCAAGCTGGTGGCCGACAACTACGCCGTCGCCGCTGCTGGGGCTACACTGGCTGCTGGGCTCACGGACCGCGCCAGCCAAGAGACGTACCGAAAGGTCAACTCTGAAGCAGAACTTGCTGAGAAACTGGCGGCCGACCTCCAAGCCGTGTCTGGAGACCGGCACCTGAAGGTTCATTACGCTCCTGAGCACCTGAGGGACCGCATCCCCGGTATGGTACCCATCCAGGTAAGCTGCTGAGCAACCGCTGGGAGGCCTGTGTGGGGCGGGGAGCGAGAGTGTCGCATGTCTGTGAAGGAAGGCGGCCCAGCGGGGACGGAACACTCTGGGAGCCACATCACCACCTCACTCCTCGTGGCTGGAGGCCCTCAAGAGGCAGCTGAGCAGCCGACTGTCAGGGACGGTTGAGCCTGTGGTCCTGCACCAAGCAGGGGGTTTGACTCAAGGGCCTTACCGGTCCCTTCCAAGGTCTGCATTGGGATGGCTGGGCATGGGGACGATTTTACAACCAGGGAGGAAGAGGCGGAGACTATCTATCTATCTATTTATAACTTTTATGTCCCATCTGCTACCAGGGTCTCAGGATGGACTTACAAAAGCAAAATGGAGCATATCATTCAAATAATCTCTTATACAACAAAACCCCACAATTAAAATCATAGTCAAGTCTTAAAATAATGGGGAAATAAAATAAAACAGAATAATAAAATAAGTAAAATCCACAAGCCACGTGTCCCTGCTCTGACAGGTGGGCTTCAGAGGCAGACCCTGTGATAGCCTGCTGTGTATCCTCCCAGCAGGGCGATGAAGGAGGCAGAGAGATGGGGGCTGGCCAAGGTCACCTGGGACCACCCAGAGGGAGTGGGTTGGGCCCGGCGATTGTGGCACCCTCCGAACTGAGCTCTTCAAGAAACCGCTTATGCCGCAGTGCCCTTGGAAGTTAATTACCGCACTTTTCATTTCAGATGCCTTCCCCAGAAATGTTTGAAGATCTCATTAAGTTTTCTTTCCACACCAGCGTGTTTGAGAACAACATTGGCTACTTGAGGTTCGACATGTTTGGGGACTGCAAGCTTCTGTCTCAAGTCTCTGAGCTGCTAGTCAAACACGTCTGGGAGAAGGTTGTCGACACAGATGCATTAATCATAGACATGAGGTAAAGAGGGGCCCGGAGCAGAGAGCGTGGAAGTTGGTCAGAGGGAGGCCAGATGCCATTCGGAACTGGTCTGCGGTCCCCTCCGTGCATCAAAGCCCCTGCCCAGGGATGGTGTCCCCCGCTTCAGAGAGCCTCTCCCCACCACATGCCGTGGCTTTCCTGGGTAGCTTTTTGGGGTGCTGCTGTGTGGAAAGGCCTCCCGCCAGCTCCCTTGCACCTCTGGATCCATCCTTCTGCTCAAAGTGCAATGGAACACGCATGTCTCTCTCACACGCGAACCCTATTCCCAACCTCCATGCAGGCCTGTCTAGCCTGCATGTGCCCCCGTCTCAGAGGGGTCTGTCCGTGTGGTGGCCACTCTGGACACTGGCTCTCTGGAGCCATCTGGAGCCTCCAGAAATGCTGCCTGGGTTCCTCAGGATTCCTAGCTGCTGGCCAAGCGAACTTCTGTGTGACCTGCGTGGCCAGGCCCCTCCTGATCCGGGAAGCTGAGCCGGGCCAAGCCTGCTTAGACGCTGGATGGAAGACCTGGGCCTGCGCTGAGCGAGCGGGTGGACCCAGCGGCCTCTTGGGCTGCTTCTAGCCATTTGATTCTGACCAGGGCAGGCTGACCCCAGGTTCTGTGGTGAGCACGTGGGGGCCGGGCCAGCACCTGCTCCCCAACCCCTTTACTGGATGTAGGGCTAACGCGAGCTGTTCAGGCAGCCTTCTCCAGGCCTGAGCCATCTAGCGCGCTCTTCTGCTGACCTTCATGTGATGCGGGTCTCTCTCCCCATATCCGAACAGATACAATGTGGGGGGGGCGACATCCTCTGTGGCAGCTCTGTGCTCCTACTTCTTTGATGAAGGACACCCGGTTCTTCTGGACAAGGTGTACAACAGACCCAACGATACCACGCTGGACCTGTGGACTCATTCAAAGCTGACAGGTGATGGGATTGTGTTTTGGGTTGCATTTGTCCATGTGAGTCCCTGTATCTACACTGGGAGACTGCAGCTGGGGTTGTGATGCCCCCTTAGGGATCCAGCCCTCTCCTTGTCTGCCTCCAGCTGCACAACCAGCAACCTTCTTCTGCAGCACATGCAACGCAAGCAAAGTCTGCAAGTTGCATGCTTGGAAGAGGGACACTGTCGCGCCTGAAACTCCACGGTGGGGTTGGCATTTGGGTACAGGTTCCCAAGCACAAGACCTCCTCGTGAGGTGCTGCCTCTGTCAGGGTTTCAGGCACGACAGACGCCCCTCGCACAGCAACCACACAGACTCAGTTCCTGGCCAGCATCCACACAAACACGGAGTGCCTGGCACCAGGCTGGACTCATGGCTGTGAGGAAGGAGTCTGGAGTCTGGGAGCCAAATGGAGGGGATCCAGCAGAATCCCCTTCCAGCTCTGCCATTGCAGGTTCTGTCGCTCAGTGCGGCCCACTCCAGACTCAGCCCATCACCGGTCAATCAGGCCAGGCTCTGGGAGTGCAGGGTGGGGAAGGGTGCCAGTCACCCTTCCCTTGGAGAGCCGTGCAGAGCACCAGGCCTAACGCGAATGTGCTCACGTGATGCCTTTGCCTTGCCTCTTGCAGGCAGGAGATATGGCTCCAGCAAGGGCTTGCTCATCCTCACCAGCTCGGTGACTGCTGGAGCGGCTGAGGAATTTGTGTACATCATGAAGAGACTGAACAGAGCCTTCATCCTTGGGCAAAGGACCAGTGGGGGCTGCCACCCCCCTCAGACGTACCACGTGGACGGCACCAATCTCTACGTCTCAATCCCAACCTCCAGATCCACCATTTCTGCAGACGATGCCTGGGAGGGTATGGGGGTGAGTCCACACATGGAAGTCTCCACCGAGGTGGCACTCATCAAAGCGAAAGACATGCTCCGTGTGCACCTCGGTTCCCACTAGATTGGAGGGGCAGACGAAAAGACTCCATGGGAAGCGAGGGAAATAAGAGGGAATTAGGGGAGAAAGATGCTCAACTACCCATTCATTTTCACTGCGAGGAAGATTTTATTCCTATAAATCTGTTTTGGACTATTGGGACTTTAATAATAGCTCAGTTCCAGTTTTTATGTGACCCCTCCAGAACTAGAAACAAGGAGAAAAAGAGAAGTCAAGATCCATTCCTCCAAATTCTGGTGTTTGTTAAAGTCACAAAGGCACAAACCTCCCAGGAGCATGTCTGGTTAGGAACAGCTGGGGCGATGGTGAAACCTCCATGGCTACCTCCTGCGAGCAAGCAAACCTTGCGGGAGGACTGTCAGGCCTGGAAGGCCCTCTCCACTGTCATGGTCTGCTCTTGGTGGCTGCGGCTCCTCTGCACAGCAGCTGAGACTCATTGCAAGGTCCATGGCCGCGAATTCAAGCGGCCACTTTTCCAGAATGTCCTGGAGCCGCTGAGGGCCGCTGCCTGAGCAATGTGCCTGCTTGCTTGTGCTTTCCTTCAAAAGGAGAGAACGGGGCAGCAGCCATACCCCAGCACTGCACCGAGGGCAAGCTTGGGAGGAGAGAAAGGAGATGATCTCGCGGGAACAGCTGCTGGCCTGGCAGGACCATGCTTCAAGCTAGAGGCAGACATCTTTCCAAGGGCTGGTGCTACCCTGAAGAGGAGCCCACCTTTCACCATGCTTACAGTAGTTCTGCATGCAAATTTCCCTGGAAAGTGTGGCCAGAGTTCAGGGGTCTACAGGACCGCTGGTCACGCTGCCTGCCTGTCATGCTGATCACTTGGTAATGACATGCGAGTCAGGCACACACCTGCCCCCCACAGATGTGGCTGTGCTTCCGAGGAAGTCACAGGGGCTTCGGCTTTGCTTCGTAAAGGATGGCTGCAGGCACAAAGAGCCAACTTCCAACACCCTCAACATTACCAAACGACACACCACCCATTATTTCACTTTTTAATTTCTTTAGCTATTGAACTACAGCATTTGATTTCCACTAATAAAGCTGATTGAAATTCATGTAATGAAGGCAGGTATTTTTCTGAAACACAGAGTAAAAATGATTGCAAATGTCTGTCTGAAGCTTCTAGTTAAACCCAGCAGATAAGTGAATGGGAACAACTCAGCGCACGTGCACGGAAAGGCAACAGAGCAACTGTGGGCCTAGTTATGCGAGGTCATGTGGCGGGATAAATGGTGCCGCTCCCGAAAATATTCCCGGCACACCGGACAGGCTAGCCCCTCCCCTCTCCTCCGCCTGCCCCGGGATTCTGGCGGAGCGCCTTCCTTCTTGTGGTGGGAGCGCATGTGGAAGACAAGGTCAGAGGTCATGCGGAAGGCGAGGTTGCATTTCGCGCACCAGTTCTGGGCCGCCACAGCAAAGGAGGCGAAGGTGGGGGGCAGCAGAGCCAGGGAAGCAGAGGGGGGGCGCTGGGTGGGGACGGCCCCAGAGGGCCCCGGCTCTGCTGCCTGCCTGGGCCACCGTCCCGGCAGGGCTGGGAAGGGGCTGGTCTGCAGCAGTGGAGAGCTGCTCAGGCCGCTCGCGAGGAGCCGGGAAGTCCAGAGGCTGCTGCCGCACCAGGCAAAGTCTGTGGCGCTGATGCACCCGGGCAGCTTCGCTGGGTTGCCCTGAGGCTGGGAGGCGGCCATGGCCCTTTCCTCCGCCAGGCCTTTGGCTGGCTTGCTGAACGCGCTCCTTGGCTCCCCAGAAGCTCTGGCGGGCCACACGAAGGAGAATGCGCTGCCGGACGAGCACCGAACCAGGCCCATGCCGAAGCGGGCCTCACCGCCTCCTGGGCCCGTCTCCTGGGCCCTCTCAGCCTTCAGCTTCTCCTTCACCCACCTCACCTCGGTGAACGCGCTCTCCTTCAGCTGCAGGGCACCCCTCTGGACCACTGGTTTCCCCGTGGCGAGCTTCCGGAAAGGCCTGCCGGGCGAGTACGGCACACCCCCTTCTTCCCCAGGCCAAACGTGCTGCTCTTCGTGGAGGCGATTGGTCTTCTCCAGCAGCACCACCTTCCTGCCCTGGCTGCTCTCCACTTCATCGCCACTCACATCCCTCGCCCCGCAGGGACCCTCTCTGCAGGAGGCCATTGTCTGCTCCAGGTCCCTGGCCAGACTGTGAAAGTTTGTAGACTGACCCACTGACTGGTTTTTCACCATCACTGAGCCAGAAAAGTTTCTCCAGAGCTGGGCACTATGTTCAGGGAAGCAGATGTGAGAAAGACACCAGTGCTCACGTCTGAAAACTTGCTTGCAGCTGGGGCACTCCAGCTCTAGAAGAAAGAAAACGGGGGATTACCAGCAATTCAATGACATTTGGGGACATGTGGGAGCAGGAAGGGGAGCCGGGAGCTGGCAGGTCACAGGCAAGGCAGGAGAGCCTAAGGAGCGCCAGCTGGGCAGCCAAAGAGCTATCAGGGTGTGTGCTCAGAGGGCTCCGCGCAAGCTGGGCATGGGGTGGGCCTGCTCCCTGGGTGCTGCAGGCAACCTGCTTCCAGGGACAGGCACCCCCTTCACACACTGCAGCTGCTGCTGCTCACCACACATGGCAGCCAGGGACAGACCCGTCCTCAAAGCATCCGCCCGCAACCTGATGCTCCATTCAGACACGCTCAAGGACTTTGGCCCAGGGAAAGGCATGAGGAAACACTGGTCCCACCGGACCAGATGGGCTCACTCCTGAACTTGGCCCCCGGCCTGGACTCTCACGTCTTGGCAGGGCCACACGGCTGAAGCTAGTTGGCGGGCTGTGCCTGTTCCTCATGAGCTCCAATCTGCCACAGAAGCTGCACCCTGCACACAGAGCTGCCTTTCCAGTGTATTCAGAAATTCCCTGCTGGTCACACTGCTGCCTGGGACTGGTTGCAGGGAGTGGTCAGTGACTCCCGTGTTGCTCCGGCCACTGCTCTGCTCTGAAGATGAGACCCTCCCGGACAAGAAAGGCTTCAGCCACCTGACAGAGAGCCCGGAAGGAGCAAATATGATGAGCCTCCCTCAGGAAGGAAGCCAGCAGTGTTGCTGCTGAAGAGGCCACCCACCAGCGTTGGCAATGCTGCCGCAGGAAGAGGGCTCCTCGTGGAAATCTTAGAATGAACGGAGCCCCCACAGATGCTTGTCCAAGCCCCCGCTTGGCCATGAAGCCCACAGGGTGCGTTTGGCAAGTCATCGGTGTCTGGGCCGTGGTAGAGCAAAGGTGGGCTGCAAGGTAACAGATCTGATTGCGGGAGGGAGTGTCACAGGGCAGGAGCAGAACAGTCCCAGTCAGGAAGCCAAGGAAGGGCTCGGCGTGCTCCTTGCAACATAGAAACATAGAAACAGAGAAACAGAGCGAGTCAGAAGGGGCCTCCTGGGCCATCTAGTCTGACCTCCAGCACCAGCCGGCTCCGCTCATGACATGCCCACCATGTGCATGTCCAGCCTATCTTTGAACACCCTCACCGATGGGGCCTCAACCACGGCTTGTGCCTTGGAGCTGCCATCACACTTGGGGCCGGTGCTTTTTCTGCTGTTATTTGAAAAGTTTCCGTTCAAATGAATAATATTCAGTGTACCAGACTGATAACAACTGCCACAAATCTACCATAACCTATGGAAACATATGTACAGAGAAACTAAGGTCTTTGGCAAAGGGCATTTGCACATGCATGGTATTCAGCTAAGACAAACTGTTGCTGACAGTTTGCTGAATTTGGTATACAAAAAATAAACCTCTTTTTCTTTTTTCACTGTAAGGTTACAGCGCTGCCTAGACAATCTAACTATACAAATGTACCATAAATGTACTCAGTTGCCATAAAAAGCAATCGAGTTTCGGAGGGGGGGGGGGTTCCACAACTAGGTAAAGGGTTATCAAAACTCTTGTTCTTGGAACCGGCACATTGCTTGGGAAACTATATTAGCAGAAATATTGTATGTTTGGCTAAAATGTCAGGTCTTCAACAATATTTCTGGACCACACAAAAACGTGTGGAATCCTTGGCAAAGAGTTGCTGAAAAGCCCCTTGAAGTATGCAGTTACAATGAATGGTTTAACTACCTGCACTGACACGGGACTTTCAAGACCGAAAGGCTCAGACTTTCCAATGGATGTATTTTTACCTGCACAAGGTGTGGACCCCATCTTTACAGAGCATTTATGCAAATGCTTCCAATATGATCTGACAGCTTTATTAATTAACATTACCACAAAGAAGAATTGGCTTGTTTGAAATACCAAACTTACATAAAGTTACAGGAATAAGGTTTGTGTCCTCACACAAACGGTATTATGATGACAAGCTAATGATAAACTATTTCTTATACCAATATAGATTCACTGTATCATTCACTCCCTCAAAGGAATAGACATTATTCCTAAAACTTCTTTACTTTAAAACACAAACATATTTTAAACCAAAACATGAGAGCAAAGGATCTTTAATATCAGTAGTTTTTAATTTTATTAAAATTCTTATTATTTTGTATCGCTATTAATTTGCATTGTCAATTTGCATTTATGATTGTTTCAAAGTAATTTACAGCACAGTATCACAATCAGATGCATGCCCAATGAACTCCATGGCGCCCGCTCCCATCTGTGCAAGGCGACCGCTTCTAACTAATATGAAACACAAGAAGTGTCCTATTAGAAAGGAACCCAAAATACGTTTGGTCTTAATCCTTCACGCACTGCATCGCTGTCGGGCACTTTGGATCCCTCCTTGCAGGACTGGAGCAGGACACGGGGCGACCGAGGAACGTCCTCCTCGGAAGGAAATCCCGCGGCAGGGGGGGCGCCTCGCCTCCCGACCAGCGCGGAACCGGTGCCGGCCGCGCAGCCCCTGCGCCTGCGACGAGGGGCCCGCGAGGCGAGTGGGGCGCCCCCAGGCGCGCGGGCGAAGAGCCACAGCCCCCTCATCGGGGTGCCAGCTGCGAATTCCGCCGCGGACGTCGCAGAATGGCCCGTCTGCCCTCGAAGGAACCGCGCGGGTTGCGGGTGCCGGTCGCAAGCGGGGCGGCCCTCATGCTGCGCGCAGCCCCCGCCGCGGGCGCCCGGTTTGCAGGCGCTCCGCGGAGGCCCCGATCCAGCGCTCGAGCAGCAGCCCTTCAGCCGCGGCGCGCGGGCCGCCCTCGGCCGCGCATCGCCTCCCGAAAGGCGCCGGTCCCGCGAGGCGTCCGCGCGCAGCGCCCTGCCGCGCCCCCGCCGCGCCCCCTGCGACGCCGCCTCCTCCGGGACACCCCTCGGCCCGCAGCCGCGCACCGCCACCGATCGCGGAGCCCCTCGCGCGCCTGCCAAGCGCCCTCCCCCGCAGGGCTCCGGAGCGCCCTGCGCGGCCCGGAGGCAGTCCTCCCCTCCCCTCCGCGCCGCGCACCTACCTAGCAAGGCGTCCCCCCGTCGCCAGGTGAGCCCTCCCTCCGCGGGCCGGGGCCCCGCCGGCGGCCAGCGTCTCCGCGCCCGCCTCGGAAGCCGGCCGGCGGCATGCGGCGCCCGCGCAAACCCCGCTGCCCGTCCCACCACGAACGCGCCGCGGCCGCGCCACGCCGTCCTGCCCGCCGCGGTGAGCGAGCCCGGCTGCGCCGCCGCCCCCTCGCCACGCTCCGGGCGCGGCGGGAGGCGACCTGGATGGCGGCGGCCGGGGACCCGCGGCGACGAGGCGGGGGGCCCGGGGCGGCTCCTGGCGGCGCTGCTGGGGCGCTCACCTGCTCCGCGCGGCTCGGCGGGAGGCCGGAGAGTGCGGGCGCGGCCGCCCCGCCCGTCGAGGCCTCGCACGCATGCCCGGCAGCCCCCCGCGCGGGCGGGGCCGCGGCCTGGGGGCACCGCGGGCGCGCGCCCCGTCGCGGCCGGCTCCGAAGCGCGGGGCTCCTCGGGGCGCGGCTCCCCACCCCCCGCGGACGGCGAGGCTGCGGAGCCCCGTCCTGCTCAGCCCTGCCGAGCGGGGCGCCGGGGGGGCCTGGGCGCCGCATGCCGCCCGGTCCTTCTGCTCCCGCGCCTCGGCCGCCGCGGCAGACCCAGCGGAGCGGCCCCGGGGGAGCGCCCGGGCCGGCCGCCGGACACGTCGTCGAGCGGGGCTGGCCGCGCCTGAGCGGAGGCGCCGCTCCCGCACTCGTCGGGCGGCCGAAGGACGTCCCAGGGTCAGAGGCGCGCCGGGCCCTTCGCCGAGGGCCGGCGCGTCCGGGCTCTGGAGGGGGCGCGACGTGGCCTGCGGTCGATCGCGCGGCGGAGGCGTTGCTGCACATTTTGGGGCTGTAAATCGGGCATGCCTGCCCGGTTAATTCGGATTTTCGAGAATGAGCGGAAATGTGTTTCCTCACCATCCTATCAATGTTCGAATATTTTAGTAGGTTAAAATCTGCCACAGCACTGAGCCTGGCTTCCGGCCACGGGGCCTTTCCCAGAAGAAGATTGGCGGCAGCGAGGAGCCACACCGCTTCGTCTGTTTCTCAGAGCGCTCTCCTCATTCCTCAGACTCCTCGTTAATGCTCAGCATTGCCCCCAGCCACAAAGTCTGCAATCTCAACTCAGAATTTCAGTTTCAACATAAAACTCATTTTGAAAGGTTGCAACCATGTTTTGCTCTTGTTTTTATAGATGACCATAGTTTACGATTCTCGCAAAAGCATGATTTGAAACTAGAAGGGCTTCTGTGGATAAAGGCCCTTTTCACGGAAGATAAATTCTTGCAATGTAAGTGTTGTTTGCATAAGTGTTTGTTTTGGATGAGGCTAAGCATGCCGTCTCCGGCTTGCCTGTGGTGAACGATCCTACAGTAAGCAGCAAACGCATGCTGTGCGGGCGCCAAGTGCGCCCGCCGTGCCCAGGCGAGCCTCGAGAGCAGGCTCTGCCTCGCACTTGGGCCACGTCATGTTGTGGCCTCCTCCCTCCTCCTGGAGGTTCTGCTGGGTCTTCTCGGACCAAGTTGCGAGCGAGCAGAAGTTGCACGTCGCGCACGAAGTCGCTCAACAACAACGGCTGGATTCCCTGCCGAGCCGTGGCACAAAGTGTTAACCTGAATTTGGAAGGGAAATTTCCAGATTTGAAAGACTTGTTAAGAGGACACACACGCGAGCGCATGCCAGGGGGTCTCCGGCAGCCAAGCGATGAATGGGCGCTGGTTCACGCAGGGCGGGAAGGGGCTGCGCGCCTTCCTCGAGCGCTGCTGCCCGTCCCTCCCTCTTCGCCAGCCTTGGACGCGTCGGGCAGCCCCAGCCGGGAGAGCCTGCACTGCCCAGCTCAGGCCCTGTGTCCCGGCGATCCTCGGCCCGCTCGTGACGGATGTGCGGCCTGGCAGACTTCTCTGCAGGGAAGACTGCAGGAGACGCCGCCCGCCCGGACAACCGGAGCCAGCCTGCCCCCCCGCTCCGCCCCGTGGCCTCCCCAGGCAGCCCCTCCCGGCGCCCGCGCGCTCGTCCGGACGCGACCTCCGACTGCAGCGCGGACGGGGGCAGCTTGGGCGGGCTGGGACCGCGGATCCCCGCAAGACGAGCCCGGGCGCAGAGACCCTCTCGGGAGCGCGCTTCCTCCCCTCCCGGGCGATTCCTGCGGGCGGCGGTGCCGCCACACCGGAGGGGCCAAGCGCCTTTCCGCACGAGGCTCGCCGCGTCTGGGCGCGGGGACCGCCACCTGGGCCGCCCCGTCCGTGCAGCGACCGCGCGCGGAGCGCCGGCCGGCCGGGCTCGGCTTCAGGCCCCGTCAGGGCCGGCGTCGGGCGGGGAGGACCCGAGCGTCCCAGGCGGCTGAGCTCCGCCGGCTCTGCGCAGTTCCCGCACGCGGCGGAGGGCGCCCTTTCCCCGCCTGCCCATCGCCGCAAGGGGGGCTCTGCGCGGCTGTGCGCCTGGCCGTGGGGGCGCGCCTCCTGCCCCTCCGCGGCCAGCATCGCGGCGGTGCCCGTGCGTGGTTAAGCAGGATGCCGTTCCCATCACGGCTGCGGCAGCGCCTTCAGCTCCACCCCGTCCTGGCAACAGGCCTGCGAGGTAGGCTGGGCGGAGAGCTTGTGCCTGGCCAAAGTTGCTCAGTGGGCTCCATGGCAGCCATGTGCAAACTGGCCAGAACTGGAACCTGTGATTACAGCACCACTGTATGTATGTAATCCATACGCTTCCCAGTCCGTGCGATCCTTTCCTGCAAACAAGAAGCATGAATTGTGCAGGAAGAGGGAATACTGCTCTGCCCAAAGCATCGGCCGCCTGCAGGCGGCCTCCGCCTCTGGGGCTGCCTTCTCTGGGGAAGAGAAGGTGCAGGAGGGACCTGCCCCCTTGCAGCAAGCTCCCAGCCGCACGCAGGGGCCCTCGCCACAGCGGCCGGTGGGTGGGTGGCCACGCACTGACGGATTGTGAAAGGAAAGGCAACATCCGCCTCGGCGCCTGAAGCCAGACCCTTTCAGAGGGTTCTGCCTTTCTCCTAGATCCTTCACATCACCCGCACGTACTTCTAAGGGTGAACAATGGTTTTCATTTCTTGCTCTGCCTTAAAGAGCATAATGAATCACATACGATCCATATCCAACCGGAATTTCATGATAATTTTCGGAGGAAATGCCTGGCACTTGTTTGTTTTTAATTGCATCATAAAAGGCACTCACAGGAGATAATTTGTGGCTGTGCATAGCAAATGATTTCTGGCATGGCTGGTACACAAAGTATAGCCATCAAATGTCTTGTCACAATCAAACAGGCCCTGGATTGGAATCTGCTACATCGCTTTTGAAAGATGTCGTTCCATATAAATGCCTTTAACTCCTGGTAGAAAATTCTTATGAGCATGTTGACAAATGAAATAAGCAGAGACATTTGATTAATGTCCAAGTAAACTGAATTTTGGCTTGTATTAAAAAACACATGTCAGACTTTTAATAGTTTTGAAGGATAAATATTTGCTACATTTGCAGGGGCTGTTGATGTCGAAGAGGCAGACAGATGACATCAAAGACTGAAGAAGAAGGGGAAAACCAGGAGGGTCGCCTCCAAAGATTTCTGACCGAGCAAAAGGGAAGCAGGGGATGAAGCAATCTTTACAATTCAGCCATTAGCCATCGCTGCTCTGCTCTGATGGCACAGGCAGTTCAGATGATGGGGACTTGTGGGGGCAGGGATGGAAATGACAAACCTGGCTGTTTATTCTCATTTTGCTTCGTTGGGTTATTCTACAGGAAGCCTAAATGCAAAAACGGTTACAAGTAGTTTTTCTCCCTGTTGCAAGATGGCTCTTGCTTTTACTCCAAGGAGGGTCCAAGAGTTGGATTTTATAGTGAGCAGTGGAAGGCGAGCAAATGAGGCCAGGGGGGTGCGGCTCGGCCTGCCCATTCCTGTCACTCCACCATCCTCCTTTCACTAGACTTGACTAGACCACCCACCCGTGGCGAGGACCACTGTGCGTGCAGGCACAAGAGACAATCAGCCAGGCAGCTGACGTCGCATGATGAGCTTTTGCTCTAAAGGGTTCTGACTTGCTGTTTTAATGACTCTGTCAGATTTTTGCAAAACACGGGGATGCGATCTGGGGGCCAAGAGTGTAGCTGGTTCCGAATTTGCTGGAAGATGAAATGCAATTAATTCCAATCAGTCCTGACATGCATCCAAAGGAGAAATTGGCTAATTGGTGCTAGCTACTTTTTTAAAAACACACCAGACATAGCTGTGCACCCATCTTATTATTCTGAATTTTGGTGAGCTTCTTGTAGGTTAGTTTGTGAACATATTTAGTAGAATCATAGAACAGTAGAACTGGAAGGGCTAAGAAAGGCCACTGAGTCCAAGCCCCAGCTCAGTCTAGGACTCCCAGTTGAACTAGCCCTCTCTGATGGCTGCCCTTTGCATCATGGGTGCTTCTGGGGGAAGTGCTCACAGCTTCCTTAGCAAATTGGTTCCATTGTTGCATTGTTCTGACAGGAGGATGCTTTTTCTGGTATCTGGCTGCAATCTGGTTTCCTGTAAGCCCATTTTCCCAGAGATCCTGGCCTTCCTCTTTGCGACAGCCCTTCTAGTGCTTGTGCTATCACATCTCCCATCACTCTCCTCCTTCTCAGGCTAAACATGCTCAGTTCTTTCAGTCTCTGCTCACAGGGCTTTGTTTCAGTCCCAGATCATCTTCCTTGTCTTGCTTGGAACCTGAATTGGTTTGCCTGCATCTTTCTTAAACTGTGGTGCCCAGGAGGGGGGAGCACCAGTCTCATCCATGGGTACAGGACGGTATGTCACTCCTGCAGATTCCTGCAACCACCCTTGAACTTCCTTGAAATGGAAGCTGGTCAGGTCCTGGCACACAGGCCTTGTTAAGCTCTCTGGTAACAACGCCTGCTCATTAACTGGGGCGAAAAGGAACAGCACTGCCCCGAACACAAAGGAAGACACTGCCTCGAATTTAGAGCCGAGCAGGGCTATCACAGCCTGTACCTTCTGGAGGGCTCTGATTCATGGGGCTCCCTCAAGTCAGAAATGACTTGACAGCACTTAACACCCACAAATTGCTTCCATAATTTGATTTCATTATTGTATTTCTATATGGCGCCTTAGCTGGAGCTTTTTGAGCAGTTTACAAAAAACCGATATAAAGTATCATAAAAATTGCATAAAAACAAAATATTTAAAAAGTTTTAAACAGCTGGGAAAAAAGCAAGCAAGAGCGGCTCAGTAAACACGCCATGGATGGTTGATTCCCTCAGGCCCCTGGGAGTCTTTAAAACCCTGGTATGACGGGCCATCGCACCACGGTGCTGAAAGGACGAGCCGGGCCCCAGGCAGGCTTCAAACGAGAGACTATTTCACACACTGGGGGCAGGAGGAAAGCCCCACACTGGGTGAGGTGGCAGTTGGAAGAGGTGTTTCGACCATGCTTATTTTTAGGAACATAAGCAATAATTTGGCCCTGGATTACAATATTGCTCGCCTCCCATTCAGTGGAGCCATCAGGCCAAATTCTGCCGCGCGAGTTCAAAGCACACAAATCGCCACGGACACAAGCAGGGGCTCCATTCCATGCAGCCAGTGAGCTGGATGGTGGTCTAATCCATTCGCTCCGTGTCCTTTCCTATGAGTGAAGGCCACACTGTTCACCTGGAGGTGCCGCTAATTTCACAGACGCGCTCCATGCAAATATGGGCAGGGCTAAGCCTATACATGGCTGAGGAGCAGCGCGGGAAGCACTCCGAGCATCATATTCACCCTCACAAATAACGGTGCCTTGAACGTGCCCCGCAGAAAGGAAGACGTGCAAGTGGCACGCGAAGGGCTTTTCCCGGTGGCCTGATCTGATAACTAGGTCAGCCGGGCCGGCCCTGCTCGTGCGCGGTGCCTGGAGGGCGTGGGGGTGCGCCAGGGAAAGTGTGGCATGAGGTTCATTCGTGATTATGGTAATCATGCCCAGGCGCCCGACAGAGCAGAATGGCTTTGGCAGCAGGGGCATGCAAACGTGCGGACAGGCGCCCGTGCTCTTGCAGGGCAGCATGGCATGCCTGGCGCGCACAGGGTCCCTGTGCCACTGAGGCCTCTGTGCAGCGCTCCCAGCTGTGGCCTTCAAGTCCTTCCGCGGTGCTGCCTCCCCGCCGGGGGCTGGGGGCACTGCCAGTGTGGGGCCGAGCAGGTGGCAGCCTGCCTGCTCCAGACTGACTGCCTCGTGCCAGGGCACAGCGAGGGCGACCGGCCAGGCCAAGGTGCGGGAGGGCTGGAGCTGGCGCAGGAGCGCCAGGGGGGCGCTTGGCGGTGGCGATGCGGGAGAAAACACCAAGTCCAGAGGGATGCGGCAGCACGGTCCTCCGCGGAGAGCCCTTCTGCCGCTCCCTTCCAGGCGAGGGTGAAACGGACCAGAGGCAGGGCCAGGCCAAGTCGGCCCGGGAAGCGGGGCTCTGGCTCTGGCGGCCAGGGCCCGAAGCAGCCTCCGGGGCTTGGGCCTGGGTGCCCCGTGGCCGGCCGCCTGCGCCGAAGTCCGCCCAGAGACGGGGCGCGCACGCCCAGGCAGGGCCTCCGCACCCGCGCGTCCCGCTCCACCCCCGGGCCCGCTCCGCCCGCCCCGCGCAATCCCCGCGCCCTCCGCCGCCGCCTCCGCGCCGGGACCCGGGAGCGAGCGGCGGGCGGAGCGCCCCGCGACGGCGCTGCAGGCGACGCCTCTCCCTCTCCCTCTCCCTCGCCCGCGCCCGCGCCGCCGCCCCGCCCGGCTGCGAGCCTCCGAGGCCGCTTCGCCCGCCGCTCGCCGAAGATGGCGCGCCGGGAGGCCGACGTGGCGCTCCTGCTCTGCGCCGCCCTGCTGCTGGCGGCGGGCGGCCCGGCGCGCTGCGCCCGCGAGGAGCCGGCGGAGGGCGGCCGCGTCGGGCGGCAGGGGGAGCGCCCCCCGTCCTGCCACGGCGCCTTCGACCTCTATTTCGTCCTGGACAAGTGAGTGCCCGCCCGGCGGCGCGCCGGAGGCTCTCCGGGGCCTTCCGGGCACGGCGGGCGCCCTTTCCGCGGGGACGCGGGAGCTCCGCGCTCTGCCCGGGGGCGAAGCCGCGGGGCGAGCAGGCAGCCCGGCCCCCTCCCCCGCTCTCGGGCACACCGCGACTCTCCCAGGCAGCGGCAGCGGAGCCCGGAGCCTGCAGACCCGCGGAGGGGCCTGGCTGCGGGGGCGAGCGCGCCGACGGAGGGGCCGCGCTGCAGCCCCGCGCCCCGTGGCGAGGCGGCGGGCCCCGACGCTGCCAGCGCGCCCGCCCGAGCCCGGCCGCCGGCCCGGCTTGCCGGGCCAGAGAGGAGAGGCCCTGCGGAGGTCCCACGTCGCGGCGCGCTGGTCCGCGGGAGCTTTGCCAGTCGCTCAGGGACCTCGGGCGCCTGGCGGCCCGACTCACCTCGGGGGGCCGTCAGGGGCCGGCCGGGACCTCGCGGGCAGAGGCGCTCCCCTTCCTCCCTCGCTCGGCATTTGTTCCCCGCTCGGTGGACCCAGACCGGGTGGCCGCTCCCCCTTGCACATCTAATCGCGGGCAGCATAATCGGGGGCCCAGGTGAGGCCGAGGGGCGGCTCCGCTGGGAGCCCCTTTTCCAACTTCGCCGCGGAGCGGACGGGTTGGTCCTGCGCGGAGGGGGGCCCCTTGGGGGTGTCGAGGGAGAGCGGCAGGCGAGGCGGCGGTCGGGCGTGTGATCCGCCTCAGTCGCCAGGTCGCCCGTCATCTGCAGAATGCACTAGCATGTACATCTGCCTGCCATATACATACATATGGGGTATCTAATACGGCTGTAACTGGTGCAGTGGATCTTTTTAAAATGTTGTTCAAATACTTGTCTTGCAGAATTCCTTCTAGGGAAGCAAAGCCGGGCAGCCTGTCCTGAAGATATTGCGGCAGTATGATTGTTCAGCCTTGCTGAATGGTGGGGAGGAGCCACGTTGCTCCCCAGACTTTGGCAGAAAAGAGAAGGCTGCAAAGCAGCCCACCCCACAGCTTTAGGGGAAGAGTGTGGAAAGTTCAGCAACTGAAATACATTGGAAGAAATGGTATCTCTGGTGGTTAGGAGGAGGAATTGGGAAAACCCAAATGAGTCATGAAGCAAGTTTGGCAGATGCAATTCTTAAAATATGTATCAGATGCTTGCCAAAGGAAATGGCGTTCTTACCTGCAACATCGTTGCGAGATGCCTGTGGACCTCGGTGGGTGCCTCACGCCTGCACCCGAGCAGTTTTAGGACCTGAACCTCAGCAGGCCTCTAAGCTTTTCTGCACGAGGCTTTTAATCACGAGTGCCTACCTTTGGCTCCATTGCAGAATTGAGGACCAAGTACAGTGGTACCTTGGCTCACAAACACCTTGGTTCATGACCAAATCAGGTTGCAAACAAAAATTTCATGAAAATGTTGATGTGGGTCGCGAACTCTGCATTGGGTGGCAACCGCGATCGCGGCCATCTCCCCCCCCGCCCCCCCAAGTGGGGAGATGGCCACGATCGCAGTTGTGTTCGTTCATGGGCACGCTCCTGCAGGAAAGACAAGTGTGATCTCGGCCATCTCCCCCCACAACCAGCACGATTGCGCCCATCTCTCCCCCACCCCCAGTGCGCCAGGATGACAGGCGCATGCAGGGATGACAGGCTCAATCTCAGTTGTGCTGGGGGGCTGGCAGGGAGTGGCTGCAATCTTTGTTGTTCTTTATCACTTTGCTTCACATTTTTCTGATTAAAAAAAAATTGGTTGCAGAACGGATTAACCTTATTTACATTGAACCTTATGGGGAAATTTAACTTGGCTCACGACCAATTTGGGTCACGACCAGAGTCTGGGAACAGATTAAGTTTGTGAGCCAAGGTACCACTGCACTGCTGGAAGAACATTTCATTTCCTGCCTTTCTACTATATAACCTCCAGGTGGCATTGTGGTGTAGTAGGAGAGCACAATCACACAAGTGAGAAAAGCACTTCTGTTTGCTTTCATAGTGAATTCTTCACTTTCCCTGCCCGATAGAGACCTGTGGAAAGGGCTGTGTAGATACAGAGGCAAAATGAGAGCGTCCTGACATTGTCTCAAGAGCCTGTAAGCAAGTGTGACTGGGGGCATGTGAGAAACACCTCATGGAGAAAGCTCTTTTCCCAGGCAGCGCTTCCGCACTTGAGCCCCGGAGAGCCATGTGCGAGACATCTGCCTCCTGCGTTGCGCTTGGGTGCCACCATGCCTGGCGAGCCCACACAGTCGGAGCAAATGAGCGCACAAGTCAGGCCTGGCTTCAGAAGGTGGGGGCTGCTGTGGAGCCATGCAGGGTGTTCATGGGGCCGCAGCAGAGCGGGGTGGCCCACTTTCCTGTTCCCCCTCACCCTGCTCTCCTTCCAGGGCTCAGCCTGCAGAAGCTCCACAGGAGTAAGTTTTCCTGGCATGGAGATGCAATGACGGGAAAACCTCTACCTGTTGAATTTGTGCCTCTTCTGTGGCGTCAGGGCCCTGCTGAAATTGAATGGAGCAACTGTTAAGGCTCAGTCCTTTGCACCCCTGCCTGGACAAGGCGCAGCCAGTGGGATCCTTCCTGAGGAGGCTGTGGTGGATTGGGAGTGGGGTGGCAGCTCTCCCAGCAGAGATTCCCACCCGGCCTCCCAGCAACATGCAGGGATGCTGGGTGGGAGCAGCAGGCCTGCGCTTGCCCCTCTCTTGGTCACCCTTGGCAGGCGGGTGGGAAGGGGCTGTCAAGGCATCTCGATCGCAGCAGCACGGGGAAGGTTACTGTCTTGAAAATATTTCACCATGTAGAAACTACAGGTTATTAGCTCAAAAATACCTTTTGAAGCCTTTGGCGGGTGCAGGAGCTGTGCTGTGCAGAACTGGGATGACCATCTGATTGGGGGCCCCTCATAGCGCTTGTCATGGCAGCATGTCTCACGTATCAGATACCTTGGGGTGAAAATAAGAGGCACAGCAGCCAGACCAGCATCTGTGAAATGCACAGCAAGCAGATAGCAAGCAGAGACCAGCTGGCTCCAAGCTGCTTTCCCAGGTATATGTCTCTGCTGCTGGAAGACAACAACAGGTGAACAACTGGAGGGAAGAAGAGAAGCCCTAGGCCAGTGATGGTGAAGCTTTTAGAGACTGAGTGCCCAAACTGCAGCCCCAAACCCACTTATTTATCGCAAAGTGCCAACACTGCAATAAAACCTGAATACTGAGGTTTTAGTTTAGAAAAAATAACAGCCAGTCCAAGCATGCATATATATATGCATGCAGTGCACTGATCGGCCATGCGAAAGTTCAGACAAGTCACAGCTAGTGAATGATGTCATTGCCTGGCGCCACTACTCCTTTCCGTGCATGCGCATGGCCCTTATGTGTGCTGTTATCCGATGCTCGGCTGTTGGGGTGATGCTGGGGCGACTTGGCTTGCTTGCCAACAGAGAGGGCTGTGGCGAACCTATGGCACATAGGTCGCCACCACTGCCATTGGCGATGGCTGTGGGAAGCAGCTAGGAGGAGTGAAGAAAGCAGCACGCTCGTGTTTCAGCAGGGACGTGTAGCAGAGGCTGGATGAGAAGCCTATAGGAGAAGCCCCCATAGTGGCTGCTCTTTGCAGGGGACTCTGGCAGCTGAGCACCTGTACTGTGGCGACTGCAATGATGGGTTTGGAAGTCCCAAGGTACTGTAGAACAAGTTATTGTTTCTTATCATGGTCTCTGTAGAGCAGGGGTTTCAAACTCAACTTACCTGGGGGCCGCTGGAAGTAGAGTCTGGGCCACATCAAGTATTCCACCGTGGTGGTGGTGGGCCGCTCATCCCGCGTTGCTCCCGGAGGGCAGCCCGGGTGCTGCTGGTGCACTATCACTAAACTTTGATAGCTGTAGAGCAAATGTACCACACTCGAACGGCACAACCGGATTTGGACAACACAAAAGGCATGGTTAAAAAGCCACTGTGGCTTGCTGTGTTCTGCCAGTGTCTGCCAGCTGACAGTTGACCTTTCCTTCTCTAACTGATAATCCTTTCCTTTTAGGTCTGGAAGTGTCAAACATCACTGGACAGAAATCTATTCCTTTGTTGAAAGCCTGGCCGAGAAGTTCATAAGGTGAAGCTGTGCTTCTCACCCTGAAGAACTCTGCTCACTGGGGCTTTGGGGTCGGTGCCAAGCTGTCCGGAATCTCACTGTGTTTTGCCATGGCTTTGTCTTACAGTCCGCTGCTGCGCATGTCCTTCATTGTCTTTTCCTCACGAGGTACCACAGTCATGAAGCTGACCGAAGACAGGCAAGTTCTTCCTGTGCCACAGGGCCCCTTTGCCAGCGGCGTCGGTGTGCCTCACATGGCGGCTGTGGGGCATGGGGGCTGGGCCGCTTTTGGACTGGGCTTGGCAGCTGGTGGTTTGTGCTATTTCTGGCTGGTGCTCACAGGCGCTTGTGGTGGGCAGCAGCCTCCCCAAACCGTGCATGAAGTTTATGCTTGGACGGTGGAGTGACGGGGAAGAAGTGTGTTCATTGAGTTGCACCAAAAAGTGTGGGAGGAGCCTGCCCCCTGCATGGGCTTCAGGGCAGACCCTGCCGTGATCACTGGGCCGGGTTCTTCCTTGGCCCCAAGCGAGAGCAGGTGCTGGGGCGGAGGGGCGGTGCCCCCGGCAGATGCGGGGCCAACATGTGGGTCTTGTGGAGGAAAGGAGACGTGCCTTGTGGGGGAAAGGAAAAGGGAGGCAGCGCACAGAGCTGTCCTGCTGGGAATGGCTTTCTGCTACTGTTGTGCCTGAGAGAGGCATGCTGGATACATCAGGAGCCCCTCAGCGGCTTAATGCACACATGGCTTCTGGGCACTTGCATAAATTAGGCAACGCAGCAGCTGGAATAGTGTTGCTTTAAGACTAATTACCAGGTTGGTTAAAAATAAGCAAGCAGCTGATATAAATCTGTGTAATTTGGGAGCTGAATTCATTTTGTCCTTGAGCACTGTGAAGGAAGGGTAAGCCATGATCGTCTGGCGGTGTTTATGATGACTGATTTGCCAGGAGTCGCTTTTGCCAGCTAGCAGGAAGGAGAGAAGCGCTCCAGCAGCCCCTCATTTCCGGGGCCAGCACAGGAAAAGAACGTCTCCCCAGGGCTCCAGTCTACAGGTGCAGGCTTGCTAGAATCAGCCGGTGTGCTGTGGAGAGGCACACGCCCTCGTGCTCTCACCCTTGCCTGACAAGATCGTGGTGTCACCGTCACGGCATCAGGGTGGGTGGCAGCTTTTGGATATTAACTTTGAACACTGAGCAGCTGAGTCTTTCTTCCAATAATGGCAACCTGGGACAGAGGCTTTGTGTAAAGCCCAAGGTGGAGAACAGGTGACCTGCGTTCTGCATTCTGGAATCCGCACAACAGTCGCAGGTGGTGGCGAGAGCTGGCCTGCCTTCCCTGGCTGCCCCAACCAGCTGCGTTTGGGGAGTCAGCTCCCCCGGGTGGCCGAGGCCAGTCATGCGATAAGACTGGATTTGGCGGGTGGCGTGTGGGATGCAAAAGCCCATGCTCCGCTCGGGTCCCAGAAGTCCCCTGCCGTGCTCAGCCTGACTTGCATCAGCGGACGATCAGGTGCTTTGTTTCCTTCGGTGTGAAGATCACCAAGTGCCTCCTATGTGCACAGTCCTCGCTGGTGACAGCAAGCAGACTTGTTTGCCTCTTTTGAAGCTGCCGTGTTTACACGCATTTCCCTGGTGCACACCACCCGCACACTCCCGCCACGAAGGGCATCACAGGCTTCAGCATGTAAAGCTCTGCATGCAGAGGTGCTTGTGTCCTGGCTCCAGGGGTGGCAGCTTGGCTCGCTGCCGCGAGAGATGGCAGCATAATCAGGGTCCTACCCTGCATTCCCTCCTCCGATAGCTTAAGAAAGAGGAGGGCAGAGACAATTCCAAAGAGAGGGTGATAAATTGAATCCAAGGCCTTTGTCCAGATCTGGAAAGGACACACCGAGTGGGTCCTAAGCAAGCGCATGAAGGTCGATGGAGAGAGATTACTGTAAGGTTGGCCTGGTACACGGTGAAAACAGCAATCCATCTTGCACTGAACCACATAAGGTGGAAGGACGTCTTCCAGACTTTGCCGACTAGGATTATTAGAAGATGCAAACAATGGAAATTCCAGGCAGAGGCTCTTAGGATGCCTGGAATTAAATACATGTGGGGGCTCCCCTTTAAATCGGTTATTTGGCTCAAGCATAGACAATTGTTACAGCTTCTATGGAGCAACTGCAGGATTTTTGCAAGGAATTGAAGACTGATGTGCCTAATTTGGTGAAGACACAAGAGAAGCCTCAAGAAAGGAGAAAGCAACAACAAGGGGAAAAACTGAAGGGAGAAGAAAATATTGAAGGCTGGTGACTGACTTCATTACCTGCTCATTTCTCCCAAGGATGCTGGCTGGCCATATCTCTGGGAGAAAGGAGGCAGGGAATTCGACCTCACAATATTGAACTTATGCTGGACCCTAACCCTGACCCTAACAGGAAGGGGCGCATGATCAATACATTTTCCACTCAGTGTTTCAATAGTTAGGGAATATCAAGAAATGGGGTGGGAAGGTTGGAGGAGGCGAAATGGGGAGCTCAAACTCCGGAGCTCTTGCGATGCAGCTGCTTTCAGCCGGGGGCTGGAGGCAGGTTGGCCTCACTCCCAGGTGCCAGGCCAGGAGGGCCGCGGGAGCAATTGGCAGAGGGCAGGTGGAAGGGTTGCGGATGACAATTTTTCTGGTCGCACTACAGTCACTTAATACAGATATGAATATTTGTATAATGCTAGTCTGAGAAGACCAGAAGACTTGATTGTGAGCCTGGTGGACAGTATCTCAGGTAGTCTAGATGTCTGCGCTCCCCAGCTGGCAACACGAATACTGCAGAGTGTGCATCAGCCAGCTGCTGACCCGCTGCTCTGTCGGGAGACCCATTACGGAAAACGCATGCAGCTGGCGTGGAGCCGTTTGGACCAAAGAAATCTTTGGTGGATGCATGGAGCCATTCGAACCCTCTACTAAAGATTATGCTTTTTTTTTTCCAAAGAAATTTTTGCTCTATTCCCATATAGATCATACATTTATTTTAGAGTTACTTGCATCATCGTTAGGGATAGATTTTGCACCTATTTTGATCTCTGATCCTGCTGAAGCTGCAATGGCTTTTGGATAATAACAAGCTTAATAAATCTATGATCTGGAGGTTGAACATTAGTTTCATTATGAACTCACAGGCTATAGGAAAAATCAAAAAAGGATATACATTTCTTTTATGAAATGAATGATACTGATGAAGAAAAATCAACATTATTATGGTGATATTTGAGAGGGAAATGTATAATGAAGCCATCAAGATTAAATAAAGAAAAATAATTTCCAAGAAAAACTATATGGTAAAATGGTAATATTTTATGGTAATATTATTAGAAAAACACAAGAAAACAGGCAGTAAAAAACATTCACTGAATTGCTAGGAGCGAAAGCAGAATTAGAAGCTTTAGATATGAGTAAAATTCAAACAGCAATGGTGTATTTAAAATGTGAATATTATGAATTTAGAAATAAGAATTCAAATTGGTTAACTTAAGCATTAAAGAATAAAGCTGCTAAAAGCACAGTTAATTCTATTAAAACAAAAGATGGTGTGTTGGGAACTTCTCAAAATAGAAACATAGAAACAGCGTGAGTCAGAAGGGGGCCTCCCAGGGCATCTAGTCTGACCCCTGGCTCCAGCCGGCTCCGCTCATGACATGCCCACCATGTGCATGTCCAGCCTGTACTTGAACACCCTCACCGATGGGGCCTCAACCACCTCCCGTGGGAGCCCATTCCACACCCTCGGGGTCCAAATGGTCAGGAAGTGCTTCCTGGCATCTAAATGGACCCTTGTTTCCCTGAGTTTTTAATGTGTTTAAAGACTATTGCCAGGAATTGTATAAATCAATAGCACCAGACGTGGATAACATTTTTTAAAACTTAAAAATTCATTAACACGTATTCCAGTTTTGCAGGAACATAAACAACATCTTAATTCTCTGTTGTCAGCTATTGAAATAGAAACAGCTGTTAAAAACTGAAAAGGGAAAGGCCTGTGGTTTGATGGTTTTACAGCTGATTCCTATAAGATATGTGGGACTCAAATTGTTCCACATCTTTTAAAAATATGTGATTCATTATTAAGGGGAGATGAAGTACTTGCATCCTAGAAATTGGTGAGAATAGTTACAATTTTGAAATTGGGAAATAACAGGGCCTTCTGTTCTATGTTTCAACCAATTGCCTTGCAAAACCAAGTTCAGTTTTTAAAATATATTTTAGCCTAAAGACTGAATACTTTTATTATAAAATACATATATTTAGAGCAATATGGTTTATGCCAGGGAGGCATGTGTTAGTTTCGATATGTAGAATGCTAAATATTTTGTAAAAGATTAAATTATTGGGAGTGGGGAATGGTGATACTTTCACTTGATGCATTCAGAGCATCTGATCATGTGGAATGGAAGTACATATTTGAACTCACAAAAATGATAAATATGGGCGAGACATTTATTACATTTATGAAAATTATACAAAGGTGCATGTTCAGTAGTAACGATTAATGGTGTGCATTCTGAAAAATTTGAATACTGTAGAGGCACAAGGTAGGGTCATCCTTTATTACCACTGATGAATAAGGAGGAATTAAGCCTTGGCAAAAATTAAAAGAGGAAGGAAAAAGATACAATGGCTTCTCTATTTTCTCTAAGGAAAGGACATTCAGATAGGAAGAGGTGCCATAAGAGATCCAATCAAATTTGAAATGCTGATCTTTACAGCAAAAAGATCATTTATTAGTGTGCATTTACAAGCAATTTCTGCAATATGATTCTGAAACTGAACAAGTTAAAACACGTATGATAAGCTAGATGCAGATTTTTGAGGGATTTTCCTATGAGTGCTAAGAATATGCTGTTGGGGACTGGGCAACCTGTCCCAGGGAATTCTGGTCAGGAAGCTAGCTTCAAATGGGCGAGGTGGGGCATTTCTGAGGGGCTCCACGGCCGGCTGCCAGATCAGAACTGCAGAGCGCTTCCTTAAGGCGAGACGTTAACGAGTGGGGCTCCGCAGGGCTCATTCTTGGGACCAGAACTGCTTAACGTTTTTATTAATGACTTGGATGCTGATCACGTTTGCAGGTAGCACAAAATTAGGTGGGACAGCTAATACCCTGGAAGACAGGAAAAAGACTCAAGGTAATCTTGACAGGTTGGAGTGCTGGGCTGAAGACAACAGGATGAAATTCAGTAGGGACATATGCCAAGTTCTTCACCGAGGAAGAAGAAACCACATGCACCATTAGAAGATGGAAGATGCTCAGCTCAACAGTCCTGCAAGTGAAAAGGATCTTGGAATGGCTGTGGACCACAAGCTGGATATGAGTCAGCAACGCAACGTGGCTGCAAAATAGCTGATGCCTGGTTGGGTTGCATTAATAGAAGTAGACCCTCCAAGGCACACAGGTCCTGATTGCCCTCTGTCCAGCGTGCTGGGCACCCTCTTGAGTATTGTGTCCATTGTGAGTGCCTCACTTCAGGAGAGATGCTGACCATCCGGAGAAAATCCAGGGACTGGAAACAAAGCCCTGTGAGGAGAGATGGAAAGCCCCGGCATGCCGAGCCCGGAGGGGAGAGAGGAGACGGCTTGCCTCCAGTGCTTGGAGGCTGGCATGCAGAGCGGGGCCTGTGCAGCCTCCTTTTCTTCCGGTCCTTTGTGTGAATTCCTGATGGGATGCCTGGGCTGCAAGGTCTCCTGGCAGGATGCGCCCCTTTTGGGAAGACTTACCTGGCCTTGCCGTGTGGCGCGTTACGTGATACGGCTGCTCTCCGGTGCTTGGCGTGTGCTAAGGAAATGCTCCCTGTTCCCGTTACGGCATGGTCACACGTGGCAGACGTTTGTGAGGGATTTTCAATAAAATATATCGGAGCAAACGAGCTTGTTTGCTCAGAAATGCCGATGGAAGCGGTTTGGTGTGACAGTGGCAGTCGCTGCAGCTGTGCCGCCGGAGCTCCTCTGCCCGCACAGGGGACCCATGCGAGTGCCCGACTGCGTCAGGGCGCATGGCTCTGGCTTGCAGCCACAGCATCACCTGCAGCCAAGCACGCCCCCCCGTGCCCCCCCGCCCCACAGAGCTGCTCCCTAAAGGCTTGTCTTTCCTCCCAGGGAAGTTATCCGGCGTGGCCTGGCCATTCTCCGGAGGCAAGTGCCTGGGGGAGACACCTTCATGCACGAAGGCTTCCGGAGGGTAAGTGCTGCCTGCCCACCTGCCCTCTCCTGGGGTAGATGCCTGCCCAGGCAGCCGCCGGTCTGTGCTGCTCCGCCGAACCCGTAATGCCCTTCCCTCTCTTGCAGGCCAACGAGCAGATTCTCGAGGAGAAGCATGCAGGTAGGACGGCCATGGAGGCTCCTGCTGCCAGAGTCCAGAGGGGACAAGCAGCGAGCTGGCTGGGCAAGGGGAGACCTTGTGGGAATCGTTGCCAGGCCTGGCGGACACACCCTGCCCCCCCCCCCCCGTGCTTCCCGCTTCATCCGTCTTCTGTCTGGATAGTTCCTCGCTGAACAGGAAACAGATTCGTGAAAGGCTGGCCCTTGGCAGTGCCCTCGAGGACCGGAAGCCGCCTGCTTAGACGCTGTGGGGCACCTGGTGCAGGGCAGGTGGAGCCGGTGGCCCCTTCGCCCTCTCCCCCCTTCCCCCGGTGCCGGTCCTGCTGGGGCAGCTCGCACCCGGTCTCTCCCTCTTCCCCGCTGCCACCCGGAGCACACCCGCTGCTGCTCAAAGGGCCGCCCTGCGGGGGGGGGGGGCAGGCCTCCCCACAGTGGTGCAGCGCTGGGGTGAGCTGCTCTCAGGCAGACTTGGGGGAGCCTCAGGAGCTCAGGCCCTTGCTGGAGCCCCACAGGTTGAAAAGCAGTGCAGATCAACACAGGTGGGGCAGTGCCTGCCCACGTGAAGAGCTGAAACCCAACCAAGGCATCCCTTCCTTTGCCCCCTTCGGAAAATTCCAGGCTCCACCTGCGGCCGAGTCTGTGCAGTGGGAGTGATGGGCTCTCAGCCGCCCTTCCTCCCTTCCCAGGGGATGTGGGTTCCTGCACTTTGCCTGAGAACTGCCCTGCAGGGCCTCCTGCCTGCCCACCTGGAGGCCCCCTCGCTCCAGCTGCCACTTGGGCCTGCAGGCTCTGCCTGGGGGGGTAGAGCTCAAGAGGGCGGCCCCCGCAACACAGCGTCACCCCCGAGCTCAGTGGGGGCATCGCTGTCATCCTCTGGACAATGGCTGGAGATCCTGAAATGCCTTCCCCCCTTTCATTTAATCACACCTGTGAAACATGGCTTTACTTTGAATATTTCAGATAAAATAATGGAGATTTTGAAAAAAAAAATACTCATCTTGTCCAGGCTTCTCAAAAGAAGCAAAGAAAATATGCCCTCTTTTTTATTTCCCTTTTCAAGGTCACCTTGTGTGTCTGAGTCATGAGCAAGACTCTTATTTGGCATTAAAAAACCTGTCAACATTGATCAGTGTCTTTAATTTCAAGCTACAGTGAGAGAGACATTTGAAAATATGTGGAATTATATTAAGAATAGATCCAGTAATGCGACAATATTTTTAATTGCTGCTTGAGAAGTCCTTTCATGTTGATGCAACAAATTTTGTGAAAACAGTTTCCTTAAGATTCTCACATTCGTAACGCTTGGCTCGCCGGGCACCCAGAATTCTCAGGTGCTTCACTGGCACACCCACTGCACAAAACCAAATCCAAATGTTGCAGACTCCTTTACATACCGCATCTCATAGTAAGAGCAAGAGGCACGCATCAGCAGCGCAAGCCGTGGTCGCTCCACTGGGAAAGATTTCAACATGTGCTTCACTTGATTGAAATCTGTGGAACCTAAAAGTATATCGTACCCAACAGTCCGAGTGCACTACTTCAGTGGAGCTTTTGGGAACGTGTGTTCCGTTGTTCGTAACACACATGTACTTAGTGCGGAAATTGTGCTAGCTGCGGTGCAAGCCACAGAGGGGCCTTCATGGTCACCCTGCCCCTGGACTTTGGGCAATGTTATGCTGTGGGATGGAACTGGGGTTTTGCATGAACAAGCCGTGGGCGGCACAGTGCGGGTGCGAAGGCCTCTCAGAATCTCCGCTGCAGTTTGGGAGCAGCAGCAGCTGGCACAGCTGCGTTGCAGCCAGCCGGCCGCCTGAAGTTGCGTGCACGCTGCGGGTGGGAGAGAGTCGGCAATTCTTCTCGGCAATGGGCAGATGCTTATGTGTCAGAATCTAGGCTACATCTGCTGCACCGTATGACTCACCTACTGCCCAGGTAACAGTAACCACCAATGTTGCAGGAGTTCAGACGGCAAGTGTGATCTTCGCTCTTACGGACGGGGAGCTGCAAGAGGCTCAGTTTTCTTATGCAGAGAAAGAAGTGAGTCATCCCAGCACCTCCTCAGAACACGGGGACACCTGCGGGCAGCCCTGCCCAGCTCCTCAGAGATGCTGAGGGTCTTTAATGCTCCCTGTCACCCCTGTAGGCTGACCGAGCACGGGCGCTTGGGGCGACTGTCTACTGTGTTGGCGTGAAGGACTTCAACGAAACCCAGGTAACGCTGGGCTCTGCTGCCATCCCCGGCTGGAGCGGCCTTGGGCGGGTCCGTCATCCTCGCGTGCGATGCGTGTGGAAGCACAGGCGAGTCCCCGCAGCTGGGAGGACCAGTGGCCTGTGAGCTTTTGGCGTGTGTCTGCGTGTGCTCAAAGTCGTCTTGCAGGTCTGATGCAGCCATGATGGCTGCTTGGCAGCTAGGACAGGGAGCATGAACAGCGCCTCCGGGTGCCTCCTTTCCGTTCCCGGGGCTGGCTCCTCCAAGAGGGGCATTTTGGACTCTTCCTTCATAATGAGCCTCTGGGTTGCTCCTGGCGCTGAGTTCTGCTGCTGCTCGCCTGGTTTTTGGAAGTTCTCTGATGTCTTCATGAGGCACCCTGTGCACACAGGCCTGCCAGGGAGTGTGCGAGTTGTGGAGCTGGGCTTGCCCGTCTCCTTTCTGGGCACTTTAACGTCCACCCCGTGTCGATGATTGCCTGTCTCTGCAGCTCTCGACCATCGCTGATAGCGCTGACCACGTTTTCCCCGTGACGGGAGGTTTCCACGCCCTCAGAGGGACCATTGATTCCGTAAGTGGGAATCTGCAGAGCTCGCTAAAGCTGTCTTGATGTGCTGAACCCATGGAAGAGTTTTCTCGGTTGCAAACGCTGTTCTGTCCATCCTGCAGATCCTCAAGAAGTCCTGCATCGAGATCCTGGCTGCTGAGCCATCCAGTGTCTGTGCAGGAGGTGAGGGGCAAGAGGCGCTGTCACCCAGAAGCAGGGCGCTTCTGCACGCTGCCCATTGCACAAAGACTCTGGGAGGCTTTGCATAGTGAGGCGAAGGGCCGGGCCTCTCCAGGAAGCAAGGCGAAAGCCCAGGCTAGGCCCTTGGCTTTCTGAGAGTCCCGTTGGCTTCTTGGCACAGTGTGCGATCCCTCGCAACTGCTCTCCTCAAATGAGCCAGCCTAGCAGGGAAGGGGTTGAGGAATCGCTCGGGGTGCCGGGACCCTGCAGTCTCAGCTGCTGCCTTGCCATCAGAGCAGTCGCCTGGACCTCCACCTATAGGCCACGCACAACAGAGTAAGTAGTGGGTCTGCTGCCAGGTGTGAGTGGTGACTTGCACGTGGCTGTGGGTGAGCCTCCCCTCCGGCCACCTGCAGGGTGATGCTCACGTGGCTGGTGCAGGGTCAGAGGAAGGGGGAGCAGGGGCCTGGGTGGGCAGCCTTGCCCAGCCCTCCTGCCCTCAATGTGATTGCAGGGCCAAGCGCACTCATAGGTGCGGCTGTGTGGCGGGCAGGGACGGAGGCATCGGGGCTGCGGACATGGTCTTTCCTGTCTTCTGCCCGTAAACCTGAAGATGCGCCTCTGGTGAGGGGGGCAAAGGAAGGGTGCCCACTCCTCTGCCCTGCTCCCAGTTGGTGCAGCCGTGTCCCTAAGAGGAGGAGCGCTGAGTTTCTTAATTCATGTGCGACGCTGGTGGCATCCTACGCATCCTTTTCCAATCCCTGCCTCTGCGTAGGCCGGGTGAATTATGCCAGGATCCAGGCTAAGTCTCAGTTGCCCCAAACAGTGCAGGTTGGCTGCATCCTGGTGCGTTGGATGAGGCTGTCCAGAGTCTGGCAGTCATGCGAGGCTTGGTATTTTCTGACCCACCAATTTGTTGCCTCTGATTTGCAGCCTGGTTTGCAGAGCGGCATCTCGCCGCATCCCTTGATTGGAAGTGACCGAGATGCACAGCCTGCGAAGAGGCTGCCGGTCTAGAGCCGGCGGTCGGGCCTCCATGACGGCGCTCATGGGGCGCTGCCTTGACGGGGGCGTCGCGCTGGATGTGGAATCGGCCGGCTGCCTCGGCTCCCAGGTGCGAGGCGAGCACTCAGCTGCTCATCAGAGCACGGGAGCGGAGTCGACAGCGGCCAGCGCCCACCAGCCCCAGCTGCCCCCTCGCTGCCAGCGCCGCCTGCTCGGCTCCTAGTTGACCTTTCCCCGCTCGCTGTCTTGTCAAAACCAGCAGTCTTGAGTCTGACAGTAACTAAGGAGGAAAAGGACGCCGGCAGAGTCGGGGGCACAACTCAAGCTGCGGTCGCCATTTCTCCAGAACAAAGTCACTTCTGCTGGGGAGGGGCAGGCCACAGCCCCCCGTCGGGGCTCTGGGGGAGGCCCCTGGGCACTGGCGAGGGCCCTAAGTGGACCTCCTCGGCCCCCTCCCCACTGGAAGCCCTCCTGGGCAGGTGGCCGGAGCACCTGGAAAGGCTGAGGGGCTGGAAGCCGGGCCCACAGCCGCCTACCCTCTCTGCTGCCCTTCCCAGCCACCCGTGAGTCATGGCCCCAAAAGTGGCCGAAATGGGCAGGCCGACGGAGGGCTTCCAAATCAGCAGCATCTGCTGGGGGAAGGCCCCCGAGGCCCATGGTGTGTCAGTGCATTCAACGGGGCACTGGGAGTGGTGATGGGGGAAGGCACCCAAATTGGCCGAAAACAGGCACTTTTTCGGTATTTCAGTATAGTGCTAACATGGTGGCTCTTCATGGTTCTGAATGTTTGCAGACTTCTCCTGCCTTGGTGCTTCCTTAGCCTCATAAATGCCCGGCCACCCGTGTTCCCACACTGGCACTGGCGTGTTGCCCTCATTATCGTGTCCGTGTCCTTGCAGAATCCTACCAAGTGGTGGTGAAAGGCAACGGCTTCTATTACGCACGGAATATTGATCAAGTGCTCTGCAGTTTCAAAATCAACAACACGGTCACTCTCAGTAAGTCGCTGGCAGCTCCCGTTCTGTCTGCAGCAAAGCAACAAGAGTCGGGGAGCGCGTCTTCCCCCACCCTGTGCCCTCCAGCTTCCAGCATCTTGCACTGCACTCCTGGCGCTGCTGCGCATCACTCATGATGCCCAGGACTGATGGGAGCAGAATCCCAGGAGACCCGGAGTACACCGGGCCGCTGCAGTGAAAAATGGCGAGGGAGCCCATGGCACACTCGGAAGCTCGAGGAAGAGCCCGGAAGCCGGAGCAACCAGGCCCACCTCTGCTCTCGGCTCCCTTGGCAGCTGGACAGGAGGAGGCCCCCATGTGACCCATGACTCACTGTCCAAAATGGAGCATGCGATCCCAGGTGGTCTGCCTGCCAACCAGGGTGGGGCTGGATCCCCTCCTCCTGAAGGCCGAGAAGGTCAGGGCCAAGCTTCCCAGGCCCAGTTCCCGTCCGAGGAGGCGCTGCCGTGAAGGAGGGTGGGGCAGGCAAGGCGGAGGGGTGCCTGGCCCCCTTCCACATGAGCACTTTGGGGATGAAGGGTAGACCCCCCTGGCCTTGCTCCAATAAACCCGCACCCTTGTTAGGTCTAGGCCGGTCCTTGGACACAGGCCTCTGGGGGCTCCTTCTCCTTGCCCAGTGCCCCCTGCTTCCAGGGGGGCCGTGTCCCCCCACAGGGTCCACTGCCTCATGGCGTCACACGCCGTCTCCATTTTGTCCCCCAGATGAACGCCCAACCGTGGTCCAGGACACGTACCTGCTCTGCCCTGCGCCAGTGATGGATGACGTCGGGCAGTGAGTAGATCGGGCTTTCCGTGTCCCCTCCCCACTTGCATCCTGCATGGTCGTCTTCCGAGCCGTCAGGCTCCAGACGCCTGAGCCTTCGCTGTGCTGCCTCCGTCCGCTTGCGGGAGGCTTTGGGAGGTCAGCAGGACCCTCTTCCGAGCAAGTGGCGCAGAACTGGACTGCGGGCGGCGTGCAGGCATGATGTGGCTCCTCCGTGGGCAGTGAGCCCGTGGCAAGGGACAAGGAGGCGAAGGGAGCGGAAAAGGGAAGGCCGCACGATCGGGGTCCCTTATTTATATGATGGGATTTTGGCAGCGGCTCAAACCAGGAAGGGAAGGAACTGGGGAACTAGCAGAAGGGAAAGCAGTCCAGACTGGGGGCAGGAAGGAAGTGGGAATGGGGGCAAGTCACCGAAGAACAAACGGAGGCGCCTGAATCGGAAGAGGCCGGGCGAATGGAGGAATATCGAGCGAAAGGACGGAAGAGACGGGAAGGAGCCTGTGATGCTTGAAGCTCCGGCCCAGGAGCATAAAGAGGGACTGTGGAGAACAGGCCCGAAAATCATGGAGAAACAACGTGAAGTCAGGCTAAGGGAAGAGGCGGTGCAAAAAGCTGCACCGGGCAACCCTCCGGACAGGACCACCAATCGACCAGGGAGTGGGCCTCACCGCACTTGCAAACTGCTTCCAAGTTATCCTCAACACTGGAAGCAAGCCGAACGATCCACATAAACAATCCCAAAAATGATAAAAACAGCAGTTCAGCAGAACAACCCTTCCGTGATTCTGCAAAGTTGTCAGCAGCCTGCTTTCCCGGCGGTTTTAATGCGGTCTCTCTGTGCCCTAGGGTGGTTTTCCTGCAAGTCAGCATGAACAACGGGCTGACGTTCGTCACCAGCTCCGTGAGCGTCACCAGCACGCGCTGCGTAAGTACAGCCCATGAGGCCCTCCAGAAAAGTGGGGGGGAGGGTGGGAAGGGGCACGTCCTGGGGGCAGAGGGGTGCTGCGTGTGGCCCTGGTGGTTCCCCTCTCGGGCTGCAGGCCCACGGAGCTGGGCCCACGGCGCCGTCCTCCAGGCAATCACGGGCCACTCTGAACTGCCAGCAGGCAGCGCAGCGCAGCGGAGGCAGAGGCAGAGGCCCACTCGGGTGCCCAGTGCTGGGTGGCCTGGCCTGGCCCCCTGGAACTGGGGGCAGAGCAGGGGGCACTGGAGAAAGGGCGCACAGTTTCTTCTTGGCTGGTATTCTCCCCCTTCCCTTCACTCTTCTCGATCAGTACCTTTCCTTTCCACATCATTTGCAGCCTCCACCAGCTTAGCCTTCCCTCTCTCTCTTTACTGGGAATGGTCTGCTTGACTCACCCTCACTGAGCATCTGTTTTCTTACACGGTAAGTCGCTTGATGCCCCTCCTGGCCTCTCCTTTGCTCTCTTTCACCTCTGGGCGTCTCTCCATCTCTGGGACATATTTTCTCAAGCTGCAGCCTTTGTACTTTGAACGGACTATATTTCTTCCACAACTTTAATCCAGAACCTTGATGTTTTTGTACATTTAAGGACTGATTGCATGGGATGGGGGCCGCACAAGAGGAAGCCCTTGAAAGACTTTCTGGCCTTTCATTCCAAAGGCAAAATAGGTGTTTAAGGGGCTTTTCAGGGACTTCCAGCTTTCCCCTACCATGGGACTCACTCACTTCTGGCTATACAATGAAATGTAGGAAAAGGACAAGGGTGATGGCAACAAAAATGCATGTGTGGGAAGGCCACTGCGGCTGAGCGGTCACACAGTTAAACTGGCACACAGAGGGAGACTTGCTTTGAAAACACAGCCCACCTTATCTCTGAGGGATCCGGGGGCTTCGGAGAAGTCTGCTCTGCAGCAGCTTAAAGCACCCTTTCAAGCGCTGCTCCTGGCTGACCTGGGTATCTCTGTCCTGCTTGCAGCACCACGGAACAGTCCTCTTCATCGCACTCCTGGTTCTCTTCCTGCTCCTGGCCTTGGCGCTCCTCTGGTGGTTCTGGCCACTCTGCTGCACGGTGGTGAGTGGGTGTGTTGCACCGGGCCAAGTGGCCTCCTTGGCAGGCCCATTTCGGAAGGGAAGACACCCCCCCCCCACACACCGTTTGGCCTGCATGCTTGGCCGCTGCAGAGCCAATGCACCAGCGGGGGAGTGTCCTCAGAAGGATGGAAGAGCAGCCCTCACAACAGATGCTTCTGCTAGGAGAGGGGCCCATGGGTCCAGCCACTTCTGGGCAGCCCTGCGGCAGCCCGGGCAGGAACCCTGTGGGCCGACCCAGCGGCTGCTGACAAGGGCCTTGCACCAGTCGCAGGGGGCAGTGGCTTCCTCTGAAGGGTGTCTGTGTTCCTGGGTATTAGTACGTGAGGGACAGGCAGGGCTGCCTGCCCTTCCTCGGGGCAGGTGGAGGGCAGCCCCTACAGCAGGGACGGCAGGCGCCAGGCTTTTGGAAAGCCAGTGTCCCAGGGATCGCTGAGCAGGGCGGGGTACAAAAGAGGCGATTGGAATCCATGTCCTGGGTGCCACTGAGCAGCTTCTGGGTTGTTCTTTTTTTTTGGAGTAAGTTTTATTCTTAATAAGCCCAAAAAAAAAAAAAAAGAAACTAAAAACAACATCAGTCATCGAGAACATCGGACCTGCTGGGTCAGCCCCCCCACATTTTTTTCTTTTTATGTTAAACTATAAACATATTTAAATCTGTGCATAGTCCCGTTTCTTGTTCCTGGATTGTTCTGAAGAAACATATTTGAGCAGAGCCCACTGGCATCCCACACAGAAGTCCTTTCCTGGGCTCCTGGAGTGTTTTTCCATTCTCGCAGCTTAATTCAGCAAAGCAAAGTTTACGGCATCTGAGCAACTGGCCATCATCCAGGGTCACAACTGCCAGCCAACTCTCAAAAGTTGAATGCTTTCCTTCACATTCCCTGCATTTTGTCATGTGCATCTGCAAAGCATGTAAAAAAATCTAGATGTCCTCGAAGATACTTATTTGTGAGTACTAGGCAATAAAACAAACCCTTACAAGAGGTTAGCTTCTCTTCAATAATTTTAACAATGGAGGAATGTATTTGCTTCCGAGATCATTGTGGACAGACACGTCTAGGCAAGGAGGAACAGTCCCTTCCGCTGACATGCAGTTGCTGCCACACGCTCTGTCCATGCTTGGGGGCCCTCATGCTGCCGCCTGATTGCCAAGGGAAGGACATCTGACCTTGCCGCGGAAAGGCTGGGCAGCTCACAGGCCATGACGAGTGTGTGTGTTTCAGGTCGTCAAGGACCCGCCCACCCGGCTGCCCCCTGAGCCCGTAAGTACCTCACTGCGCATTGTGAGTACCCTGAAACAGGGCTGTGGCCGGAAGGACAGCTGGGGTGGGATCCTGTCACTTGCCGAGGGCAGGCAGGCAGGCAGGCAGGCGTGTGGAGCTGGGAGCGGAGGCCTGCCGCGGTCACATCCCCAAACGCCCACCTCAGTGGGGCAGGGAAGCCAGCCCTCTCCCCGGCCCACCCCAGCACGCGTCTCTCTTCACAGGAGTCGGAAGATGAGGACGGGCTGCCGAAGAAGAAGTGGCCCACTGTGGATGCCTCCTACTACGGTGGGAGGGGCGTTGGCGGGATCAAGCGGATGGAGGTGCTTCCCTTGCGTTGCCGTCCCCACCGCGGTGCACCATCCGTGCCACTGGACTTGTGTGCAGGCCGCTCCCTGGAGGAGCAGCTCAGGCCGTCTCCGCGTGTGCGAGAGACCACAGAGTCACAGAGTCCCAGGACTGCGGTGCTGGAAGGGGGCCGACGGGCATCAAGTTCACACAGTGGATTGACATGGGAGTGGGGGACACGGCCTCTGCCAGATCTGCAGGGCGTTTGACGGCCCCGCTGAGCCCTCATCCGGTTTTGGAGGAGGGTTGCTGTTTAATGCAGTTGAATTATAATGGGTCAGTCAGGCTGGCATGCACCGCGTCCTGCCAAGCCCTGTGTGCATGCTCAGATGCATGGAAACTGATGCTCAGTTTGCAGACAGTCTCTCTCACTCACTCACTGCTGTAGAGGGAAAAAAGGGGCGCATGGAGTTAAATGGCGAGGAAATACCGCAAGTACCTTCTGCAGCATTTCATCCGGATATTTTTCCAGTCAAAACCAGCTGCCTTTTCCCCTGCTAGTTCACAGTGTCTTGTCGCAATCAGGTGAGATGGGGTGGCAAAGGGTCGACGGAGGAAGGCGCGAAACTGGAGAAGCCGAAAAATGCCGTTGTCAGACTGCCAGAGCAAGAGTATGAGCCCTGGGAACCCAAGCCAAAGAAGTGCGGCCTGCGGAAGCCGCCCCCGCCGGGCGAGTGGTACGCTCCCATCAAGGTAGGGCATACGCTGGATAATGCAGAGAGAAGTCGCGAGGCTCCCTGGCCAGAACTTGTTTTGATTTTTGTTTTTCAACTCCATAAGCATTACAGGAGCATCCAGACATAAGCATGCAATGCTAACCCCAGTCTTTCCCCCTCCACCCCCGCAGATACTCCGTGTGTATATACTTGGTTCCAGGAAGGGGGGTCACGGTGAGGAGGCGTGCGCAGCATCCCGGCTGGAGGCAGCCATGGGCTGCTCTCCCTCCAGGGCGGCTGCCGTGCCAGGGCTGGGGAGCAGGGGGCCGTGCCGCCCCACCTGGGCCCACGAGGAGGAGACGTTCCTCGGCAGCAGGTGGAACCACACCTGAGGAAAGGCGAGGCACCTCGGCGCGCTTCCGCTGCTTCTACTGCAACTTGACGGTGCTGTTTTGAGCCAGCACTGGCCAAGGCTCATGGGGGTTGTAATCCGAAGCGACTGGAGGCACTGGGGGCCCGCCCAGGCCTCTAGGCCTCCCAGCATTTTCAGGCCACTGTGGCAGCCAGTCAGCCACAGTTCGGCACCCAGCTGCTCTTGTGGATACGGCAGAACGGCCGTGCTTGTCGTTGCAGGGCAAGCTGGATGCCATCTGGGCCCTCATCCGACGCGGCTACGATCACGTCTCTCTTCTGAGGCCGCAGCCAGGAGAGCAGGTAAGAGGCTGTGCCGGCCCATCCTTGTAGTCAAAGCAGCCCTCTCTGTTCGCTGCCTGTTTCCCAGGGACAGTCCTCAGCTAGGCTTTGGTGCTGCCGCAGAAGGAGTCTGTGTGGCTCCAAATCGCACTGAGGCTGAAGGGCATCCTGGGGCCAAAGGACTGCAGGTGAGCGGAGCCGCTGCGTTCTCAGCAGCTCCCATGTGAGGGCCGCTCGGGCAGGCACAGGCAGCAGCAGGGGCCACCCTGAAGGCTCCTCCTCTCCCTGAACACGCTCATGGGCTGCCTGGTCACCTGGCTGGAGGCGTCCATGTGGGGAGAGGATCACAGGTGGACCAGGGGCAACAAACACCCCTGTGCACTTGGGGAAGGTTGCAGGAAGCCCACTCCATAGGGGCCGTCCTGTCCATGGATCCAGAAGATCCAAGCGGCATCAGGCCAGTTGTGTGGACCCCCTTCCTTGAGAGTCGGGGGGTCACCCCGACCCCGGGGGTCCAGGAACTCACGGATGAGTCTGATTCTTGGCTCCATTTTAACGGGGCCTCAGGTCTGGGCTCCGCTCCAAGCTGCGTCTGTGCCGTGTGCGAGTGGCTGGATGGGGGGGGCCATGGCGGCACCATGAATTCCCCGCCGTATTCTGTACCAGGAGCTGGACTTGGTGGAGGCGGGGAATGTCCAGAGCACGACGGGGAAACGCGGTCCAGCTCCTCCCTCGTTCTCTGCCAGTGCTTGTTCGCAGCTCCTGCTGAGGCGTTTGTTGAGAGCTCGGGCTGATCACTCCGCTCCAGGGATGGCGGGCAGCTGCTGACGGGCGCCCTCGTTGGCCACACTGCCCAGGGGGTGCTCAGGGGGCAGTCGACGCTGAGTCTCCATGGCTGCGGGCGGGCGGGCGGGCAGACCGCCACCCGTCCCCGTCCATCTCTGGAGCCGGTCAGACGGCAGCCAAGGGAGAGGGGCCCCCAGTCTCTGGCGTGCTGGGCGACATCTGTGGTCGGGAGGGGAGGAGAGGGGAAGCCATCCGGGGCTCCCCGAAGGGGAACAGGCAGGAGACGGGTGGCTGGTGGAGGCGGGCGCAGGGCGGGGAATCCAAGGGGCCTCAGAGGGAGGAGGCGGCCAGGGCCACGCGCTCTTCCCTGGAACTGTGGGACGAGTCGGAGCTGAGGACTCTTCTGCGTCTAGAGTTAGCCAAGCAGGAATAGGTCTGCATTTGCCGCAGTAAAGACCTCCAGAAGGGCTTCCAGCCCTAGAAGTGGCCGCGGGTACGGCGGGGCTTGGCGGGGCAGCGTGCAGGCCAGCTGGAGCAGTCGGACGGGCCATCCTGCCCGGTGTCCCTGAGCCATGGGTGAGCCGCAGCTGTCGCTTGCAAACCAAGAAGAGCCGGGACTCCCCGCTGGGGCCCCCACCTGCTCTCTCTCGCCCGCCGGTCGCAAGCTGCAGACGCAGGAAGGCTGCTTCACCAGGACGCGACATCGGCAGCCCAGAGGAGAGCAGAGGCCGGGCAGCGAAGGAACACCGGCAAGTGCCCCGGGGGCAGAAGCCTCCTCAGCCTGAGAGCAGCATACCTTCCCAACGCGCCTTTTGCCAGCTTGAATCATGGCCGGCTGGCCTGCCTGCCTGCTGCCTTTTGTGGATAAACGTTTGGTCCCAGTGCTTCACAGCAGATTCTCACGCAGACACGGGAGAGGATCAGCGCGTGAGGATGGTGCTGCTGCGGGGCTGGCTGTCCTCCCTGGAAGCCCACTCAAGCGAAGGAGGGGCAGCACCTGGCAAGTGGCAAGCTGAGGGGGCCACCTCTCTAGCAGCTCTCACTTCTGAGGGGCCCTTTTCTGTGGCATTCCTGCAATTAGAAGGGTGCCTTCCGGACAAAAGCTGTCTTTTCCAGGTCTTTTTGCGAGACCTGCTCAGTTTTGACTGGAAAAAGAGTTTTACTTCCTCTGTGTGATTTTTATGTTCTCCTGTCCCTGGCATGCATAATTTTATTGAAAATGATTATCAAAATACTCGGAGGCAGTTTGAAAGGAGCGGTCATCGACGGCATCGCCACTGAGAGCTGACTTCAAAGCCCAGGAGGGCCCTACAGGGGCCGAGGAGCGGCCTGCCCGCCAAGCTCGCTGTCTCCCATGTCGGCCAACTCAGTCACCCAGGGAAGCCCCCGAGGGGCACCAGTGCACCCCACCATGCTCCTCTGCAGTGGGCTGCAGAAGACTCCTACCCCCAGTGATGGGGAGTCACCAGGACCAGTAGCCATTGACCAATAGCCTTCTCTTCCAAGAGGGGGAAGACGCCTCCAAGACCTGTCCAAGATGGTGGCTACCGCTACCTCTTGTGGAAGCAGGTGAAGCAGCTGTCCCAAATTTTCTACTGCTCAGCATGGAATGATCCCAGATTTCAGCATTATGAGGAGGGGGAGCCATCACATCCCCCTTTTTGCTCACCTTTTTCTAAACGGATAGCCCCAAGTCTTGTAGCCTTCCCTGCTGGTGTTTTTCAGCTCATCTGCAAAGTTGAATTTTGATCTCTCGAAGTCTCATCTGCTGGGAATATTCCCAAGCTAACAGTTGCAATTCAGGCTTCCCCCAACCATCTTTTGCGAGGGAAGGTCCTGCTAGGAGTGCTGAGGTGACTGGGCTGGGTGTGCTTCAGTCATTTCAACTCAGCCGCTTTTCCAGGAGAAAGGCAGTGCTTGGCCTTTAGATTACTGTCTGACAAAGCAAGTGCTGCGGCAGAGACTGGCAACAGCTGATGCTGCCCATCACTTTACCCGAAGTGGAAGTAACGCAATGCGATCTCAGGATCCCTTTTGATTACAGTCTCAGAATACGTCTGCGATGGGTGCTTGAGGGAGGCAAAGTGCAACAGAGCTGATGCTCGGCAGCCGTCTTCACAAGCAGGTGCATTCATTCCTGTACGAAGCCACACATTCAGTTTTTTGAAATTGGCATTAGCAGAGGTAAAAAGGCTGGTTTTTATTTACAAAGCAATCTGAAACATTACAGATGTGTCCTTGTCGACTTCAGTTAAACTGGTGCTCTTCACGTAGCCCTGACTTCTCCTGACTTCCTCGCACCAACGTGCATCAGAGCAGTGTCAGTCCATTTTAATGTAAAAAATCATTAAGGATAGAGCTCAGTGCATCCCATTCCTGTAGCAAGGCCAGGATGCTTTGAGGAGGTCCTGCCAATCAGTTCTGGGGCCAGACAGCTGGCACAGAGTGGCCGCACGAGGACCTCAGGCCTGTCCATCTGAAAGTTCCCAGGCCTTCAGCAGTCCGGATCCTGGTAGGTCAGGCAGATCTCTGCGGCTGTTGTGAGCAGTGGAAGCCGCTGCCGTCTCAGAGGGGAGGTCAACTGGACAGCCTGTGTGCTTCAGAAGGATGCGTGGTCCCCACACCTTGCAGAGAAAGTCCACGAAGAGCAATGCCCCTTCGTGGATTCTCTGGGTCTCGTGTCTGATGCGTTGCCACGGCTGCACAAAGGGTTGGGGGTCTGGTCCGGGTGCAGCGAGACTACCAGCTGGCATTCCCTGCCGTGCACATGACTGTTGCGAGTGATACCGGCAGCAAGAGCGTTACAGGGTCTGCAACAAATAATCTTCTGCCTTTTCGCTTGCACAGGGCCGATGCATAAATTTCACCAGAGTGAAGTCCGATGGGACCGTCATCTCGTACAGCCCGGCTCAGCAGCCTCCAGAGCGGCTCACCGTCAGCCACGCTGTGGGACACGCACCCCCTCCGGAGCCAGCACAGCTCCCTCCCCGCAGGCAGCCACCCCACGGCCCTCCCCCTGCACGGCAGCCCCCGGGGCCGCCCCCATCACGGCTTCCTCCTCCGCTTCTTGCCTAGGAACCGGGAGCGCCTTGACGCAGTTCTTCTCAGAGCCCAGCACGAGAAGTCTGGGCTGGATGCCGAATTTGTTGCTGGTCAGCAAAATCAAAGCAAACTTCCAGGTGTCTGTTGAGAATGTTTAACTATTTTTATGCCACATGTACCATAAAAATATTCCTTGCTTTCTTGGAGCAACTGGGCCTAGGACAACATTAGCAAAAATAGCTAGCAGGGTGAGAGCTAACCTGATGCATGTGCTAGACCTCCGTGCCCATCGTATGTCAAGGGTCGGATGAAACGTGCCCTCGGCCAGCCCAGCAGGAAGTGGCCCCGCCGTCCCCTGTGATACGAACGTGGCCATCCCCGTCAGCACGCTTCGATCCGTCATCCAGGGCCTTCACGGCAACTTGCCCCGCTGTGGCGCTGACCCGGGAGCTGCCTCCGGGGCCAGTGGGGAGCGGCACAGTTCACACGGCGCCTGCAGGCCCTTCGGAGCGAGGCTTCGTGTCAGCCATGGCCAGGAGCCTGTTCCGAGAGGCTGAACGGATGCCCACTGAGCCTCCGGTGTCACCGTCGCTTCCCACAGCCCCGGCAGGGAGGGCCCTTCCTGAGCCAGGCAGACTGGCAGCGGCCTTCGAAGCAGTACTTGCCACCCGGTAGCCGCAAGCAAGAGAGCAGCGCCCTCAAGGGAACGCCCAGCTCCTGTTCCCCAGGGGAATTGCAGTCCCGCCACCTCACTCCTGGCCCCAGCAGCTCCTGGCTTTGGGGTGCATTTGACGGAAAGCACTTGCTTCCACGTTCCTCCTCCTCTGACTGGGGAGTGACCTTCCCGGCTGCTGCCAAGTGGATCCACGCACTGAGCTCATTTATGCAGGGTTGCCAAGGCGCCCCCACACGCCCTTTCCTCTGTGCAGCAGTGCGGTGTTCGCACCAGGCCTCCGCCACCCTCCCACGCAACCTGCGGTGAATCGGGCCTTCTAGCATCTGTGCTCGCAAGCAGCGGTGGGGCGTCAGCAGGGAGCCCTTTGCATGTGCTGCCTGGCTCTCCACACAGCCCGGGTGACTTTCGGCTGGCCAGAAAGCAATGACTGGAGCTGTCAGGTTGAGGCATAGTTTCCAAGTCAAATGCAGAGTGAAGAGATGGCGCCAAGCACGTTGGCAGCAAAAGAGACATCTGCAGCTGTCAGGCAGCCTCATCTTCCGCTCTCCTGCTACCGCAAACGACATGGAGATGCTTCCATGATGTTTAGTCTGATTAAGCCTTCAAGAGATGGCTTAATCCGAGGTGCATGCAGAGTGGTGTGGCTGCAGGTTTGGGATCCCCTTGGAAGGGATGTTCCTGCAAGCTGCCCCAACCACCATCGCTGTGCAGCTCATGGGTTCACTTCTGCTGTGCCATTGCCGGCTCTGGCGAAGGGCTGAGGGGAACCTCTTGCCCAGAAGGGCTGCTTAAACCCAGTTCAAGTCAGAGGACTATAAGCAGCTAAGCGCAGGATAGTATAGCCCTCCCTTCAAATACTGAACTGCCTGGGAGAGCTCTGTGCATCACACCTATGGGTGCTGCGCCTGCGCAGTGCCTGTAACCGGGAAGATTCGAAAGCTTAATGGTTTTGGCAGGAACTCTTCCCCCCATAGCATAAGAAGGCGGAGTGCCCGCCAGTTCCCCAGTCTTCTGGCAACCGCTATTCACTGTGCCTTGAGCCTTTCGTCTCTCAGTCCGTAGCTATATCTCGATCCCCTTTTGGCCATTGTTCTTCTATTCTCTTAGCTTTCTTGTAAGATTTCCAAGTTATTCATTCCCCCCCCCCCGCGCCACATTAGAAGTTTCTTCCAATTCCCCCTTTTTTCCCCATTCCCCCCAATATATATACAGTTTATTCTCTTCTTATATTTCTCTACTTTACTATCTTCTTTCGTCTCAATGGCTCAGCGTGCAGCTTTCTGCAAGTGTCCCCAGTGGGGGGCCAAGGTGTCCCCCACTGATCTGCATGACCTGGGCCCTTTTTGCCTTGCAGAAGGTTGCAGGACGGGTACGTGTGGCCATTGCCAGACCTTCACCAAGCAGGCACGAAGAAACCGGGAGAGCCACCTGCGCAGGCTCCTCCGGGAACAGGCCTTGGCCGCATCTGATCCACTGGCAGCCCAACCGCTGTGCAGCCCCCGCTTCGGCTGCCCCTCCGCCCCGCCCATCGGCTGAGGGAGCTGCTCCTCTAAGTCTACTCACAAACAAAAGGAGAAGAGGAAGCGCAGTGGATCCAACAAGTCCCCGGGCCATAAGAAGCCTAAGGAGGACAGGGCAGACAAGATGGCCCATATGACCAAGAAGGCCGACCAGCCCCGTCACCGTGATTCGGGATTGTCTGCCCCGTCGGTCCTGACGGCTGTGTCGCTACTGACACTGACCAGCCCAGCTCTGCAAGTGGCTGTGCAGGTGACTCCACCAGGGTCCCCGCAATGGGTCGCCCCTTTGGCCCTGTCTTCACCAGATCGTCAGGTGGCCGCCATACCGAATCGATTTCCGACGAAGAGATCCGGACTCTCCTCCGATGGCTCCTCCGATGGCATGCTTGGCCACCCGCAGCCTTCGCCTGAGGTTTCTCTGAGGGGCCCACCTCAGCAGATGCAGCACCAGCAGCATGCTTCTACCCGTCCTTCCGGAGACTGGGTGCAAGTGCCATGTGGGTCCCCCCACCGTGAACCATGGGGCGACTATGCACCCGATGGATATTATCCATCGGTACGCCAGTGTACACTGTCTCCAGTCCCGAGGGACGCTCCATGGACATCCACAGCGGTTCAGACCAGGCGCCCTTCCTTGCTGACCGACCCCTCCTCCAGCCCTCCGCTCCATTACGATTCGGAGTCAGAGGATTTGGATGCAGCATCGTCCGTGCCAAACGCAGTGATCGCTACACAGGGTCCCCGCTCACCCGAGGAGTCGTATTTGACGTTTGGGGAACTGATGGCGAGATTGGCGAGGTCACTGGAGATCGAGGCTCAGCACCGCTTTGATCCCACCAACAATTTCTAGAATATCGTGAAGAGAGAGCAGTCCACCCCCATCGTTCTGCCACTCATAACAATGCTCCGTCAGGCGATGATGGAATCGTGGAAGTTCCCCAGCCAGCCGCAGCTGACTTCACAGTGATATGAATCTATGTATTGAGTCCAAGAACAGGACATTCCATTTCTCGTGGAGTCATCCCAGGGTCACGAGTCAAGAGAACACTCTACTGCTCACAACAAGGAAGGGTGAAAGGTTGACATGATGACTCGCCATATTTATGCCGCCACAGGTCTCAGGCTCCGGATCTCCAATTATGAGGTGACGCTGGCTCGCTACCAGTATTTCCTCATGCAGAAATGGGAGAATGTTGCAGTCTCGCTTCTGGAGCAGCAGAAGGACCTGGCTGGCATCTTCACCAAGGAGGCAATGCGGGTGGCAATTCAACAGCTCTCTATGGCGAGGTATCATGTCGACTGTGACCCGAGGGCCCTCGCGGGTGCTGGAGCCTCCACAACTACAATTTTCTGGATGGGACCCAGCGCTGGATGGAGAACATGCCCTTCGATGGCTCTGGGCTCTTCAGTGCCAGGACGGACCACAAACTCAGGACCATCCACGAATTCTGCAGTGCAGCTCATTGTATGGACATTCCTCATCAATCCAGGTGTAAGTGGTCCTACTGATACCAACCACACCCTCAGTTTCCTGGCCGGCAGCGGTTCTAGCCTCGTCAGCAGTGCCAAAAACAACCAGCACAGCGCTATCAGCAGAGCCATCGCCGCCCAGATTCTGATAAGCACCAGCGCTGACGGGTTGAGCGAACCTTCTCTCCTCTCCTGAACCCACCCTCCCCTCTTCCTTTCGGGGATCAATTGCAAAGTCGACTCCCCATTTGGGAGTCCATCACATCTGATCAGTGGGTTTTATCCATCGTGGAGCACAGTTAACAGAATCGAGTTTGATACTGTACCCTCATCGGGACCAATCCAATATACGACTCCATCGTCGGTCCTCAAAGACAGAGTTCAACAGCTTCTTCGTAAAGGAGTGATTCGACAACTCTCATGCTCCGAGGGGTTACACAGATCCTCCCTCGCTCATCTAGCACTGAGACTTTGGGACTGGTGCATCCCAAGGGAAATCGCCCTCCTCACCGTTCACCTCGCTGGCACCAACAACGAGGAGGCAGACGCCCTCAGCACACAGATGTCAACAATCCAAGAAAGAGAGTTGGATCGTCAGGTCTGTCACCACCTTTTTCAGACATGGAGCCTTTTTCAGACATGGAACCATAGACCTATTTGCCACTCACTGCAAAGCTCACTGCTCCCAAGTAGGGATTGGTGCTGGCTTGAGGGGGGACGCTCTGATGATTCCATGGATGAACACATTCTTCTATGCGTTCCCTCCGATACCACTCATTACGAGAACTCTTGCCAAGATCACCCTTGACGAGGCTCGGGGAATTCTCGTCACTCCCTGGTGGCTTCGCCAGCCATGGCTTCCTACCATTCTCCGTCTGTCAGACAACACCTTTCAGCGACTGCCTCTCATTCCTCATCTCATAACTCAGCAGAACGGGGCAGTACGGCACCCGGACCTTCATTCGCTCAATCTGACAGCCTGGCTTATTCAATAGGTCCTGCTACCCCTCGGTACTGACAGTACCGTCGGATTCGACACCGGCCCGGTGGTGTCTGGACACAGCTGTTCATCCTTCTATGATACCAACATCTACTCCATCGGACTCGAGCGCTCTCCATCCTGATATTCAATTCATTCTCCAGTCTGCACTAAGACCTACGACTCGTTGCTCATATGCGGCTAAATGGAAGTGTTTTACATCTTTGGCTGAAACCAACCACTTTATTGCCCATTCAGCTTCTATTGAGAATGTTCTTCAATTTCTATTGTCCTTACACCAGATGGGACTTAAACCTTCGTCCATTAAGGTTTACATTGCTGCGATTTCTCACTACCATGGCCAGGTGGCCGGCTCATCAGTATTCCCTAACGTCCTTATTCGTTGATTCCTTAGAGGCTTACAGAATCTCCAGCCACCAGTTAGATCAATCATGCTGACATGGAGCTGTTCCGTTGTCCTTCAAGTGCTCACCAAACCTCCTTTCGAGCCCTTGGCGACTACCGACCTACGTCTCTTGTCATGGAAGATGGCCTTCCTCATTGCAGTCACATCAGCTACAAGGGCCAGTGAACTCTACACGCTTCATATACATCCTCCTTACCTCGATTTTCACAAAGAGAAGGTCGTTCTACGTACTGACCCTGCATTCCTTCCGAAGGCCCTGTCGCTGTTCCATGTCAATCAGGACATTGTCTTACCGGCCTTTTTTTCTACTCCGTCTACACCTGTGGAGCGCTCACTACACTCCCTTGATGTTCCTCGAGGCCTCGCCTTCCACAGGTCTCGTACAGAATCTTTTCACATTTGTTGTTGTTAGTCGCGAAGTCGAGTCCGACCCATCGCGACCCCATGGACAACATTCCTCCAGGCCCTCCTGTCCTCCACCATCCCCCGGAGTCCACTCAAGCTCACACCAACCACCTCAGTGACTCCATCCAGCCACCTCATCCTCTGCCGTCCCCTTCTTCTTTTGCCTTCTATTGTTCCCAGCATTAGACTCTTCTCCAGGGAGTCCTTCCTTCTCATTAGGTGGCCAAAGTATTTGAGTTTCATCTTCACTATCTGGCCTTCTAAAGAGCAGTCAGGGTTGATCTCCTCTAGGACTGACTGGTTTGATCGCCTTGCGGTCCAAGGGACTCGCAGGAGTCTTCTCCAGCACCACAACTCAAAGGCCTCAATCCTTTTGCGCTCAGCCTTCCTTATTGTCCAGCTTTCACAGCCATACATTGCAACTGGGAAAACCATAGCCTTGAGTATACGCACTTTTGTTGGCAGGGTGATGTCTCTGCTTTTAGGAGACGCCTTTTCATCAAGTACTCCGAACATGACAAAGGGCCCCCCGTCGGGTCCCAAAGACTCTCCCAGTGGATTGTTCAGACCATCCAGCTGGCATATCAACTCTCTAAACTAGACTCGCCTGTCGTGCCCAGAGGCCATTCCACGAGGGCTGTGGCGACTTCCTCCACCTTCTCTGCTGGCATCCCGCTCCGTGACATTTGCAAGGTGGCCACTTGGACCACCCCTTGCACATTTGCCAGGCATTATCGCCTCGATGTGCATGCCAGGCAGGATAGCTCCTTTGGTCGCGCAGTCCTCTCTTCTGTTCTTCAGTGACGACACCGTCCTGTCTCCAGGTTTGGTAAGCTTGCTAGTCACCCATATGTGTGATGCACAGAGGCCACAACGAAGAAAGGCAGGTTGCTCACCTGTAACTGTTGTTCTTCGAGTGGCCATCTGTGCATTCACACAACCCGCCCACCAGCTCCACTTGGTGTCAGTGACTGGGTTTTTATGGTACCGTGTTCCGCTTGGTTACGGATCCATGGGGTGTGTCTTCGTGTACATATATACTTACCTGGTGTGTCTTACACACACTTTAAACATTTGGTGTGTAATGCTTTTCGCTTCCGATTGGGAGCGAACAGCCGGTCTTCAGTAGACTGGGGAAATGGCGGGCACCCTGCCTTCTTACACTGTGCGGGGAGGGGCGCGGAGTCCCCACTAAAACCATTAGGCTTTTGAATCTTCCCAGCTACAGGCACTGTGCAGGAGAATTGGAGGTGAGCAGAAATGGGTCGAAGAACGAGTTGCAGGTGAGCAACCTACCTTTTTCTGTGATGCTGGATCAGGCAGCCGCGCTCTCCAGGTTTGCTTTTTGGCTCAGCCTTGGGCTGCAAGCCTCCGGGATGGGGGACCAGGCACGGCCCTTGCGCTGCAGCTATTTGCTGCAGCCCATGCCATTTCCTCCCCCTTTTGCTGCTGCTTTGAAGTCCTTTCCCTGCTCCAGTTTCATTCTAGCCCATCGGGAATCACACCCTGGATGTGGCAGCATTGCAAGGCCATGTTGAAAACCAGCCCTTAGAGCAAATCAAGTCTGTTGGGAATCAGAGCAGGCCTTTCTGGAGAGTGTAGACTTAGCTCCTCCTACGTTGGCCGGTCTCTTGCTTCTAATGAAAATGCTTATGACTCTCCCCTGTGATGCGGCCCTACCAGGAAAGGCATCAAAACAGCTCGTGTGCCGAGTTTTGCAGTAACAAACAGCCTGCAGATCTTGGGGAGCTGAACGCAGGGCAGCACCTCCCATTTCTGGGCTTGTTCACAGAGAGGCTGCAGTTCAGCTCAGCTGCTTATATCCTGACTCCTGACAGATTTAAACAGCCCCTGGTGCAAAGGATCGCACCCTTCATGTACTGGAGTTGCCCTCAGTCTGTTGACAAAGTGAACTGGCCACGCCTTTCCAGAACAGCATGTTTAATTCAAGACAAAAACTGGTCAGTTTCTGTACATAGCACAGGTTGCATGTGGAAGAGATGGCATACCTTCTTATTTACTGCTGGACAGTCAAATCAGTTATTAAACAGTATTGGAGGCGAACAGATGCTCAAGGCCGCAAATAGAATCGGTGCACCTGTGGAACACTCTCCACTTTGTTCTCAAATGAGTCTCCAGCTTTGAGGTGGATGAGGGGAACTATCCGGGTCCTTTTCTCCCGGGTTCAGGAGCTCCACACTCCCGATGCTGCATTATGCCGTCTTGTTCAAAGCCCCGTGTCACCGTGAGGGCGAATCAAGGAACATGTCTCAAAGATACAGAGAGCGATAGCATTGCACCAAAAGACATAGTGAGGCCTTGTAAGGAAGGCGTATTGGTGGGAATAATGGCCTGGTGAAAGGGTTTGAACAACACGGAAGCTGTTAGGATACATTTTGTCTCGGGAGATTAACAGAGGATTGATGGCAGCGAGTCGAGCGCTGTCCGTGTTGCATGCAGCTTTCTGCAACAGACAAAATACTTGCCTGTGTTTGCAGCGCTCACACCTCTGCAGGGTCAGCAGTGGCTGCAGGAATCCCTGCAGGTTTCGGAGAATGTGTAAGGAAATGCTCATAATCCAGACTTCATGTACTCCACCTGGATTTAAAACAGCAATAAAACTGCTAAAGACATGACAGCCTGTCAGGACGCATTATGTCTATCTCATGCGGCATTTTACACATACACAAGACCCTCATCTTTGAGAAGTCCTACATAGAATCAGCTGTGGCCACATATCGATGGAAATAAAAGGGGGGAGGGTGGTTGGGTTCAAGGTCTGTTTGTGAGACAAATAGATCCATGTACCTATACATATCGCTCCACAATTCAAATTTCCCATTTGTAAATAAGATATCATGAATAAAAAATGCATTTGCTCTGGTGAAAACAGACTCTTAAGAGCTTCAAAAGCAGCTCCCCGAAATGGAGGAACACATATTTAAAGTTTAATCTTAAACATGTTCAGCTAGCAGTCTCACTGAACGCAGCAGAGCCTGCTTTTGAGTAAACGACTGACCGAGCTGGCGGTCCCACTGAGGTCCTCGTCGCGTGGTGGAATGTGTTCCCGAGGAGCCTCGCTGGCAGCATGGGGCCCAGCGGGCTTCCTGGCTGGCTGGCTGGCTGGCTGGCTGGCTGTGCAGGCAGTGGATCTAGTCAGAAGACAGGCTGAGCATGGGGGTGCCAGGGTCACCCTTGCAGAGGTCGGGGTGTGAAACAGCATCGAATTGCACTTCTTCCTGTGATGCTTGCTCGCTCCTTTGCAGTGATCCCGCTGAGCTTTTCTGAGTCGGCCAGGCGCAGGCTCAGGATGAAATTCAGGGGAATCCATCCTTCCAGTGCTCGTGGATGTGCTCCCCTGCTTGGCCTTGCCTTGGGAAGCAAGCAGGGCCAAGAGGAAGTCTGCAAAGGCATGCGGGATGAAGGTGGCATGACACAGAAACAGGTTGCTGCACGTGGTGTGGAAGAGGGCACTGCTTGTGCCAAAGTTGTGCAGGGCTCTAGTCCTCATGAGCCTGGCATGAACAACCCTCTTCTGTTCCCAGGGAAGCAGCACAAGCAGCAGGGCGAGCAAGCTTCTGAGCCAAGCTTGCACAGGTTTGCATCCATTTTTCGGAGGGGGATACTTTACGGCCCAGCCTTGTCAGCCCTCCATCCTCAGTGTTGCTCTCACCAGGAATGGCTGCGGAAACTGCCTGGGGCTCCCCCTGTATCCACCGATGGCCTGTGAGCAGCTCGCCCGCTGCTTTGGACATTTGCACGGTTTTGTGACCTCTGAGTTTGCTGAATAAAATAATTGGCGTGAACCGGGCGTGCAGGCACCATCCCTGTGGCCAGCGCTTGAACGCAGGGCCCCCTGCTATTCCAGCAGCCGCCGCTGGAGGGCAGCAACTGACCATGTCCCTCAGTGACATTTTGAGTGCAATGCATTCCCGAGTTTATTGGCCAATCAATATTTAAGTGATTATTAGAGTCTTCACGTTATTAGAGTGATTATTAGAGTTGTCTTATTATTACGTAGTCTTTACGTTATTAGAGTTGTAAAAAATGCTGGTTAAAGTTGAATCTGCAGACAAGCATGTTGCAGGCAGAGTTCTTCCAGCCCGGTGCGCGGCGAGCCATTGGGCGCGATCAGCGGAGCGTCGGTGCCTCAGGGCCTCGCCGGGCGCCGCCTTTGGCGCCCAGAACGCACGGCCTGCGCCGGGGGGCGGCGGAGAGGCCGGTGGAGCCGCGGGCGTGCGCGGGCGGCGGCCCCCAGGGCCTGGAGGGGCGCCCTCTCCGCGCCCCCGCTGCAGCGGGCGCCCGGGCGGCGGGCCGCGGGGTTTCCTGCGCCGGGCACCCCTTCCGGGCGGGCAGAGGCGGCCGCGCGCCGCGCTCTCCCTCGGGCGCTCCGGCTCCGGCTCCGTCGCGGGTGGGGCGGCGGCGGCGGCGGCGGCGGGGAGCGGGCGGCCACCCGGCGCGGCGGCCCCATCCGCGTCCGCCCGGCGCGCTCGTCAGCCGGCGCCGAGGGGGCCCACGCGCGCACGTCGGTGCGCCGGCGGCGGCTGCGCCCTGCGAGGCCGCCGCCCAGGTCCCGGGAGGGTAGGGCGGGAGGACTGGAGGCGGGCGGCCCCGGCCGAGCCGCCGCGCCCAACACAGCCGGGCGCGGGCCCCGTTCGAGCGCCGCGGAGGGTGCGCCGCGGCCGCCCCGGACTCCCCGACGCAGCCCCGGAGGGCGGGCGCGCCGAGAGGGAGCCCCGGGCGCGCCGCCGAGCAGCGAAGCGCTCGGGCACCCCCGGGGCTGGCCGGCCGCCCCCGAGTGAAGGTGGGGGGCGTTGTGGGGGGCTGCTGCTCCTCCTCCTCCTCCTCCTCCTCCTCCTCGCGCAGAAGCAGCGCTTCGTCTCGGCCACAGGAAAAGCGGCGAGGCCCCGGTGCAGCTCGCAGGTAAGACGGGGAGGGGAGCCAGCCGCTGCCGAGCCCCCTTCCCGGCTGTACCGGGCGAGGAATGGCGGGCGCGCCGCGACCCGTGGGGAGCTCGGGGCAGGAGCGGCGCTGCGGGTCCCGCTCGAGGCCGCCCGGGTGCGTGCAAAGCGCGGGTGAGGCGGGCTCAGCCGATCGCCCAGTTGTGAGGAAGAGGAGCTGCAGCTGGGGGTGCGCGAGCGGCGTGGTCTTCCCCAGCCGGCGCCCTCCGGCCGCCCCGCCCGCGGGGCAAACCTTCCGCCCTCCGTGAGGCAGATCGGAAAGGTGGCAGGTTGGAAAGGAGGAAAGCGCCTTCCGTTCCCCAACTGGTTTCCGCTGCTTTTCAGGCATGTGCATGTGCGTGTGCACGGCGTGCACACCCGGCTGCATTCAATACAGTTTAAAGACTTTTGGAAAGAGTTAACTTCCCTCTCATGCTCGTCCAGCTTGGCTCGTAATACCTGCTTCCAAAGTGATTCTTGCAATTGTGTCGGTAGGAAAGCGCACACTCCCGTTGTTCTCCTCCTCCTGCAGAGCACTCGCCCGCAGCCCCTCCGGATGCAGGATGGCCGGGCCCATCGCGGCCAACGCCACGGCTCCTCACGGCAACTGGAGCCTTCCCCACCACACGCTCCTGCCCTGCGGGGACGCGGCAGGGGTGACCTGGGCCCTTGTTGCCTCGTACAGTGTGGAGACGGCGCTGGGCGTCATGGGCAACGCCTGCTTCGTCGCCATCCTGCTCCGGCATAAGAAGGCCCTCGTCACCACCACCTTCCTCCTCAGCCTGGTCGTCTCGGACCTGCTCGTGTGCGTCTTCTGCCTGCCCTTCACCGCGGCCGCTGTCCTGCTCGACGGCTGGATCTTCGGCGAGGCCATGTGCCGGGCCACCTCCTTCGTCCAGTGCGCCGCCGTGACTGTCTCCATCCTGTCGCTTGTGCTTATTGCGCTGGAGCGGCACCAGCTCGTCGTGCACCCGACTGACTGGAGGCCCGGCCCAGCCCACGCCCGCCTGGCCGTGGCGGGCATCTGGGCCGCCGCGGCACTCGTGTCCCTGCCCTTCGCGACCAACTCCACGCTGATCCGTGACTTCCCGGGGCAGCTCCACTTGGCGGCCCCCGAGGCGGGCCGGGTGCTCTGCGTGTGCGTCTGGCCCTCGGAGGCGCTCCGGCTGGCCTATGCGGCTGCCCTGCTGCTGCTGCAGTACCTGCTCCCCCTCCTCTTCATCGCCGCCTGCTACCTGCGCGTCTCCCTGCGCCTCCGGGGCCGGGAGCGCACGCTCGGGAAGCGTGAGGCCTGCGGCCGCCCGGCCCAGCTGAGGCGGGTGAACACCCTGCTGGCCTCCATGGTGGGGGCCTTCGCCGCGTGCTGGCTGCCCCTGCACGTCTTCAACAGCATCGACGACTGGAGCTACCGCGTGGTCCCCTCCTGCCTGCACGACCTCGTCTTCTCCCTGTGCCACCTCGCCGCCATGGCCTCCGCCTGCATCAACCCCATCATCTACGGCTTCCTCAACAGGAACTTCAAGAAGGAGGTGACGGACCTGGCACTGCGCTGCCGCCACCACTCCCCAGGGCACAGCGGCGAGAGCGTGCCCCTCTCGACTGCGCAGACGGACGCCTTCAGGGGGTCGCTGCGACCGAGCTGCCAACAGGCCCCTGGGTGGTGTCCGGGATGCCTCTTTGAGCCCCGAAGACTCATGCCCAGGGAATGAACCTTACAGCACGCAGAGGCCCTGCTTCCAAGTCACGTTGCACAAGATTGCACTCTTAGCTTTTATTTGCATGTGAGCATTAAGTAACTTTAATTCAAACTGAGCATGAATGCATGGACTGGTCTGGACTGGATGCCCAAGGCTGCTTCAGAATTCCCCCCACTGCACCGGAACCTGTGTGTCAGGAAGCTTTCGGGTGTGTTTCCGGCCCAGAAACGCTCTCAAACACCCAAGCGGCATGCTAAAGCTTGTTAGAATGCCGTGACTGCTGTGAAGGATCGTGCGAGATCCAGAAGTGTGATATATGTAGATATGATGTAGATATGATGCTTTAAGAGGCAGGCCAGGTGGGTACCAATGAAGGAAGTTCTCACACTTTCTGTAGCTGAGAAGCAACATGCTGATAATTATACACAGATTGTTCAGTGACTTTCAGCTCGTGAAATTCTGAGCTGGTCTTCAGAGGCAGAAGCACGAGCAGAACCGATGCAGGCCGGGCCTTCCAGCGGGGTGGCTGCTGCTCACACCTTCCTGCCAGAGGCACTGAAGCCTGCCAGAGGCACTGAAGGAGTCGACGAGGCAGCAGCTCCCGGAAGAAGGTCCGCCTTTGCAGGTGGTTTACGACTTCATAGGGTTTGGCAACAAACTGAGTTGATGCTGCAGCGTGAGTCGGTAGGAATTACGCTGCCGCCTTACGGACATGGTGCCAGAGCCTTCCACTGGGTCTCTTGCTGCTCTTACCTCATTTTTAGAGCTGCTGTTTCTTTCACCATGTTTGTGGGACCTGCAAGGGAGCTGCAGAATGGCCCACTCTTCAAGGGGTGCTCTGCTTCATGGCCCCGCTAGCCCGGAGTGGGTGTCCCACGTAAAGTCCCTGGGAGGGAGAGGGCCAAGGGGAAGGGGCACCTCTGCCCCCTCTCTGGCTGGCTGGAGCATGGCAGGCAGCTGCTAGGCCTCGGGGCGCGCTTCTCACAGTCCCCACTTCACTCTTCCTGGACTTTGGGGTTGTGGAGGCCACGCTCTTCATGGGAGCAAGGGGAGTCAGTCTCCCAGAGATTTCAAAGACGGGCTCATCCACTTGCAGCACCAAATTATGCTGCATGACGTCTGGGTGGCATCATGCCTTCCTGGGGGAGGTTGGTTTCCACCCTCCTGCCCCAGTCCAGTCACTGGTGGCACATATCCCTCCCTCTGCCGCTGTGGCTGAGATTCAATCTCAGGGTGCCTTCATCACCCACCACCTCCTCATGGCCTGCATACAGAGTCTGGACAGCTAGAGAAGCTCCTCCAAATGCCACTCTTTCCACTGGACTCTATGGTAGCCATATGGAAACCGCATTTCTGGATTCTGATGACCAAATAAACCATGGCAAATCTCTGTGCTTCTGTAGAAACAAATGAAGCATGTGGCAAGTCCACAAAAGGGTTCAAGCAGCATGACAGAAACCTCCATGCTTTGCTGTTATGTGTGAACCCTGCCAGCCTCCTTACTTCCTGGTTGACTTGGGCACCTTCCTGCCCTCTCTGCCAGCTGGGTCATTTGAAGTACTGTTTTGATTTCCAGTCTTCTCTGCAGGAAGCATAGAAGGCTGGAAGTTTCCTTGTACAGCCCATTCAGCAACATTGGGCAGCACTTCCTCCCCTCCCGGGCGGCCCCAGGACTCCTCCAGGTGGGGTACCTGCTTCCGGCCTGTTTCCCATGCCTGCTTCCTAATTGGCCCTAGTCCCAACTGCAGCCACTGAGCAGGTGCGGTCCTCAGCGGGCTTTGGGGGACGGTGGCCACTCTCGAAGAGACCCCAGGCTCTGGGAGGCTCCTGCCCCCTCCCCATAGCTCACCAGGAACAAGAAGGCCCAGCCTGCCCCACTGCGCCCAGGGGAGTGGAGCCCCCCTGCAGATTCTCCGAGCTGGTTTCTCTCTCAAACCAGCTCCATGTAACTGGAAGCGTCACTCCTTTCCCATTTGCTTAAACTCCATGCTGGCTCACTCCCATCTGCTTCCATTTGAAAGTAAACCACACGGATGCCGTGGTGCCGAATGTAAAAGTCAAGCCCCCCCCCACTGCCCCCAGTTTATTTGTCAAGGAAATAATATGGTTTTGTCCACCTAATCAGCATTTCTTTGGCTCAGTAGGAGGGATTTTGCTTTAGGATTATTGCTATCATAAGCAAACATTTTTTTGTACACAGAAGGTAGTTCAAAAGTATCATGAGGAAAGGAAAAGTTAAACATTTTCCTTCTTTTTTTAGGAGTGGTAAAGTGTGTGTAACAGATTTAAGATGTTCTGTTAGGTTTGGCTGTATCTAGGTGACTCCAGAGCATAGCGAAGGTCCGTTGGCTTTTCAGGCATGACAAGAAATTAATTGTTCAGGTTGCTAGGATTTAGCCAAAAGCTTTTCTGTATGTATTTGTGTTGATCTCCATGGTTTGTTATTTTTAAATATATTAGAAATATGTAACAGATGCACAACAATCAAATAGCAATCAGAAATCAAACAACATATTTAATGTAATACAATGGCACACCCCAAAGTCATGTTAAGTGTATGGAACCATACAAAAGCCAGCGCAGTTTAGTGTGCCAGGCTGGGACTCGGCCGATCCAGGTTCCGGTCCTGACTCAGCCGTGCAGCCCACTGGGTGACTTTGGGCCAGCCACAGAGCCCGGCCTACCTCACAGGGTTGTTGCTGTGGGGATAAAGTTGAGAGCAGGAGGAGGGGAATTATGTAAGCTGCTGAGGCCAATGTAAGAAAAAAGGTGGGATATAAATCTAATAAATACAGAAATAAATAAAAGACCTCAGACTAGCATTGGATCTCAGAGGAGGTGATTTGCAGGCAAAACTGGACCGGGGCTTCTCTGCTCTTGCCCTTGCCCTGTCTGTGGTGTCTGGTCTCCACAGACCCTGTTTGCCACCAAGCAGAGGAAATACGTGCAGAATGACAGCGGCCACAAGCGAACTCATGGCAGAACTGGGGCCACTTGGGGCCGTGCGTGCTCAGGCCCCGATTCCCCCTCGGCACCCCGTGCAGGCCCAGCATGATCCCAGCTTGCTGCCGCCTCTGCCCAGGTGGAAGGTGGTCCTCCCAGGCCCGTCGTGGGCCTGCGTCCTTAGGGTGACTGCAGACCTCACCGTAACAGACGGATCTGGCAGGGAGACACGACCAGGAGTACATGATCAAGTGGAGGCCATTTCAGCTGACGTGTCCTTCCTGCAATGGCTGGAACTGATGCTAAACAAACGCTTCCAATTAGTGCACTGATTTGATTACTGCTCTGGGGAGCCATTTTGCTCAGTTTGGGAGTATTTTATATTCTTTGGACTAACTTCATTTTCCCCTGTGAATCCTTCGGCAAGGAATGTTACTGCTTTCTCCAAAGCTATTTTGCCTTGCACGGAGATATCGAAAATGCTTTCCTTGTGTAGCATGCATGCTTGCCAGTGTATGCACAGAGACATGGAAAGAGCAGTGCGTGTTTCCCTTCCATGCCTTTTCCTAGTGTTGTTGTTGTTATTCAGCAAGTAAATGGTTGTGAACACATTTGTGCTGCACCTTTTCCAGAATGTAAAACTCAGACCTTTATACTAACCATTCTGATGTTTGAAGAAAAATAAACTGTTGCAGCCAGGACATTCATTCCAGAAATATGCATGTATATATTGCCCTGTCCAAATAAATTCTCAAATTCTCCAGGTAAGGGTGTTGGGCTTTTTTGAAGAGCCTTTTCTTTTGACAGTGAGCCTGCAGGATGAGGGGGTGGCATGTAGCTCTTCTAGCGCAGGGGAGTTTGAGAGTGTCAGAGAAGCCGAGAGCAATGCAGCCCGGAGGCCAGCTCCCTCCCCGGCCGGTCTGCTGGTGGGACGGCCAAAGCGCGGGCACCAGGCCAAGACATGCCACCCTGCTCAGGAGGAATGGAGCAGCGGAGAGCGGGCATCTCCGGCGGCGGCGAGGCAGAGATGCTCCCGAAGGGCCGGACTGGGCGGCAGTGTGGGCAGAGGCTCTCACGCTCACAGTTAAAGGGTCCCACCCCTGCACACTCCGCTCCTGAGGGAGCTCATAGTCCACCCCAGGCTTGGCCGTCTCCCATGCACCAGCTGATGTGTCGCCCTGAATTGCAGCGCCGTGAGACTCGAGGCAACAGCGACTGTGCCCGCTCGTGACTTTGCAGGATCGCCGAACGATGCTCTTCAACACTGCACAGATGCCGAGCGGGACTGACTTTCACGGGGACTCGAAGAGGTTAAAACAAAGCCTTTTACAAGTTTTTCTGGGTTGGACTGCTTTTGTATACTCTGTGCCCACTTGTAATAATTGACTCCTTCATTGCTGCCCTGGTTGAAATCATTTTTATGAATTGGCGTGCAAATCTATTCTTGTTTAGACGGGGAAGGACCTATAACTTCCATCACACCCGGCCAGCTTGGCTGGCAGGTGCATGCTGGGAGCTGGAAACCCTTGGTTCTCTAAGCATGCGCATGGTTGCCCCTTCAATTCCACGTATAGTTAACCTCCTTGAAAGTCATCCTTGAGTCTTCCATGGAAAGGCAACAGTTACACATGTTCAGAGGTGATATGTGAAGGGAAATCAGGGAAAGGGACATGGCGATATTTTAATGGATTGTAACTGGTCTCTCATGGGTAGCAGAACGGGGCAACCATGTCGGCACCTGCCTAGGAGAATCAGCCTCTTTCTTTGCAAGCATTTTGGGCATCGCTACTTGGGTGGAGCAGAAACGGGGCAAATCCTACAGCATCTGCCCAAGGGGTGTAAACAGCACGGACAGAAGCCCCACCAGCATTCAGAGGAGAAAACAACGAACTAGCACTGCACCTCTCTTGTACCCTACCTCTTCTGACCTCACGTGGACAGGCCAGCACTAAGCAGCTTTCCCACAATCTGCTTCCTGCAGGAACGAGAGCTGCAGCATGGAGATTTAATTAAATGCATTAAGGTGGAATGTTGTGCATTCATCCCTCTCTCAGCCGCTAATGAATAGAACAATGATCATTTCCCCGGTTGTCACCTATCAAATTAAAAGGTTCTATAGACCGTCTTCCCCCCTGAAATGGCTTTGCTCCAGACTTGTCATGCCTCAGGTTTTCCAGGATGTGCCAGGTACCGATCCGGATGTATGCCTGGCTGGGGACTGCGGCTGCCGGCACCAGCAGGGCGAGCCCTCCGTCGGGGCGGCGGGCCTGATCCAGGTTGCCTGCGGCACGGGCACTGAGCGAGGTGTGCTCTCCCCAGCACTGCTGGGGCACCAAGTCCCAGCCTCAGGCACACTCGGGTGCAGGTGGAGCCAGCAGGGACCGGGCAAGGAGCGCCCTCGGGGTCCTGGCAGGCGAATTGCAAAAACGTCGGCCCAGGCTCAGCCACGGTGAGGAAGGCCGGCTCCAGGCCTGGCACAATTCAGAACAGAACGCAGTCCCCCTCTGCCCCACCGCCGGAGCCCAGAGGGTCCCTGAGGAGCCGGCTGGTGGGGGGCTTGGGACAGGCAGAAGGAAGGTCTTCACGCAGCCTACGAGCAGGGCTGGCTGCCAGCCGGATGGTTTCTGGAGGGAGGAGCGGCCGGACCGGGGCTATGGGCCCAGCTGGCCACATGCCGCCCCTCGACCAGGGCTGCCCCACCCTGCCGCACGCTCGGGGGGGGGGCGAGGAGCTGGGCAGGAGGAGGCCTGGCACCCCCCGCAGGAGGGAGCCTGTGGCAGCCGCTGCGCCCCTGCACGCGCAGAGTGCGGGTTCCGCTGGGGCCAGCCCTGTCCTCTGTCAGGACCCGAGGCAGCTTTCAGCCCCCCTCTGCTGGCCAAGGGCCAGAGACGCATCCCTGGTAGCTGCAGGACTGGGCCACAGCCTGCAGCAGCATTGGGGCCCTATGAGCATCACTGGGGAGCTGTGGGGGAAGAGCTCTGCATGAGCCGGCTCTTCCGCCCAGAAGCTCCTCCACAGCTCAGGCCTCCTGGCTTGCTGCGGTGCTTCCTGGCGTGACGCGGCTCCTTGGCCTGGCCGCGGGCCTTGCACCCGGACCTGCCGCAAAGCCTTCCCCGCTGCTACTCCTGCTCCAAAGTGCCGCTCCCCTTGTGCGGACTTGCTGCCCCGGACTCCTGGTCCGTGCTTATCTACTATCGGCTGGGAGTGCGGATCGGACTTCGGCCAGCGCCTGGGACTACGGTCCTGGCATTCTCAAGTGTCGCCACGCCTTGGACTCCGACCCCTCTGCGCCTCAGTCCCTACGATGGCGACAGTGGCCTCAAGAAGGCCAGACCGCGTGCTGGTCTCCAGGCCGTGCAGGGGCGGCTGGCGGCTGGATACGAGTGCACAGAGTCATGTTGTGAACCGGATACGAAAGGGTGTTTGCAGTGAGGGCCATCTGTGTGTTACATTCAGGTGGCGTGCAATCCATGTGCTTGAGGACACAAGTCCTGCGTCCGTGTGCAAAGTGCCAGTCCCTGGATGATATCCCAGTATCCTCCTTGCCCGGAGGACCACACGGCTTCCCCCTGCCAGACGTGGGCCAGCCTTTCCCGCTTTTCCTGACCATCGACTTTGGACTCCGGCTTTCATGAGCCCCAGCCAACCTGACCCACAGAGGGCCAGGAGAGCCACAGGCGGGAGTCCTTAAACTGCCGCGGAGGTTTTAGCCCTCCTCAGTGGCAATTGCGTCCAGCCAGGCAGGCAGCCAGTCCTGCTTGCGCACAGCCATGCTTGGGTTTGCCTAAATGACCATAAAAGCAAGTGGTCCAGTTGTGGAGTGTGTGTTGCCTGTTTTTTTAATTATCTGCCCATTGAAACCCCAATTATGCGACACTGAAGACTAAATAGACGTCTAATGTTTTCAGGAAAGCATTTATTTAATAAGGAAGGGGGCGGATGCAGTGGGAGAAAGGCCCGTGCTGTGCTGGGAGCCACGTGCGCATGTCCCGGGTCATCCCCGCCACGTACAAAATACAGGGTGCTTTTGCGTGCTTTTTACGGGAGCCACCACATTGCCTGAAGAGCTGGGGGGTGCAAGCAGACCTCATGGACTGGGCATTTTTAGGATGTGCGAGCCACTTGTGGGCGGGTGGGGGAGGGATCTGTCATTCTTTAAAACGTTTAAAATAATTGCAGCAACTCTTGAACCATGGATGGCCATGGAGCCACTTGCCCTTCGCACCGGGGGCTGAGCAGGGAGAGCAGTTTGCCTGCCCTTCTGTGACCCAGGGGGGCTCCTTCGGAGGGCTTAAGATGCTCTGGATCCAGCGCTGAAAGAGTGGTCCCAGTGCCTCTGGGGAATGCGGCTGAAGCCCCCCAGGGGTCGTCTGGCCTCTGCCCCTTCCTGTAGCTTTGAGAAAGGCACCACCCTGAGCCGTGAAGCTCTCTGCCCTCTCCATGTTCAGCCAAGGAAGTAGTGTTGATCGTGATTATTCTCTGATCAAAAAAATAAAAAGTGAATCAGGCTCCTTGGATAAGCTGCCTCACTGTAGAGGCGGAAAAGTACGGAACAAGCACATCTGCAATGTTGCAAGCAGTGCAGAGAGTGCGCCCCTCCCTCCTTGTCCCGGCCTTCCTGGAAGAGCTCAGACGAAGGGGGGCCGCTACCCAACGCCGGAGAAGACCTGGCAGCTCTCTGCAGGGTCGGTCTTCTTCACCACTCGGATCGAGCAGGATTGCCGGTGGAACATGGCGATGCAGACCCTCTTGTCGTAGTTGATGGGTCTGGAAACGCTGAATAATTGAGACGGAGTTGGGTGTGAGGGCCGAGCAGCACCAGCGTTAACAGCATGGCCAAAATTGGCTCCCCCCCCCGCCCCCCGGAACCGGCATTTACAGGCTGCAGCATATCAGCTCCGTGGCTTTGCATTCGCATCTCAGGCAGTTACTGGTTTTCCACACGGCAGCAACACGGTGCCACTTTCCGTCGTGAAAGCAACCTGAAACAGGTGGAGGAAGCGGGCAGTGCAGGGACGGCGCCTCACTTGGAGACCCGAGGCAAAAGCGCACCTGTCCAGGTGCAGAGCTGCATCTTGGGACACGCTCGTCTACATGCACCAGCCAGGCCAACGCACATGTGATGCCTGCGACCGGGAGGAAGGGGGAGAAGGAGGAAGGCAGCTGTGTGCATGGGGGGGTGGGCAGTGCGACTGTGGATCAAGCGCGGAGGGGCGGCTGCGGCTGCCCAGAAGGTGGGGAGAGGAGGCGAGGGGGAAGCGCCCGCAGCCACCTGCCTTCCCCGCTCGGAGCCCCAATGGGGCTGCACTGGGCCTTCCGTTCCGGTGGCTTCAGCACAGCCTTCCCCATCCTGGTGTCCTCCGGATACTCAGGGCTTCAACTCCCCTCAGCTCTAGCCATCTTGGCCAATGGTCAGGAATGCTGGAAGCTGTCGTTCAAATCATCTGTAGGGCACTCACAGTTGGAAAAGACTTTTAAGAGGAATCAGGACTTCTGCCTCTAAGGACTGGCTCAGCTGTTCTAAGCAGGACACATTTGAACGTGAAGAGCGAGCAGGAATTCTTACCTTTCTTGCTGGCGGGTTTCACCGAGCATTGGGCTTCGCATATGGCATGCAAGGCGGCGGCAACCAGCAGGAAGAGCAGCCGGAGCTTCTGCAAAATGGAGAGGCGGGTAGGAGAATCACGGCACAGAGAAGGCTGCCTGTTTGGAGGAGCGGAGCCCTCATGAGCTCCTGAGGACCTGCCAGGCTCCTGGGGAGCGCATCCCACCCCCTCAATGCAGAGGCACATGAAAGCTTGTGGAAACTGAGACTCCACTGACTTGGGATCAGAGCTCTGTGTGAAAGCATGTCATGCGGAAATCTGTATGCATCACTTCGAAGAAAGGGTTCATAAGAAAGGGCTGAACATCAGATGGGAATGCAAGCTAGTAAGCACAAGACGCCCTACGGTACACGAGAAAGCCCCCCAGCACTCACCATCGCGGCAGTGCCTCCCACGGTGCGGGTCTCCGCCGCTTTGCAGCCAGAGCTCCGTGAATTTATACTGTCGCTGCAAAGCAGGGCTGCCAAATTGCGCCCCCACCCCGCCCCGCTTGAGCAGGCCTGGCAGGGGGCTGCTGGCCCCCTTGGTCCTGGTCCCTGCTCGGGAGGGGGCACTTTCAGCACCGCTTCTGGAGCTGGCGAAGGGAGCACCTCGGGTATGGGCAGCCGCCTGCCTCCCCCCCTGCAGCCACTGTGCCGTGGCCCTGGGGGAACGCAGGGGGGTCCTGGCAGGCCATCAAAGGAGTGGCGGCGTGTGCGCCCCCCCCCCCCCCCAGTGTGAGCAGGCTTTTCAAAGGTTAACCAGGACATCTGCAAGGAGCCAGAAGTGGTGCCTGGCAGGTGCTTTGTTATGCGCTTTTGCAGGGATCGGCACAACAATGCAGCCTTTTGTTTCGAGTCCATTGATTCTAAAACATGGGAACATAAAGTTATTTCTTTAACTTGATGGCTGCATTTACTTGCAGCTTTCCAAGCTGTTTCAGAACAACACCTTGACCAAAAAACAAAAAAAAAAATCACCCCAGTAGCTTGAATTACTGGGAGAATTCCCGCTGGCATTTTATCTTTCCCTTGACAGCAGCTCCACATCCTGGAAAGGGCCAGAGGGCCCGTATGGCCCAGCGGAGATCTCATGGCAACCTCTGGACATCTTTGCTAGTACACCCCAGGCAGTGGGGAGCAGCACCAGGCGCAGATTCAGGCCTGAGTGAAGGAGAGACGAGCAAGAGAGGTTGTGCGGAAAAGCCCCGGGCGCAGGCAGGCAAGTCTTGTGCCACCGTCTCCTCTTTTGCCCTTCCTCCTCAAGGCAGCTGCTTGGCACCGTGCACATGGAGTGCTGGCCTGGATGGACCATGGATCCAGGCCAGCAGGGCTTTTGCTCTGTCCCAGAATCACGAGAGCGCGTTGAGGAGGATGGGGCCCAGGGCTGAGCTCTGAGGGACCCCAGTTGCTGCCTCCCTGGTCTGAGAGGGTGCCCTTGACAAGTGCCCTTCGAGTCCCATTCTGCAGCCAACTGCAGATCCACTGGATAGTGGCTGGATCAAATTCTGTCCACGGCGCTCCAACAGTCCATAAGGGAGGTCACCTTATGGGATAGCAAGAGGTTGGCAGTTGTTCTCACCAGTTCATGCAGTGATGAGGCCTCTGGGGAACAACGCCCACCCCATACTGAAGAATCTCCAGCAGGTTGGAGGGAGGCTGCGGCTGGGCAGCAAGGGACTTTGTGGAGTTGGTTCTCTCTGCATGGACTGATTTGCTAGTCTCTGCAGGGTTCTGCTATTTCTTGCTGCAGCTTTATCATTTCCAGGTTAATTTGCATATAGTGTTTTACACGGTTAATTTGTGGCTTATTTGTTAGAGGCCTTGAGCTGTTCAGAGGAAAGGCAGGGTGTTCTTGGTTTAAATAAGCAAACAAGCAAAGAAACTCATGTCACCTGATACACGTATATATTGCATTTAATGGGTTTTTATAATGCCTTGCAGCAGAAATTATCCTGCAAAGCAATTAGTAATGGCCAGTAAATGCCATAATAAGACCACTGAAAGGTTTTTTAAAGTACATAAATCAATAAATCCATTAATTTATCAGACGAAGACGGCAGCTGCCAATCAAAGTTTGCAACAGCCCGCAACAAATGAAATATTGGCAGCACGCAAGAGCCGGCCTGGCAGAAAGGCCTCGAGAGTCGCGCAACGGGCTTCAGGAGCGGCCCGGCGAGGGGACGGCGAGCGCTCGCTCCGGCGCCTCGTGGGTCACCCGGCCGCGCGGAAGATGCGCTCTCGCGTCGCCGGGTCAGCTCCGCCGCGCCCAGTGCGCGGGTCGCCCCGGGACGTCCGGCCGCCCTTCGGGACGCGGTGCCGCGGGAGAGAGCGCGGCCCGGGGCGCCCTCCGGAGGCACGGCCGGGCGGCAGCGCGGAGCAGCGACCGCGCGGGAGGAGGAGGAGGCGGCGCCTCGCTCGCCCCGCCCCCCGCGCGCCCCCTTACTCGGCCCCGCCCCCAGGAGCCGTCCCCGCGCGGGAGGAGGAGGAGGCGGCGCCTCGCTCGCCCCGCCCCCCGCCCGCCCGGCGGCGCTGCGGGGATCCGACGCGGTGCTGCCGCGGAAGCGAGGAGGCTGCCCGGCCCGCGAGCGCCGCGCGATGGCCGCCCGAGGCGCCCCGCCGCCGCCGCCGGCCTCGGGCCCCGCGGAGGCGCCGGCCGCGGCGCTGCCGTGGGAGCGGGCCTGGCCGCCGGAGGAGGTCCGCGCGGGCAGCCAGCGCTGGTCCTTGGCCGCCGACGCCGGGGTGAGGCGCGGGCGGGCGGCGGGGCCTTCCGGCCAGGGAGGCTCGGGCGGGCGCGGCGAGGCCCCGCGGGCCGGTTCCGGGCCGGGAGGGCTCCGGGGCAGAGGCTGCGCGCGGAGCGGGCGGGGCCTGGGCGCCCCTCGCGGGGCTGCGGGCGCCGGGCCCGCTCCCCCCGCCGGCCCGCCGCTGAAGGCGCGCTCGCTTGCCCGGGCCGCCGACCGGCCGCTCTCGGGAGCCGGGCTCGGGTGCGGGGCTGCACGTTGCCTGGTCTGCGCCTGGCTGCGTACGTGGAAGGCTGCGAGGGAAGTAATCCAACTGCCATTATATCGTTCTGATACTTTGTATTTCTTGGTAGGAATTCGTTTTCTGCATTCCGGTGTTTGGTTGAATACTGTGTTGCGAGTCTTTTGTGACTTGAAGCTCTGAACCGGTGCATTTTTCTTCCTGTAGCTTTTGCATTTTCTTCAAGAGTTCTCCCAGCAAACGATCTCCAGGACACATGAAATCAAGAAGCAACTGGACAGACTGATTCATGAAATGAAAAGTACGGATTGCCGCCTGCACAACGTCTTCAATGGGTTCCTGATGCTTTCGAACACCCAGTTCATTGAAAACGTGAGTAGGCCATGAGTAGCGACTTCTTGACACCCAGATCTTGAGAAGGCATGTCCATGTGTGTTACAAAGCGAACACATTGTAGTAGCTTTTTCCAGTGTTCCTCCACTTTTCTAATTTGCTTATAGAAATAGCATCACCTGTGCTTGAAATCTGACATCCATTTGTTCTGTTGGATCATTTTTTGGCAATATAATTCTGGATGGAGTGCTTGTGACCAGCAGTCAGCTGCCTCTCTGAAGGCTTTTGGAATGAAACCAGGAGTAAATTGAAACTGATCATGCTGATCTCATTGATTTACCTAGTTACCAGCGGTCTTTTATTTATAACTGAATAATTCAAGGAAAAATGTACACCCGCCCATTTTTAATTTGCCACATTAAAATTCTAGTACTTGTATTTATCTATCATTAACTGAAAATAATAACAAAACATACATTGAAACATTAAGTTTCCCAGTAGTGCCATTTTTTGAGAGTAATCTAAAATCTGAGAGTAAATAATATTACAAAATACTCTTCTTGGCTTGATTAAGGGCCAGTCGAAACATGATGGCAGTACCTTGGGATGTTTAAGTGAAGTTCTTCCAATATCATGTAGATAATGAGTTTGGGCATTCAGTATAAGGTGCAGAAGAGAGATGCGAATGTGACAAGATGAAGCAACTTAAAATCTGTAGCTGCTTTTCTCAGGAGCATTTCTCCCACCTGAGGTTCAAATACCAGAAGTGAGTTTGCTTAGTGAGAAGATTCGGAGGAGGTGTGGCACCAGAGCAACTGTTACCAACATGTTTCTCCAACGCCTTTAGTTGAATGGTTCTCTCTGCCTGCATCTGTATTCTTCACAGTCCAGTACAGAGGAGCTGCAGCTTTACCTACTTGGGTACCTAACTTCTTAATTGTTGTTGACAGAAGAAGTGGATTGGTGACTTGGCTTTGCTTGTGATTTAGTATACACATCTAATACTAAAATGTAATTAAAATATTTATTTAATTTATAGAGAGTATATGATGATGAAGTGGAGGAACCCACACCCAGAACAGAAGTGGGAGACAAGCCAGAACAGGCAAGTCGATTGTATAAGACTTCTCTGCTGGTGACGTTCACAGTATGTGTGCGATGCTGAAGCACAATAAATGTTTTCCTTTGTAAAGGGAAGCTGAGTTGTTAGTGTCACTTGGGCATTTGCGGTGGCCAACCCTTGCAAAGGCCAGGCTTGCTTCCCACGTGCTGAGCAAGAGTTCAGGTTCATGCGGCTTTAAGTTCAGCTGATATGGCAGCCCATCTTGGGGAAACAAACCCCAGAACAACCCATAGATTCCTGGAAAGAGCTGCCTGTGATGGGGGATCCTTGCTGGACTTACACAACACAACAGCCAGTCTCTGACTCTTCTCATGGGCTCATTGGCGGGTCATTTTAGTGGGGCTGCATTAAGCACTGTTGAGGAGCTACAGCTGTAGCTACAGTGCAGTGTGTCTCATTTCAGATGTGGGGCAATATGGATACATTCGCCCTGAGCTGCCCGCACTGCACTGGCCATCCCTTCTGGGCACAACTGGGGTTCTGCTTTTTATCCTGAAAACCTGAAACCAGCAGGTCTTCCTCACCTTTCAGACTGTACATATTATAATGAGCTGCTTGTTAGAGCAGGAGTTTTTCAGCACTAGCTCTAGTCCTGGGGAATGGGCTCCGGGGATTGGGCTCCTGGCTGTGTTGTGTTCAACCCATGGCGTTTAAGAAGACTGGTCAGATTATTCTGCTCTGGCAAGATGTCAGTCTTGCTGAATGTGCTTCTATCAAAGTATTCACTTTATCTGGGGCACTTTGTTTCCTTCCACTTTGCTCTTTAGTGCAGCAACTTTGTTGGGAATGACTGTGCAGCACTGAACAAAAGCTCAGTTTGTGCCATTGGAGAACATTGACAGAAACAGGAAGTTAATGGTGAAATTTCCTGCTTTTGATTCTGAAGGAGAAAACCCGTGAGCAGAAAGAAGCTGATTTGATTCCGAAAATCCAGGAAGCTGTGAATTACGGGCTGCAGGTGCTGGACAGTGCTTTTGAGCAACTGGACATCAAAGCAGGGAGCTCAGATTCTGAGGAAGAAACTAATGAAAGGGTTGAACTCATACTGGAGCCCAAGGTAACTGGACTTTTCCTATCTAAGCTGAAGAGAGAGAACGAGGCGTGGCGGATCGGATTAGCTCAGGGAGATGTGGGTTGAGTTCCTTAGTGGTCACACTGACTGTATAACTGCTGCCTAGTCCCTGGCCGGAGTTGCATGACACAAAGAGCCACCATGGGCAACTGGACATGGTGAGTTGTGTTATCTGGGCTCTGCAGGTTCTGTAAGGTGGCTCTCGTTCACGAACAAGCTGCCCTGTGAACCCACAGCTTGTTTTAGGCTTCTTCGTTCCCATGGTGGCCTTTTCTGCTATCTCAACACAACAGGGGAATTTTATTTGGTGTAGACACACTTTGCAGAAGGGCTCATTGGCCAGGGTGGCAGAATCTGCTCCTGCTCACTCACCTGATTTTGTTGGTGAGCGCCCTTCCACGGATGCCGACATAACATGCTGGATGGTTTCCCTGCTTTACAGAAAAACTGTGCCCAGAAATGTGCAATTGGGCTTGCCATTTAAAAAAATACATTGTTGTTGTCTGTCTTTGACAGGTGTGCTCTGTGAGTGCTCAAGGGGGACGTTCCCTTACCTGTTTCAGTTGTCCAAAGGAGCCATGTCAAAGGGAGCAGACTGTGTACCGCACAGCTGAGTGCCATGGCTTGCCCGCTGTCAGTGGAGGGTGGGCGGGGGCGAAAGTAGCACTGTACTGCTGCCGATGCTTGCACTTCCTTTCCGTTTCTCAGACCCTCAACGTGCATGCACCTCTGTGTTTCTTGTGCTGTTCTGCATCATGCAACCCCAGTAGATGCAGAATTAAGTACGCTGAAGAGGAGCTGTGAAAATGGGCAGAGGGGGTGGATATTTTTGCTTTCTGGAATAGATTGTGACTTGTGGGTATTGAAAAGTAGACAGTGTGCACAAGTATCAGTCCAGCACTTCAAAGTAAAAGGATCTCATCGCTAAGGGCCTGATCCTGTGTCCCCTGCCACTTTGGTTGCATGTTCTGTAGCTTTCTCCCCTTTTCTGTGGCTTTCCTATTCACAGACAATCTGCCTATATGCATGCCCCTTGACAGCTGAAACAGAAGAGGCTATCGATCAAGCAAGACTGCGTATCAGATAGCTTAAGAGTGCACTTGTGAAAGACGGACGCCCCCCCCATTGTCTGCCTGCCTATTATATCACGCTGGTGATCTCAAAACACTTATTTGCCTTTTCACAGGATCTGTACATTGACAGGCCCTTGCCATACTTAATTGGTTCCCAGCTTTTCATGGAACAAGATGATGTTGGCCTTGGCGATCTCTCCAGTGAAGGTGTGTGGTAGAATTAATAGTGGATAGTACAGATTAATGTACTTTTATCATTTGTGGTGGCCTGGGTGGTTCCTCACTGCATGAGGCTTGCTGGTACAAGGTGACTGTGTAGAAAACCTGGCATTACTGGCCTGTAATGCCAGCTCCTGATCCTTGGCTAGCTTCAAGTCCTGCGGCTGTATTTACACAGCCTGAACCGATTCAGTGGCAGCTGATTAGGGTGTCGGTGTGAGAGAGCTACTGGGCATGCCTGAGTATCCCAAGTCAGATCTTTTTCGACTACGGTGGTGTCATGACTGTCTGTGCTTGAGCATCTTTCCTGGCTGATTCCCAATGAAACATCTGGGTTCGTTGGGAAACAAAATCCCTTTTTACCTGCACGATCTACTGTTTAATACTATTCTTGTTTACTGCCAAACCAATTTCTTTCCGTAGTTTGGGGACAGAGCTGGGCTATGAAGAAGGATCCAGAATAGGATTGGAGCCAAACCTTCCTTTTGTTTCACCTGTGAGGAAGGGGCCGCTGAACTGAAATCTTTCTATGGAAATCTCCTGTACTACTTTGATAGTAGTTGACCACCCTGGAAAGACCCCTGTTGTGCACATAGGAACCTGAAGGATGCTACTTTTCCTCAGTCTTGGCAATGAGAACCAGAATGATTTGTTCAGTGAGCAGAGAGGGCTGTATACACCTTTGTGTATTTATTGAATTTGCAGGTAGCTTTTTCCCAAAAGCATGCACGGCAGCTAAACTTTTATAGTGATCTTAGAGAAATGCTCATGCAGTGTTGGGGGCATCTGCCTGATGCAGGCCGGAGTGGTGGGTCAGAACTGCCAACAGAAAGAGAGGAAGGAAGGAAGGAAGGAAGGAAGGAAGGAGGGAAGGAAGGAAGGAAGGAGGGAGCTCTTGTGCCCATGTATGTGCTTGAAGTCTGGAGCAAAAGCACTTCTGTTTGATTCGCTCTTTTCAATTTCTCCTTGGCACAAAAGGCTCGGTAGACAGTGATCGTGGCAGCATGGTTGACAGTGAAGGAAAAGAAGAAGCGGTAAGAAGACTTTTTTCTTGGGCATGTTTGTGAACTTTGAAATGTAACGTTGCGAGGCTTTGGGGAAATTGTAGACATCTGTCCAATATGGTGTGGGGGATGCTGGTAATTTTGATATGAATAAACTACTGAACATTCATAGCTCTCCTTAAGTATTCCTGAGTGCAGGCTTTCTTTAGAAGTGTTTTTGATTTGCAGGATTTAGTAGAAGAATTTGGGAATGTAAGTGAGGAAGACCAGAAACAGGTAAGAAATGTACTATCTGCTTTCTACTATACCTGTATGCAAAAGCACTTGGGCAAAGAAAGTATAGAGTAGACCACGGAGTTCACAAGGGCTGTGATAATTAAACAAAACCATCTAGCCTAATCACAGCAGTTGAGGTTTCTAACTATCTTTCTAACTTGCTTTGTAGATTCAGAATATGAATCCTTTATCATGCAACAATATACTTCAGTCTTGTGTAAATGTGCATGTGAAATACCAGGAAAAATAATGACCCAACTACTTGTCAAAATACTGTTGATTTTTAAAAGGAGGTGGCTTGTACTTTTTCATGTTTTTGAGCACCTGAAGTCTTGGGAACAAATGAAAGACTAAGAGCACTCTTAGAACAGTTCTGTTCCCCCATCCAAAATGTGACAATCTTGTCTTCACCACTGTTGGAAGCACAGAGCCTGTGTGCCTTTGCTTTAACTTAGCAGCTTGCCTTGTGCAAATGTTAAACCAAACCAAACTGTATCAAAGGCAAGGAGAGGGCATTTGCAGCTGGGGTGGGTACCTGCTGCATTGCATTCTATTTGCATTATGCTTCCTTTGCATTGCTATCCCAGCCATGAAATCTGCACCAACTTCCCAGTCTGAAAAAAAAGGGTGGTCCCAAGGGCATTGCAGCATAAAGTGTAGGATTTACCACTTTTTCAGAGAGCAGTTTTGCTGAGTGATGAAGATGATGATCTTTTTGCTGACTCTGAAAGAGGGGAGGAGGAAGAAGAAGGAGACTTAGAAGAACATGGGAGGCTGGTAAGATAGCTTCACATAGGAGACCGGTTCCACAGCACAGCTTTTCCTGCTGTTGTGATCTTGTTGAAAGTTGATGAATACGCTGCTCAGTGTTTGTGAAGGAGTATGAACTTTCTGGTGCCTCTTGGTTGACCAGAATGGGAGAAGTCTTAAAACCTTATTTAACACTTCTAGCAATTCTGAAATGTATTTTTTTTTACTTTTTAATGTGTTTCATCAGAGAGTGGTGATATACTGACCTTTGACTAAGTTGTTGCTTTTATTCTCTGGTCTTCTATTTTATGAAGTTCGTTTAGTTTTCTGAGAAGCTAAGCTAATTTTCATTTGAACAAATGTTTGTAACCAAATTAAAACTTAGCTGTACTTTTTCTCTCTCCCATTTGTTCCTACATGAATTTGTCAGAAAAAGAAAGGGCCTACATCATTCACAAATGAACTTGCAGCTCGAATCAAAGGGGACCAGCTCTATAAGCAAGAGGAACAATGCTGTAAGCTGCTCTTTCTTCCACAGCAGTGCTGAGGCTTGTGCATATGTGTGGATGCAAGAAACAATTTTGATTGCCATTAGGAAACATAGTTTTGCTTTGTGGTGGAATAGTACAGCTTGACTTTTTACATCTTTCAGGTAATGTTCAAATAGCATTAATGACTTCTGTCAGAATGTTCGATAGGGTTTCTCTGACTTCAAAACACAAAGAAGGTCATGAAATTCTCCATTAGGTTAAACTCTTTTCATTATGAACATTGCTTTTTTTTTTAAAAAAAGAGAGAACTAGAAGATTACATTTTTAGCACTTGTATAGTTTTGTTTAAAAGTCTGAGTGTGAGAACTTGAAATAAGTTTTGCCGTCAATACAAATACACGTGAGGCCAGTTTTGGATATATTAATTTTAGATTGACTGGCCTGCATAGGATAACTAACTTGTGATCTAGCAGCTAACTGGAAACTTGACTCCGGACACTCTTGCTAGGATTTGAAGAAAGCTGGAAGCCATTGAGATAAAGGGAACACTACTAACTGTCATATTTGTCAGATCTGAAGCTTTTATTGTAGGGAAGGAGGAATATTTCTGAGTGAGTCCTGTGGGAAAAGCACAGCCATAGAGTAATGATATCCAAGCTGGAGATTTTTCTTTTAGTTAGTTAGTTAATTATTAAGGGTATTTCTAACCCATCCATTATTGTATGTGTCTGGACGGCTTAGAATAAATTACCCAATAAATACAACATTATACATACATCATAATAAATATAAGAACCCATGGCTGAGGATAAAAACATAATTAAAATTTAAACTTTAAAATACTGAGTAAATGAAAAGGTTATTTAGTTAAAGGTGGCTAAATTTGGCTATTTCTTGATTCATGTCAAATGCTATTGTTAAAAAAATGCAGTGGTGAGGAGGAGCATTGGTCACTTTTCCTGTCAGTCTTGGTGTCCATTTTTCCATGTGTCTCCCTGTCTGTCTGAAATACAGTCTGAGCTTAACTAATCTATTAAATTGTTCTACTTGAACTTTTAGCCAATGTAAAAAATAAGACTGCAGTGGCTGAAAAAGAAGAAGGAGGTGTTCCATCAGATGGTAGGTGTTCTTTTTTTTTTATGAACCAGGTTCTGTTTGAGTGGTAGGAGAGGGAAGTGATGCGGGCATTTTAATGTCGTCATTACTGCTAGGGCTTGGAAATCCCTTGTTTTCCTTTCTGTACTCTCCGAAGAGAAGGGTGCCTATGGAGAATTGGTGGAATGCTTGGTGCTTTCCTTTCTGCGATGACCGTCTCTGCTGGCTGTTTTAAGCTTTGACGACTTGCCTTTAAATGCAGGCTTGCTTTATTCAGTTATTCAGTGCTAACTCTGGCAGTTAGTGAGCTACAAAGGAGCTTGACACCCAAGACAGCTCAGTGAGTCATAGGAAATGCTGTTTGAGCCCTGAGTCCTGGTTGGTGCTCCCAGTGGAATATAAATGCATGGTTCCTATGGATCAATTGCCCTACTCAACTGCAGGATATCCGGGGGCGGGGGGATTGAGTCTGGGGGTGCTTCGGGGAGGATAGGCGTATCTGTTGTAGGGCTGCGTGAGGGGCCTAAGAGGCCTTGGCATTCCAATTGCTTAGCCGGTGCTGACACTGCCTCAGCATGGTGTGAATTGAGGTGGCTTATGGGCTTCCATCTCCAAGATGGGCCACAGTTTGGGCAATTTAAAAAAACTAAAGAAATGTGCACGAATTACGATATTTGAAGCTAAATTAGAAGCCAAAAACTATGCAGCTCTAATGTGACTCATACAGTTTGTGCCAGGACTAGGCAATTTTCAGTTTCCAATTTTCCAAATTGTATAAATTTGCACACATTTCCTTAGTGTTTTTTTTTTTTTTAATGCCTGCCTTCGAGACCAAAGTCCACAAGATCCAGTCACTGGGACGAGATGCAGGCAGGAAGCCTGTTGCGCTCAAATGAGCTGCGCTTCCCCCTCTCAGCTCAATCAGAATTTCTTTAGCTTCTTTCTGCAGAAGGTTCCTGAGGCCCTCATCACTGATTCTTTTCTAGCTCCTTTGAAAGGATGTTCATGCATCTCTTATGTCTTCCCAGATGATGAGGATATCTTTAAGCCCCCCAAGCTGACTGATGCAGACTTCTCACCATTTGATTCTAAAAACGGCCTTTTTAGTGGCGGGACAGGACTCTTTGATGATGAAGAGGTCAGTACCTGTTCTAGATTCCTGGGTGACAAGGCGAGAGCTGATCATTGGTGAACCTGTTGTGTGATTTCAGCAGCTGCTGACAAGAGAACATCGCCTGAGAGCCTCTTCTATCGGTCTTTGCAGGCCGCTCCCTAGCCAGAACCCACCGCTGCTCTCGGTGTGTTTATGTAACACCATTTTTAAACAGTTGACTACACAATCTCTGTTGCAATTTAATTCAGTATGATAAAACCTACTTGTGTCTTGGGGAAGGTCCCAGACAGTTGCTTAAGGCAATACAACTTGGAGACAATATAGGCACAACTGCCCTATTCCTTTGTATTCTTTGAACACAGGCCAATGCCCAAGGTTATAGGAGAGCTCTGCAGCTTCATTTGCAATCTGCAGCTAGTGGTGTCAACTAAACTAAAAGCATTACTTTCCAAAGTTATTTATCTTTGGAAATCAAATTAATAGCCAAAACGATCCATGAGAATATAGTATTTTTTAAAAGTCATGTTTATTTGGTCTTCTCTTACTTTTAGTCTTCAGCATTTGGTCCCTTCCTTTCATCTGCTGACTGATCACAAATGCCCCTGTGACTCTTTCTCTTCTACCAGGGTGATCTTTTTGCTGAGGTGCCAAAAGAAGATGCCATAGAAAGAGAAGCACGAGTTCCAGCAAATGACGGTGAGGGATTTGTGGCTGGATGCAGATCCAAATGACTGTTTGAATGCTTAAGGAGGTTATGCTCACAGCTTTGGGCAGCAGGACTTGTGCCCCTCATTCTACGCTCCTGCTGCATTTGATGAGAGGAGGCTTAGGTAGCAAGCCAGTAGAATCAAGGATTACTTCCATGCGCTGTGCCATAGCTGGTGCTGAGTCAGGCCAGTTACTAGTCCAGCATGCCTGTGGCCTTTGAGTGTTGCCCTGTTCCTGCCTCCAGTTCATGGAGCTAGCTGGGAGAGGGTCTGCATACCCCTAAGACCTGCCCACATTGGTGATCAGGGCAAGTCTCAGCGCAAGTTGATGCCACGCTTACCTGTGGCACTTCAGCTCAAGGCGCCTGCTGAATGAGGGAGCAAATTGTTGTCCTGCCAGCTGGGAAGCCAAGAGTGAAGAAAACAGGAGGAGTGAGATGTTCACAGCCTCCTCTTGCATGTCTTGAGTCAACCCTGGTCTCCCCTCCCACAGCAACAAAGCTTCTATGGGAGAATGTGGCGCTCTAGCATTTAAATGTACAGTGGAACAGACATAAATATTTTCTCTTTTTAATTTGACACTTTGCCTGTGCTTTTCAGAACCACCATTAAAAGCTGTGAGGAAAGTTCCCGCTGGAGCAGTTTCTCTCTTTCCAGGTGAATGGAAGCAGCTCTCCTCCTTCGGCTCCCTCAGATCCCTGTCTGGGGGCAGTGCAAGTGTCCAGCGCAGGCTCCGGGGAGCCCGTGCCCGCGACCATCCGGCCTGCAGTTGGCAGCACTGAGGCATTGTACCAGGGGAGGGCTTTCTCCGAACAGATCGTTTTGCTGGATGAATTGTAGTCCAGTGCCACCAGCAAACTTGGCCACTCCACTATCCACTCCTAATTTCACATCGTTTCTGAACAGACTGAAAAGCATTGGCCAGTACAGAACCCTGTGGGACTCCACCATTGACATCTCATAGAAACAACAGAGCGAGCCAGAAGGGACCTCCTGGGCCATCTAGTCTGACCCTGGCTCCAGCCAGTTCCTCTCATGACATGCTCACCAAGTGCATGCCCAGCCTATCTTTGAACACCCGCACTGATGGGGCCTCAACGACCTCCCGTGGAAGCCCATTCCACGCCCTCGGGGTCCTAACTGTTAGGAAGTGCTTCCTGGCATCTAAATGAAACCTGGGTTCCCTGAGCTTTGCTCTGTTGGAGCGTGTCCTGCCCTCCTCTGCAGGGGAGAACAGGTCTCAACCCACCTCCGTGTGACCCCCCCCCACACTTACCTGTATGTCACCAACAGATCCCCTCATTGGAAGAGTTGCCATTTATGCCAGGGTGGGGAGATGACCACAATCATGATCACCTAATTCAGAGTTCATGACCCGAGTCAAAATTTTGATGAAATTTTTGTTCGTGACCCGATTTGGTCGTGAACTGAGGCATTCATGAGCCGAGGTACAACTGTAATTGGCTGCAGCAGAGACAGATTTAGAACCTCCAGTTAAACATCAGATGACCATGTTTGTCTCCTGTTTATAGGGAGTATTGATGTGTTTAACCCCTCCTCATTTCCAATGGGGAAAGAGGATAAACCAAGAGAACCAATTGCAGATAGAACCCCCAAACTTCATGAAAATGTTGGCCTCTTTGATGACGATGATGATTTTGAGTCAAGTAAGAAAAGCCCAGGTAAGCTTGTACATTTTGGAATTCCTTCTCTCATTCTCTTTTATAAGATAACTGTCTTCAAGTGTCATGTTGCTCTTCTCACTCAAAGACCCCGCTTGGGGAAGAAGTGCTGCGGAGTTAGAAGACTTGTGGTAAGAAAACACGAGGGGCCTCAGGACATCCCTTTTTTCCAAAAATGCCCCTTCTGTGTTTCACAGGCCTGCTTCTGTTCCTCAACAGTAGCCAAGCATGCGAACATCTTTGCATGAAAATACAGTGATGTGGAAAGCTTCATGGGCAGCCCTTGTGTTGATGAGTCCTGATAAAGGGGTCATGACACATTTGGCAATGACCCTGACATTGTGACAGTGGTCACTTGACAGGTGTGGGCAGCCCTACTTTTCTGATGAGGGTACCAGTACGGGACACCTTAAATGAATGTTTGCTTCACTTGCGTACTGTATTTGGTGTCTACTGAAAAACATGGTGTGTGAAGCTCACAAGTAGGAGCAGTCATTTTGTTTCTTCTCGTGGTTGTCAGATTCCTCCTTGGTTACATTGTGGTACTTATATTTGGTATATGTTTTCTTTTTGAGACACACAAACATAGATGCTTTTGCAAAGATAAATATAACTCCTTCTTACAGTCTTGCTCTGGAAGTAAACAATTGAATCTTACTTCCAAACAGCCACATCTGCAGCTGATCTCTTTGATGCGGAGGAGGATCTGTTCAAAGAAAAGCCTGCCCTGGCCAATGTTGTAAACAATAAAGCAAAAGAAAGTAAAGAACTGAAAGCAGGAGACAAGGTGATTTGAGTAGCATTGCAAATACTAAATGATTACCATTTAGAGCTCTCACTCTGGAAGAACTGTCTCAGCTTTGACACTCAGGTCAGCCTGGAAGCCGGAGGGTTTAGCAGAAATAATCAGCAGAACTGTTGCCTCCAGAAACTTTCTCTGGTGCCCGCCAAGACAACTTAGTCCTTCCAGCCTGCATTTTAGAAATACATATGTTTTTGTACGGGCAGCTGGAATTGCTTCAGGTCACTACCTGTGACCATTTTAATTTCCTGTGAGGGACTTTGAGCAGGTTAAGGCAAGTTTCCCAAACGTCCAGTTGTGCCCATGCGGCCAAAGGTTGCGCATCCTTGGCTTAGGTCATGGGTCCACGGTCTGCACCTTGCCCGCAAGAGCTCTCGTCTCTGCAGATCTTAGAGCACAGTGGCTTCGTACAAAGCAGTGATCCGAGTGCCTTCAGCGGCCAAAGTGGCACACTGTGCTCCAGACTGCCAGATCCAGGCCAGTCTGGCTTCCTGCCCATCTTGTGCCCCCAACCTGCACCGAAGCAGCGGGGGGGCCCAAGGCAAGGTCAACCGTGAGCAAGTTAGCAGCTCTCGGGGCTTACCGAAGAGACGGGGTCCCTCTGGTTTGCTCCATCTCACACGCGGTCTGGCCTTGTGGGAAAGAGCCACCGATACGGTGTGCCTGCAGCCTTGGGGCTTCACTACCAATGGCCCATGTCAGCAATGGCAGTTCCAGAGTAGACTGAGGGTTTACCGAAACGCTACGCACTGGCCTAACTGTGTGCGTGTGTTTGTGCACCTCCCAGAGTGAGCAGTCCATTGCGGAAAAGGCCAAGCCTGTAACTGGGACACCCTCAAAAAGCCGGAAGAGCCTGTTCTCTGATGAGGAGGACGCTGAGGTACGGCCCAGACCATTCCACTTTGCGTTGGACCATCTGCTCAGCACGCCCCTGCCGGACATGCTCCCGGGGCCCCAGACAGCCAGTGCGGCCCCCGGTGGGAGCTGTTGGTGTCCAGAGTCTGCCACTGCGACTGACAGCAGGAGTGGGCGCTTGCACATCGGCTCCACTGGGTGGGGGGCATGAGCTGCCTGGTGCGGAGAGGCCTGGGCCCCTCTGCCTCAGGCAAAGCACCTCCTCTCCCCATGCGCTGCATCCCCCAGGGCTGCTGCCCCCAGGCTGAATGCCGAGGGGAGGGGCGAGGTGGGCAAGTACATTTCTGCATGGATTGCGAAGTGCCACACGTTTGTGTCCCACAGGACTTATTTTCGTCTAAGATGCCCGTCAAAGCAAAGAACTTGTGTCCATCTAGCAAAGTGACGACAAAGCCTGCACTTTCTCTGTTTGAAGATGAGGATGACGAGGTAGGGCGGCATCTTGCCTGGTGGGACTTGCATGGCCCCATGCGCAGGGACTGGTTTTGGCCGCCCTCTGGTGGTCCTTGTGGAATAACACGCTGACATCCGTGCAAGTAAAATCAGAATTATTCAAAGTCAAGCATCTCTATTTTAAAACCTGACAGAAGTGCAGAACAAGTGTGAGCAGGGTTCAGAGACATTGTCCTACATGAAAAGTGGGGTTGTTAACAGACTCTGTCAAGGAGAGGCAGCGATAAAAGAGAGAGATCTGAAGTACAGACAGGGAAAGGAAGCAGCAAGGAGGAGAATAAAGAAAAAGGAGGGCTGAGAACTTGCCTTGAGAAAAGGGGGGCAGGGTGGCTCTAGACGGAGATACTGATGGCCCTTCTTTCCCAACACTATTGTGGAGTTGAGAGTCATACCAGATTCGGAGGACTCCTTGAGGTCCGCCCCCCCACCCTGCAGGTTTACATCCGGGCTATTCTCAGAGTCCGCCTGAACACCTGGAGTGAGTGGCCTGGAGATGAACCCCTCTTCCATTTCGATACCTGGAGGCCAAGGACTGCGTGGCCCATCCTCGCCATCTGAAGAGTCTGCATCTCCCTGGCCTTGACGCTCATGCCAAGCAAACTCCCTCTTTCATTCCCAGCAGTGACTTAGGGCTTGCTTGACCTTGGTGCACAAGAATTGGGATGGCCTAACCCTGTGCATAGGCTCACCCAAACATCTGTTGTATAGCATCTGGAAAACATTTTGAGGGATAAATAAATAGATGAGCACCTTATCTGAAACTTTGATCATTCTGAAATAAAATACCATATTTTTTGCTCTACAAGACTCACTTTTTTCCCCCTCAAAAGTAAGGGGAAATGTCTGTGCGTCTTATAGAGCGAATATGTGTGTGCAGTAAGTCTGTCAGATGTGCAGCCCATGGGGAAGTGATGGGGAATGTGCCTGTGATTATGTGCCCATTTGATTCAGAATATTTTTTTTCTTGTTTTCCTCTTCTAAAAACTAGGTGTGTCTTATGGTCAGGTGCGTCTTATAGAGCGAAAAATACGGTATTCCATTTAAAAAAAAATAAAGATCTTTTGGGGGAAGAGGAAAACTTTTCTTTCAATTTTTGGGAGGCTTTTACATTTCTTTCCTTGTATTAAATGTTGCTCTGTCCAGACAAGGAATTCATGTGCACAAGTGCGTAACCACTCAAAGGACGAGTTATGGGCATGCAACCAGTTGGAAATATTAAGAATCCAGTTAATATTTACTCTGTAACATCAGCTGATCACATTCTGATTCTTCGCTTTGGTTAGTTCCTCTGTAGTTCAGCAGAGGAAACTACAGTTGGGGAAGTGTACATGGGGGACATGTCGTGAATGGAGATGGCTGGAGCCGGGGTCAGACTAGATGGCCTGGGAGGACCCTTCTGACTTGCTCTGTTTCTATGTTTCTAAGTAGGTGGCTTTTCTACCATGTTACAGCAAATCAGTTCTTTCTCTTTTATGTCTTTCAGGAACTCTTTCAGTCTAGGCCTAAGACACATGTGTCCAAGCCTTTCCAAGATAAAGCAACAACTTTACTCTTTGGCAGCGATGAAGAGGTACGAAAGGCTGGGGCTGCTTTTAGATGTCAGCTGAGTTGCTGGGAGAGTTTTTAGAATAGAACCTTTGCTCCAGTGGCCTTAATGTTTAATTGTGTTTTGAGCTGTTGGCGGCTGATGCTTTTCTCAGCTGCTCTGCTTCAGAGTCAAAAGCTGTAAAATTGATAACAATGGCAATTCTTTCTTAAACTCCAGAAAGAAATGGTCATCATCTCTAGGGTAGTATTTCCTCTTGGCCTTTAGTTGCTAGGACATTCAGAGAGCCTTGTTTAGCAAGCTGATAACAGTTGTGCTCACAAAATAACTGCACTTTAATTGAAAGGGAAAAACCACCCTGGTTCTCTTGCCCCCTTCGGAGGTGCTAGAAGAGGAAGGAAGGACAGACGGATGGATGGATGGATGGGCGGACGGAAGGAAGGAAGGAAGGAAGGAAGGAAGGAAGGAAGGAAGGAAGGAAGGAAACTCTTCAGGGCACCTTTTCTCCTCCTCTCAGTCCCAATCAGGGATTCTGTAGGTGCAGCACAGGGGTGCTGCCTGCATCTGTTGGGAGGCTGTGCGCACTCTGAGCCTGCTGCATTCACACCGTCCAGGGAAGGAGGCATTCCCTTGTCTGTCATGGCCAGTTTTCAAGAGGTCATTCCCGTAGAAGCTGGGGTGGGGGGCAGGCATTTCTCACAGCAGCAGCCCTGGGCTGCCCATCCTGCTTTCTTGAAAAAAGCGTAAAATTGACACCCTGGCATCTGCTGCTGCTGGAAGAGATGCTTTTTACAGAGCTGTAAAAACCCATGCGTGAATCTTTGCAGGGCCAGCGCCAGTCTGAATAGACCAAACTGGACCGTATGGACCAACGGTCTGACTCTATAAGGCAGCTTTGTGTGATAGCATGAAAACGGTTAAAATTACTTGTATTTCATACACCCGAGAAAGAGTGGCACTATCCATTTCCACTTTTAATTTCCCAGAGTGGTGTTCCACTATTGTTGCTGTTACATTGCATGTATATCACTATTATGAGGGTCATCATCTATTATCACTTCTTAGTTAATATGAGTGTTCAATGATGTGCCTTGATAATGTGCTTGGCTCTGTGAAGACGACAATGTTGGGAGCATCTGTTGAATTTTTAGGACCAATGGCATACCGCCAAAGAAGTCAAGCCTGCCTTGGAAGCCAGTCAGAAGGTGGAACTTTCACACCCCACCTCTGCTGTCAGCAGCACGATTCAGAAGGGCCTCTTTGAGGAGGAAGCGGAAGAGGATTTGTTTGCGATCACGACGCCCAGGTAAGATGCTCGGCATCAGTGATTAGTCGAGCAGCTTTCCGGACATTGAATACTGTTCTGTTTTACTGTTTATTTTTGCTTTAAGATGTTGGGATAAGATTTCATGACAAACCTCTTTTCATCACTTTTTGCGAACCAGAGATAGGGGGTCTTGTTTTCTCTGTTCAAGGACTAGGAGGTGAGGAGGACAAGATTGTGCCACTCAAAGTTTCTTTCTTTTCAAAAAATTCCAACTTGTTATTACCAGTCAGTAGGAAGAAATTTCTCCCAGATCGAGGCAAGACACTCAGCTATGCCCAGTCTCTAAAAACTGATGGGGAGAGAAATACTTGTGAATAGGGAGGAAGAGTCTTCACAAAATGTTCCTCTTTCTTGGGGGCAACCTTCAAATCACCTTGTGCCTCTAATGCTTTGCTGGGGACAGTTTTGAAGACCCACCATGGGAGAACCTAGGCTTGGCAGCAGGAACCCAAGCGCCGTAAAGGACTCTTGAAATACGGAGATCCCGTGAGTGTGTGTGTATGGTGTTTTGGCCATCACCCCTTCTTTTCCTGGGATCACTTCTTGAAAGGGAGTAAACTTGTGACTTGCTTCTAGCTTGGATTTTAATCTGAGATGGAGAAGAAGGAACTTTCAGTGTCACCTCTCTTGCCACTTACAGTATTAAGTCTGCAGGACTTGTTTCTGGTTCTGAGCCTGTGAGAGTTGCTAGCACCTGCAGTAGTACCTGCTTATAAAACTAGTTGAAGGTATTTACATGAATGTGGCTTAGATTAGTTTACAATCCATGCTAAGAAATGGATTTTACCTTATTTAAAATAAAGCAGCTGGCAGTAACAAGCTGGTGAAGATAGCAAAATGCAGCACATGCCGCAGGCTCTCACCTGTTTGGGGCCTGTGGTCTGGAAGGTTTCCTAGCTAAACTTGTGTTGGTGAGAACCACTCTGCTTCCTCCCCACAGTGTATTTAGGCGAAGTTCCTGTCCGCTTCCTCAGTTTCTTTCTGGCTGCACTGTGGGTACCTTGGGAAATTCCATGACCATTTTCCATTGCTCCACTTCCTTTCTTCTTCGCTCTTCTCAAACTGTAGCCCTTTTTGGAATTCTCTCTTGCCTAGGTGAAGGCCACCTGGTGAAGGTCTGCCCACAGTGCCAGGCCTTCGCTAAGCAGTCACCACCTCTCAAGAACCTGAATCTCCCTTGGAAGAGGGGAGAGATTCTCAGGGAAGGTCCTCTGGATGGCTCCATCTTCAGGGCATGAGACCCAACAATACGAAAGGCGGCTGTGGACTCAGCCTTCCATGCCATCTGTATCAAAGACGCATTCCATCTCGGTTAGGGCATAGTCTCACCTGCTTTTTCCACTGCTCCATCCATCCCGACAGGATTGGACCCAACCAACTAAGCCCTCCCTCCGAGCTTGCCAAGCCTTTGTCCCCAAGTGACACCAGTGGTCACATTTTGAGGTCTTGATGCCATGTTGTTGTTACAAACTGTATACATAACTTGAGTCAGGAATGCTCAAATTTGACAAATTTATTGGAGTAATATGGTTTGCCTGCCTTCTTTTTCTTTCTCGCTGCAGTCAAAGAAAACCCCAAAGAGCTGCTCTCCTATTTGAAGATGATGCACTCAGTGGAGACTGGCTGTTCGGCTTCCAGCCATCCCCTCTCCCAGGTGGTGCCCAGGCAGCAACAGCGCAGGTATGCACTATTCTAAACAGGGGATTTCAGACTATTTCAAACTGGACCAACCCATATTCCAACACTTGGCAGCTCCCTCTTTACCCAGCTCACAACCTGCTGCCATTCCATGGACAGAGAGCCCTCCTAGGAGCTGTTTTGGCCACTTTTGTGGTCTAATCATCAAGTACCCACTCCATACCGTGCACACCGTCTCAATTCTTAAGAGACTTAGTGAAGATTGTGAAGGGAAGGACAGGAAGTTACTGACTACCTCCAGTTTATTTTTTTCCCCTTGCATTTCTCTATAAGAAACAGCAACCCCATTTTGGAAAATCCTGGATTGAATGTCAAAATAAGAGTTTGATAGCATCTTCTCTAATAAATGCATTAAAAATTACTAGAATAAATTTTATAAACAGGATAAATGCATCGTGATGGAAACGTTTCTTTGTTCTTCTGCTTGAAGCCCTTTGACTTAATTTTTGGGGTTTGCTGGTATATATGGGCTCCTGAAATGAGGTTGTAGATCAGACCATCTGGCCATCCCCTGGCCACCCCCGCAACTGGGCCTGTGGCTGTGCTCAGTTTCTCAGGGCAAAAATGCTTTGTGTTTAGAGTTTTGAAACCAACAGGCTTTTGGATTGCATGAGAAAAGAGTTTGGCTCCTCATCCTTTACTACTTGGTGGGCAGGTGGAAGCATCTGAGAAGAATCTGGTGGGAAAGAAAGCAGAACCTTTGAATGAACCTGATATACTTCATGGTCTTAGAAGAAGAGATGCAGAAGAGCAGCAATGGAAGGCGAAAGTGAGAAAAACCCATGTATTTTAAGGAAACCCCTGGGAAATGTTATTTTAGGAAGACCCTGTTCTGTGGCTATTGCAATACAGGCAGATCGTTGAAGTTGGGCCCAAGAAGCTTTGGTTCAGGGTCCAGTTAATGTAAATTTATGTTCTCTCCACCAGGTGCTCTCACTCCTTTTGAGTACAGTCCTATATTGAATACCTAAATACACCCAAAGCAGCATACAAACATCCCATGCAATGTTAAAGTGACATCTCAGAAAATAATACATGGGCAGAGCAGTCCTGTGGCCACTGCTCAGCTCCTGGGACTGCTCAGAAGGGAGCACCGATCCTCCTCTCCTGCTTCCCTGAGGCCACTAGGACATGGCTGGCTTAGTGGAAGTTCCAGGTGTTGGGGCTGGGACTGGAAACATGGTACAAGAAAAGCACAAAATGTCAATATGATTAGATAAAATCAGATTCTGACAAAGTACAGTAGGTATGCAACAGGGCCTTCTTGCAGCAAAAATGTTTTCTTCCAGTAGAAGCTGGTAGTTGCTTTAATCATCTGTTTAGCATAATTGATACATATGAGCTTACAGGATAATGCAAGCAGAAACACAGCCTTCTGCTCCAGCCTGAATTTTGGCAGAAGGGAAAGCTGAATAAGAAGGGGAAGGAGAGAAACAGTGCTGTTAATTTCCAAATCCATGTTACTCCAGTATCTATTGGGCCAAATTGTGCATGTTTTCGAGATCTTCAGCCCTCTTCTTTAAGAATTACGTAACAGGAGGGAGTAAAGAGGACTCCGTGGTGGCATCCATTTCACATGACGGCACAGCAACACAGTTGTGTTGCTTGACAAGGCAGATCACAGGTGCCGAGTTTGCCCTGCTTCACAACAGTGCTCTCTCGATCTCCAAACAGGGTGTTTGAGGCATCTGATTGGGGTGTGAGAGCTAATTTTGAGTATTGTGCGGGTGTTTGGCCCTAGATTGAATAGATGTATGTATTCATTCTTAGCCACTTCTAGAAAAAGATGCCAAGAGAAAGACTAAAAGTGTGTTCAGCTTATTTGAAGAAGAGGAGAAAAGTGAAGATACAGATGTTAATAAGAGCACCCAGAAAGGAAATGAGAAGGTGAGTAACCTGCACGGTCATACCGAGAGAGAAAAGAACTTTCTTGCAATGTCCTCTCCTTGGCTTCTTGGCACATGGCTGAGGAAGGGCTTGCATGTGCTCTTAAAACCGCTGCTTTGCTTTCCAAAGTGGCTTCTCCATAGACTCCAGTATCTTTTACGTGCCTTGTAAAAAAATGTGAGCTTTTTAAGGGCTTGCATTATTTTATATGTTGGAGTTTTATTTGGAAATTGTGCTGATGTTTGTTTTAACTACAAACTGTTCTCAAAGCATTTGAACTGAAGCGTGGGCTATAATTACCCCTGCCAACTGCAGAAGGTGGCAATGCCTGGTGTGAAGACCTTCTGAATGTTTACTGAGAAAACAGAAAGTTGCAGCAATCACTCTTATGTGCTTCTCATTTTTAAAGTGCTTTCAGTTTGACAAATAGTGAAGTGGTCAATATATGATATAAGAGAAGGGGACTTTTCAGTGTTGGCATCTGCCTGTGGATGGCCAGAGTGCCACTCAGTGCTTACAATACATTTGGTCTTCCTGTTCTCTGTGCAAGGAGGCGAAAATGGTGGGCCCGGGTGCTAAACAGAAAGCCTCTCCAAGGGGCCCCGTTCAGATCTAGGTGAGAAGGAGCCACCTGCCAAAACTGCTCCCTCAGCACTGTGAGGTCCAGTGGCTCCCCAGAGTGTCATGTCTGGTGACTCAACCGACAACAATCTCGGTCTTCAAGGCTCCACATTTCCCAGCCAGCCTCCTCTTTCTGCTGCCTCTGTTCATCAGCAGTTGGTATGAGGCACCGTGCTGTTCTGATCCCCGCGTGGCATGAGAGCGGTACTTCTGCCCCTGGGGATGCTTCCAGCCTGCTGAAAGGGGCTCCCCCCACCCCCAATTAACTCTGCCACAACATTGTATTCCACAATAAGGGATGGATGGGCCCCTCGGAAAGCAGCAGGGTTAAGGCTTACGTGGTTAAATTGGTGGATGCAGCAGCCAGTTCCTGCCGCAATGTGCTGTGAAGACCGTAAGTTGTCATCGGCCTTTTTTCGTTCCAGCCCCCAGAGAAGCATGCTTGTTCCAAGAGCACAGGTGTCTTTCAGGATGAAGAACTTCTCTTCAGTCAGAAGCTACAGAAAGATAATGATCCTGATGTCGACCTTTTTGCAAGTAACAAAAAAAGGGTCAGTTGGTCTAAAAAAGTTTTAAGACGTTTCACTTAAAATGGGTTATATTGAATTGTAACTTTTAAGAAAAAAAGGAACCATTGCAAGGTTGTTTAGTAGCATGCAAGCCATTAAAATGTCATGCAAGACCTGGTAGTTATATTTAAAGTACGTTTTACACTTCTTAAAATTTAAAGATAACTAGGCACTGCATATGATTCTGTTTGTATGTTTTTGTCTTGGCAGTTTCAGATGATTTTGAGAGGCCAGGAATAACTGGTTCACTTCACAAATGGGCGATTCTGATTTGTTTCTTTTTCAGATTCCAAAGTCCAGGGTAAAGCTGCCCTCGGAAGGAGAGCTATTTGGAGATGATAGTGGGGATGATGGTCTCTTCAGCCATTCCAAAACAAAGCCCCTGGTACTTCCCGTTTTGTTGTAAGAATTTCAATGGGTAGAAATGAAGGCGGAGAGAATGCCTGTTTCTCTGTGCTGTACCTAGCAGGTCCTGCATGCTGTCAAAGGAAACATCGTATTCCCACCCTCTGCCTTCTGTTTAACCAGTTAGTGATCCATAAGAGCCCCCCTCCCCTTGCTCAGGAGCCTTCAGTGAGGGACTTTGCCAGAAGCCTGTCAGAAGTCCGAGTACGTAAACAATGTCTATGCGCCTTTTGACACCCTCAAAGAACTCCAGCAGGTTGGTGAGACCAAGACTTCTCTGTGCAGGAAGCCATGCAAATTAACAGCTTAAGAACTGAAGTCAGATGTATATGTGGTCATACGCTCTTAATGCTTATTCACTTTTATCATTTTATTTTTTGAAAGGTGGCAGAAAAGAAAACAATAGTAAAGAAGAGCAATGTTGTCCTTTCTGAGGAGAAAGACAGTAAGGTTCTAGAGAGTCAAAATCTGAAGCAAGAAGAAGCAAGGTTGGAGAATGCTGAGGTTTGTTTATTCCAACTTTGGGGGATGAGAAAACTTGGTGGCATTACGAATATTTACTGCAGGAAAGCATGTGGATATGCAGTGATCACGAAGGTGCTTGTTGCATCATTAGCTTCACATGACTGCTTCCTAAACTGCACCCTCGCTGGAGAAGACAGCAATGCTGGGGGATGATGAAGGCAGGAGGAAACGGGGAGCCCAGACATGAGCGGGATCAGTTCCCTGAGGAAGCCACAGCCCTGATGTTGCAGGACTGGAGGAAGGTTTCCAAGGATGGGACATTCTAGCGGGCTTTCATTTGTCAAGCCGCCACACATCGCAACCTTTGCAGTCTAGCAGTCTCAGGAGACTACATTTTTCTATACAGGAGGTCCTCATTGCAGCTGCCCAATGGACCTCCTGGCGTCCTGCCCCCTTCCCCACTCCGCCTGAACCTTGTCAGAGAGGGCTCAGCAAGGGGACCATTATTTCTGGGCTGTCTTGATGCTTTTGTGTTTCTGCAAAATGTTGTGTTAGTCCTAGTCACTTGGATTTATTGAAATCTGACTTTATACAGAAATTTGTGGGCCCTGCTGAACATAAGCGTAAAGAACCCGCCCCTCGGATTGGAAAATTACAAGTAATTTGTTTTACTTGGCTTTTAACTTTAAATTTCTGCTATTTTTTTCCTACATTCTTTTTTACTCTCAGCTCCAGCCCTTTCCTGTAGATGCAACTTCTGATTCCTGTAAATTGCATGTTTAATAGGACATGCTGTTCTTTCCTTTGGGAAAGAGAGATTTCTGAATAAAATTAAAATTACTGATCTGAGGAAGGGGGAGGGAAGGAGAGGTGTCTGTCTTTCCATGTGCATGGACTGTTCCACCTGTGCCGCCTCCTGCCGCCTCTTTACCCGATTCTCACCCTTGTCAAATGCAAATACACTCTTGCTGACTTCCTTTTTGTTGGTTTGGTATTTAGATGTAGCTGACCTATTGCTTCTATTAGTAAGTCTCCCCTTCATTTTCTAAGGCAAATTTGGATATTAACCCAGCAGTTTTGCTGCCTGGTGGTGTGAAGCCACCTCTTCCATATCCAAAGAGGCCAGGTCATGAATCCCACGGCACACAGCATGCCAAAATGCCCTCTGCTGCAGAAAGCAATGAAGAGCCGGGAGTGAGCTTTGATTTTCCCATGCAAGCAGACACTCTGCAGAATGCCAACAAGGTAATTCTTTTTTTTAAAAAAATCAGTTTGATTATTATTATTTTTTACAAACTAAAAACTAAAACATCAATCATCAAAGACATCAGACATACTGGGTCAGCCCCCCAGTTTTTTATAACAATCCCTAGCCATATTCAAATCTGCGCATAGTCCTGTTTCTCTAGCCAACTGTAAAAAGAGTTTCAAGTTTGATAGAAATATGCATTCTCTTTCTCCTTCAGAGACAAAGTCAGCCTGTCCATTTCTGTGCAGTCCAGGATCTTTTTAAAAATCAGTTCATCAGTGGGTGGTTCTTCACTCCTCCAGTGTTGGGCAAATATAATCCTTGCCACAGCGATTACATGTAGAATCAGATACGTTGCTTGTTTATCGACATTATCAGAAACAATGCCTAATTAAAAAAACTTCAGGTTTAAATATTAAAGGTTTTTGTAACATTTCCTCAAGCCATTTATGTATTTTAACCCAGTATTCATTAACTTTCTCAATTGAAATTTCTTTAGTTTGGTACAGCTTTATAAAAAAATCTTCCACTATTTTCTTAAGTGATGCACTTTGTACCTGCAGTTGTCCTTCTCCATCTTTCAATTTATGTATTAGTCTCTTTTCTCTTTCCTTTAATTTGTAAGGTAACCATCTCCCTGGTTTGTTAGCATTTTCAAAGAAGTTCTGTTTAGTCAGTTTCATTTGTTTAGCAAGTTCGTTTGTATCTAAGAGATTCAGTTTATGTTTTAGAATATTCATTTGTGTCTTAAGGTCTTTTTTTGATGGATCTTCCTGAAGCTTCTGCTTCGACAATTCATCTGTTAGTTTTAAGTTGTTCCTGCTTTCTCTTTTTATTTATTTTTGCTGAATATGTCTCTAACATATGCTTTAGCTGTATCCCAAACATTTTGCAAAGAAGTTTCTTCAACTTTATTTTCTTGAAAGAAAAATTTTAATTCCTTAGTTATTTCTTCTTTGACATGTTTATCTTTTAATGAAGATTTATTAAGTGCCCATCTGGGTGTTTTTATTGTTCCCTTCAAGGTCATAATTACAGGATTATGATTTGCCCAGACATTTGTATCTATTTCAGCTTCTAACAAATCTGGAATTAAGTCTGGAGTTATCCAAATCATATCAATTCTAGACCATGACCTATGTCTGTTTGAGTAAAAAGTATACTTGGCAGAGGTAGCATTTTCATGTCTCCAGCCATCTGTTAGTCTGAATTCCTCTAATATGTTAAAGCAGGACTTTGGAAGTATCCTCCTACCTTTCTTCCCCTTAGTGTCACTCTTCTTGTGGTCTATTTTTTTTATCCACAATTGCATTGAGATCTCCCATTAAGCACAGAGTTTGATAGTCCATTTGCAAAAGTAGAGTATGTAGTTTTTGATAGAATGCTTCCTGGTGATCAATTGGAGTGTAAATCGCCACTTTTTTAGTTTCAGTGTCACTTCAACCAACAGAATTCTACCATCTTCATCTGCTAGAATATATTTGGGATCCAATTTTTCTTTAATGTTTAATGCCAGACCTCTTTTCTTTTGATGAACAGAAGATATAAATAACTTTCCAAGTTTTGGACATTCCAAAAGCTTACTGTGTTGTCTCTTATTGTGTGTTTCTTGTAAACAAATTACATCTAATTTCAATTTTTGAAGTTGAGAAAAAGTCCTTTTCCTCTTAGAGGGTGCATTTAGTCCATTTACGTTCAAAGAGAATAATTTGATTCTTCCTTCCATTTTAAAAGCCTATTTGTAAAATGTGTATTTATCTATTTATATTTAGCCTTCATGCTTCTACCTTTTCTCTTTTCTTTTGGTTCCAATAGCTGTTCATCTTCTCATGGGTCTGTAGCCGCTATTTCTCCTTCTTCAGGGTGATAATTTGTTACAGTCACTGCCTCCCCATTTTTCCCTCTTTTTGTTCAGTCGGCTCTTCATCTTCAAATGAGCTTCTGAATTTTTTATAAAAAATTGGGCCTTGAAGATTGAATCCAGTCTAAATCTTGTAGAATTCCAAGTAAGAAATTTTAAGGAATGTGATATGGGAGAAGAAGAGGAAAAACTTATTTCTGTCACCTTGCAAAACTAGAATTTGATTAATCGTGTTACACTATAAGCAAAAGGCACTGTCAAAACCTGTTATTACTTTTTTTTTTTTAATAAATTTTATTAAGTTTTTTAACTAAAACTACAAATCACACATCATCACAAAACGCACATCAGATCTACTGGATCAGCCTCTACAACATATCTTTTAACATCTTTTAACATACAATAATCTTATTATGCTCCCTTTTATAGCAACATATAAAAAAAAAAATTAAAATCAAGTCCCGTTTTTCCAGCTGATTCATAATGAGGTTTCAAATTCAATAGAAGTCACAATCTTCCTTCTTCCATAAGGTTAGTCCCGTCTCTCTCTTTTAAAAAATCCTGCTTTTCCTGTCCATTGTTCAAAGGGGGCTACTCCAATTTAGTGAGATTACATTTTTTTTCTTTTTCTCTCCTTCAGTAGTCAATTTCCTCTAAGCAATTCTACACACTTCAACAGCTTAAACTAAATTATTATGTCAGCCTTCCTTTATCTCATATCTACATGCAAGTCTTCTTCTACATGCATCTAGCTTAACCCTTAACACCTGTAATAAATTTCCTTACGTTCAATTGCAAATGGGAACAAAGTATAATATTTCACCAAAAAACAATAGCCTGTTACATACAGATATCATTGACTGTATATAGTTTCACTTTCAGATATACCCATTTAACACTTAAGCTAAATTATTATATCCTTCCTTGTATAAAATGGAAAGAGGAAAAACACACATAAAAAAAAGAAAAAATAACATCACAGTTCTGTTTAGCCACTATACCATTTAGCAAAGAGTTCCATATTTCATCTAGCTTAAACCTTTACACCTATAATAAATTCCTTTATTTTACCAAAGACTGTAGCACACATTTTTTTCTATATTAGTCTATATTTCTCATAAGCACGCCAACCTCAATACAAACTCCATTTAAACAAATATAGCTGACTCTTTATAGCTTTTAATTATAAGATAAGTTCTCCTGTTTTCACTTTGTCAGCCTATTAATCTCATTTCCACATACCAGATTATTTAGATCATCCCTATAAAAGAAGAAAAGACAAAACAAGAGAGAGAAAAAACAACATCACAATTATTTAGCCACTATATCCTATTTAACAGAGATTTTATATTCCATCTTAGCTTAAACCTTAACACCTATAATAAAATTCCCTTAATTATAAATGGAAAACAAAAACATAATAGCACATTCTCTTCCTACGTCTCCCTGTCACCCCTTTTTCTTCTTCCAATTGTAAAATCATCTTAATTGGTTCTTCTTCTGCTCCTTCTTCCAAAGAAATGCCTGTAGGAGATCTTGTATCAAAACATGGCCACAGACTATCTTTCGTGTTATGCTTATTTCCTGTGAAATTTGCAGATAACCAACAGCTTGCTCATTTCGCTTGCCCAATATTTTAAGATAGTCAATTGTTTGTTTATTCTGGCCAAGTTCCCTTATTAGTTTCTCAGCTTCGTCTTTCTCTTCTATTTGCTGATTCTGCCCAGGTAGGAAGTGACTGACCGAAGCTTTACTAATATAAAAAGGAACAGTCTTGTCAGAGTCGGCTTTTGATTCCATTAGTACACCGTCAAGTTGTTTAGTTAGCACGTTAACTTGAAGACTTATGGCCTTTAAAGAGTCTTTAATCGCCAAAAGTATCTTTAAGAAATTTTCCCTTTCCTCCATCTTAGCAGTGCTTTTACAGCCTTGGCAGGAATCCATACACTTCAGGAACAAAGAAAAGAAGATGGCCGATATCTGGCATCAATCCAATAAACTAGAAGATTGAGTCTCTCATATAATTAAGCATTAATTTATTACTTCAAGTTTTGCCCTTGAAGAGATTATAAAAAAAAAAACATTAAATTATTTAGACACAAACTTATCTCTTCATCTAGCAGCCGCCGCGTTTACGTTCCGTGAAAGGGAGGAAAAATCCTTTCCTGTCCTTCACCCAAAGGGCTTTCAATTTCTTCTTTTTAAATCAGTTGATAACCAATGTAGCTTTTTCCACAAGTATTGTTGCAAAGAAAAAGAGAGATAAAAATGTTTTCCAGTAGATCCGATGGTATAATCTATAGCAGTCTGTATTTACATGTCAAGGACTTGTAGAGAGTCTTCCCCCTCCTGCATTCTTCCGGCTGAGAAAGGCTTGAAATTTCTCCAGCAGGCTCCGAATTGCTGTTCAGATACCTGCTGGGAATTTGCCAAGCAATCTGTCTTCACCCCTACAGGGCATTAAGACCGGGCACTCTGCCCGCTGCCAGAGATAGCCAGAGTGGTAGTGGAGCCCCACTTCACACAGCTGTATTGTCCCGACGCCATGTTTCTTCCAAAACCTGTTATTCCTATCTGCTTCATAGCACTGCCAATAACATTTTTCAAGGGGCATTATATAACCGATAACTTGGAATTAGCAGGCAGTTCAAAATTCCTGGCTTTGAATGATTTCCAGAAATGAGAGGCCTTATTTTTTGATGGTGGTCATTCATCAAGTAAATGGGCATTAGGTTGAGCATGCATTGGGGTGAACGTACAAATATAAGCATACTGGAGTCTCATGTTGTGTCCTGACATCCCCTTGATTGTAATTGAAGGGCAGGGTCAAGGTGACTGGGAAACGAAGGCCACCCACCAGAAGTGCCAGGCAACGAGCTGCAGAGGAGTCCAGGGAGAATGAAATGAACATTCCTGTGGATCCAGTTGTGCCTCCCTCAAAGGAGAATTCTGTGACAGCAGCCACAGTGTGTCCGTCCAATGCAGAATTCTGCAAAAAAGAAAACACTGAAAAAGCAAAAATGTTTTTGTCAAGCAATAGCAGTGAGATAGATGGTAGCCCTGCCTTGAAATCAGGAGTCTGTTCTGATCCAGATGATCTCTTTGAGTCCGATGACCTTTCTGCTAACAGCATAACCTCGAAAGGGGGCACAAAGCCAAAAGCCACTGTGGAAACAGAGGACCTTGCAAACCGGGGTCCCAAAGATGGAGAGCAGTCACCTGTCCCATTGGCAGTGGATGTGGCAAGTGCTAGAGGCCACATCCGTCAGGGGAGACCTTCAGAGAAGCCCAGCCCAGCATCTTTTCTGGAGGATGAAGATGACCTCTTTGCTACGAGTAAAGCAGCTGTGAAGAAAAAAGATCCCAAACCCGCTGCTCAGCTGGCTCAGGACCCTCCCGTGCAAGATATTTTTGAGGTAACTTGGGCAGCTCCTTCATCAAACACGGATCCTGTTATTGTTGTGCTCTCTTATTTTTGATTTTCTTTGCAGCTCTGTTGTTATGAAGTGCGTGCACTTCTCGTTAGGTGAGGCGACAAAGAACGCGGTGACGTGCTACTGTAAAATAAGACAGTTCTGTCGGGCTTTGGGAATGCAGATTAATTGTAGAAGGACGTAACAGAGATGATAAAGTGTTGGGTGAGGCTCTAGGAAATTCCTAAATTAAATGTGTAGAAAGTTTTTCTCCCTCTCTCATAATACTAGAATATGGGTGTCAAGGGGGCCAGAGGCCCGATAGCTTTGGTTGTAATTAACCACACTTGCAAGAGCAATAAAACTAAATCTATTTATTGCTAGTTCTCTACAAGATTTATGATTCTACTGAAGAGCTTCTTAATGATAGTCTTTGGTGAACAGATGTTCGCCTCTGAATGGCGATAGCCTCTCCCCTCTATGTCATATCCCCCCCATCATTCGTTCCTCCCTCCTTTCCTGTTCTCTTTTGGTTTTCACTTGATAAGCTTTTATAATTCTTCTGTTCTTCGTCGTGGCCTCTGTGCATCACACACATGGGTGCTGCGCCTGCGCAGTGCCTCTGGCCGGAGATTGCAAGCTAACGGTTTTTTTAGGCGGGAAAGCTCCGCTCCCCTCCCCCCTTAGACCTATATAAGAGCGGAGCGTCCGCCATTTTGTTCAGTCTTTGCGACCGCCGTCCGCTGTGCCTCGTGCCGCTTCGCTCTCGCTCTATCTGTTCGTTAGCTCTTCGAGATTCTCCCAGTTTTTTGCCCTCGTTCCTCGTTACTGTTCGTATAGTTCCTTCTTGTTGATTCTGTCTTATTCTTCTTCTTCTTCTTTTTCTAAAAAAAAAAAAAAACCAAAAATATATACTTACCCTCTGCACTATCTTCTTTTCTTCTTTTTCCAACGATGGCGCAGCGTGCGGCCTTCCGCAAGTGCGCTGAGTGTGGGTCGAAGATGTCGCCTACCGACCCGCACGAACTATGCCTCTTCTGTCTCGGTGAGGGGCATAGAACCGATAAATGCGCACATTGCTTGGCGTTTTCCAAGCAAGCTCGGAAAAACCGAGAAAATCGCCTTCGCAGGCTGTTATGGGATCGGGCTCTCATGCAGTCCGACCCCGTGGTGACTGCTGCGAAATCGGCTCCCTCTGTGGCCCAGCAACGGCGTCCTTCGGACGAAGGCGCCTCGTCGGTGATGGCTCCGCCCGCTTCTCCTAAGAAAAAATTGGAGAAACGGAAGCATTCCGACTCTTCGAAGTCGAGCGGCCACAAGAAGGCTAAGAAAGATAAGCCTTCTAAGCGCCCGAAGGAACCCGAGCGCCCACGGCATCGAGATTCGGGTTCATCAGCGCCATCGGTACCGGGCCCAACTTCGGTACCGACACCACCCGACGCTGTGCTTCAGGAGGCCATGAGGGTCACCCCGCAAGGGTCCCCTAGGCGTGTGATCGACCGCCCTCCAGATCCGCTCCCTACCCTCCCCAGGGATTCCATCTCGGATGGAGAGATACGGGACTCCCCTACACAGGCGAGATCCCCCACACCGATGCCTTCAGCGGCAGCGGATGTCGTGTTGTCTCCACCTCGAGGCCGTTGGAGCCGGTCTGTTGAGAGGCCGATAGACAGCTGGTACCGACCACCATATCAGCATTGGCCTGATCCTTACTCCGTGGGGTACTACCCGGCCCCTCGGGGTCGTTCTCCATCTTATCGGGACCGTCCTCGCCCCAGGGATCCGAGACGGAACTCTCCGGCACCATCCAGGCACGACAGCAGCCGTTCTCAGTCACCGCCTGAATCCTCCTCATCGGCTCATCCATACTACATGGCCGATTCCGACGATTCTGAGATCGACTCGACCTCTCCCGAGGCCGTCATTTCGACTCAGGACCCAGCCTCACCGGACGAGTCGCATGGATTGTTCGCGGACCTGATGGGTCGGTTGGTTCAGGCCTTGGAGATCGACGCTGTCCAACGCCCGGGCCCGTCGTCGGATAGAATTTACGATGTTGTGCGGGGAGAACAGTCTACATCCATTGTTCTCCCCCTTATAACAACTCTCAAGCAGGCTATGACCCAACCTTGGGACCTGGCCTCCCACCCCCAACCTACATCGAGGAGGTATGAGACGATGTATCGGGTTCGGGAGGAGGACATTCCCTTCCTCCTCAAACACCCGAAGCCGAATTCGATCGTCGTCGAATCCTCCCAGGGTAGGGAGGCCAGAGGCCACACCGCGCCGCGAGACAAAGAGGGGAGGAAGATTGACTCTCTTGCCCACAGAGTCTACGCGGCGGCAGGACTGGGGCTCCGCATCTCAAATTACGAGGCGACGTTGGCGCGCTATCAATACTTTCTAATGCAGCGCCTCCACAACGTCGCCTCGACCCTGCCGGACCATCAAGGAGATGTGGCCAAGGTTTTGCTGAAGGAGGCCATGCAAGTGGCCATTCAGCAGTTGTCCACAGCACGCCATCATATGGACACCAACTCGAGGGCCCTCGTCGGTGCCGTGTCCCTCAGGAGGCACGCTTGGCTTCGGAACTGCCACTTCCCCGACGAAACCAAGCGTCGCATCGAGGACATGCCCTTCGACGGGTCCGGGCTGTTCCATTCCAGGACTGACCACAAGTTGAAGAAGCTGCATGAGTCCCGCATGACGGCGCGCCGGATGGAGCTACCACCCCAAACCCGGCGTAAGTGGCAGTGGAACCGCCCCACCTATAGACAGCCCTTCCAGGCTAGGCAGCAGCCCCAGCAGAGGCAAATGCAACAGCGTCGCCGTCAGCAGCCTCAACAACGCTACCAGCAAGCTCGGCGCCGGTTCGATGTGGACAGACGCCAGCGCTGACGGGACGGGCGAACCTCTCCGCTTTCCCATCCAACTCCCACCCCCCTCTCAAGTGAGGGTCGGCTGCAAAGCCGGCTCCCCATTTGGGAGTCCATTACATCTGATAAGTGGGTGTTGTCCATCATTCAGCATGGCTATAGGATTGAATTCGATACCGTCCCTCCATCGAGCCCGATAAAGTTTACATCGTGTTCACCGTTTTTGCTCGATGAGATACAACAACTTTTATCTAAAGGGGCTATTCGTCAATTATCCCCTCTGGACGGACTTCATGGATTCTATTCGAGGTATTTTACGGTCCCGAAACGGGACGGTGGTCTCCGACCAATCCTGGACTTGCGTCCTCTCAATCGTTTTATTCCAACTAAAAAGTTCCGGATGACCACTCTTCAAAATATCCTGCCATTGCTGCGGAAAGAGGACTGGTTCGCCTCCATTGACCTGAAGGATGCGTATTTTCACGTCTCAATCCATCCAGCCTATAGACGCTTCCTTCGCTTCGCTGTTGAATTCGACCTTTATGAATTCATGGTATTGCCTTTTGGACTGGCTACGGCACCTCGGGTGTTTACTAAGTGCATGGCCCCGGTATGTGCCTACCTCCGCCTCCAGGGCGTACAGATCTACCCATACCTGGACGATTGGCTCCTGGTTTCACAGTCTAGAGACGATCTACTTCGTTCTATCAATTTGACGTGCTCCCTGTTGGACAACTTGGGACTTCGTATTAATACGGAAAAATCATTTCTTGTTCCGACACAGATACTTACCTTCATCGGAGCTCGTCTGGATTCGACGCTGGAAAGAGCCTTCCTCCCCCGCGACCGACAAGATACGATGATTCGACATATTCTTCGGATCCGTCGCGACGGCACGGTACCGGCACGTGCTCTCCAAACCCTGCTTGGCCACATGTCAGCGTCGGTCGCTGTGGTGCCTTATGCCAGGCTTCGCCTACGGCCACTACAACTACTGTTCATCAAGTCCTTCAATCCGCAGTGCGATCCACAGTCGAAGCCGATTCGAATCCCATCCTCAGTTCTCCAGTCACTCCTTTGGTGGACCTCCGTGGCGAACCTGTCTGTGGGAATGCCCTTTCAACAACCACCTCCATCGGTGACGGTTACGACCGACGCGTCCCGCTTGGGCTGGGGAGCGATTTGCAACGGCATTCGAACTCAGGGCATGTGGACTCGTTCCGAATCCAAGGAGCACATCAATTTTCTGGAGCTCTTGGCAGTGTTCAAAGCGATCCGCTCCTTCGAAGATGTGCTTCGCCATCGTGTTGTTCAGATAACATTGGACAATATGACGACGGTCTTTTATCTGAACAAACAAGGGGGAACCAAGTCTCCAGCTTTAGTCAGGCTTTCACTTCGGATCTGGGACTGGTGCATCCCGAAGGGAATTACCCTGATAGCGGTTCATTTAGCGGGTGTGGACAATACCCAGGCGGACTTTCTCAGCCGCCACATGCTTCTCTCCCACGAATGGGAATTACATCCTCGCATATACAGTCAGCTTTTTCGTCTTTGGGGAACCCCGGACGTGGACTTGTTCGCTACCCAGCACAACAGGGTATGCAACCTCTTTTGCTCGAGGCAGGGATCGGCCTCGGATCCCTAGGGGACGCCTTCATGATCTCTTGGAACCATCTCCATGTCTATGCCTTCCCACCGATTCCACTGATAACGAAAGTGGTAGCGAAGATAACCTGCGACACCCCATTGGGAATCCTAATCACCCCTTGGTGGCCACGCCAGCCTTGGTTTGCCATGCTTCTTTCCGTCTCCCACGGGGAATTTCATCGCCTTCTGCTGCTTCCGGATCTCATAACGCAGCAGGACGGAACCGTATGCCATCCAGACCTGCTCACGTTGAACTTGACGGCCTGGCGGATTCGATAGCTCCTGTGCCCTTATCGGTACCGTCAGCACCTTCGTCTTTGCCGGTCCCGGCTACCTCTTCGACATCAACCTGTAATTTGTCGGACCCGACGGGCTTGGATCCGTCCATCCAGTTTATCCTGGATTCATCATTGAAGCCTTCTACACGAAGGTCTTACTCGGCAAAATGGCATCGTTTTTCCATCTTCGCCGATTCTCACTCATTCTCTCCACTGGAATCGTCTGTGCCTCAGATTCTTCAATTTTTGCTAGAACTTCATCGCTCTGGGCTTAAGCCATCTTCGATCAAGGTCTACACCGCTGCAATTTCCCACCATCGAGGGATGATCGAGGGGCTTCCGGTATTCTCTCAACCGCTTGTCAAGAGATTTCTGAAAGGACTCCATAATATCACTCCTGTCATAAGACCTCTTATGCCAACCTGGAGTCTTTCGGTAGTTCTTCAGGCTTTGACTAAAGCTCCATTTGAACCTTTGGCTACGATTGATCTCAGGCTGGTGTCTTGGAAGACTGCATTCCTGGTGGCCGTCACTTCAGCGAGGAGAGCCAGCGAGCTCTGTGCGCTCCGTATCGACCCACCATACTTGAACTTTCACAAGGAGAAAGTTGTCTTGCGACTTGACCCTTCCTTTCTACCGAAAGTTTCAACTTCTTTCCACTTGGGACAAGACATCGTTCTTCCAGCCTTTTTTCCGTCACCTACAACCCCTCTTGAGCGATCACTGCATTCTCTCGATGTCCGGCGTTCCCTGGCCTTTTATCGATCCAGAACAGAATCCATTCGGCATACGAACAGACTTTTTGTTAAATATTCCACCGTGAATCAGGGAACCCCTGTTTCTTCGCAGCGTTTGGCGAAATGGATAGTAAACACCATCACTTTGGCATATCAACTCGCCAAGCTCGATTTGCCTGTGGCCCCTCGAAGTCACTCGACCCGAGCAGTTGCTGCTTCTTCTGCATTCGCATCAGGTGTGTCCCTCGAGGACGTCTGTAAGGCCGCTACGTGGGCGACTCCCTGCACCTTTGCAAGATATTACCGCCTTGATGTTCGGGCCAGACGAGACTGCTCCTTTGGAAGAGCTGTTCTTTCATCAGTCTTGCAGTAGGGACACCTTTTTTCCACCTCCCTTTCTGGTAAGCTTGGCATTCTACCCATGTGTGTGATGCACAGAGGCCACGACGAAGAAAGGTAGGTTGCTCACCTGTAACCGATGTTCTTCGAGTGGCCATCTGTGCAGTCACACAACCCGCCCACCGGCCCCACTCGGTGTCGGTAGGTGGATCTTATCGGTACCGATATGTATTTTTGTTGTCGGTACCGACCACCTTTGTTTTTCACCTGTCCACTAGGTTAACTTAGTACAGGGAACGTACGTTCGGTCGCAATAGACTGAACAAAATGGCGGACGCTCCGCTCTTATATAGGTCTAAGGGGGGAGGGGAGCGGAGCTTTCCCGCCTAAAAAAACCGTTAGCTTGCAATCTCCGGCCAGAGGCACTGCGCAGGCGCAGCACCCATGTGTGTGACTGCACAGATGGCCACTCGAAGAACATCGGTTACAGGTGAGCAACCTACCTTTCCTTGCTGCCTTGACATCCACATATCCCATGATACCTTCGGCCTCCGGTCCTGTCAGCTCTGTCTCTGAAGAGGAGAAGTTGTCATGTTTCTTTTCTATTCTGGCGTCCTCTTCCTTCTCGCTGTCTGGCTGACTTAAAGGGCCAGGCGTCTGTTCAGTGGGTTGTAGACTAGAGGAGCTCTCAGCAACAGGCTGGTTTGTATTTACATCGAGCTGTGGTGAGGTCTCTTGAACTCCGGCTGTCAAGGTCAGGTCCTCCTTGCGAGTAGTAGCTCCTGTTGTGGCGTCATGCACGACACTGGGATTGTCAGACGAAGCTAATTGCTGGGGAAGGCAAAACTTATAAAATTAATTAGTTCACGCATTGGAGTTCCTCACTGCAAGAGGTAGGGATGGCCACAAACTTGGCCAACTTGAGGTAAATTCGTAGAGGACGAAGCTGTCATTACCCCTGCCCATTTTGGCCATGCAGCTTGTTTGGCACCGGGGCACTGTGCTCCACAAAAGTCCGGTTGCTGGGAACCCTGAGTAGGACTGTACTTGTAGTCGTGTTCTGCTGAGGGCTTGCTTTAGGCATCGGCTACTGTAGAAATAGTAGTTTGGACTGAATGGGCCTTAGGAATTGTTCTTAAGATTCTGAAGAATCAGCCTTAAGAATGCAGTAATACATTGTACAGAATTGAGTGAAATTTGTTAAGTTCATGCCCATTTCTTCTCTTTTCATTTTAATTCTTTAAAACAGTCAGTTTGGCCATTTAATCTCAGTAGTGCTGCAGTGTCAGGTGTTCACTGGGTCATTTTATATGCATTCAATAGTTTCTTTACCAGGGAGTGTCTCAAATGTAAGCCAAGTTTATATTTAGATACAACACTTTTATTATTTCTGTATATTTCCTTGCAGCACACAGTAAGTTTTTTTAAAAAAAATTAATGGCTGTTTTACATGTTAACTGAAGTAGCAAGAAAATGAATTGCATGCAGTTGGATCCCTGGCAGCTCCACAAGTTGCTGAAAGCCAGAAGTAATTCAGCCATTGCCTGTCCATAGTCCCTCCATATACCCTCTGCACAAGAGGTGGGAGACCCCACAGCTCAGGACTGCGAGTGGCCTCCCAATGAGCCAGCCAGTGAGAGCGTGGCAGAAGTGCGATTGCCCAGCATCTTCAGGACAAGCCCACAGCCATGTCCACTGGGCGAGGCTGGCTTGCGGAGTGGGCCTGAGCACGTCGATGCACGTTTGAACAGAAAAGAGGTTCATAACGCCCAGATTTCCTCAGCAAGAGTTTTAGCAGTTGGTTTTTGCACAATAGGGTTCACCCAGGCATGCAGCTACAAAGACCTGCTCGCTCCTGAAGTTTCTCTCCTTTTTTCAAGGATGATATATTTGCATTGGAAGCCACTAAGCTGCCCATCAAGGCAAAAGAGATGGAAGCAAACCTGTTCAATAGTGATATATTTGCTGATCTTGCTGTAAAACCAAAAGAAAGGAGTGCCAAAAAGAAGACAGAAGCTAAATCTATATTTGATGAGGACACAGGTAAATCACAGAATAATTTAACAATTAAAAATAAGAATAATGTAAGCAGTTAAATCTGCAGCCCAGACATAAAGGTCTGCAGGAAACACATCGGTGCAGTTACAAATGCTGTACCTGTTCGTGTAGCTGGATCCAAGGTGAAGAGTGAAATAAGGGAGAAGCTACACTTGGTCTGTCATTTAAATTTTCATTTTTTTTCCCTCAGATGACATTTTCTCATCACAAGGTCAGACCAAGATATTGACCAAAAAGGCTCAGTCCATTCAGACAGCCTCAGGAACTAAATCTGAATCCACATCATCAAGTACTTTTGAAGACCCACTGAATGCATTTGAAGGCCAATGAAGAAGTTGCTGCTGACTCGTTTGTAATGCTCAAGACTGCCCACCTTGAATGCCTTTGCTTCCCAGTCAAGCAGCAGTCATGTCAGGGCTGTGGTTATTCCTTGGCTTGTTCCTCATTCACCCATCTAAATGTTTTTCCCTGCGTGTTCTCTAAAGGTGCATAGCTTTGTAAAATCAACGTCAGCAGCCTTTCATAGTTGTGCTCAAATTAGCTTTCCCATTCCCTGGCTGATGTAATCAATTGTACATAATACAGATTTTATTAATCTGGGCTACAAAAAGACATCACTGGTATGGATAAATAGCATTTGTGAAGCCAGTGGTGTGCTGTCCTTTTAGTCTGTTTCCTGCTCTGCTCTAAGGAGAAAGCAAACTTATGATCTTGTCTTTCTACGCTTAATTTTGTGGTATGTTACTGAATGATGCTTCTCTTTCATGGTTTGGAATTGGGTAGTTGTCCTTTTCCTACAAGGGGAATGAGATGGAATTTCTCGCTGTTAGGATGTCTCCTGGCTGGATCCTCAGTCCTGGATTCCTGTGATCCTCTGGGTTGTCCTTTTCATTATTTTCCCTTAGTGGCAGTTATAGCAAGGTCCTATATAAGCTCGTTTCTGATCGCCTTGCCTGAACTTTGTGCTTCTGAACTTTCTGTGAGCACCTGGGACAGGCTGCAGCCCAGTTCCTTTGCAAGCGCCATTGTGCTGAGGCTGGCAGTGTTCTTTCCTGTTGGGACTGGAGGACTGTGCCTCTGATGGGGAAACGAGGGCTTGCCCACTGGGGAAACAGTGGGACAGGAGCACTGGCAGCTCACATACCAGCTGGTGAGTAGAAATGAGCAGTTAGAAGAGATGGAAAAAGAAAAGGAGGTGGCTGCTGTTACTGAAGTGAGAGGAAAATTCTGTGTTGGGTTGCCGTATGTTGCAAAAATATGCCATCCGAAGTATACAAGGCGGCATCTGCAGGCCGCTTGGTCAGTCCCGAGGCCCAAGTTGTTTGGAGAAGAGATGACCAAGAGAGCCAAATGTGGCTTCAGTCACACTGGGAAGGTGGGACAGAAGTGATGCCACCGTTCGGGATTCTGGGGCCACTGCAGCACTGTAGACAGACTGGGACAGAGGGTTTCACCCAGCCCCTTCTCTGGAGCATTCCCAACTAGCTGCACAATTGGAGATCGCCCGGCAGGTTTCCTCACACGCGAGTGCATGCCACCACGAGGAACACTCCCGGTGAGCCCAGGAGCACGGCACCAAGTGCGGGGGCAGGTGGAGGAGATGAGGCTGGCTGCCTTCCTGAGCTGCCTGGGTAGAGTGGCCACCCACTGCCGCTGCCCTGCCACGGTTCTGGCCACCTGTGCAACTTGTGTGGCCCAGGCGCCTGCCGGCGGGCGCACTCCGGAGCACGCTCTGCACTCCGCAAGGCATCCCTGGCGCAGGGCTGGCCTGGGCTTGGACAAGAGGCGCCACCCCCGGGCGGCTCTGCGGTTCCCCGGGAATGCTGGCCCGGCCTGTGCCCGGCGGGCGGTCCGCCATGGTGGCCAGGGGGCCGCGCCCGCCCGCTCGCCCGCCCCGCTCCTCCCCAGGAGGGCGCCGAGGGGACCGGGCGGCAGAGAGCGGCCTGCCCAGCTCGAGCTGCGGCTGAGGAAGCGTGGGAGGCGAGCAGGGCAGCGCGCCTGCTCTCGGCCGCGCCTGCTCCCCGCGGGGCCGCCCCGGGGCCTGCGGCTGCACGGAGGCGCTCCCCGACCGGGTCCGGGCCGAGCTGCAGCCGGTCGACCCGCCCCGAAGAACGCCTGCGCGGGCGGGGCCGAGCGGCCTGGCCCGGGAGGCACCGCCCCGCGCGCCGCCGGTCGCCATGGGGACCGGCGTGGGAGGCGGTTCCGCGGCGGCGCCCGGCTCGGCGGCCGTTGTCCCGCGTGGCGCCCGCGGAGCGGCTCTCGAGGGCCGCGCCTGCGCCTGCGCCTGCCGGGAAAGCCCGCGGGGCGCCGGCCCGGAGGCGCGAGGACCGCTTCCCGGCAGGGGCGCATCTGCCCGCGTCGCCGCCCGCGAGCCCAGCGCGCGTCGCGGGGCAAACCGGTGGGTGCGCGCCGGCGGGGAAGCTGCGCATCGCAGGCGGAGGGAGGGCCCGGCGCGGCGCGGCGCCCTTCGCGGCTCCGGCCGGAGGGGCGGGCTCCGTGTGCCGGTGCGAGCGCCGGCATCCCCTGGCTGGCCGGCGGCGGCGCGGATCCGGTGAGCCCCACTGGAGAGCGACCTGGCCGGTCGCGGGGAAGGCGGCGCCGTGTGGGAGCAGCCCGCTGCCCCTGGCCCGGCCCGGGCCCGGGTCGCGGGACCTCCTCTGCGTCACAGACCTTTGCCCCGCTTCGTCGCTCCGGCCGCTGGTGCCGCTGCGCGAAGAGGCCCCTCCGCGGTCCGGCTCGCCGTTCGCGCCCCGAGCCGCTCCGTGCAGGGCTGAGCTGCTGGCGCAGAAACCCCTTTGGCCGCAAGCGGCCCGTGAAGCAGCCCGGCGGCCGGTCCGGGTCCTCGCCCGCGCTGCGCTGTGCGTGCCTGCGGGGCAGGGTGGGCTGCCTGCGGGGAGGTCAGCCCCGCGATCCTGGTGGCACGTAATGCTAACCAGACCGTGGAGCGCGCTTTGGCTTCATTCATGGTAATCCGAAACAATTTCCAGGCCACCTTTGAAGTAAAGGCCATGTGAAGTGGTTACAATAAATATCCAGTCTTTTTCTTTAATTAAAAAATGCTTTCATCTTAAAACCTGTTCATTTTATTTCCTCCAATGCCATTGTTGCTGATGATTGTGTTTGTCTTAGGTGTAAATTTTGAAACATGAATTTCCTCTATTCAGAGCTGATTCGGCTTGGAGTGGAGCTCAGTTGTGCAAATCGTCTCCCAGCTGACCTTTCTGCAAGGTGTTTTTCAAGTATCTAGAATGGCCAGCAAGAAGGAACCTCCTTTCTTCAACAAGGATAATGTGGGGGCATGTCACTACAGACTTGCTTTCTATGAGACTATGGAGCTCTTCATCGAAACGCTTACAGGAACGTGCTTTGAGCTGCGAGTCTCTCCTTTTGAAACTGTTGTTTCTGTGAAAGCTAAAATCCAGAGGCTAGAAGGTACCTATCCTTTCTGTTTTGCACACTTCAGGATAACATTTCCACTCCTGAAAGACCAGTTATTGTATAAGGGAGTATGACACTGATTTCCAGCATAATCACTGTCAGCATAGTAGCTGGATTTTGCTTCTGAGATCTAGATGGATCTTAAAACTGCTCCTAGGGTTCTTTAAATCATATCCACTGCAAAATTGAGCACATTTAGTTTGGAATATTGTTAGTAATGCAAACATTAGGACAACATTTTGTATATTTAGCAAGGCTTCCAAACTGAAATATGGTTTTATCCTGTTTTTGTTAACTCGCCATTTGAGGTATGATTGGTAATTTTTCTGTGTGAGACAGTCAGTAGGCAATCTTCAGTAACCGGTTTTATTTCGCTGAGAAGACTTCTGTTTGCTCTCGTGCAGTCCATCGTTGATCTCAGGCACCCATTCAGAACCAGAACGGCTGTCTTAGGTTTAGAAGGACGGGGGCATAGTTGAGGGCCACCAGCACAGTGGGCACCAAGCCCTCAAATTCCACACCACCTTCCCAGGTCATTCATGGACGTGTCAAATAGCATGGAGGATAAGATGGGACCCTGAGGGATGCCCTAGGCCTGTGGCTGTGGTACTGAGTGGGAGCCGCCAGAGAGCTCCCCGCAAGGAGCACCAGAGCCATCGCATGGCAAGCCCACCTCAGTCAGATCTCCCAAAAGGCGACAGTGGTCCATGGTACGGAAAGCCAGCAAAAGCCCACTGAACCCACAGAGCTGCTCAGCTCCATTTCTCTGCACAGGTCATTCAGCAGTGCAAGCAGCGCAGTCCCTGTCCCAGACTCAGCCCTGAAGCCCAACTGAAATCTACCTAGGCAGCCTGCCTTCTCATCCAGCTGCCCTGGAACAGAGAAGCCATCATGCACACCTGCGTCTTGCCCCGGAATGGAATATTGGAGGCTGGCCAGAAATTCTTGTACAGGGAAGCTTTGGAAAACCAGCAACAGCAAAGGTTTTCTGTGGGCAAGATGAAACCCCACCTGGCGGTAAAGAGGCATTCACTGCTCCCCCCGCCCCAAAAAGTTTTGCTGACTTTTATGATGTTTTACTATATTTTAATGGCGTATTTCAAATAGGCTGCTGTGAACTGCCCAGAGAGCTTCGGCTGTTGCATGGCTCAGAATTTAAATAGCCTTCCCCATTCAGCCAGTTTCCCTCCCCAGCTGCTGTGAGATACCAGAAAGTGTGTGGGCCAGTGTGACAGGCCCCGCTTCTCAGAGGATCCTGCCCTGTCAACACCTTCAGGCTTTTTTCATAATGAAAGGTGCCTGTTGGAAGCCAGCAGCAGGAGCTGGCGCCCTGTTCAGTGGCCTTGCACCAGACGTGGCATCCGAGGCTGATGGATGGGCAGTTGGACAGAGTGGGCTGGAGGGTCTTCCTCTCCAGCCTGCTTCCAAAACCACGATTTCTGAGTTGATACGATCAGGACAGCTAACTTAGTAATCTTAGTCAAAACTTTACAGAGCCCATAAGCCAGATAAATTAAAATTTATTAAACTGAAATGTAATGGTGTTATTTTAAGGTATCCCTGTATCTCAGCAGCACTTGATCTGGAATGACGTGGAACTGGAGGATTATGACTGTTTAAATGATTACAAGTGAGTATCTTTCTGTATGGGTGCAGGTGGTGCAGTGGGTTAAGCCACTGAGCACTGGGCTTGTTGGTCGAGAGGCCGGCAGCTCGGATCTGTGATGGGGTGAGCTCTTGTTGCTCCGCCCAGCTTCTGCCAACCTGGCAGTTCAAAAGCATGCAAAATGCGAGTAAATGAATAGGTACCACTTCGATGGGAAGGTGGCAGTGTTCTTTGTGCTTCCGCATTCAGTCCTGCCGGCCACGTGACCACAGAAACTGTCTGCGGACAAATGCCGGCTCCCTCAGCCAGGAAACGGAGATGAGCACCACCACCCAGAGTCAGACACGACTGGACTTCATGTCATGGGGAAACTTTATCTTTTTACTGTGTGTGTGTGTGTGTGTGTGTGTGAGAGAGAGAGAGAGAGAGAGAGAGATGGCATGTAGCATCTCTGAATATTGCTTGTGCGGAGGGGAAAAACTACAATATATGTTTGGTTGTTTGTCTGCAGCATTTCAGAAGGTTGCACTTTGAAGTTGATACTGGCCATGCGAGGTGGACCTATTAATATCAGAAGGGGTAGGTGCCTATTACATTTTGCAGAGTTAGTCTAATCCAATTAGATCCTGCTGATTTGGAAAGAGCAGGCCTGTTGTCGAACCCAGCCAGAACGGTTACCTGACTTCACAACAAGTCACCCCAGGTTTATAGGCTGCTATGGCTATTGTATGAACCCAGAGTGTGACAAGATTCATATGACACAATAAGCCACCGTGCCTTAGAAGCTGCAGTGGGTTAGCTTGTCTTCTAAACATGGGTGGCAGGAGTCCGGGAGAAAAGGAAAAGGTTGGCTTTACCAGGCACAGGTGGGTGCTGCAGGAGAGGGGCTGGGCAGCAGGAGAGATGGAGCCTGGGAGCAAAAGCAGAGAAAGGATAGACACCTCCCGATTATGTAGCATACCAAGAAAAGAAAAGGTGATGCCATCGTGGTGAGCAACCAGTGAGGAAAAACCTGTGCCTTTGTCTTAATCACAAGAAAGCACTTAAAAATCAGTTGAGAATCTGTCTGTGTCTGGGAATCACTGGATTAAAGAAAATGCCCTGTGAACGTGTGTTGGAATTACCACCAGGCACATATTCACAGGCCCTTTGTTAAGATAGGAAATCCCACCTCCAGCTGGGAATCCAGTGCAGAGCTTTGCAACATCATGCCAGGCTGTTTAGTGTAGGCCAGAACCCAGTCACATGTAAAGTCATAGGTGGCATTTGATGGTCTCCCAAGGAAGTGTGGGTGGGACTGGTGTGTGCGACCGGTGCTGGGGATGAGCGCTGGATCCTCGCTCTTGTCGAGGGTGGACTGCACAATGGTGCCACTACAGTCTAGCCCCGAGGATAATTTCTGTGTTCAGCACAATTGCAAAGCTCTTTCCTGGATTATACCGTGCTGGGCTGGAGGAGGGAGGGGGCCTCGTGCAGGCCTGCTGCCTCCCCCCCCCCCCCCCCGTTTGCAGCGGCACTGAAGTGGCAGCAGGGCCACCCGAGAGCCTGCGCCTCCCACGAGACCAGCTGCCTCCCCGGACCCTCCTGAAGTGGTGTCAGGATTGCCCTTAGGTTGGCTCCCTGGTCTCAAAGTTTTCAGTAAATGTGTCTTTTTAGTTCAGTGTTTAGGCAAAAAAACACTTCCCACTTCCCAGTAGATACCTTCAAACAACAAGCATTTCTTGACGTCTCTCTCCTGTGCAGTTCCTGTGAAGTATCCAATTAGGGAAATAACTGGATGCATGGATCCAAGTGGAGAGGACATCTGGGAAAAGTCTCCATCCAGCAAACAGGTTACCTTTTTGGTATACCGGGAAGGAGACCAGTTGAATTTCTTCCGTGTTGTGGACAGGGGAGATGGAACTTTAACACCATTGTCTGAATCTTTTAGGTATATTGAGTTTTATTTCTTTCAGAAGATTTTTCATCAAAATACATGTGGACTACAACCACAGTTTCCTTTAAACCAAAAAATGTGTAAAAATGATGTTGAAATATCTCTGGCACAGCTTGAGCTAAGACTTGAGTTAAATTAATCAATTCAAACTTTGGCATAATGAAACTGAATTTCTTTGCATATATTCTCATTTTTGCAATAATAGCTCATAGTCTTGGTTACCAGTTGCTACTTTGTATGCTTTTGGAGCCTTTTTGTCAAATTTTTATTCAAAGCTGTGCATGTCTCACACATATTTTTAAAGCGATAACTTACCCGTCAGTAAAGGTAGAACGTAAAACAGATTTGCACTCTCTCCTTGCCAGTGGTGATTCAGTTTATAGTTTGTATGGTAGTGATGATGAAGATACAGAAGCATCGTCTTCAGGTCAACAGATTATTGAAAACTTCATCACAATGAATAAGATGAAGCTGCTCAAGGCCAAGATGGAAAATATGAACCTCAGCAAAAAGGTGACGCTGTAAACTCTGCTGCCCCATGCAGAATGATTCATATCTTCCTATTTCAGATCATTTTAAAGGATCTGCCTTAGTTTTTGCTTAACTGCAGGAGTTAATAACGGTTGTTCTAAGTGAAGAACCATATGGAGATAAACGACAGATTGGATTGATATGTTAAACATAAAGTTCCTGATCAGAGTGCAATAATGTGTTCTCTATATTGTAGCAGCAGTTGTTGGCCCAATACAAGACAGAACTTTATGTATAGACTGTGTGTATGTTGCACTTTACAAAGCATTTTTATATCCTTTATATATGAAAAATACACAAAGCAGCATTGTATTCTTTCTGAACATGTTCATTCTGTAGTTATCAGAATCAAATAACTTCAGGCAGAAGTAAATGCTCCAAGTTTTTAGACAGGGTACTGAGTAGCATTTAAACTGGCTTAAAAATTGGCAACCCTTGAATAAGATGCCATCTCCCCCCCATTTTCTCAGCCTAGGAAAGTTGTCAGTGTGAAGCCGCGCCCTCCAGGGGGGCCTCGCCCGACCAGTGGTTCGACGGCAGCTCCTCGGCCCAAGTTCATGCGAGCGTTGCCTCACATTGGGCAGCGCTGCCTTCCTCCTGGAGCTGCGTGCCCTGCAGAGATGCCCCAGAAGGCCCTTCCACCCTTGGCGGCCGCTGGCGGGAAGACGCTGTGCCTCGCACATGAGGCACTTAAGGGAAGCGGAACCTGGGCAAATGCCGTGCTGCCCGCAAGGGTTGGCAGCATTGAGCTGCGAACCAGTGAGTCGCACACGGAGCAAGAAGGGGCCGTGCTGCCCACAGACAGTTTGACTCTTCCGGTCCCAGCCCTTCCTCAGCGTGTTGGAAAACATGCAGAACGTGGCGCCTTGACAAAGGAGAGTGGCCCTTCATTGTATCCGGATTCCACAAATGTCAGCCTGCCTGCCACCAAAGAAACGTTTCTACCAAACACAGACGCTCTTGCCTTGTTAGCAGAAGCAAACTTCTCTGAGCCGTGCACTGAATCATGTGGAGCAGGAAAAGCGAACACAGAGCTTCAGTTGTCAGAGGGAAATGAGGACTGTGCCACTGCAGAGCAGCCTAGCAAATCCACTCTTAAATTCCTGACTTCGGCAAGAATAGGGGCGAGTATACTTCACTCTCGCGAGTTAAGTCCTCAGAAGAACAGTCGGCTGTCGCCGCTTCACTGTTCAGGACAGAGGGCCTCCTGCAGCCCTCACAGACCTCAGACTCAGGCCAAGTGTTTTGAGGTGGGGAACTGGAGGCCTGCTGCCTCGCCAAACGTTCTGCAGGCATCGGAGGTCCGCAGTTTAGCTGACTCCCCTTATTCCAGGGCTTCTAGATTGTATGGCATTGGCATAGACTCACCTAGCAAAAGACCTGATATCCATTCTAAAGCTGAGGCAAAAGAAAGCACCGAAGTGGCTATCAAGGCATCCAAAGACCCTGCAGTTTCTCTAAACAGTGTTGGGTTGCTAAGTTCATTGACTCGAAGCACGAACAGAGATGGCTTACAGAATCCCTATGGGGCAGGCCGGTTCCAGGCTTCAGGTGTTGCCCTCTCTACAAATCTCCAGCATTTTCAGGAAGATTTTAGAGTATCTTCTGCCCACAAAGATAGGCCTGGATATTTTCTGGTAAGTATTATTATTGTTGTTATTTCTGTTCTCCCCAATAGCTGCAGCTCTCTGGGTGGAGCTGAGTTGCCCCAGAAGAATTCCATAGTTGATGGTATTCAAAGCTTCCGAGAAGTCCAGGAAAATCAACAGTGTCACCCTGTTTCTCTCCTGGCATAAGTTGTCATGCAGGGCAATCAAAGATTTTCTGCATGGGTGAACCCCCACCAAAATGCCCCTGAGAAATCAGTCTCATTCAAGAGTCATTCCCTGGAGTTGGCTGGCAGCCACATTCTCCAGAACCTTGTCCAGGACATTTGCCTAAAGCCAGGGAAAGTTGAAGGCAGAAGAGAAAGAGGGAAGCCAACGATAAGATGGATCAGTTCTGGAAAGGAAGCCACAGCCTGGAGTTTACCAGAGCCGAGCAGGCTTTCCAGGGACAGAACAGTCATTCACGAGGTGGCCATGAGTCAGAGGCAACTGACAGCACACAGCAGCAGCAGAGTTGTCGAGGTCTTCCAGGTGAAGGAAGGGTTTCTGGAGGAGTGGCCTCACGGCCGCCTCTTCCAGGCGGCTGGGGGCCACTCCTCCCAGGAGGCCTCGATCACTTCCCTGGCCCACCCGATGGTCCTACCTTCCTTCTGGGCTTTCTGAGCCAGGACAGACAGGGATCCAGCACAGAGGTGACTGCATAAGAATGTCCAACCACCTTGTCAGCATCCTTGAGCTGCAGCGACCGAACCTTGTCCAGTGCACCTTGACTGCTCTGTGGTATCTCACCTGATTCCATCCCTATTCAGTTCCGTGGACTCACTGCCTGAGAGCTGCAGTGGCCTCCACATTCGCAGTAACAATGATCTTTATTTTGTTAGTTGGAGTTTTTAGTATTTTAAAAAACATTTTTGGTGTGCTACTATTTTCATAAATGGTTTTCTATATTTGTTTTATAGTCGTATTTTGTAAACTGAATTGAGGCTTTGCCACAAAAAATGTTATCAAAATGTTTTAAATAAAAAATAAGCCTTATGCTGAGAGAGTATCTTCAAGCAGTGGCTCCTTATGGGTAGGCTTTGGCTTACAATAGGCAGCATGTGCTATGGAGCAGCTTTCCTCAGCTGGGTGCCCCCTGGAGGTCTGGGGCACAGGGTTAGTCACCAGCAGGGCCAGCGGTTAGGAGTGCTGGGAGTCGGGTCCCAAACCTTGGAAGGCACCAGTTTCGGCGAGGCCTCGCAGGTTTGACTCGGAGTCCTGCCCTGATCAAGGGGCTCGAGCCAGTGGCCTCCTTGACCCCTTCAGAGTCTTCTCCGATCCTGCGAGAGAACCATGGCTGTTTGCATTTCTTTTCCACCCTGTTCCACGGGTTCAGGCGAGTTCAAGTTTTTCTTATCTAAGTTTTAAAAGGGACATGCATAAGGGTTATACTTGTTTTCTCCCTTTCTTTTTTCACTTAGTCTTCTGGGCTTGGATTGACTGGAAATGCTGTGATGGCAGGGAAGAGAATGGGTGAGCAATACATTCAGAGTTTCTCAGGTTCATCGTTCCTGTTGCTGTGGAGCGTAGATTAAAGTCTTGTGAAATTCAGCTCTAGCCAATTCTGCAAAGGGAACAGTGATGTGTGGCCCAGCAAGCAGGCTGTGAGTCATTTGTCAGAAGGCGGACGTGGCAGCACTGTTCCCCCTCTGTGCGCACACTGTGCCCGGGTGGGCCAGTGAGTCAGAAACCCCTGGGGGCCTTGCTGGCCAGTATGGGTTCAAGGGGTGGCCCCACACGTGCCTTTTGGGCCGATGCGCATGCAGTATGGGCAGAGGATTCTGGTGCCCACAGACCCACCTGCTGGTGGTGATTTGGCTTCACGGAAGTGAGATTTTGGGGTGCTTGTTCAGCTTGTCCCAATGCTGCATTTTTTTTACCCTGGAAAACCCAATTATTTCCTAGGATACAGTGGGAAATGTATTTGTGGCTGCTTGCTGGGAAAGGGTGGAGAGGGCCGGCTGCCCGTATTACGCTTGCATGGAAAATAATTTGCTTGTGCTGCAGACGACTCCCGGTCACCTGGATGCTTCATCACAGGGCTGGGACACGTCCCCGTGTGGCGTGTGCACCCTCGCTCGCTTGCTCCCGCTGTGGCTGCAAGCAGGCAGAGCAGAGGCCTCCTTGGAAGTGGGTGGCTGCAGTCCAGTGACTGGAGCACACGTGCTAGTTGGAGGGAGGGAGGTCTTGGTCCAGCAAAGTCCTTGGAAGGGGGGGTTTCTGATCCAGAGAGCAACGGCCCACGGACCCTCGGGGGAAACGACAGGCAGATTCCTCTGCCAGCTGGGCCTGCACAGTGGCCCTTGTCAGTGCAGAGCCATGACCTCCACTGCCCCCTCCCAAACTTGGGGGAGTTTAAGCTCATGATTGAAACTTTTCACCAGCTGTTCAGAAATCTGTGCCCAAGCAAGGCTGCGAGAACTCTGGGGCCCTGCTGGGTTGCTCCCCTAGACCCAGGGACTCCCCTCCTTCGTGGTAAATCGTTAGGCACCTGAGACTGAGGTCCCTTTGCTTCTCCTTAAGCTTGTCTTCAGTGAGTGCTTTGCTAATTCAAATGTGCTTGAAACCATGAACTGCATCAGGAACTAGCAATTGCCTTCTTCCCACACCGCTGCCTGTATGCTGACAAACTTCTTGTTACCTTGATTGTTCCCCCTGGGACTGGGACACTTTGTTGCTGGGCCTTGGCGAGCAGAAGACAGTGTTGATCCAGAACAGGGAGGCAACCTTTATCTTGTCCTGTGATGGGTGGAGTGGGGAGAAGAGCCTCTCGGAGCTGCTGCTCTCGCTCAGCGCACTCAGAGCTCTGCCCGGGTCCAGCACCCAACCAGGTGGGGAAGCAGCTGCCTGTTACTCTGTGGCAGTGGATTTGGACAGCACGGCATCCTGATGTGCACAGCCAGGGAGAAAGCCTGGGAGTGCCTGGGGCACAGCGAGAGCCTTTCTGCCTGTGGCGCCTCGTCTTTCTACCTTGAGTCTGACGGCGTTATTGCAATTGAGACATTTTGCATGAAACGTCCAAGCAGCCGCAGGCGCCATCTGTGCAAGTTATTCATTGTAATTAAAGACTTGAAAAAGGTGCTGTTTCTGCAGAAGGGACATTCACACACCATGAGCATGAACACACATCATGCAGCTTGTCTCCCAAAGCTGGGACATTGTGCTCGTGAAGGGCTGGGTCCTGCTTGCCTGCCCCCACAGCAAGCTCCTGGCCCCAGCAGAACGCAGGGTCTTGTTGCCCCCCCCCCCCGCCCCTGGTCACTGGCAAAGGTTGTTCTCCATGGAGCAGGCTCCATGGGGCAGGAGACCTCAGGAAGGCAGGCCATTCGCCAGGGCCGACCGTCCTGGGCACTAAATATGGGAGCACGTTGGCTCTCCCACTAGGGAAGACTGTAGCCGGAGGAGGGGGAAGCAGGCGCAGGGTGAGGGTAGATCCCACCAGCCAGTCATCCCCCGCCATGTTTCTAGGCATGCTCAGTGCAATGCATGATGATGAGGATGGCATGGTTTATTGCGCTGTTCTGATTCTTGCCACCCCGCTTTGCCTTCACAGTCATGTGATTTTTGGTGCAATGTGAGTTTTTGCTGGAACAGGAGAATGGGTTCCAAGGGTTTCCCCAGTACTTGTACTTGTGATTCCTGGGCTTCAGTCTCCCCTTCTTGTGATATGGGCTGTTGGTGGCTGGGGATGCAGGAGACCCATCTGCTTCCAAAGAGGCTCTGGATCCTGACTCTGCTGGGGTCTCCCTCTGGCCCACCAGCTACCACAAAGTGCTAATGAGGTGGCAGGACCCCTGCTTAACCAGAGGTCAAAGGGGGCAACTCGGTGCCCTTCCCGACAATGCCATTCCCACTTGGCCTCGCCCCTCCCACGGGGTGCAGCTGGGCAGGCTACCTTGGGCTCCTTGTAAGAGGAGGAGGAGGGGCGCCACGAGGAGCTGCCCAACCCGGCGCAGGAGGAGCCACCGCCGGCCTTACACCCACGAGCCTCCTGTCTGTTGCGGAGAGGTTGCCTCAAGACCCCTGTCCTCCCCCTCCGCTGCTTTCCTGTAATTGAGCATGTCTGTGTTTTAAAAGGTGATGCAGCTCATCTCCCGCCTGTCGATGGTTCCGTTCACCCTAAAAAGAAAATTGTAAAGCATTGCTTCTTTTGTGGAAAGAAAACTGGATTAGCAACCAGCTACGAATGTAGGTAGGTGGAGTTTGCATCTTAAAACAAGTTTAACATCAAGCAGAAGCTTCACTGAGCAACGGGAAGAGATTACAGAACAAAACCCCAGATGCAGGCCGGGGATGCTGCCCCTGCCCCCCTCCCCCGGTTTGGTGGACCCTAAATCAAGGGGCAGGGCACCAGGAAGGCCCGTGGCACCTCCTGCCACTCCCCGAGCCGGTGCCCTCTTCGTTATCCTCCTCTTTGGTTACCTGCATCGCAGCACGTCATGTGCAAACGGGCTCAGAAGGTTGCTGGATGGAAACAGAGTACCTCCAATTAAACTTTGTGAGTTCCGACACAAAAATGTGCGTAGCCAGGCTGGGTCGCCGCCATGTACTTTTTGCCGATCTCAGGCAGGGCAGCTTTGGTAATTTTAGAAGGAGCTGCCTAACACTTCACTTTCTGCCTTCAGATGTGGAAACAACTTCTGTGCAACTCACCGCTATGCGGAGACGCACATCTGTACCTATGACTACAAGAGTGCGGGGAGGAGATGCTTGCAGGAGTCCAACCCTGTTGTCAGCGCACCGAAGCTGCCCAAGATCTAAGTTCGACTGCGGGGCCAGCACACCCTCCCACACCCCCCGTTGCGCTGTGAGAAGGAACAGTGCGCTGGCCTCCTGTTTTTGCTGCTCCAAATCTGAAGATTGCTGAGAGAAGCTGCACAATGTGGAAGAATAATGCAAACACTACTGACATCTTTTATTCTTTCGTGGATCAAAAAAGTAGTTTTTGAAAATGTACATTTCGATTTAACTGTTACTATATATCTTGTGTTAAGTGTTTTATATTTGAAACCCTCTTTCACTAGACAAGTCTTTTAAAAGATGCACTTTACCAAGTTTTAATATGTATTTTTTAATGAGGAGCTCATGTCATCTCGCCTGTATCCTACTGGCTTTTGTCCACTCTGGGATATCTTGTTTGTGCGCAGCATTCTGCATCATGCAGGGCCAGCCCCTTCAGGGCCCAGCGAGCTTCATCTGTGCACCCAGCTGCACTTAGATTGCTACTCATTCAGATGGTCATCAGTGTTGCATTCCAGTCTGGAAGTACCGTATCATGTTAAGCCCAGTCATTCTTACCGGGTTGTTTTTGGAGGTTGGGGGGTTGCTTTTTTTATACAAAAGAGAGTCTCATTAAAAAGAAGCAAATTATTTCCCCTTCTGTATTTTTATCTTTTTCAACTTTGCAAAGCATGCCAAACATCTCAGAAAAAGAATCCGTTTCATGCTGCGGCTATTATACAGGATGCTGGCAGTGGGGCAGCGGTCGAAAGGGCGGGTGCCAGCGGGGGTATGTGTGGCTCGCCAGTGGCAGCAGGTCTCCGCCTGCCTGCCTGCCTGCCCCACAGCAGCTGCTCCAGCCCCCGAACATGCCATGCTGCTCGCCGGGAGCCCCAGCCTGCCTTTGCAGTGCTGCCAGGCTGGGGGCAGAGTGGGGCCCCATCCCTGAGAGTGGGGGCAGATCCTGGCTCAGGCACGAGGGCTGGGGCGTGAGGACACTGGGCAAGTGCTGGAAATGGGCAGGGGTCATGATGCAGCCCAGCCTAGTAGCTGCCGATGGAAGCAACAAATGGGACTGGGTCATGTTGTTGGAGCACCCCTTCAACCGCTAGGCAGTGCTACCCAGGCATCATCAGCTATCTGCCTAGAACAGCATCCCTGCACCAGCATCTCTCCCCTAATTGGAGAGGTATTGCATATCCACTCCACCCAGCCCAAAGGTCGAAATTTTTCTCTATTGGCACCAATCATACGAAGACCTTCGCATTAAGGATCTCCTCCCAGCAGAGCGGCCTGGCCTTTCAAAGCCAGCTGAATGCAAGGCTGAGCCAGCTGCTCCCTAAAGGTCTTTCATAACTTCCCCGTTATAGTTTCTTGTGACTTTTAATATATTTTCATTGCATCGCGCTGAAAAGCAAGGTGAAGTCATAGGTGAAGTGTTGAGCAAATTTTTACAAGAATATATTTTATACAATTTGAAATAATGCAGCAAAGCTAGATAGTTTGTAAATGCAGCAAAACTGAAGAGCTAAAGGGATTTGAAAAATCTACTTGGGAAAATTTAGCATGCAATCTTTCTTCCATATTTATAGTTACTCTAAAAAGTAACACCGTATATCGCAGGTGAGTCTCCTTTCTTTTGCACCTCAGTCATTAACCTTTCCACAAACAGATTGGAAAGTAAGGCTTAGTGGTGAACAGAATGAAAATCATCTACTATAACATAATGAAGAATTTGATTTTTAAAAATCTGCACAGGAGTATTTCTGAGGCAACTCCAGGACTGAAGGTGCGTTGATGGCACTTATCCAGGAAATGGAAATGTCTTTAGTGACAGTTTTGTCTAACTTAAGATCGCAAGATACAAGCAGTGGTTCCCATTCTCATAGCCTCGTTCGCTGTTCTTTTCTGAGCTGCTTCTTGGGACATCAGACTTTGCTGAAGCATCTTGAATTGTCGCTGTCGACTTTCTTCCAACTTCATCCAATGATCCTCTTGCTGGGATTTCTGTTGCAAGCAAAATAAAGCATATTCTAATACTAATGAGAAGGCATCTGGCAAGGTAATGCTATGCTTCCCACCTCGTTCACCACCATAGCGGATCAGAGCAAGAAATGACCTGATACCGTGTGGTATGTGGGGAGATTCAGAATGCAGAAGAGGGAAATTGCTCTTCAGGCACCTCATGAGGTAAAGCAGATGGAGTTCTGAGGTCTTAGCTCATGTTCTGCCCCTCCTGAATCTTGGGACTCTCACTGATGAAATGCATTTGGAAAACCAATTTTGTCATATGTCCACAAGTGATGGAAATATTTTCAACACAAAAATTCTTACAGCCCTAAATTCAGAACAGAGGGATGCACTTAAAATCATTCTGGACTGTAGCCAGATGCAGTAACTAGTGTTATCTTTTCTTACTTTCTGTGACTTCCAAGCTCTCTCTGATGCGTCACTGAACTTTGGGGATGTCGTTTTTAAAAACTGATTTTGCTTTTTACGCGCCATGGATTTTTCCACAACTTTTTTCTGTAGATCTAGAACGTGTTCATCCTTCAAAATGCTTTCACGATACGGAGCTTTAATTTTCTTTTCCTCCTGTCTGCAAAGCCAAAAGGAAAACAAAAATGCAATTAGGTGGACAAGTCGCATTGCAATTTCAGTTTAAAGCACAAGCGCCAGGAGGTGGTGACAGCCACCCCCTCGCATGCCACCACCCGTGGCTTGGCTGCCCTGCGGCTGTTGTAGTGGGCCTCTCCCTGCCAAGGAGCACACAAGCACCAGACTGTCTGGACAGATGCTTCCGTGCGCTCGGACTTTGCCAAGGGCGGCTGCGGGCCACACGGAGGCAGCCCAGCTCTTGGCAGCTGCAGAAAAGCGGCGGCTGCCGACCAAGCGGGTGGCTGTGCGAACCTGCCTCGCTCCTGGCATCCCCTCCAGAGGCACCGTAAAAAGGCAGAAATCAGGGCAAAAGCAGCGATGCCCCGGGGCACATCGGCTGCAGATTTAACAGAACATCAGAATGCACTGATGCTTCCTGCGGTGCCCATTTCGCAAATCTCTGAGCACGACTAAGAAACATGAATGTTCACCGAATGTCTGACTTTTGTGTTAAAATACAGGCTTTTCCTACACATAATTTGAGGAACAAGTATTTGCTTCACTTCTGGAGGCACATTGACCACCGTACTTGGTCCTTGCCATCCCTACACTTCAAACTAACTTCAGTGCGGCGGCTCGTCCAAGCTGTTCCCTGAACGTGGCGATCTGCTCCAGTTTCCCCAGCAGAAGCTGCTCCTTGGTGAGCTTCTCATGGATGATGAGATCCCGCCTCTCCTCTTCTGCCTTTTTCTGAGATTCCTTCAGCAAGGCCAGGCGTTCTCGCAGCTCCACTATTGACATCTCGCCCAAAACACCGTGGTTAGGGGTCTTTGGGAAAGAGAGACCATTACAAAAATACTGCAAATGTTGGTGTGCTGTACTTTACCCCAGAGGTGGGCAACAGCCCTCCCGTGGGTGGCATGTGGGCCCTGTTGTGGCAGCTGTGGCCTCCTCACCCAACGGCGGCTGCCCCCACACCCCGCTTATGGCTGTAGCATCCTCGATGGAATACCAGCTTGTTCAGCAGTTTTTGTGTGACCACAACTCAGAAATTGCAACTGCAGGTTGCAAGAGGCTGCTAAAAATGGTGCATGGGGTGCATGCAGAAGAGCAGGAGCGGAGGAATTAAATTAGGTTTTATTTCTGCCTGAGATCCAGTGGTCACTGATGCAACAGGATGCGGTAGTGAGCCTGCCGGGTTAGGGCATGGGGTGCCCAACGTTCCCTCAACTATGAAGGTCACTGAATGCCCCCAGGAGAGGAGCTGCCTCTCCTTTTAGCGTGTCTCACACGGGAAATTCGCATGCACCGGACAGTCAGGGTGCCCACACAACCAACAAGAACACCCAGAGCTTTCTGCAATATTTTTCTTTATGCGCTCACCTGGGTTAAGTCAACAAATGTGTTCTTCAGGGATGGCACATACTCAATAGCTCTTATCTGCTGGATCAATTCACATCTCTTTTTGAACTTCTCTTCTTCTTCGTTTAGAGCCTGTAGCAGCAGCTCCTTGCTTTCATCAGATACTTCCTGAACTGTGGAAGGACAGAAGGTAAGTGCAGTCATTCATGGGTGGAGAGAAGCAACAGTGAATTGCCCCAAAAGCAGAAATTCAATTTTCCACACAGAGGATGTTTGGTGGTAGATGTACCACAATCTGCCTTGCTACTTTGGAGGTTAGGAGTCACGGACTCATAGAAGAGTTGAGTTGCAGGGGGCCAGAAGGCCATCAGGCCCAACCCCCTGCAGTCATAGGACACAATTTGCACAATCCTATTCGGATGGCTGTCCAGGTGCTTCCTGAATGTCTTGTGTGGGAGAACATCTCCAGGCAGCTGGTTCCACAGTTGTGTTGCTCTGACAGCGAGGAAGTGTTCCCTGATCTCTAGCCTGAACCTGGGTTGCCGCAGTTTGACTTGGTTATTCTGTGTCCTGGACTCTGGTGTCAGCGAGACGAGATCTGGACCTTCCATTTTGTGGCAGCCTTTCAGGTGCTCCTAGAGGGATATCCTGCCCCTGCAGGGCTTCTCCTCTCAGGGTGGAACGTACCCGGAGCACAGCCCGTCCTCCTCAGTCCCGAGCAAATCTGTGCTTTCTACCTGCCTCCCCATGAGTCCTCTTAAGATCCCACAAGCAAAGCAAAACTTCCCTTCATGGCACCAGCAGACTTTCGGAACCCCTGCAGGGCCATACCTATTTGGCGCTTGCCTTTCTGCAGTTTTGTTTGTGCCTGCTTCCCATTTTTGCGCCCTTCTATCACCTGCTGCACCAATCTTTTCCTTTCCTTCCTTTCTTGATCGTGTCTTTCTGCACAGTGACGACTCATCTCCTCTTTCTAAAATCACAAGTCAATGAGATTGACAGAAAAAAGTACAGGTTACAGGTGGAAATCAGAGAAAATTTGTAAACAAAATTTTGTAAAAAAGTGTTTGTAAACAAAGTGTTTAAAAATTTCTCACTTTTTTGGTTAAGCATTCCTCATGTTAAATTCCTAACCATCTTTCCATTTTCCATACTTGAGCAAAGGCCCACCTCTGAGGCCTCTGGGCTACAGGCAGCGAACAAACCCTTTGCGCCTCCTCTGCACCAGGGCAGAGAAGACCACGGGTGACACCGCCATTAACGGTGGACCTGCAAACCTCAGCAGTGGACGCACACGTGCAGGTGGTGCTCACACTCAGAGCTGTCTCTCCGTGGCGCACTGCTGGCAACGGAGCGGTGCTCTGAGAGCAGAGCGGCATGCCTGTCTTGGCACCTGCTGGAGGATCGATCCCAGCCTGCTGCTCCCGTGGGGTCTGTGGTGCGGGGCATGGCCACGGCCTCCGGAGAGGTTTAACCCATCAGCGCGGTGGTCCAAAGGCCTCCCTCTAATGTGATGGCCAAGCCAAGGGGCACAGGGTCTTCCACGATGGTGGTTTCTTTCTTTCGACGTGCAAGTTGTGTGATTCTTCTGCAGTCACAAGTTTCCTCGGATTCCACTGCAGTCCTGCTGTGCACTGTCTGCGCTCCCTTTCACCAGGAGCTGTTTCAGTTTGCTGATGCTTTCTGCCGATATGACGGCATCATCTGCATGTCTTCTATCAGTGATGCATCTTTCCTTGATTTTCATGCCTTCACTCACTCCAATCCCACGTTCCTGACACACGCACAGACTGAACGGATGGGGAGAGGAGACGCCCCAGTCTGGCACCTTTGCCTATGGGAAGCCCTTCCGTTCCACCATTGTCCGTCCTCTGCCTTGGCCGCCTCCCATGCCCAACGTGGCACCGCCATGCCCCATAAGCCCCGCCGTCCTCTGAGTGAGTACCTCCTTCCGCTCCTGTGCGGCTTTCTTCTGGTTTTCCTGCATGCAGTTCTGATGGGACAGAATGGCTTCTTCATAGCTCAGCTTTCCTTGCAGCCTCCGGCACGCTGCTTCCGTCAGCTGCTGGTCCAAATCTTTCCCACGCATTTGCTTCTGCCATTCCAGAAATTCAGATGGATCCCGTGCACCTCGTAAAAGACATTCAATTCTGCAAGGAAAGAGAATGGAAAAGCCTCAGGTCACCTGGCCAGTGGTGCGGGACTCAGTGGTCCAGGGGGCCATATGAAGAACGCCCCTCGACTGACATGCTCCTTAAGCGGAATTATCGTGCTGTCCATATATTTAAAATTCTTAAAAAGTGAAAACTATAAATATGTCAGAACTGCCTGAATAAACTGCATTTCAGGTTTTTATTTATTTTTGGGCAGTTTCACTACTCTATTTACTTCATTGTTAAACTTGCATGCCACCCACTAATCCCAGAGGATTCTCCTGGTGGGATCAGTCCTTTCATGAATATGTGGGAGGGAAAAGACAGGCCAGAGGGCAGATGGTGGGCTGCAGTGGCAGCTGAGTCCCATCGTGTCCAACGCAGGCACCCCCGGCTGACGGGCAAAACCACGCGGTGGCTGCACAGCGAGCACCTGTCGAGTTCCTGCTCCTCTTTGCGCTGGTAAAGGACTCCTTCTCTTAGGATGGCTGCTGCGTTCAGTTTAACAGGCAGGCTGTCCACCTGCAAGGGAACCAGGCACAGAGGCATTGACAGAGGCAGCACAGAGCCCTGGAATAAATTAAATGCAGTGACCGCGTTCTTGGGAACTCTGCAAGGTGACGATTTGTGCTTCGACCAGTCATCTTCCACTGACGTTTCACGACAGGGTGGGCTGCTCCGCCCTCAAGTGCGCTCTCCCTGCATGAGGGCCAAAGCTCTGCTTCCCCCGGCCACCAGTCGGGAAGAAGACCCGGGTTCCTGGAGTGAGGGCCACCTCCTTCAGGAAGACAAGGCGCTTTGGGCCACGAGGGTCTGTGAAGTGTCTCAGGAATGCTTTGTCGTAACCCCGGCAAGTATTTTGTTCATAACGAAAGGGTGGGCCACATTCAAATCCAGCAGCGTGCACTGACATACTTTTGTATGAAATCCAAGCCTGTCCGGTCGAACATCAAAGTCTAACAAAATCAAAGTGGCTGCTCACCTTTCCTTTGATCTTCTGAGCCTGGAATCTTTTTCCTTTGTCTGGAATTTCACGTTTGATCTAAAAGGCACACAATTATTGCAGTAGTACACTACAAATTATCCCATTCAGAAAAGAGAACATGTGTTTAAAGCACATAATTAGACTATAATTAAAGAAATAAATTGGTAAGTGCAAACAGCAGAAACCAAAGAACAGAAGAAAAGCCCTCATGGACCAGATGTGGTCCACTTGGCCGTCTTCGGCCCACACGGTGGCAAAGCAGCTGCCTGGAGAATGCCAGAGCAGGCCGGGGGTGCAAGATCCCCCCAGATGCCTGAGCACACGCGAGGGAGATGGGTAAGTGCCGCTCCAGCACATCCCCCTCCAGCTGGGCCACTCCAACCGCCGATCATACATGTGCACACGCTCCCAGGGACCTGTCAGTGAGAGGGCTGCTCCTGAAGCCCTCACTCGACATAGATGGTCACTCTTCATTCACAAATGGCTGTCCTCGTGTCTTGTCTCTGGTTTTACTTACGAGGCTTTTAAGGTCAGGCTTTGGGGCTGCACAACTGAATTGGTTAATATTTGCTTCCAGCAGCAGTTCCTGAAATTAGCAGAATAATTTTAGTAACTTGATACATTGCAATACATTTTCTGGTATGCAGAAAATAAAGACTACTATTCAATGCAGTAGGATAGGCTGGACATGCATGTGCCAGGCATGTCACGAGCGGAGCCAGGGGTCGGACTAGATGGCCCGGGAGGTCTCGTCTGACTCGCTGTTTCCATGTTTCTAACGTAAAACTACATAATTGTCACCTTTCCCTTAGACAACAACAACCAAGTGTTAACTGCTGCATGCACCTCTTTAGGATTCCAGGGACTTCATTTAATTTTCTTGCCCAGCTTCCCTTCCCTTCCCTTCCCTTCCCAATTAGGCCATTAAACAAAACTGGTTACAAAACTTGCCTCCGCTCTCCGGCGATTCTTCAGCTTGAGTCCTTCCAGGCGCTGCTTCAGTCTTGGAGATCTGTAGGTGTTTTCAGGAACCTAAGTGCGTACACACACACACACACACGCACTAATTTAAAGTTAAGGGGTATAGATAAAAACAGACTTGGATGAATAGCCTGAATGTCGTGCATGTCAACAGTTTGACAAGAGCACAAGAAATGCCCTCCGCTGTTCCCCAGTGGCCCAAACTGCTCAACAGTCCCCATGTCACCCTTCAGAAATGCCGCCCAGGAAGCAAAGCTGATCCAGCCGGCCCATCTGCCCCTGCCTTGCCTGTCCCATCAGCGTCTGCGCCACTTCCCTACTTCTCCCACACACAGTCCAGGTGCAGTTCCATCATTGCAAGGAAACACAACTATAATTCACCAAGGTTTATGCCATAATAAAAGTGTTCTTTTATACAGTCACAAGAATCTTCATTGATTAACATGTGGGTAATTTTCTTTACAGAAAAGTGTTACTAAAGGCTTACAAGGTTACTCAAATAACTGGGCTTTTCATATCCCTAATTTTCAAAAACTAAAACAAAATGTTTCCTTTAATGCATGCTTTCTTTCACAGATTCCAAATTTCTTCTGGATTCAGAGAATTCCCATAATTAGGAAAGTTGTTTTTAACAGAACAGAACTCACGGGTTTCACTTTCTCCTGTTGCAGCACCAGCTCAGGAATCAGAATCGCTCGTGGATTTGGGACTGTCAGGTGGAACTCCTTCGGCTCAGTTTTCTTTGACGTTCTAGCAGAAAGTTTCTCTTGTTTGTCATCAAGTAGGTCGACCAGTTCTTGCACTTTTGGCTGCCACCTTCAAACAAAAATATGCAACTCTATTTGACTTTCGGGTTCCATCACACATCGCAGAGGTGGGCTCCAGCTCCCGTTAAGGGTGCCCCATTCTTTCCCCAGTACCCCCCCCCCACCCTGCAGAGCTGCTGCTACATCTCCACCTCGCCTTCCTTCCTCTTTCAGGAAACCCAAGGCAGCCACAAGGTTTTCTGCCTCTCCATCTTATCCCCACAATAACCCTGTGAGGTAGGTTGGGCTCAGAGTCAGTGACTGGCCCAAAGTCCCTGAGCGAGCTTCGTGGCTGCAGGGGTGGGGGTGGGGGCAGAATCAGGGTCTCCGAGACCCAGTTCAACATGGGAACTACAATGCTGGTGAAACAGAGGAAAGATGGTGTTCTTTGCAGAAACTGCAGCTGCTTCTGGTCAGCCTTCCATGAGCTCCGCTCATGAACAGGTAAGACAGTGACGGGAGGGGAAGTGGCAGGACAGGCTGCCCTCCGCAGACCCAGAAAGCTCCCCGTAAATCTGGGCCCTGAGAACCAGGATGGCTCCCCCGTCGGCCCAGCTGCCACGGGAGGCGAGGGAGACGCAGGAGGGGCCGGCCTCCCGCCAGCCACTCCAACAGTCAGTCCCCATCCTGGATCTGTAGTCACGACTGAAGTCTGGTGAAAACGTTCCTTCTATTAAAGCAAATCCCAAACAGATTGATGCAGTTGCGAACGTGAAGGATTCTCCTGTAAATACTTGGCAGAAAACCCCCATGGCAGGTGAGCCGCAAAATAAACAAACAAACTAATCTGAAGTTTTTGGATGCAAGAAAGGTGACTGGACAGGCACTCATTCCACAGAGTGTGGAATATGCTCCCCGGAGAGGTTTGCCTGGCACCAAGCCTATATTCTTTTCGGCGCCAGATTAAAACCAAAAACGCCATTTTAAGAATTAGCATTTTTAGATTTTTAAATTTAAGTCACATTTTATTTTATTTTATTTTATTTTATTTTATTTATTAATTTATCCATTGTTATTTATTTATTTATGTCATAATTGTTATTTTCTTTTGTTTATTATTGGTCTAATGTTATTCCGTTAATAATGAGTGTATTTATCATGATCTATTTATTGCTATTTATTATATTATGGATTGCATTTTTATTGTTTGATTTTATATTCTGTAAACTGTCTTGAGACGTTTGTGAAAAGATGGGATAAAAATGTTTTCTTAAATTAAATTAAATTAAATTAAATTCATTTAGCACAGGAAAGCTGTAATCCTCACTGGCCTAACGAGGCCTCACTTCTGAGGAAGCAAATATAGGGCAGGACCGGCATTCACTTACCTTTGCAATGGTTCAATCCACTTCTGAATTACATGAGCAGAATCATATATCTGGCTCCATTCATCTTTTATCCACGTGCGTAAATTTATGATGTTAAAAAAGAACCTAAGAAACTAAAAAGAATTAAGCAATACAAAACTTGCTTGTGTAATTATAAATTGGATCAAATATAGAAGCATCCCTTTGTGCATTGGGATTACTGGGTACCCTCAATTTAAGGAGGATCCAGCCCTGGACCTCTGCTTACAAGGCACGGCCACAGAGGTAGTGGAGGGCAGGAAATTAAACGAATTCTTCCCTCACCCTGCAGCCTCCTGAAAGATGGGAGCGACTTGGCTCAACAGCACTGCAAGCAAGAAGGATCTTGCAAGGGTTGGAAATCACCAGTCAAAAGCGCGCCAGCGACATGGAGTGGGTGCAAAAGAGCAAATGCAGCTCTTTTGGGCTGCATTAGCAGAGGCACAGCTGCCAGGTAACAGGAGGAGCTGGCCCCTCTTCATTCAGCACTAACAAGGCCCCATCTTGAGTACTGCGCCTAGTTCTGGACCCCGCACTTCCAGAAAAATGCAGGCTGAGCAGAAAACTTCAGAGAAGGGCAATAAGGATGAGAAGGGGATTAGAAACAAAGCCCTGTGAGGAACGACTGAGGAAATGCACAGGTTTGGGCCGGGAAAGGGGAGACAGAGGGGAGCCAGGAGAGCATCTCGAAAGGCCCTCGCACGAAGGTCCAGCTGCAGGACTTCCTGGCTGCCAGAATGTACAACAGTGGGACCAAGGCCAAGGGGGGTGGCAGCCTTCCCACTCCAGAGGTATTGCAGAGGCGTTGTTGTTGCGACAGACTAACACAGCTGATGTCTGGGGAAAGTCTTGTGGCACATAGGGACTAACAGCTATAGAAAAGCTTTGTTTCTTTCGATACAACAATGTTGTGCACACATTTCCTCTTCTAACCAAGTCACTTTTGTGGCTGGCTGAATGTCTAGTTGATAACAAAAATGCAATAGTTTTGAAGAGCACCTAGTTTTTAATGGTCACATGCTACTTAAAATACGCTCTAATATATGTTAGATTACACAAGTATTGAGTTGCTTGTTTAATGTGCAAAATCACTATTGTTTTTATTTTATTTATTTATTCAATTTATATGCTGTCTCACTAGCCATAGCCTGTCTGGGTGGCTTATGATGCATTAATTACCTTACAAATCTTGGCAATGTCCATTGATTTGACCAATCTGCTGAATTGCTGAAGTCCAAGTTCTTCCAGTTGAAAAGTGGCCAAATAACAAACAACTATTGAAAGACAAATACAATACTGTTATGGAGGCCACAAAGATTGCAGTGAATTAATAGTTCTATTTTGGGATTCAACACTAAATCTTAAAAGAATCACTCTAAAATGGGCATTTATTACAATCTATCCAATTAGATAAATCAAGAATCTAAGGTAATGGTAGCTGCCCCGTCGCCTTCTTTTAGCATGATGTTTTCCAAGCTTCAAGGTATCCCTTAACTGAGAAACAAAGGCAGAAACATTCCAGCTCCAGCTATCAGGCGAGACTGGCCAAAGGTCTTTGTAACGCCCTTCCTTGAGTTCTGCAGGGAGGAAGGTCCCCTGAGTAGCACAATGATTTGGGGTGCTGGTCAAGCCACACAGAGCAATCAAAGGGGGGCACCAGCAGCTGTTTGGCAGGGGGGCTGCCGGCTCCTCTTGGGCAGGGAGAAGGTGGGCCAGCATCACACACAGTCGATTCTTGTTCCATTCCATCAGCGAGACATTCTCCATTTCTGTCTGTGCAACAGTCACTTTATTGTTAATATTCCCAACATACTGAATACCATGGAAGAATTTGTTCTAGTCAAACTATATAGTTAAATACCTACCGACATAGAGGTTACGCTCAGACAGCAGGCAGTGCTTTCCGTCTCGAATATAAAATGCGTCCACCACCACATCCATCAAAGGCTTATATTCCACACAGCCAGACAAAACTGTCATCAGAAAGCTTTCGTCTGCGACTTTAAAAGCCTGCGGAGATTAAAATTCTCTAAAGCGTGGACGAAATTAACCAGCTGGGCCAGTCGGGGGTCGCATGATCACGTGGAGGGGGATCAGGCAAGAGCACCGAGAGGCCGCATCGAGACGCACGCGGGCACCGCCGCGGGGCTTCGGCGTAACGTGGCCGCAACGGCGCGGCCGGCGCGGCAGCGGGCGGCGCGCAAGGCCCGCGTCTCCACGGCGCCGAGGCCCATTCCGTCGCGCGCGGGGCGGAGGGCGAGCAGGGCGGCCGGCGCGACTCGCACCCGCCCCAAGCCCGCGCAGAGGCCGGCCGGCGGCCAGGCGCCTCGGCTGCCCGCAAGGGCCGCTCCGGACCGCTCGGGGCGCCGCCGGCAGCCCCGCTAGCGCCTCCAGGCGCCTCCCCGCCCGCCCGCCCGCCGGGGCGCCCCTGCCGGCCCGGCCCCAGGCCGCGGGCGCGCGCGGGGGGATCGGCGGCGGCGGCGGGGGCTCCGGGGCCCCGGGGCCACGCGCCTACCTGGAGCGCCGCCGCCGCCTCGGCCAGGAACCGCCCCGCACTCTCCCCGCCGGGCCGGCGCCGGTCCAGCCGCTGCGCCACCATCTCCAGGCGCGGCGGCGCGCCCGCCATCCCCGCGCGGGACCCCGGCCCGGCCCGGCCCGGCCCGGCCCAGGGGCGCGGGGCTGCGGCGCCCGGAGATGCCCCGCCGGCGGGCGCGCACTCCGGAAAGCGGCGCAGCGCAGTGCAGCGCAGCGCAGCGCGGCCGCTGTCGCCCGGCAACCGCCGCCACGCGTCCCGCGCCGCGCGCCCCCGCGCCGCGCCGCGCGCCCGCCCGGGGGGCGCGGGAGCGAGCGCGGCCCCTCCGCAGATGCGGCCCCTCCCGCCCGGCGCCCGTGCCCGGGCGGGGCGCCCTGGTCTCCCGGGCGCGGCGGGGCGCGGCGGCGGCGCGCGGGGTCCGCGGGCGCGCGCGGCCGGCGGGGCGGGCGCGCGGCCGGGCTGCCGGGCCCGCGCGTGGGAAGCGCCGCTCCGCTCCGCCCTGCCGGGCCCGCGCCGGGAGCGGCGATGCTGCTGGGCCGGATCCGGCGCTGGCTGTACAGGCCGAAGGTAGGCGCGGGCGCAGGAGGCCGGGCTGCAGGGCTTGGCCGGCGGGGCGCTGGGGGGGGGGGCGGCCGGGGCGAGGCCAGAGGCGTCCGGGCCGGGGGCCGGGGGCGTCCGCGCCGCAGCGCCGGTGGACCGCGCCGCGGATGGTCCGCAGCGCCTGGCGCCGGCCGCGGCAGCCGCCTCGGGGCACGGCCTGCGCCGCGGGGAGCGGGCCCAGGAGCGGAGAGCCCCGGCCGCCCGCCCGCCCGCGGGGACCCCTCGCAGCCGTGGGTGCTCCGAGCCGCCGGTCTCGCGTGTCTCCAGCCGCCGCGTGTGGACGAGGCCTCGGCGCGAAGCCCCGCCAGCCGCGGACGCCGCGCAGCGCACGGAGCGGTCGTCCCGTGCTTCACTGAAAGCTTTTCCGCGCCGCCTTCCCTCAAAGCCCCGGGACGGCCGTACGGTGAACGGACGGGAAGCGGAGCCCGAGGGCTGTGGACGAGCGACGCCCGGCCCGGCGAGCACGAGATCTGCGGGAGGGGCCCCTCCGGCCGGGTGGCTTTGACTTCTTCTCAGCCTGCAAACTTCCTCTGCATTAATGCATCGCCTCTTGTCAAAAGCAGCCCGCATATGAGGAGGCTGCCCTGAGAGGAGGGCGCACATGTAAAATGCTGTTTGAAAAAGCCAAATCTGAAGGAGAACTGCGCTACCAATTCAGGCACCGAAGCAAAGTTGTGGTCCCGGAGCCAAAATGGCTGCCTTTTTGACAGGGTTGTTCCCAAAGCTACCATTTTGAGCTATTCTGCTGTGCGGGCTTCTGCGGGAAAGATCCCTCAGCTGAGCTTTTTACAAAAGGGTTGGAAATAAAATTCCCTTTGCCATGAGTTCTGGAACATTTGCATGCATTTGCATGCAGTTGCTGTGCACACTTTCAACTTATTGCAGCTGCGATTCAAACTCTGAGAAAACTCTGGATGGCAGCATAGCCAATGTTGACAGATAGAGCTGGTGGAGGTGAAAGCATGCCCACATTCGGGTTGCAATTTTGTCAGAAGTGCTGTTTCCTTGTTTCCTGAGAACACCATAGAGGTATTTGTGGAGTTTTCCTCCAGGACTGCGCTTGGAATGCATCCATTTTCTTCACTGTCCAGCTTTTCCATTCACACACAGAAATCCAGAATACAATAGCATGGATGATCCTGGCCTTGCCTCCAGTGGAACGTCCGTGCCCTTGCCAATCTTTTCTAGCCCTTCACTGCTGCCCTTCCAAGACTCGGTCTTTTTCGGCTGTCTTGGCTGTAGCTTCCCTTTGAATGGATGACTGAACCAAAGTACACAATATTGTTCACATTTCCAATTTCGTCATTGTTGACCTTAACCTCGTGCAATTCTTCTGCAGTTGTCATTTTTGCTTTCTTAATGTTAGCTGCAGCCCCGCTTTTGCACTTTCTTCTCCCACTTTTGCTAGGAGTTTCTTCCCATCATTGCTGCTTTCTGCCAGTGAGAAGGAATCGTCAGCGTGGATGGGTGCATCTTCCACCAATTTTCACCCCTCCTTCCTCTGATCCTAATCCAAGGTCGCTCATAATCTCTGCAGTGTGCGAGCAATCGAGTGCCGGGGCGTAGCCCTTTCTTTCAGGACCCTGGACAGCTGCTCAGGGTCCACACTGTCGAAGGCTTTGCCGTAGTGTCCAAAGCTCAGACGAATCTTCTGCAATTCCTTGGTGCACCCCAGCATCTGATGTATCTGCAATGTGACCTTGAGTGCCTCTTCCTTTTTGGAATCCAGCACGACTGCCAGGCCTTCCTCACTCCATATAAGGCACCGTGAGCAACCCCTGTGAGGGAAATCAGTTCTCCTTACCCTCTCCTTTCTTGGGGATTGAAATGTGTACTGGAAATTTCCAGTTTGTGGGCCATTGTTTTGTCTTCCATATTTGTTGGCATATCCTTGTTAGGATCTGGATTCTGCTGCTTGGGAAACTTCTGGTGGTACCTAACTAGTCCAAGTGCTTTCTTAGTCCTTCCAGTTGTGTTCAGAGCGGTTTTCACTTCACTTTCTCATATTGTAGGCTTTTCATGGGATTCCCCTTTGAAGGAGCCTGTTCTCCTCTCAATCTCGTTTGCATAGTTCTTCTGTATATTCTTTCGACCTTCTCTTAATTTGCCTCTGCTTAGATAGTATGTCCTCCTATCTGTGTTTCAGCATTCCTGATCTAGGTTTGAATTTCCCTTTGATCATCTGTAAGAGGTCTTAACACAAAACACCTGCCATTGACTACCACAGACAAGTCCAAAGCTTTGAGTAGAATTACTGGGTTTCTGAGAAGCATTGCAGCCAAGTATTTCTGACTGCAAGTAGTTCTGTGGGCAGCCCCTGCCTCACCCAAGTCCAGTGAAAAAGAGAGCTATAAAACATTGTACATTCTCGACATAAAGATGAGGCTGCATTCCAGGAATCTCTTCACACTGAGGCATTTATGGTGGTGCACTTGCAATTCTTCTCCCAAGACAGTTTATGGAAAGTTTGTATGTCACCCAGCAAAGAGAGTCCGGTATTATTTCTGAATCCCTCAGTCAGATGCTAGGATAGGTTTTTTTATTTTCAGAATTTGAGCATACAACAGCTATGCTGCACTGCCACCCTGTGTGCCCATGTAGTACACTATATAATGTAGGGTATGGAGGGCAAAGTCAGACCTCCCCCCCCCCCACCCCCAGCTGAAAAAATATGCATAAAGGACATACTCTTAATCCGACAAAGAAAAATGAAGCAGAAGCCCTGCTGAAGTCTCAGGTTAAAAGGTTTGTGCAGGGAAGTGCCGCTTCTCGAGATAACCTCCCTCAGTGGCTGGGCACAAGAGGACTCTTGTGGCCAAGTGCCTGCATGCTAAGGAGCCAGGAAGCCCCTGAGCAGGGCCTTCTGAAAATAGCTTCCCAGATATTAGCAGAACTGCCTGGCCTGCCCCCAGTTCAGGCAGGCCATTCCAGAAGGAGGCAGCAGGCACTGATGTGGAAGGATGCTGAGAGGTCCAGGGGAACTCACAGCCTTGCACCCCCAGACCTGCCTGTCATCAGTCGTCGCAGGGGCTGCAGGTGCGTTTCGTGCCAAAACTCAGTTCCCCAGAAACACTTGCATAGTCCGCTTCCTCTAAGATTGCCTGGGGCTTTATACATAAAATATGAAAACTGGGACAAAACAGAGGATGTTCGACGCCCTTCTATTACATCCACAGTACTTGCACCCAAAAGTATATATTTATTTCACAAAGTGCAGTTTTCCTGTCTTGTTTAATGGGAGTTGTTGCTTTACTAAATGCACTGGAATCCAATCAAGCAAAAGGATCGTTTGTTGAAAATAACACATTTATACAGCTGTGTCGATCTCTCCTGCAGAGGACCGATCCACAGCTCCTTGCTCAATTCTACTATGCCGATGCAGAGCTGAATCAAATTGCAGCTGAGCTAGACAGTCTGGATGGAAGGAAAGACCCGCAAAGATGCACCTTGTTGGTCAACCAGTTCCGTTCATGTCAGGTAACCAGAATGGCTTTTAGCTAAAACCATTCTTGCCCTTGAACCAGAACCATCATGCTGATCATTAGATAAGGCAAGATACGTTGGGCAATGAAATGTATCTTGAACATTGTGCATACAGCTCAAGGCCAGAGTGGCTCAAGATAGAGGGCCAGCTGCCCAGTGAAATGGGACCCACTCTTGGAAGGGAACTTGTCATGCCTGGAGCTCTTACTGGGGACAAGGAGCAATTCTTCAAGGACGTTGTGCTTTTTCTAGTGCTTTCTGAGGGTCCCTTCTTCTGAAGTTCCCCTCCTGGTCCATGCAAGCAGCTATGATTTGTAAATGCTCATCATTTCATTTACCTGCCAGAAGCTGCCAAGATGCTATTTCCTCTGCTTATTTCGTATGGATTGGGTTTCAGCATAAAGGCAAGGAAAGTCTAATGATTTTTCTTGATTTCACCCCATGGATTCTGTTCTGTCAGTGCTGCACTGGTACTAACTTGAGCTGGCAAGAGTCAGGATTTCTGCTTTAGAATAGGTTGTAATGTATATATTTCTAAGCTAGGAAAATGTGCACAATATTCAAGTTTCCACCTTGCAATTTTGACAAATTGGAATTGCAAATTTGGGCAAGCTGTGGACAGGAGGTGTCAAATTTTGCACAAATCTGAAATTAACTGTCAGAAAAGTCAGGAGGCCAAGGCAGAGGATGTGGGGAGAGGCGGATGCTTCTGAGTGTCTCATGTTAGATGGCGCAACAAGAAAAACAGCTCATATCTAACAAGTTGGCCCTAATTTACCAAGTTTATGCAACTTTCCCCAAATTGTGCTATAGAAGCAGCTAGCAGCTCTGCATCTTTAGTGCAGGTGTTTTGAGGAATTCTGCTGAAGCAGAAAACAAAAGCCCAATTTGGCCCCTTTCCGGCATCCGGCTTGGAAGCAAGGGAAACTCTGAGCCCAAACAGGCTGTGCTTTCTGGTATCACACATTCATCTTGGCAATTCATCTGTGTGGGTGAATGTGTGGTTGGCCAGCCAAAGGAAGCCCGCAGCCTGCTCCTTCCTGCTGACCCAGTGCCAGAAGATGTGGGCTGGCTTGGCCACAGGGGCCAGTGCAATGGGCCTGCGCAGCAACACAGGGCATCACTAACTTGTGCCGTTGCCATTCCAGGATAACGTGTTAAACATCATAAACCAAATCATGGATGAATGCATTCCACATGAACGGGCCAACCGTGATTTTTGTGTTAAATTTCCTGAGGAAATACGACATGACAACCTTGCAGGACAGCTCTGGTTTGGAGCGGAGGTACGTAACAAGAGTGGACTCCCAGAAGAGTAGGGTGGACGGCCAAGGAAGCTGCCACTGCACACAAGTAGGTCTGGCGGGCAAGCGGAGCGAGCACACGCTCTTCCCAGGGCTTACTCATCTGGGGCACATTGCAGGGGTGCCTCCTGCCCCATTCGTCAGCCTCCCTGAGGCATCCTGGGGCTTGGCCTGCCATTTTGGTCCTTCACATTCCCTTTCTTCAGTTCCTGAAAGTGATTCCACCAGAACATAATTCAGAGACACTGTCTGACCATTAAGCGACTCTAACACCACCGAACACATATTTGACTCTCTCGGTAGCCTTGTGCCACACGTGAGACCTTCTTCTCAATTCTGGTGCAGCTTACAGTGCAACTGGAAAGTGGACTGATTGTTGTAGCAGCTGCTTCCTCAACATCAGAGTGCTTTCCTGGTCCTCACTGCAGCACGCTTCTCCTCTGGACAGGCCGGCATTGCGAGCCGCGCCTGCCCAGCCGGCCTCCCTCTCTGAGTTCTCTTCCCCAGCGCGCTGCTTCCATTTCTGCACTTGCAGTGCCTGGCGGCCGGCTCAATCATCATGAACCGGGAAATAGAGAGCATGGCAATGCGGCCGCTGGCCAAGGGCCTGACCCGCAGCCTGGAGGGGGTCCGGGGCCTTCTGCGCGACCAGGCCCTTCGCGATGTGCACCTCTGCACGGCCAGAATGAAAGAAGCTCTGAAACAGTTTGATGCCCTCTTCGCGGAATTTGAACTAAGGTAAGAAGCGTGACACCTCTCTGCAGAACGTCACACTTGGCAAGCCAGAGTGAGGGCCTTTTTGTTTCTAAACCTGCTGCTATGCACCCCTCCCTGCCATTCCTTTCCATAAACTTTCAGTGTCCCTCTGCTGTGTCTCCCCGAGTGACCCTATCCGGAAGGCAGTGTCACTGCTGCAAGGGGGACGTTGCCCCCAAGCCTCGGCATGGGTATGCGTCTGGCTCCCCCGCTCGATCCTCCCGCACCAGCGCTGCCCTGCTGTGCCATGTCTGCTCCCCACTGCTCGTCTCGCTCAAAATGCTTGGGCCAGACGCAGCCATCTTCACAAAAGAGCAAGGGCCCTAGAAGAGGGCCGGGCCGACCCACACTCTGGGCTCGGCCCTCGGACCGTGGCTGGGGAGCCCCTGCCTGGCCTCTTCTGCTGGGGGATCCTGACTGCTCTGCCAGTCATTCAATACCTGTGATTTATTGACCCCCCTTTTCGGTTCATTTTCCCGTGTACTTTCAGTGCACATTGTGCAGTTAGGAATAACTACAGGCATTTTATGTTAACTGTGAGTGTTTGCTTATTTCTGGAGAAGCCATTGGATATTTTTTATTTCCCTTGAAATGAAGAATTGACTTAAAAGCCCTTTGCAGCCTCTATCCAGTGCTTCCCCCATCAGTGTTCAAAGCACGATGCTGTTTTCACAACCCAAACAACAGCCATGCATGGGGGCCGGTATCACTTGCCTGCGGTGGAAGGCTGTGTCATCAAGACTGGCTGGGGGCCCTCAGCAGCTCCAGGCCGGCACAGAGGGGCAGCGGGGCCTCCTGACGCCAGCTGGCTCGCAGGTGTGCCGACAGGGAGGTGGCGGCTGGACGATGCCCCTCCGGCTCTGTGACGCTGTGAGGAGACACCGTCGGCGCCCCCTTGCACTGTGCTTTCTCCCTCGCAGCTATGTCTCTGCCATGGTGCCCGTGCAGTCCCCCAAGGAGTACGATGCCCAGCAAGAGGTCATCGTGCTCTTCTGTGAAACGGTGGAGAGGTAGGTGACATCCGGGCCGAGCGGGCCGCAGTCGCAGCTGCTCTGCAGGCTGGGCTCGAGCAGGCACCCCGCTTGCATCCGGGGTGGCCATGTGGGCCGGGGAGGCCCTGGAGGACACGAACAGGCACCTCGCATGCAGCGTGCGGTAAATGCCTCCCCAGTGAAGCCCCGCCGCGAAAGAGGCGCTCGCTGCCCTCCATCCCACGTGTGAGCCATGCCCAAGGGTTGCTGAGGGAAGCGCACCTGGCGGAGCCATCGTGCTCAAATGATCTGATCATCTGTTCCATGCAGAGCTTTAAAGCTTGGGCACCTTACTCAAGACATGATCGATGACTATGAACCAGCGTTGATGTTCACAATCCCACGATTAGCCATTGTATGGTAAGTATGCTCTCGAGACATTTTCCTTGCTGCGCATGGCTTCCCAAATCTCAAGTTCAACCGGGGCTGCTCGCATTTTTTCTGATTTCAAGGGCATCACCCCGCACCCCTTGCCCCGCAAAAGCACTGCTGCTGCTGCTTCCGTCTCAGCAGCCTCTGCTGATGGGAGGCCTGGCAGGACCCGTGCCGTCCCTGGCCACCGCCTGCCAACCCTTACATGGTTCACCGCAGTGGGACCGCATAGAAATGCTGTCAGCAAATCAAACTGCATGCAAGGGATTCACGGAAAGAGTCAGGCTGAAGGGCCACAGGGCTCCTGCGTCTAGCCTGGCCCGCTGCTCCTTCCGCTGTTCAGGTCGAGATGAAGTGCGCTCGCCTTCTTGCCTTTTGTGTTGCAGCGGGCTGGCTGTTTACCCAGAGGGTCCCCTGAACCTTGACCGCAAAGAAGAAGACATGTCCGAACTTTTCAGGCCCTTTCATACATTGCTAAGGAAAATAAGGCAAGTAATTTAATCCTCTTTGGTGTGAAGAGTATCCTTCCCATTTCTTGCACGCCGTTCACACACGCTGCTCTAGCAATCCTAGAAAACCCCCCTGGGGGTGCTCAGAGTGGCCCATCTCAAAGGCCACTCTGCAGGAACGATCTTGGATGTGGGAATCACCGCATGGGCCACACCACAGCAGAGTCCTCTTGGGGACTTCCACTTCTGGAAAGTGGAGGGCTGGGAACTGCGCATGGAGAAGAGCGCAAGGGGGGGCCCGTCCACGAGTGTCTCAGAGAAGGCCCCTCCGTTCCACCAACCCATCACCAGCTCCAGGCTGCAGCAGGTGTCCCGGTGCCGGGCGCTTGGCCTCCACCCCGATGACCTCACCAGCTTCTGGCACTTCCTTTCGTGTCGCTCTTCCATTGCACCAGGGAGGGCTGGTGGTGGCATGGCACAGCGCTCTGGCTGGGACCCAGGAGATTGCACCGTGGCCCCTCCTCGGCTGTGGGTGATGCTGGGCCAGTCACGGACCCGCAGCTGGTGGGTCGCTCCGGTGTGGATATGATGGAGAGTTGGGCTCTTCATGGGAGGAAAAAAGTGGGGATATAAGCCCAGTGTAATTACTATTCTTACGATTATTTGTAGTTTTGAGGCAAACATTTTGAACAGTATCTTAAGTCTTTTTATTTATGTTTCCTTGTTCTGTTTGAGATGGCTGTAGGGTGTGTATTCCGCTTTTGATTATAGGAATAACCAAGTGTTAGATGTCCAAAAAAGCTGCTAGATCTCAAGGCCACCTGGAGAGCTTCCTTGTTGACCAAATGCTCCCTCCCCCCCACCCCCGCGGTTCAGATAAAGGGCAGCCTGTGCTTCAGCAACAGCAATGGGGCCCCGACGACCCACACATCGCCCTCAAGGCTGGGCTGTTGCAGGATCAGAAAGCACCATGAAAGAAACAGGCGAGAGTTGCACCGGATGGTGTCCCCACAACTGGCTGCTCATGGTGCTGGGAGTCAGAACCTTGCTCACAATTGGTATAGGAGGAGTTGGCCTGGGATGTAAGCAGCTAGACTACAGGATAATGAGTGAGAAGAGATAGAGAATGCAGGCACCACAGCCATGGTGGACGGAGAAGCACATCAGAAGTACAAAAATGCATTCTGCATTCCGAATGCATTCAGAATAATTTTAGTCCTCCAATACATTAACTGGAATTACTATTAGAATAAGTTTACATAATAGTAGGGCAGTGTGGAAACCGTCAGCTTGGAGCTTTAGTATAGTGATATTTAGCAGACTGCATTGTTTCTCATTGTAGGGATCTGCTACAGACTTTGACAGATAAAGAGTTATATATTCTGGAATGCAACCTCTGCATATCCCAGGATTTCGACTTTCCTGCCCGTGGTGGCCCCGAAGTGCCCTCTGCCCTGATTCCCAACTTAATGGCAGCACTGCCCTCCGATGCTCTGCCCGAAAGGTCCGAGAACGCCGAAGCGGAGCTGGCCTGCTCCATGCAGCACGACAAGCAGGAGCTGGAGCAGCTGAGCCAGATGGTCTGCAGGGCGGGAGATGAGATGTCCTTGCTGCTTTCACCGCCCGCCCCCCACAGCTCCCCGGCCAGCCGGCCCGGCCTGAAACGTGGCTCAAGCGGGGAGCCCTCCCCAACGGGCAGCCTGGCCAGCGAGGAGGAGCACGTGTTCTTCATCGACGATTTAGAGGGAGCCAGGCACGCCTGTGCCAGGAGAGGCTCGGCCAGGGACGCGTGTCGTGGACCCTGCCGTGCCATGCCGTGCAGCGAGCCTGCTGTGTCTGAGCACCGGCCATGCGACCTCAGCAACAGCCGCAGTGCTGAGGAGCGCTGCCGCATGTCTGACGCCTCCCCTCCCAAGTCCTGCACTTGCTCCGAAGGCCCCGAGTCACACCTGTACTTCGGCACCTGGGATGTTTACGCACACGATGCAGAGGTGGCAGAAATCATCGCCCAGCGGACCGGGGGAATGAAAATCTCTGCCACGGTCATATTCAACCCCAGATCTTCCGCAGGCCCGGAGCCCCCAGCTTCATCCGAGGTCAGAGACTTGTGCCCTTTGGCTGAGGAAGACCAAGAGCTCCGCCAGCTCCGTGTGGTTGGCACAAATTCCCTCATTAATCCCTGTGCGTGTTGTGGGGCCCGTGAGAACAGCGGAGAGGAAAACCTCCGCTTAAAGATGAACGGTTTTACGGGAAACACGATCAATCCATCTTCCAGTTTGCTAAAATTGAAAGATAAGGGTCATCTAGATCAAAGGGAACGTGTACTCTCTGCACAAGAAGCATTAAATGGTGAACCATACATTTTGCTGGCGGAAAGAGACCCTTCTGAAGAGGCCCTGGCTCTTCCCGGCACCTGCAAGTGCAGGGCAGCAGCCTCAGGTCCTGAGCGTGCAGCCGAGGATGGATCCAAAGTGGATGAAGGAATCACGAGTCAGCCGAAGCACGAAAGACAGCATCTAAGTGAAATGTCATCTCTAGACGCTGAAGAAAAGAATGGAAGAACAGCGAACGAAGACAAGGAATCTCCATCCAACTCAAGGCAAGTAACCCTCTCGTAACTTTCTTTAACTCTGCTTCATAGGCAGAACAGCTGGCCTTGAAGATTTGCATTTTTCTTTGCTCCAGCACCAGCCTGCTTTGTAATATGCCTCCGGATTTTCTGCAGCCATGAAACTTAAGCCCTGACACTTCTTGGCTGAAAGGATCCTGCTGTTTAGGATTATGCCACGAAAGTAATACAAGCCTCAGCCTGCTTACGTATGCACAGATCACTCTGTACCCCCCGTTTTCTGGGCCGCCCTTCCAGTGCCACAGGCCTTATGGGCGTGGGGTGGTGTGGCGGGGGTTCTGCACCAGCAGGGGCCTGGCCCCATTGCCTTCTTGGCCCCCTCTGGCTCTGCTCTTCCAGGAGCCTTGTGGCCCGACTGAGGTGAGGGGCAGAGCCGTGCCCAGAGCCTGCCAGCTTGCACCGGCCCCAGAGGCAGAGGGACCCTCAAGTGCCTTTGTTATGCCTGGAGAGCCTTTGTCTCCTTCGGCCCAAGGGCCAGAGGGGAAGCCTTCAAAGGCTGGAAGGCCGGGTGGTGGCCACGATCACGGTTGCCCACACCTCGCAGAATGACGGCTCTGCGGAGGACCAGGCGGAGTCCACGAGGGCAGCACCACCTCGCTGGCGCTCCACGTCACCATTCCCACGCATGGCTCTGCACGGTGGCGATGTGGCCCATGCCACTGGCGCTCCTCTGGCGTGATCGGCAGCAGCCTCAGTGGGGCTGGGAGGTGGGGGAAGCCCTCCTGGATATACAGGGGAAGAGGAGAGGTGGGCCCCCACCAAAATGGATCTGGGCAGGGTGTCTTCCCACAGAGCCCCGCTGTGTCAGAGCAGGGCGACCACTCCAAGAACGCCTTGGCCATCCAGGCGACCACAGCACAGCGCCCTTGTGGGTGAAATGCTGCAGCAGCCTCGCATCCAAGCCTGCTGCCACGATTCGGCTCAGGCAAGAGCACGCGGGGCCAGCAGAACTGCCCACGAAAAGCCGCCCAGCATGCCAAGCAGGGCGCTCGTTCCAGGGCCCAGCCGGGCTGGGAACGCCTCCTGAAAGCTCTGTGGACTGGCCGGGCGCCACCGCAGGGCTGGCTGTGCTGGATCACGAAGGGAAAGCCGAGGCTTTTCTGTGCCATTTGGCCTCCTCCCCTTACAGCATCTGGACAGCAAGTGCTTGCTCATCAGATCTGGAGGAAACCCAGCTGGGCTCTCGGGCAGTGCAAACGGCCTCGGCGGATCCCGTCCGGTCTCGATTCCACAGCAGCAGCGACCTCATTCACCGGCTTTTTGTGTGCATCTCAGGTTGGCATCTTCCTTTGGTTTTACTCATTAAATATGCTGTGATGAAGTTTGTAAATGAAATGTACAGGCTGCAGGATTATAACAGAGCAGCACTTCAGACAAGACAAGATTTCAGGAACTGTTTGCAACAACTGCAGTTCAGAAAACAGCTATAGAAGCTGGTTCCATAGTTCAGAAAGGCCTGTTCTCCGGCCCAGCTCCCTCCCTCCCTCCCTGATAGGAGCGAGCGAGAGTTTGCTTTGCAAGCCAGCTGGGAATGTCCTGCCTCCTGCAATAAACATTTGCCTGTGGGCAGAAGCATATTTCAAACCGTGCCCTCAGACCCAGCTTGGAGGCACCCATGCAGCACACGGCTTTAAGGCCCCCGCACAACTGAGTCCGCATCCTGGTGCTGGCCCAGTTCCAGGCAGCAGCTCAGTCTGCATGGAACCACAACCCAGCTCACTGGTTTCAAAGCCCGGATTTTTGTGAACAAGCCTGATGCCGCTCACGCCTGCTGGAGAGCTCCCACTTGGCTCCTTCTGCTGAGAACGACAAAGAGCCTGGAGGTGCTCCCCTTAGGAAGGGCCTGTCTCGGGATGCTTCTTTGCCAAGTGCAGTCCTGAAAACATCTTTTAATATGCCCCGAAACTAGCCTGAAACAGTTCACACAGCATTAGTGAACAAGGAGTACTAGGTGTCCTTTGGACTGAAGTCCTGCCCAGCCTGAAAAACCGACCTCTGCACCTGCTTCCTTGTAGTTTTGGGAAGTGTGGAAGCTCCCCTGTGCCAGTGGCTGGTACAAAGGACGTCGTGTGGGGACAGCAGGTACACAGAATGCTGCCCCCAAATTTTACTAATCAGGCCACCATGGCTATTTCAATATTTATGAAGCAGCATTAAACCTTCACAGGTTTTAACTTCTAACCATTTCCACAACTGGTTAGGTGTTGCAGACCAGCTGCAGACCAACTATGCTTGTGACTTGCGAAGTATTTTGAAGACCTTATTCGAAGCGATGGCAACCAAACCCGACGTGGAGGACAAGAAATTGCAAAAGAAAGGCAAGCGGCATCTTCGGACTATTCATGAGCAGCCTTCTTTCTGAGTCACGTGCATGCAAGTTCTGGCGGAAGGGGACATGGGGGAGGAGGGGCAGCAGATGTGGGACCCGGCCCTTGCCCCCGGGGGGGCTGAGAGAGAGGGGCTGCTCAGCCAGAGGCCCCCTTGCCAGCTTGCCCTCCAGTGGCCAGAGCCCCGAAGGCACAGCCAGAAAGGGAGCAGCTGCAGCGCAGGGCCTGCTCCGAGATAAGCTGCTCCATCAAGTGCAGAGTTGCAATAAAGGCTCCTTGAGGGAAAGTGGAGGGAAGGGACCAGCCCACGGCATGGAGGCTGCTGCCAGCCTGAGGCATCCCGATTCTTTGCCCCGTGCATGGAGCACGAGGAGCTGAAAGCACACCAGACTCCGGAGCAGCCCTGCACGTGCGCACCACTGAGCGCTCTGCCCGGGGGCGTGGGAGAAATCTGCAGCGGGTTCAGATGAGTCCGGGTCGTTGTCCGCCTGCACGGCAGCTTATGGCCGACCCACACGGCTTCTCTTCACGTGTCTTCCTTTCCTTGCCTTGCCAGTCAATCCCCATTTAAGCAACCCAGCTCTAGAAGACTGTGCGCTCTGTCAGGAGACTGTGTCATCTTCGGAACCTGCAGAGAAGGCCAAGAATGGGAACTTTGAAGGTACCTCTTTTGCAGAGCCTCATTGTCTGTTTTACCAAAGCTGTGAGTTAGCATTGTGGCAAGACACGTACTGCGGCATATTCTGCAAAGAGAAGGTTACACCTGGAATTTTTAGATCCTCTGAGTCCAGTCTGTGTATTCCAAACACACCTGTCATCAGGAAAAAAAACCAAAATAGTAATAGATTTAAACTCGATATTGAGAAAACATCTGAAAAAGGAGATATCTGTTACCAGGACTGTGAAGAATGTTTCGGCATTCCTTCAGAAGCCTGCAGGAGAAAGCTCAGCCGGGATCGACATGCAAAGGAGTGTCAGCCAAGCAGCATCATTAAGGGCCAAGGACCTGCTGAGTGGCTGGAATTACCTAGATAAGGAAAGCAGCCCGCATAGTACATTCTATAAATCATGGATTAGGTGGAACAAGGTTTAATTATGGCTAAAGTATACACAAATTTGTTGTGACAGATGTCCCATTGATTTCAGTAGGTCTACTCCAGGTCACATGACCAGGTTAGATGCAGCTCATTGCATTGCATTGCCCCGTCTCTGCAAGGAAACCAAGGTGGCCTACCAGGTTCTCCTCCTCTCCATTCTCTCCTTACAACAAAACCCTTTGAAGTAGGTGAGGCCTAGAGTCCCTCAAGAAGCTCCATCGCCCCGATCTTCTGCTTCCCAGTTTGGTGCCCTTCACCATTAAGCTGACCTGGCTTTCCAGGGTCTCCTAGAAGACATTCCTTGAGGGCACTAAGGCAGAACGGGAATGTTGATCATTTTTGGACACTCCAACAAGGGACACTACGCTCAACTCTGGGCCCTCCTCCAAGTGCCAACTCCAAGGAGGGTCTTCTTTGTGGTTGCCACCCACCTCTAGAACAACTACCGTATTTTTTGCTCTGTAAGACTCACTTTTTTCCCCCTCAAAAGGGGAAATGTCTGTGCGTCTTATAGAGCGAATATGTGTGTGCAATAAGTCTGTCAGATGTGCAGCCCATGGGGAAGTGATGGGGAATGTGCCTGTGATTATGTGCCCATTTGATTCAGAATTTTTTCTTGTTTTCTTCCTCTAAAAACTAGGTACGTCTTATGGTCAGGCGCGTCTTATAGAGCGAAAAATACGGTATATAAAATTAATAATACAGTTAATAGCAATAGCAATTACAATCCCTTCCCACCCTACCTCTTTCCCTTTGCTTCATCCTCCTTCCCACTATATGTCGAGGCAAGAGATTGAACTTTTCAGAGTGGGAAGGAAAGCAAACCTTGATACATAGTTTGTCTCTCTTGAATTCGGGATGCGGTTTCTTCATCATCTTCTGCTTTTAACAGATCCTCCCGAGTGGGTGCCGGATGAAGCCTGCAGCTTCTGCACCGCATGCAATGCCCCCTTCACCGTGATCCGCAGGAAGCATCACTGCCGGAGCTGTGGGAAGGTAACCCTCCAAGCCCAAGTGCCACGTGGCTGGCTGGAGTGCACAGGCAGGGTTGAAATCCAGCGTGTATAAAGCACATGGAAAACATGAGCGGCATGCAGAGAAAGTAAATCCCCTGCAGTCCCAGCCTGGAAAGATTGTTGCACAGCGATTCCGCAAGGGGCCAGCTGGCCTGTGCCCGTGTCCCCCCGATGGGAGCCGTGCCCGCAGGAGAGTTCTGCCACAATCTCACTGGGGATCCCCTCGTCCAGCACCGGCAGGCACACCCCATTCCTGTTGTGGAGTGGATCAGCAGCAGACGGGGGCGTGTGCTGCCTGCTTCCGCAGCCTCGATTGCTGTGCTCCGCCAGGGCCGTGGTGTTGGGGGAGAAGGAAGGGCCAGCCAGCGAGGGGGCCTGCATGCCACTGGGGGGCTGGCCCTTCTCCAGAGGGGTGGGCCCAGGGTTACCCAAAAGGAGGATTCCCAGGAATTGCTTCCACAAACTCTGGGCAGGCAGGCTCAGAGACTCTGCTAGCTGTTGCTTGCTGAAGAGTCATTAGGAATAAAGACCTTTGTGTTTGAAAGAGAGGTGGGGAGCCGGTTCCCCACATGGAGGCTGCGGGGCTGTTGTCCACCCACAGCAGGTGTGGGCAAGTGTGTTGCACACCTGAGGAAAACAGACACTAAACTCGGTCGCTATTGTACCTTTCAGATCTTTTGCTCCCGCTGCTCTTCTCATTCGGCCCCTTTGCCTCGGTATGGCCAGATGAAACCTGTCCGCGTGTGCACCCACTGCTACATGTTCCACGTGACTCCATTCTACAGCGACAAATGGGACATCTGACCACAAGGCTGGCAGAGGGAACAGCTTGCTTGGAGGCGTCTTGTTTCCGGGAAGCTTTGCCTCGGGCCAAGACGGGACCTGAGAGGGGACACGGTTGGAGCAGGCGGGCGGGCGGCTTTGCCGTATTTCTGTTGCATTTTATTAAGCAGCTCATGTTGAAATGCGAAGCCTCTGCAGTCCCGACGATGCTCCCGTCTTCCATTTTAAGAATAGCCTTGTACACATATATGCAGACTTAAAAAGAAGACCCAGAGGAGAGCACACCTCCCAGGAAGGTTTTTTTTTTGCTGCAATTCAGAAAATCTCCGACGTACCAGCTTGGACAGGCTGTGTCACCGGGTGGGATGTCACAGTCGGCAGGAAGGGCGCATCCGACATGTGCGTCGCGGCTGCTGGTATGCCAGGCGTGCTTCTGCCCTGCAGCCCGCCTTCAGATATCCTCAGATCAGTTTGAGCCGCTGCCTGAAGTGCACGTCACCCAAAAGCCCTTGTCGCTGGAGGAATGAAAGAGGAGCTCAGTTGTCCCGAGAATGCCAAAACCGCATCGATGATGAAGTGCCTAGCAAGGCTGTGACTCCATGGGCCAAACAGCATTAATATGGGTATTTTGAAGGCTAGAATATGATGGCCACTTGAGTCCTCGGGTCCAGAGCCGGTCTTTAAAATGCTTCAGCATTAACTGTAGTTTTGTACACAGCCCATGCGTAGATGGAGGTTAGACTCCAATTAGAGCAGCAGGGTCCGGGCAGAGTGACCTGTGCCTGCCAGGGCCGCGAAGGCAGCCACTTGCTGCCCTTGCCCCAAAGGCAGAGGCTGGATTGCCCCAGCAAGAGCCCACTCTCTGCAGGAGAGCAGGGGGGAGGAGTGTGTGGCCTCCAGACGTGGCCAGACTCCCATCCCCAGCATGCCCCCAGCGCAGCTCACGGCTGATGCGAGCTGCAGTCCAGCTACTGAGGTCGCTCATGAGGCGTGTGAGAAGGGAGGCGTGTGTCTGGATGCTGGAATGGTGCATCAGCTTAATCAGCATTTTGTGCTGCAGAAGGCGGTCCCAGAGCAAAATGCAACTGAACCATAAATGCACCAGTGTTTGCAAATGTTGGATAATCCAAGGGGTGGGAAACCAAAGAATCCAGTAGCCGGGCAAACTGGGTGGCTGGACACCTCGCCTGCACCTGGCCACGCCACCCAGAGGCCAGGGCTGGCCCCCACTGGGCAGCTCCCCTCACCCGCTGCTGTATCCACGCTTGCTCAACTACCTCAATAAACAGGAAAGCTGCTTTGTCTGTGGAACAGCGTCTGCATGCATTTGTCCAAGCGTCTCTGCAGCCTCTGGAGCTGCTGGGCTTCGGCCCGCTTGCTTTCGCCATGGAAGCCGACTGGCAGGAGCAGGCCGGGCAGCTGGTGGGCCACCCATCAGGACAGGTGAGGCAGAAGTGCAGCACGTGTGGGTGAGCACGAAGGAGCTCAGCTCTGCTGAGGCGCAGCCTTCCCAGCCGCGGGGCACAAAATGCACGTGGCCCCAGTTTGTTCGTTTATTGCATTATAGTAAGTTTGATGACTGATAGCATTTTGTAGCCTGCAAAATCCGGTTCCCTATAATGCTGATGTAAAAAGGCAGAAAAGGCCTAGCTATCTACCTTGGGAAGGTCTCTATCTTCAAAACTGTATTTTTAATGCAAAACCACATGAAACACACCAGGGCTCTTTCCTCCCGGCCACTCGCTTGCGGTCCACCAGGCCAGGAGAGAAAGCAAGCAGAGAAGAGCTGGCTGCCACAGTGCCTCCCATGCAGTCCTAGCATCTTTGCTCTTGCTCGCTCGCTCTCCCCTCCCCATCCTGAGCCTTGCCAGTGGTCTCTGCCCAGCTCCTGGCCCTGCTCCAGCTGCCCCTTCTTAGCCCAGCTTGGCGCTCTCCTGCCCGCCCACTGGCCTTGATGTCCATCCATCCCCATCTCTGGCTTCACCCTCACCTCTGCACCACCCCTTGTGGCCACCTTGCACCCCTTGGCAGCCATTATATGACTGGCTACATCGTGTCCCCGCTTCATGGATCACTACCTCGTCGTGGCGAAGGGGCTTGCGGAGCTCAGTGAAGCTCTGAGCTCTGCCGTGCAGGGGCACCCAAGACGGACAGGTCATAGCAGAGAGCTCTGACAAAACGTGATCCACTGGAGAAGGAAATGGCAACCCACTCCAATATCTTTGCCATGAAAACCCCATGGACAGTACCAAAAGGCAAAAAGATATAACGCCAGAAGATGAGCCTTTCAGGTCGGAAGGTGTCCAATGCGCTACTGGGGAAGAGCAGAGGGCTAGTACTAGTAGTGCCAGAAAGAGTGAAGCGACAGGGTCAAAGCCAAAAGAACACTCAGTTGCAGATGTATCTGGTGGTGAAAGGAGAGTCCAATGCTGCAAAGATCTATACTCCATAGGAACCTGGAATGTAAGATCCATGAATCAAGGCAAGCTGGATGTGGTCAAACAAGAGATGACAAGACTGAACATTGACATCTTAGGAATCAGTGAACTAAAATGGACAGGAATGGGTGAATTTAATTCAGATGACCATCAGGTATACTACTGCGGGCAAGAATCCCTCAGAAGAAAAGGAGTAGCCTTCATAGTCAATACAAGAGTAGGAAAAGCAGTACTGGGATACAACCTTCAAAATGACAGAATGATCTCAGTTCGAATCCAAGGCAAACCATTCAACATCACAATAGTCCAAGTCTATGCCCCAACCACTGGTGCTGAAGAGGCTGAAGTTGACCAGTTCTATGAAGGCCTACAACACCTAGAATTAACCCCCAAAAATGATGTCCTTATCATCATGGGGGATTGGAATGCCAAAGTAGGAAGCCAAAAGCTAACCGGAATAACAGGCAAGTTTGGCCTTGGAGTACAAAATGAAGCAGAGCACAGGCTGGTAGAATTTTGTCAAGAGAACGCGATAGTCATAGCGAACACTCTTTTCCAACAACCCGAAAGATGACTCTACACATGGACATCACCAGACAGTCAGCACAGAAATCAGATTGACTCTGTGCTCTGCAGCCAAAGATGGAGAAGCTCTATACAGTCAGTAAAAACTAAACCAGGAGCTGACTGTGGCTCAGATCATGAGCTTCTGTTTGCAAAATTCAGGCTTAAATTGAAGAAAGTAGGGAAAAGCACTAGGCCACTCAGGTATGACATAAATCATATTCCTAATGAATATAAAGCAGAGGTGACAAATAGATTTAAGGAATTAGATCTGATAGAGTGCCTGAAGAACTATGGACGGAGGTTCACAACACTGTACAAGAGGCAGCAACTAAAACTATCCCAAAGAAAAAGAAATGCAAGAAAGCAAAATGGCTGTCTGAGGAAGCTTTACAAATAGCTGAGGAAAGAAGGGAAGCGAAAGGCAAGGGAGAAAGGGAAGATACAATCAATTGAATGCAGAATTCCAGAGAATAGCTAGAAGAGATGAGAATGCCTTCTTAAATGAACAGTGCAAAGAAATAGAAGAAAACAATAGAATAGGGAGGACCAGCGATCTCTTCAAGAAAATTAGAGATATGAAGGGAACGTTTCATGCAAAGATGGGCATGCTAAAGGACCAAAATGGCAGGGACCTAACAGAGGCAGAAGAGATTAAGAAGAGGTGGCAAGATTACACAGAAGAACTCTACAAGAAAGAGTTTAACATCCCTGATAAGCACGATGGGGTGGTCACTGACCTCGAGCCAGACATCCTGGAACGTGAAACCTTAGGAAGTCTGAGCAACAACAAAGCTAGTGGAGGTGACAGTATTCCAGCTGAGCTATTCAAACTTTTAAAAGATGATGCAGTAAAAGTGCTACACTCAATATGCCAGCAAACTTGGAAAACTCAACAGTGGCCACAGGATTGGAAAAGGTCAGTTTGCATGCCGATCCCAAAGAAGGAAAATTCCAAAGAATGTTCAAACTACCGCACCATTGTACTCATTTCACATGCTAGCAAAGTGATGCTCAAAATCCTACAAGCTAGGCTCCAGCAGTATGTGGACCGAGAACTACCAGAAGTACAGGCAGGGTTTAGAAGAGGGAGAGGAACTAGAGATCAAATTGCAAACATACGCTGGATCATGGGGAAACTATGGAGTTCCAGAGAAACATCTACTTCTGCTTCATTGACTATGCTAAAGCCTTTGATTGTATGGATCACAACAAATTGTGGCGAGTTCTTAAAGAGATGGGAGTACCAGACCATCTTATTTGTCTCTTGAGAAACCTATATGCAGGTCAAGAAGCAACAGTGAGAACTGGACACGGAACCACTGATTGGTTCAAAATTGAGAAAGGAGTTCGGCAAGGCTGTATACTGTCGCCCTGCCTATTTAACTTATATGCAGAGCACATCATGAGAAAGGTAGGGCTAGGTGAATCACCAGTTGGAATCAAGATTGCTGGGAGAAATATCAACAACCTCAGATATGCAGATGATACCACTCTCATGGCAGAAAGTGAAGAGGAACTAAAGAGCCTCTTGATGCAGGTGAAGGAGGAGAGCGCAAAAGTTGGCTTGAAACTCAACATTAAGAAAACTAAGATCATGGCATCCGGTCCTCTCACTTCCTGGCAAATAGATGGGGAAGAAATGGAGGTAGTGACAGATTTTATTTTCCTGGGCTCCAAGATCACCGCAGACGGGGACTGCAGCCAAGAAATTAAAAGACGCTTGCTCCTGGGGAGGAAAGCTATGGCAAATCTAGATAGCATACTAAAAAGCAGAGACATCACCCTGCCAACAAAAGTGTGTATAGTCAAGGCTATGGTTTTCCCAGTTGCAATGTATGGCTGTGAAAGCTGGACAATAAGGAAGGCCGAGCGCAAAAGGATTGAGGCCTTTGAGTTGTGGTGCTGGAGGAGACTCCTGTGAGTCCCTTGGACTGCAAGACGATCAAACCGGTCAGTCCTAGAGGAGATCAACCCTGACTGCTCTTTAGAAGGCCAGATAGTGAAGATAAAACTCAAATACTTTGGCCACCTAATGAGAAGGAAGGACTCCCTGGAGAAGAGCCTGATGCTGGGAACAATTGACAGGAAAAAAAGAAGGGGACGGCAGAGGATGAGGTGGCTGGAGTCACTGAGGCAGTTGATGTGAGCTTAAGTGGATGCCGGGAGATGGTGGAGGACAGGAAGGCCTGGAGAAATGTTGTCCATGGGTTGGGATGGGTCAGACACGACTTTGCGACTAACAACATCATTAAACATTGTGCCGGGGAGCGCCTTTGCACTGGTCTGAAACGGTGGGGGACGGGGTGGACTCTGAGCTTCTCCAGAGAACTGGTAAAGGGGAGCAGAGCACTGTTTGCATGCTGGGCCGTCAGCAGCTGCTTGGGACGAAAGTGGGGAAATGGGCAGGATGGGACCCGCAGGCCAGCGGGCCACCTCGCGGGCATTTCCTGCGCAGCGCTCAGCCAGCCATCTGCGCCAGGGGCCAGGGGCCGTGGGGCAGGCCAGGCACCCGAGCTGGAGCCAGGGGCCCCCACGGCTTAGCCAACTCCGTGGGCCGCCCGGGCTCTGCCGCCGCACCGGCCGCGCACGTCGCTTCCCTTTGCTCCCGCAGCGCCGGGGTGCCCCGTCGGCATGGCCATCGCGGCATCGCGCGCGCGGAAGCCACTCGGCTGCGCAGGGGACCGGGACGCGTTGCCTTTTCTCGCGACTGCCCCGCCGCTCCAACCTCTCCGAAGGCGGCGGCGCGCCTGCCGCGACCGGAGGGCCACGCTCTGGCCGGGCGGCGAGCTGCGCACGCCCGGGGTGCAAGGGGCGTGCCTGGACCGCAGCGCGCCAGCCTCCGCCTCCCGGCGGCGCTGCCAGCGCACCTGCCCTGCCCCGGCCGCGCTCGGGGCCGCTCGGGCTCCGTGGGCGAGGCCCGCCGCTCGGGACGCGCTCCGCGCAGAGGCGGGCGAGGGCGCAGGCGAGCTCCGTCCAGGCTGGACGCGCGCGCCCGCGCCCCCGTCGCCGCTCATCTGCATGGCGGCGCGCGCCCAATCGCGGCGCAGGGCCCGCCCCCGGCAGCGCGGCCGGCCAACCGAGGCGCCGGGCCGAGGCCATCGCGGGCTGTTGTCAGGCGCTGGCCGCGCGAGACGCTGGAGTGGCGGCCTATCGCGGAGCCGCATCCGGGAGTGTCAACGTCCCCCCAGGGGGCGGGCAGAGGGCGCTGGCCTCCCCCGATTGGCTCCGGGCACCCGGGGCCCTGCGCCGGCGCCGCTGAGTGGCCGAGGCCGCGGTCCGTCGCCGGAGGCCGCGCCCCCGGCGGGCTGGGAGGCCGGGCGAACCGCCCGGGAGCCGCCGCTGCCCGCCGCGATTCGGCCAGCGCGAGGCGCCGGGCGGGCGCCCGAACATGGAGTGGAATTCGCTGCTCCTGCTCCTGGAGGCCGCGGAGTACGTGGAGCGGCGCGAGAGAGGTGCGCTGCGCCGCGCCGCCCGCGGCCCGCGAGGGCGCCCCGCAACCCCCTGGCCCGGCCCGCGCGGCGCCGCCCGCTGAGCCCTCTCTTTTCTTGCAGAAGCGGAGCACGGCTACGCCTCGGCGCTGCCGCTCGACGGCGACTGCCCCCGGAGCAAGGCCAAGGCGCGGAGGTCCCAGAGCCACCGGTAGGTGCGGGCGCCCGGCCCGGCCCGGCCCCGCCGCGCCGCGCCCGTCCGCCTCCCCTCGCCGCCATCTTCCCCTCCCGCGGCCGCGGGCCCCGGCGCGGGGCGGCCCTTGGAGATGCGCTCGCGGGCGCCGCCTGGCCTGGCCTGGCCTGGCCTGGCCTGGCCCGGCCCGGCGCGGGTCGCCCGGCGGGCCTCGCGCAGCCCGGCCCCGGAGCCCACCCGCACGCCCCGCCGCTGCCGCTGCCGCTGCCCCTGCCGCGCGGGCGTTGGCCACTGGGCGGCCCGGATCTTCCCGGCGGCCGCGGCCCGCGCCTCCGTTTCCGCGCAGGAGGTGTTCTCGCGACGGGGCTAGAGCCCTGGAGCCGGAGGAGCTGCGGGCCTTCGGGCCTCGCGGTCCCCCGGGGAGGCGCCGCACAGCCATTCAGAGGCGGATCCGGCGCGGCTCGCCGTCTTGGCTGTCGCCGCCACCGACGCCTATGAGGATTCGCCATGTATCTGTGTTGCAATGCTTGGGATTTAGTTAGGGCCGCCAGAGCCCCTGTGCCGGATCGCCCAAAGACCGGCCCGGCCCAGGGCCCCTTTTCCCCTCGGCAGCTGAGCGGAAGCCTCTGTGAGTCCAGGCGATGGGAAAGCAGTCAGTGCTTGCACCCCGACCCCCAGCTCAGCAGGGCGCCTCCTTTGGCTTGAGGCCGCTTCTCTGCAGTTGCAGAAATTCATGTCAAAGGAGCACGGTCCTTTTTTTCTGTCGGCCGAAGGATGAGTGGGGAATCTTGCTTTGAACAGTGGAGAAGACCGGTGGACTCAAGTTCTGATAATAGCCTTAGATACGATGAAGATCCCAGTTGTGTGGTGGTGGTTTAAATGTAGCCTTGCTTCAGTTTGTTTATTTCATTTTGTATCACCTAATAGTCGAGGCTCTCTGGGCAAGGCTCATTCTGAGTCAGCTACATGCAGGAAGTATTTTACCTGCAGCGTGAAATAGTTCTCTGTGCACTGACTTACACCCAGGTAAGTGCGTTCCAAGGCCATCATTCCATCCTTGGGGGGATGAGGACTCCTCATTCTCAACAAGGTGGAGAGTCTCACATCTGGATTTACTTTAGATTACATTACACAGTATCTAAAAACATTTATTTTACTTGTGTGTTTCTATAAGAAATCAGCAATGTGACCGTGTTGTCTGTGTATGTTCCCATCCAGGGAAGTTGATGCACATGTTGCCCCTGCTTTGTGCAGAAGGCAGTTCAGGCCACATTCCCTGCAGGGGGGGGTCCCCTCTCATTGACAGGTGAAGGCAAGAGGCCCCCATGTTCTCCAACAGGGAAGCAGTTTTGCGTTTTAGACCCACATACACATACATTGCGTTTTAGACCCACGGCTGTGTTTTAGACCCACATACAGAAAACATGCTCTTCTCTCTGCAGCCAGAGTTCCGTCCATTGGGAAATAGTTCTGGGCACTTATTCCCTATTCAGGATGCTCTGAGCCTCACCATGGGTGGACTAACCCGCCTGTTCTCTGAGATTGGAAGAGCAGCAATAGATAGTCTGAAAGTAGCAAAGGAAACACTTCTTTTCTTATCATGCTCCCAATAAGAGCAGAGCCAGGAGCAGGACTGTGGGAAGAGAAGCAAAATAAATACTGTAGGTGTAACCCTGTGTGGCTGTCACACTCAAATGTCGTTTAGAATTGCAAATGGGAAATTAGATGGCAAAGTGTGCATGGCTCTCTCATCAGTCAGGGCCACATTTAACATCATTTCAGAAAAATAATCGTGTGCGTGTGGTTAATTCTTCCTGTGCTAGCTGAGTCTCCTTTACTAATGTTTACAGTTCTAGAACGCATCTGGGGAACAGACAAAAACTGCCTGTGCTGGCATTTGCAGAGGAAGTGAAATAGGCCAGGGAAACACAAGCTTATTTCCTGGTTTTCTTTTCCTGGGGGAAAGAAACACTGAGAGCAGTGAATGTTACAGGGAAATACAGGATTGGGGCCCTGTGTTTGACCCATCGAGACAGCACAGGGCTAGGGAAAATCCCGCCATCTGATTTTCTGAAACCTGCATTTTTCCCCTTCTTTGAACTGGTTATATCCAGATACCCCATCAGGCTCTGTAGATGCACATCCTAAAGAGTTCGGATAGCAAAGAAGCTGAGCAGCCAAAGGATAGATAGAAACTATATTTCACAAATAAACTTGACTTAACCAGCACTAAGGGAAGGCTTGAGGGTTAAGATATAAACATGGAATGCATCTTTCTAACCACAGAAAGTGAAGCATTGAGCTGGAATGGAAACGGGCAGGCAGAGAGCCAGCACAGAGGGCTTGAGTGACTGGGCACCAGTTTCTCTCCCTGGCTTTTTTATGTTGGATTTTATTTGTGTTTTTAATTAACAGGGCAATGCACACACACATTCAGCAGTTGAAAAAGTAATGCAGGAAGGTCTCCCTGCTCAGTGTGAGCACATCAGGCTTCTGTGAAAGGCATGGAAGCAGACTCGGCTAAAGGAAGCAGCTCACCATAAGCTGCAGGAAGGTGGACAGCGAGGTCCGATGCGCTGGGAATTGCCCAAACCGGGTCTGGAGGGGTGGGGTGAAGCATTTGCATAAGCGGCCTTGTCTTCCTCCTGCAGCAGCCATGACTGGAACGCACGGAAACACACAGCTCACTTTGCCCCCAGGAGCTTAAGGTTGAAGGGAGGCGGAGCTTTCCTTTGAGTTGAGGCTGCTGAAACTCTACTGTCCCAGTGGCTTCGCACAGGGCAGTGTTTCTGCCTCCATCTCACTGCTCCTGGGCATAGAAGTGGCGTAGGCAGCACTCTGTCTGCCGCTATTTCGGTGCCTCTGCAGCAAGCAGTGTAGGAAAAGCGTGGCGCTTTCTGCTAGTTTTGAGCCATTCAACGACACAACCTCTAAGGAACAGAAAGGTTATGTGCCTCAGAGGGAGCCAGCTGCATGGAACAAGGGAGAAGGAAAAGGATTGTGGCCTGTCTGGACACAGAAGACCACAAACCTGCCCTGGCCAGGCTTGGCTTCTTCCAGCCTCTGCGTTGTGCTGAACGCAGCGGCTGGGCAGGTCTGAGGAGCTGCCTTTTCCGCATGAGCCACCTTCTGCTGCACTGACTTGCTGCTAGATCCAGTTTGAGGTCTTGCTTCTAGTCCATAAAGCTCAAAGCAGCCTGGGACCGGGGCACCCGAGAGAGCCGCCCCCCCGCCTTACCAAGCCGCCCAGTCACAAAGGTCCCCCGATGAGGCACTCCTGGGGTTCCCGCAGCACCCCGTGATTTGGCTGGAATCGGACAGGAATGGCATCTCTGGGTGGCCTCCCTGCATCCGGAAGCCTCCGCCTGACAGGCAGGCGTCGATGTTTCCCCGTTTCTGGACCTGCTGGTTACTCTAACAAGCCTTCCCAGGTCTAATCGCCACCGCTTCTATTCCTATCCTGTTTTAAAATACGGGGCATTTTTTATTTTCTCTGTTCACCATTCTGGAATCTTTCGATGTGAAGCAATGTGGATGTATTGTAAATAAAAGTAAATATTGGTGAGTCCTCAGCCCACATCTTGGGATAGCCTTCCCCAGGAGTTGCATGCAGGCGTTCATCAGTGTGAGGGCCAGGTGGAGCCTAAAGGCCTTCATGCCATGGTTGCCAGGGGTCAGGGCAGCGACCTCCTAGGCCGGCCCTCTGAGTCGACCACCTGAAACTGCTGCAGTGCCTCCAAGCTGCAGACTCAGCCTCTCCACAAGGAAACAGCGGTTGATGGTGTCAAAGGCCACTGAGGGACCCGAGAGGATCCGTGGGGCAGCCAGCACTGCTCCTGTGTGCGCGGCAGAAGGCGACTCGTGGGGCAGCGCAGCCCGAAGCCTGGCGGAAACGGATATGGGCTGTTCCATTCAAAGGGCTGAGATTGGCTAGCACAGACCCACAGTGTGCGGGGAGAGAGGGTGTCGGCCACAGGCCTGGCTTTGGAAACATTTTCCGGGCGAAGGAGAGGCTTTTTCTGGAGTGGCCCTATTTGTGGCATCTTTTAAAGAGGTTAGTCCCACCCCTTGGGCTTGCGGGGGGGGGAATTTACGGCTTCCTAGACCTGGTCAGGTGTTCCCTCCCTATGAGAAGTAATAAGCTGCAAAGGGCAAAGGTCAAGCACACAGGTGGCCAAGCAGGCTTGGCCGAGCCATTTGGCTGCATGGTCAGACCTCCGCAATTGAAAGCATGGCAGCAAAACTGCACGAGTTGGACCCTTCTGCCAATAGAAGTGCAGTGACCATGCGAGTGGTGGCATGGCAGGTGCAGGCAAGCCCGTCTTCAAAACGCTGTGCAAGTTAACCAGCAGCTTCCATTGTTTTCCCGGCCTGCATTCCAGCCGGTCTTGAACTGCTCGAAAAGTTCAGCTCAAACGAGCCGGAGAAGATGCCGAGCTTCCTGCTTGCTGCTGTCATGGCCAAGGAGTGGGCTTGATGATGAGCTGCAACCTGTGCCTGCTTGGGGTTGGTGCAGGCCCTCCCCCATCCTGTCCTGGCCATCCTCCTGCCTCATTGTCCCCTGCCTGGATACTCTCAAAGGAGCTCCCTGGTGCAAGCAGCCCTGCCAGTCGCTCCAGGCAGCTCCACGCTCCCCAGAGTGGCAGGAGCCTCAGCAGAGAGAGAGGTGCTAGGGACAGGGGTCGACTGCTTCACTTTCAGGCCCCTGTTCTGGTTTGTACAAGGAGGAAACCGAGTCAGGCGTGCTTTGCTACTTGCGTTGGGCCAGTGATAGACTGAGAGGCACCCACAGTTTGCCTGGCATCCGTGAGGCTTTGAGCTGCTCCAGACTTGCGACCCAGCACGGAAGTTGAGACCCCCAGAATTCCCATCCTGGGGTCACCAACATCAGCTCTTAGGCCACCTCTGTCCCCTCAGGCAAGGAGACCCAGGGGCAGCTGGGCAGGCGGCACATGAGCAAAATGCCTGTTTTTTTCCTGGGAACCCAATGCAAGGTACAAACAGCCAGGATTCATTCTTGAATGGACAACTAATACTATGGCATATTAAAGTTGTGCTTTATGTGATGGCAGGATTGCTTTATAAATTGATTAAGGCCTGCAGAGATTGAAGTGTGCAATAAAGTTCAGAAGAGGACATGCTGAAGCAGTTTCCAGCTTTTTGCTGTCGAGGGTTCTGGTGCTCGCGAGAACCAGAACGGCAGCCTGAGTGAGTGCCGGAGCAGTAACATGCTGGCGGAGTGGGTGGCTGCCGCAGCCGCAGGGTCGGTGGCCATGGAGCCTCGTGCTTGCCTCAGTGGGGCCCCCGTGAGGCCTTAGGATGCCTGCAGAGACCCCAGATGAGGGGAAATGAGCATGGCCAGGCAGCATCGCCTTGGCCAAAGCGAGAGGCGCATGAGCTGAATGATGCTGTGCCCACCTGGTGCCGGGGCTGCATGGGCAGGCCTGGAGAGGCAAGGTGTGGATGTCAGGGAAGCCATCCAAGCAGGGCAGAGGGATGCGGAAGCTCACCAGATCTCTCAGCAGGACAACCACACTATTGTTCACAAAACAGGGAAGGCTTGCAAGTGCTGGCTAGGAAAGGGGGATGCCTGAAAGAAGCCACACAGACCCGAAGGCAGGGAAGGGGCCAGGGTGTGAGCAGAGAATGGATAAGCACGAAGTGGAGGAAAGGGGTGGCCAAAGACAAATGGACGGTTGGTAGTGAGGGTGGCTGTCTTTCCTTCCCTCCGCCTCTGGCTCAGGCAAGGCCCCGGCAGCCATTCCTGCCTTGTGCTTCAGCAGAAATCTAAGAAGTCAGGCTCTTTGCCCCACTGCCTCCCTGCTTGGAAAGGCTGCGGGTGTTGCATCCCTGCCTATCGTGTGGCTTGCCAAGGCTCAGCAGCTCTGCTGCAGACGAGTTCCTCCCAGCCCTCCTTCAGACTTTGCCCAGTTCTGCACTGAGAAAGGATGGCGGGTGTCCCAGCACGCCGGCGTAAATGTGCCACTGCGGCATGTCATCTACTGCGGCATGTCATCTACTGGCACCGCAGGCGTTGAAAGGCACCCCAGAGAGGTTCTGCCCACACACGAACACCCCAGTGGCAAGATGAGGGCAGCTGAGTTGAGCCAGTCGCCATGAAGTGGCTCCCATGCTCATCCTATGGCTGTTGTATACTGGAATAGTCGGTGCTTGCTCAATTTTGGCCCAAGTTTCCCAAGCAGGAGAAAGCAGGAAATCCACCAGGTAGCCAGTAGTGCTTCGCCTGCAACACCAGAGAAGGGGCACGGCCCATTTCGGCAGAAAAGCGCCCATGGCTCGCCGCATCCCCAGTCAGCCAGTCCAGATGGGCCTGGACTTATGCCACAACCCGCTTACGCTGCTTGTAAGCTTTGGCCCTATAAATATTTTTCCCATTTTTCTCCTTAGCTAACTTTTTGTACAGTCTCTTTGACTTTATACAAAGAGGAACTTCAAAATCAGTTAAGTTGATCCTAGCTTAAAAAATGGGGAAAATAAGATGCACGAAGTATGTTAGGAATATTAAAATAAGTGCCCCAAAGGTTTGAATAGAGAAATTCCTGACATGAACCAGGTTGAAAATGTTTTCTTCTATTTAGATTTCAGAGATTCTTTTAGCAAATAATATTCTAAAGTATTAAATTTTCTGTTTTTAATAGGTCCTCACATAATGAACTAGAAAAGCATAGGTAAGTAGCAATAACGGGCTAGACCCAGCTTAGATGCTCAGTGCGCTTTTGGTGTGGGTGGGAGCAGCTCATTTCCCCTCCGACTTGGCGGTTTAGGTCAGGCGCAAACCAGGCCCAGGGAGGTTTGCCTCCCTGGAAATCGAGCCGAGCTTCATGTGGGCCCATGCCATTTCCTGCGGTGTGTCCACATGCATGCAGGCTCCGAGGGAGTTTGTGGGCAGTTCTGAGCAACCGTTCTCGAGCTGCTGTCCGCAGATTGGACTCTACTCAGAGCACAGTGTCAAACTTGGAAGTCCCTGCATCTGAAGCCTGAGAGGAGCAGGAGGGTTCTGCGAGCCACCTTGCATTCCCTGGAAGCAAAAATGGCGGGACATGAAGCCGATGAGTAGGGCTGAGCTGGGCTGCATGAAGGGCAGCCTTCTACACTGAGGCTATGCTGCCCTTCAGGAAGGGCTGCCCATTAAATCAGACACGCATCCAGGGTTTTCCTTATCCGCCCCTTGTTTTCCGAGATGGGGTTGGAGGTCATGCAGGATAAGACCTTCGGCGTGACTGTCCCGGCTCAGGAATGCTGTTCCCTCAAAGCTGGAATAGCGGAGCTTCACAACACCTCTTAGAGAGGTGCATTCTTTACAAAACAAACAAAAAAACCCCTTCCAAACTCTGTTTGCCTGGGTCCTCCTTTTCGAAACCAATCTCTGCTGAAATTTCCTTTTTGGGACGAGGCCGTTCCGCAGTATTGCACAGATGGGAGGAACCAGCATAGTGCCATATGGGAGGCTGTGGCTGAACATCTCTGGCACTCGCGTCACATTCCTCCTCTCCTGAACCCGCCTTCTCTGGCTACTGAACATGCTGACTGGGCTTTTCTTACCTGCTTTTCCCCCTGAAGTTTTAAATTCGCCTGCAAATGTCAGGCCTCGTGCAGTGCCCGTTCATGCCACCCGTTTGGGCACAGATGGTGCCATTTTGGCTTCTTGCAGTCTGAAAGTTGAACGTCGAGGAATGTTTTGGTAAATGTGATGTTTTGTTTCGTCTTTAATACTGTACTAGCTGCCTTCAATATTTGAATTATTAACCCAGCATATAAATGTTACGATAAATGTATCGCACTCAAATGTACTGGGAAGTCCTGAAAGGAAATCAATGACATGGTATGCCAGCTTGGTCTAGTCCCCTTTGTTCCTATAAAGAAATAAAATATCTTTGCATTATCATATTACAGAATTGTGCAGAATGTTTCATTTATTTCAAGTCAGTATTGTGCAGAAATCTTGAACACATGCTGGATTTGAATGTTACTTCCATTGATTGTAACAACAGTCTGGTTTTTAATAATTTCAGACGGGCAAAACTCCGGCTATATTTAGAAGAGCTAAAACAGCTTGTTCCTTTGGGAGCAGATACCCACAGGCACACCACACTCAGCCTGCTGAAAAGAGCGAAGATGCATATTAAGGTAAAAAAAGATTGCGTTTTGATTTTGATCGGAACAGGCATTCCGAATCCTTCATTTAAGCAAGGCTTCCACACCTGGCCTACCTAAATTGGTCGTTCTGCTGCAGGTGGAATATTCTGCTCCAGGGTGCAGGGCACATTTCCCAACCGGTTTGCTCTCCTGCCTCATGCTGGTGTGTTTGCCTCTGCTAAATCGGGATCGCGTGATGCCAGGGTGGGTGTGGGCCAGCTTCAGAATCAGTGCCAGCGCAGCAGCAACGGTCGTGAGCCACTCTGTACCTGCAGCAGTGCCTGCCACTCTCACCTCTGCCGATCGTTTGACACATTGGATCAAAGCACATGTATTTCACCTGAAAGGAAATTTAGACTGAGAGTGCTAGGAATATTGGATGTGTTTCTTGTGAAGCCAAATTTAAAAAAAACAACTGTTCCTCTTGGTGGCTTTCAGTTTTTTTGCAGTGGAACTTTAAAACAAAACTGTGCAGGCGGGTGACGTGCCTTGTTTTGGTTTTTAAGGTTAATTCTGATCAGCAAGTTCTGGTGCAGACTGTGGCCAGAGATGGAGCAGGTTGGGTGGAGGGCTGACAGTCATGAATGGGCTTGCTGAACTTGGGCACCCCGTGCGTTGGTTAGTAGAGCATGGATGCTTGCCAGTCATTTCTACATTGGGTGAAACACATCCAGGGCTTTTATCCTTCTCAGATTTCTTGAGCAGCCTTGATACACATTAATATTTGAGCTATTTTTGAAACATATGCCCAGGTGTACTTTTCAAATAAAGGAGACTAAGCTATTCCGGGCTTATTTTTCAGATTAACACTCTCAGAAAGCACTGAAAGCATTTCTTAGTGTGAGCAAACGGGAAAGAGCTAAAAGGATTGGGGGAACAACTCTGGGTTCCTGTGCAAGAGAGAGAAACTTTTCCCAACTCCAAAGAGGCACACCTGAGATGTCTAATTAGATTGTTTCAGTCATGCGTGCACCCTGGCATGTCATAGAGCTGCTGAGTTTCTCTCCTTCCAGCTTCTCACAAATGAGAGTAGAGTTGTACACTTCCTTCAACAGTATGCAGCCACATGGGGTGGAATTCTAGGCCACAAAACAAGGTAGACAAACATGGAAGAAGGAATCAGAGGCATGTAGGGGACTGAAATATGTTTACTTGTGTGTATGTATGCGGTGTTTTGGTCTGAAGAAACACACTTCTTAGGAACAAAACAAAAAAAGGTGCAATTTTGAACCTTTTTAATGTTTATCTGTTAACTAAACACAAGTAAAAGCTTACGTGTGGAGATGCCAAGATACTAATGGGCAGTCTGGGTTAGGTTTAGGGTCATACTGCAAACGAAAAGTGGCTGTGTTAGGAGCAAGGAGGTAAGAAAGGCTTGGTGCTCTCATGAGAACAGGAGCAGGGGATGGAGAGGAGGCGGAACCAGCGGCTCCTGTTTCATGCTAGTCTCTTTCACAAGGGGAATTGGCTTCATCCTGGGGCAAGCAGAACAAATGACACAAAGAAAACACAAGCTGCTTTAAAGCAGTTCAAGTCTCCTGGGACAAATGAAATACACCTTAAAGTGCTTAAAAGGCTTGTGGATATTATTTCAGAGCTGCAGTTTTCAGTCTTTGACAAATCTTAGCTGAGGTGCCAGAAGATAGGAGACAGGCAACTAACTTCTGTCCCCATTTTCAAGTGGATGGAAAAGATGCAAGAAGCGAAAGATCAGGTAAATGCCAGGCAGAGTTCTAGATTGGACTATTCAGTGGGCAGCCTGGGAGTGTCTTGCGCATGCACCAATTGCTTAAGGGCCAGCGTGTGTGTGTGGACTTGGTCACACCAGCCACCCCCCCCCCGGTGTGTGTGTGTGTGTGTGTCTTGTCTGGTATATCATGAGAACACAGTGGACATAGTATATCTTGATTTCAGCAAAGCATGGGACAAGGCTTCCCAAGATAGCCTTTCTGACAAGATGGCCAAATGCATGTTGGGCGAGGTGAGTTGGCAACTGGTTGAGCAACTGTGCTTGCTGGGAGCTCCTCAGCTGCTCTGCACCAGCCTCCAGGGAGCTCGGAGGTGGTGCTGCAGGGCCTGGATGAGAGTTGATGGGGCTGCTCATCAGATGCGATGCAAAGTGTAGTGTGATGGCCAACACCATAGAAGGCAATCAGGATCCAGAAAGTCTTTGACAGGATGGGGCACTAGGCCAAAACTAAGAACATGGATTCTTCGGAATTTTGCTTCTATCTTTTACGGCTGCAAAGGAAAAAGGAAAGGCATGAGAGGAGTTCTGGATTGGCAGTAATGCATGTAAGAAGGGGCTGGGTGACTTCTCAGCTTCCGGGCTGCAAGTGAGCCCGCAGTGAGTGACAGCTGCTTTCAAAGCAAGAGCGGTGTTGGATGTGATGCACAGGAGGCGCCCCATGTCCAGGTCCTGGAAAGTCGGGGCGCAATTGTGGTGCTGTTTCCGGTTCCTGGTGCCACCCTTGCAAAAGGCATTGGCGGTGGGAGCACCCAGTGGAGAATAGCCAGGGATGTGGGTGGGCCAGAAGACGAGTCCCTTCAGGAGGGCGGAGAGAACTGGGTGCTTCTGGCTTGGGGGGAGAAGGTGAGGGGGAGATGTGGCGGTAGCCTTGGATGCCCAAGCTGCCGTGCGGAGAGGGAGTGGAGCGGCTCTCTGTCTCCTCCGTGGGCGGGACTAGAGCGGAGGGTGGAAGTGGCGGGGGAGCAGGCATCAGGAAGGCCCCCGAGGAAGCTTCCTCCCAGGGGCGTGCGATGCACTGCCACCAGCTGCCCCGAGCAGTGGCAGGTTCCCACCAGGGTGCGCCTGCAGGCCCTGTGGCTTGGGGCAGCTGCTGACGCCTTGGGCAGAGCAGCACACGCCAGCCTCCCTTCAGCCTCCATTTGAGGCGGGTTGGGGATGCGGGCAGACGCCCGCCAGGCTTTGGTGCGCAGCTGCATCTGGCAGCAGCGCCAAGGCAGACGGTCTAGGAATGCCGCTGAGCGCATGGCCATGCACATATGGAGGGAGACATCCATTTTGGCTACTGTTCTGACAGTTCGGCTTGTCCCTGCACTTACAATATGAACAGTACTTTATAAAATTCTCCTTGTTCTCTGTTGGTATACATAAATTAAAAATCCAAAAGCTGTAGTCCACAGACATTCTCAACCCTACAGACCTTTGTGCTAGTGCATGTTTATGATACGGGGCTAATCAGAGCACCTAGAAGACTATTTTTATTGCTAAATAGATGGGTTCTGCTAACTTCCTAGAAATTGGAAGAACAGGACCGAAAAGCTCTAAATATTAAAGAGCAACTGCAGCGGGAACATCGGTACCTCAAGCGCAGGTTGGAGCAGCTTTCCATGCAGGGCCTGGAACGCATTCGGACAGATAGCCTCGGATCAACGATATCGACAGATTCTGAGCAAGGTAGGTGGAGTCCAGGTTCCTCTGTCTTAACTCCTAGGAAAAGCATACGTCTTCCTCTGGTTGTCCAGCGGTGTTACACCTGGAGTCCAAAAGACTGAATACATAGGTCACCAACACCAGCCATAAATGCAATTCAAAACAGAGTTTCCAAAATAGTCTTATAAGTGAAATAGTTACTGCTAAGTAGGCAAAATGTTGTGAAACAACGGACGAGAGCAGACAGTATTCTTTCTTAGAAGAGTTTAACTGATGAAAGGGGCATTCCCAGCTGCAGGTCGGGATGCAGACATGTGCTTCGGTCTGGGCCAGCTGGAAAACGTCGGCTTAGATGGCGTCTGGAAACGTGTTGAAAGCACCTGACACAACAGTGGCAAAATTAAATGTTTCATATTAGAGAAAGAGTAGGAAATAGCAAGATTGTAGGGCACCCGTGTTGCTCTGCCCCCCCGAGAAAAGGGGCACGCAGCCCCTGCACGCGCAGGGCTGTGGGCAAGATGTTGAACCTCCCCCCACCCATGAATGTGCCACAGACCCTTGGGCAGGCACTGCCCTCCTGGCCCCAGCACACGCACGCTGCCCCCCACCCTGCAGCGCAGTGGGGGGCTTGGGAGGGCGCGGCCGCACCTGCTGCGGAGCACTCCAAGGGTGCAAGGCGCAGGGCCTGCAGCCGCCAGAGGCACGATTGGCTGATGCGCCTGCCTGTCCTGTTTCAATGCAGAGGTCGACATCGAAGGCATTGAATTCACACCAGCCGAAATGGACAGTAGCGGGAGTACCAGTGATGCCGAGGAGAGCTTGCCGGGCAGCTCCAGTGACAGTGGCTACGCACATTCCCACCGGCTCAGCACTTGACTTCGGCAGCTTTGGAACAAGCTGCTCAACTCAGGACCTTCTGGCCGAAGCACTTACAGAATTCCAGAGTCATTGACTGCCACTCTCAGAGCGCCTTTTCTACCATGCCCCGAAAGGAGACCTCTTGTCCATGCCTCGCTGTGCTGCGATTAGCATCTTCTACCACACCCCCTATTTCCCAGTCCCTGCAGAACAGGATTAGATGCAGTGGTGGTTTAATCTTCCTTCATGTAACCCTTGTGCAAACTGCTAATAGTCGGGAGGAGGGTGCCTTTTAAGGTCTGCCCGGGGAGTATAAAAGCTAAGCTTTGGCATAAAATAACTTGGATTTCTGCCCATGCGCCCCATCAACTGGTTTAGACTTTGAATTGTAAAGGGGGCACTGCAGAGGAGCACGTGCGCAGGTGGGGCTGGCCTCTCTGCAGGCTGCGAAGCGGCCCGTGGCGCAGCTCTGCCTCTGCCCCTTGCGGGTGGCTGCTTTCGCTCCCCCAGCTCTGGGGCAAAGGACCCGGGAAGCAGGGCCCCCCCACAGGCACACGGCCGTGGCAGCAGCAGAGAGTGCCGGAGGACAAGCTCTGCCCGCACTTTGAGACACAGCACTGAAAACTGCAGACGTTTTTGATATTGGCAAGTTTACTGCTTTTTAAAAGTGGGCGGGGGGGAGCTGATTCTATTAATGACTTAATGCGCAATGATGCCATCCTTCTACATTTTATAGTAACCGATTCCAGAAAAATAGCCCAGGTGGTTTGCAAAAACAAGTGTTTTAGAGAGAGGCATAAATCACATGGCATGGATTTTTATGCACAGAGGCAATGCTGTCCAATCTGATGCCTCAGCAGTTGTCTCGTATGAATGTTTTGCATCTTCAGCTTCCTCTTCGGCATCCGGCCCACGGGAACCCTTTTCGCCTTCTCCTTTCTCTCCCCACCCCCCCGATTGCTTAATGAAAGTTTCCTTGTAGTACAAGCTACTAGTGAGTTCCTAAGGAATCAGAATTCGGTGAGAGCGAGAGAGAGCGAGCGCCACGTGTGCGGCTAATGCACACACAGTGCGATTCCTCTCTGGTGCGTGTTGGATGCATGCTGGCTGCATCACGTGTCAGGCATCCTCAGTCTGGGTCCGGGTCGTTTAGTCATACGCAATGAGCACAGACAAACTGGATCGCAGCATCTCTCCCACCACCCAAACCGTCATCCACCATCCCCTTCATGTTCATAGGAAACAATCAGTTGACACACTTATCATGAAATAGGCGATTCAGGAAATGGCATTTTTATTGGAGGAGTCAATGTTCGTATGATCCAGGGTTGGATATTTTAAACCTTGTTTTGGAGAAATCACTCAAGATTGTTTGCTCACATTTCTTGTCGTATTGCCATCTACAATCTGTCAACACGCTTGAATGGAAATGGCTTTAAATTACAATCTTCATAGTAAACATTTTCATTTTGTATATTATAGTTGCAGTTTCAGTTCTTTAGTATATGTAAAATTGTATCATTTATTTAGCATTCATAGGGATGTTTAGAATGTAGCTGCCCTAAATTGTAGCAATACTGCAAAGGTATATTTGCCTATGTTTTAAGCTTAGTGAAGTCTTTAGGTTTGCTTGCTAATAATTACAAATGGACCAGTCTTTGCATTAACACTTTAAAGGACTTTAAAAAAAAGATGGATAAAAACTCTATGTACTCAAGCAGTGTATTTCCTGTAAATATATTTCCTATCAAATATTCTGTATTATATTTTCCTTAATCTTTTCATTTATATAGAGAAAGGGAATGGTTTAAACCCAGCCCAGAGTCTCAGGGGCTCTTTACTTGGTCAAATTGTGCCTTGGTGATTATTTCCAATGTTCATTCTCTCCTTGCTTAAAAACCCGCATCTCACTATCTGAGCAGTCCCAACTGGAATGCAGGAGGCTGCCTCCCCACCTCAGAAGGAAGCCCTCGGGTGCAGGAGGCGCGTGGCTCGGCTCAGTTTGCGTGTCCTGGTTTGGTTTAAGGGCAAGGGAGGAACTTGCGCCCATGCCCAATGTTTTGACTACAGTTTTTTATAGATGCACACAAAAGGTGCTTTCTGCTCGTGGAGTCCCTGTTCTCCTACATCGAGACAGCCAGCTGGGCAGAGGCACTCGGAGGCGTGTGCAGCCTCCTGCTGACATTAACAGGGAGCTGCTTCAAGCAGGGGATTTGAGCTGGTTGCATTTGGAAGGGTCTGCGCCTGAAATCCAAGAAGCGAATTACCTTGGAGCATCCAACAATTTTAATATAGACCAAGCCTGCCACATGCTGATGAGAAGAGCAAAGCGAACACCGCCTTCCCATACGTGGGGTACTTGGTTTTCTTTTGGTGCTCAGAATACTGAAAACAAAAGCTGACTGCACTTCTGGCAGTTGCAAGTCTGGCTGGTTTGTTTCCCAGTGGCCTAGAACTTGCCAGCACAGACAACGAGCTTTAGAGGAATGCTCTGTTTTTGTAGCCATCCCTCCATTACCCAAAATTAGACACACAGGCAGCTGAATTTGAAATTTACGAGCTTCTGGCATGCTGCTTTGCTATGCTGCATTTTCACATGGCTTGTTTCTATAATCCCCATGGAGAAAATTCACAGCAGTATAAGCCATGTCGGTTAACTGGTGAGCAGCATTAATTAGAACACATTTAATTTCCAGATCCTGCTTCTGTTTTAGAAGTTTTAACAACGATCCTACAACTAGTTTTAACAACTGTTAAGGGGGTGGGAGGACTAGTTGTTTTCCTTTATAATACATTGGATTTCCTCTTGGCCGTGAATGGCTTGCGTTGATGAAAAGCACCTCTCGCACAGAACGTTTCGAACAGAAGAAGCAGAATTGTTGACCTCCAAGCCACTCTGATGTCTACACATGAGCATGTACAGTTGAACGAACTCGTCCGTGCTGGATATCTGTGGCTTTGTAGAACTTTTATATTTTTCAATAAAGGTGACTCCAAAAAAAAATTAAAAAGTAGTACAGTAGTTGGATTATTTTTCTTCATTTTCTTGCTAACCATTCAGGAATTTCACTAACTGCAGAGCAGTAAATGACTCTAGGAAATAAATAGCTCGAAGTCTGTTGGAAATTCTGAAGAGTGTAGGGAATGGATTTCTGGCGCTCACGCATAAAAGGTTCAACTATCTGGAAGGGCGCTGCCTTGCGTGGAACAGCTCAGCTGTCGAGAGGCCTGCCTGCGGAAGGAGCCTTTGGAAAGCTGTCTAAGCGAGTAGCGAGTGCCACTTTGTGATCCCGAATTCCACACATCTGTGATACTTTGCACAGGGAAACGTACTTTTGTCTCTCTTAAATCTACCACACAGATGAGCTCAACTGGAAGGCCCCTTTTCTGGTATTAAGCAAAGTATTGAAAGTAATCACAGTTCCTCGGTTCACAGACCATGGTCCGCTGTGCTGCCTGTGGTCGCGTCGGGATGCTGTTCCCAAGCATTCTGACTGGACCTGCGTCTCGCTCCAGCCTGGGCTACTCGCCTCCTACACCAGCATTGTCTCCCTGCTCACCCTCTGTGTGGCTCCTGGCACAAATTCACCGGCACGTTGGCTGAGGAAAGCTGGACGGCTGCTTCTGGTGGGACCCCACCACCCGAGGGGAGAGGCTTCCGGGAAGTCCTCTAGCGAAACGGGTGCAGCCGCCGCCTCCGCCTGCTGGGCTCACCGCAGGGGGCACTGCGTCCTGCCTGTTCCGTTGGCCTCAGCCGAGGCAGGCGCTACATCTCGGGCATCTGTGGGGCGAAGGCAGCTTGACCAAGAGCTTGGGTCCCCTGCCGGCAGAGCAGAGCTGCTCGCCCCACCCAGCCCAAGCAGTTCTGCGGCCTGCGAGCACCACCCCTGTGCCAGCCTCGCTCAGGCCCACTGCGGCAGCTGAGAGATGGCGAGAGCACGAAAGCACATTGATTGTAGCCCAGACGAACATGTCTGTGGACGGCCTTTCGGGCACGGACCACCAGTCCCCATGAGACGTGGGCTCTGCAGCATTGCAAAGGGGAAGCTGGCACAGCGGCTCCTCTGGGTGGGGGCCGCCCTTGGCCGCAGCAGGAAGCCATTGGCACTGGCCCTGTGGAAGGGAGCCATGGCACTTCGTCCTGTCAGCTCTGTGCCCAGAGTGGCAGCTCTGAGGGCGACGTGGCGGTTGTGCAAGATATTCAAGGGACACGGGCCACTTGCCAAACCAGCAACCGAGCATTTCAGGCATGGCCCAAAAAGTCACCGCAGTGGATGGTGATGGCCGATGGAAGCCCCCTGTGCAACATGGCGCTGTCCAGAGACTTTCATTTTTGTTTCATGTTGTTGGATAGCTGGCACAGTGGAAGGGGGTGATCGTGCAAAAGCTTCTCTTGCCAGCAGCGCTACACATTGCCAAGCTGTGGTGTGGCTCCAGCCCTCTTCCTCAGCTTCTGGGCAGGGGCCTTGGTTGCCTGCCAGGGCTCTGGCAGAGAAATGCATGCCCAGTTTAGAGTGAACGAAAGCCCGTTTGCTCCCTGGCAGCTGGAGGGCTGCCCTGGAGCAGCTGAACCCCAGTCAGCTAGTCGGGCTGGGTTGAAGCCCTTCCGCTTTGCAAGCAACCGGCAGCAGGCGGGTCTTGGGTCACGCACCCACCAGCTCGCAGGCAGCTGCATCATGGAAGCCTACACCCATCAGACACTCTTCCCTGCTTCTCAGAAGCAAGGCTATGCAGCGCCCTGTAAAAGCCCATTCTGCTCTGAAAGGTGTGCGTGGCAGGCGTGAAAAGCACAATGGTGCCAGCATCTTGATCCTGCCTGTCACCACAAGTGCCAGATTGTCTCGTGCAGAACCGGGGGAGCTGTCGGATCTCTGGTGCCAAGAAAACGCTTGCAGGGAGCATGAGGTCCACATGGTGGGCCCCCAGGTGCCTGATGTGGCGCTCACCACAGCTTGTCTCAGAGACCAGCCCCATAAAGGCCTTTGAGGACTAACCCCAGCACATGAAGGAGACGTCCCCCCTGCTCGAGGAGGTCTGTCGCAAGACTGCTTCTGGCTTTGCAAGACAATGTAAGTCCCCATCATGGAAGAAAGGAGTGTGTTGGGAAGCCGGTCGCAGCAATAAGCTTTCTGTAAGACCCCCCAGCCACTGTGCCCATTCCCATTATTTTTCGTGCGGGGACCACATAAGTTGAAGCCGTGGGCCTAAGCATGTTTTCTGTGGGGAGGCACGTGAAGCCGGCGGGAGAGTCAAAAACCACCCTGCATGCACCGATTCCAGCTGATTGCCTGTTTCTATCGTGGGTGAGAGGACGATAGCAAAGCGGCCTTCCTTGGCCACTTCACACGCAAACCTTTTATAAGAGTACACCAAGATACTGGATGCCCACTCAGAAACATACAGAGAAGGTCTGTCTGTCGTGACCATACACTCACTGCCTCAGTGGCTGCTGGTAAAGTTGAAAAGCACCACTGTGCAGGTCTCCCCGCCGCCCCCTGCCGCCTCCCCTCCATAATCCTTCCGTGGAAAGCGTGGGTTTCCTTTTGGGTTCCTTTTGCATTCTATTCCTTCTTTCAACCCTAACAGCTTCATCTCCAAGACAACTTTGTCCCATCGTTAAGTTTATATTGCGACTAAAGGCTCAACCCGATTTCTGATGTGCTTGATCTTTTCTAAAATTCTGCTTCGTTTGGGGCACTCTTCCCTTCCTGGTTCCCGTCCTGGTTCCAGGCTCCTGCTGTTTGTGTGAAGGACATGCGCAGCCCCCGCGAATGTTCGGTCTCTCCTATTTGCCGGTCACACTTTCCTCTTCCAGCAGCTTCCTTGCAACATCCATGGATGCATTTTGTGCCTCTGCCTTGCATGAGAGACACTTGCTCCTCAATGCATGCAGCTTGTGCAGCTTCCTGCTTGAGATGTTCAGACATGCTGTGCCCCTTTTCCTAAGCTGTGCAGTGGAAGCAGATTCTCAGATCCACATTATTTTCCAACAGCACTCCGCTTCCCTTTGTGAACCTACGAGGGTTGTCCAACAGTTGTAGTTGGATTGGGTGTTTCTGTGGTGTAACTGCCCATGTGTTTTAGCAATAAGAGAGGAAAACTGCAACAGCACGAGAATAAAAAACAGCCGCATGAACAGAATACAATCTAAATAACATTCCATTTAGACCATGTTTCCCCTTCATTATGTTACCGCCCAATCAGCCAGGCTACATAGTACATATTATCCTTTGGAAATCATTTAGTGCAGTGATAACAAAGGAACAAAGCAATTAAAAGGCACACACAGCTCTCTTCTTTCACTTTTTTCCTAATACTTTATAATATTATTCTGTGTTATGCAGTTTAATGAAATCACTGAAAACAGCTAGAAAATATTATACCAATTTCTGTACACTATACAGCTCTACCTACTCCACCCCACAATACACATTTTTGCTTCAGGAGAAATGTACAGCATAGAAATTTTAAAAAAATACATTCCACATCCACACACACTCAGCTCCGCTAAGTACATTCTGTAAATCAAATTCTGTCTGTGTTACTGGTCAATTATTTTATTGCTGGGACACAGTCTGATGCTGCCATTCTCAGGCATGGCACTGTCTGAGCAGGTCGAAGACCTACAAGGAAAGCGTTTCAACTGGAGCACCCTGCTCTTCCTTGACCAAGACCGGATCCGTTGCATGGAGACAGAGCCGGTCCTCCTCTGCTGAGCTAAGAATAGGGCTGTGCGGGAACCTCTCTTCCCAGCCAAAGGTGCTGAGCGCCCAAGAACGCGTGACAGTCCCTCCTCGCCCTCGCCCCTCGCTTCCGCAGGCCCCGGGCCAAGCAATGGGGCTACCGCTTGCCGCCCCCTTGGAGCACCCCCCGCCGGCGGCTCCCAAAGCTCCTGAGCATGGGCCCCGGGGGACGCGGAAGCCCTCTGTGGCGAGGTGAGGCTCCTCCTCGCCTCCAAGGGCTGTGCCCCTGGCGCCTCGCCTGGCTTCGTGCCTGGCGCCTCGCGGGGGGATCTAAATGGGATTGCCCTTCGATATGCTGGCTCCTTCACCCCCTCTGAAAAAAGTGCAACAAGAAATGTCCGAGGCATTTCTGCTGTGTCACATTTAAACATTCTTGCTTTTCCTCAGGATATACTTCATGCAAAGTGGCTATTTCTTGACAAAGCTTATAGAATTGGTATTTCAAGCCTGGAGAAGCTGTAACCACGATTATTTTAGCGATGGGCACGGAAGAGACCCACGCTGAATCTGTGTTGCATTGCTGTTTGCATCGGACTGTACAATTCACGAATCTGACATCATTAAAGCAGCAGTTCCTTATTACGGCAGGCTGTCTATATTTATTCCGCTAGCAACTGATTAAAATAGCATCCTTTCTTTCCTTGCCGCCTTCAGCCAAACTCACATCTTCAGTTATCTGTCTTTTGCATATTGCTTTTCTGAAGCGTTTAGTTTTGGTGCACATATTAGCATACAGGTGTGTTGCCATAGAAACAGAAGCCTCCATTTTGCCTCTGTGAAAACAGCCGGCAAAAGCTGGAGCTTGAATAAGGGAAGGGAAGCAAAACAGAGTAAAGAAAGAGCTACATGGAGGTTAACCCAAAGGATGTCTACTGCATCTAGAGATGTCTGGCACAGGACTGCAGGTTATGTACATCAGCGCAGCTGCATTTCAGTACCGTGCGGGCTTTGCACTGGGCTCAGGGTGCACATTGCTGGCATAGGAAGAAAGGGGCGCGGAGGGGCTCCTCGCTGGCGGGTGCCCCAAGAGGCTCTCGGGCCGCTGGCAGGGGCACGCACGCACTTCCTCTTCATGCACAGGGGCAAGCGGGCTTGCGCATTGGCTCGGGGTGCCAGCAGCCGGCGCACGTCGTGGAGGCATGCTTGTCCGTGAGATGCCAGGAACCGCATTCACGTGAAACCGTGGCATTAGCTGTATCGGGACGCATCACTACATTTTTAGATACTCCGGGGGTGGGGGAGCTATTTACAACACACACCAGACAAGCAGTATTATCACATAGTGAAGGTTTCTGTGCTTATGTAGGCAACCTGGGGAGGTCTGGGGAGGGCAAGGGGGCTGGGCATGTGGCGTGGGAGCATGTCTGTCCTGCCCTCCTCGACCGCTGACCCAGCGGGCGCCTCGTGGACGGCCAGCGGCCCCCGGCACAAGCCCCGCTGCTCAGCAAGGGCGCCGGAGAGGAGGGCCCTCCGCTGAACCAAGCAAATGAGCAGAATGGAATGGAGAAGCACGAAACCAAAACGAGATCTGCAAATAAACAGTGACAAAAACTCCCACAACACACAGCAGGGGAGATTCTGGGGAGGGGCAATGTGACTCGGGCCCTCTATTCCTCGCGCAGCTGCAGGCAGTAGCGGTGATAGCGAAGCTGGAAAAACATTCGCTCCAGGATGGAATGCGTCATCCCGGGCAGCGTGTAGTGTTCCACGACGCCCACGTGCTTGAAGCCCAGCGACTCGTACAACCGGTGGGCCGCCACCTTCACCGCCGTGGTTCCCAGCACGACAGAGGAATAGTTATTGAGCATGGCGAACTCCAGCACCTTGCGGCCCAGTGCTTTGGCGATCCCTTTCCCCCGGTACTTGGCGTCCACGGACATGCGATGCAGCTCCACCGTGTTGTCCTCCTCGTTGCCCCTCGCCGCCACGATGCCCACCACGTTGCCATTCAGCACTGCCACCCAGAAGCAGGAACCTGCGGGCACAAAGCAGCATGAGGATCGGGGCACGCCAGCGCTGCCGCCAAGCGTGCGGCCTGGCCTCCCTCCGCGCCTGGTGGTTGGAAGCGAGGAGCCTCAGACGAGGCGGGAGAGGAAAGGTGGGCAAGCCAGTGCCCCTTGAGGGAGGGCTGGGCAGAGGCTAGGCTGGTCTTCCTGGCTGAGTGCCTTTGCTTCCGCTTGCCTGCCGTTGAGGAGCAAGTGCAGCAAAGGCTGTCAAGAAACCAGCGGAAGGTGCCCAGGGTGCTTCCCTTTGGGAGAGGGTGCCCAGCACAAAGCCCTCGTGTGCCTCCTTATAAGAATTCAGATCAGACTAAGGGCACAAGTGCAGCTAGAAAAAGGGCACGCAACTCCGGCATGCGTGGATCGTGCCCTAGGGAGCGAGCACAGTGAGCTGTGGGGCTCCCAAGCTTCGCTCCAAGCAAGCTGAGGCTGCAAGCCCCCCAGGCCCCCGCCAGTGCCTTGGCTGCTGGGTGAGCCAGCAAAAGCCACTGGGAGCCACTGGTGAGCCAGCGAGAACAGGCCTCACACGAGCCAGCGGGTGCGTGTACCCGGCATGGCGCGGGGTCCTTGCCTGCTCCGCATCAGATAGTGCCAGAGACAGCTTGCAAATAGAAAACAAATGTATCCAAACAAAGCTTGGAATGACTAATATTCCGAACCACTCTGATCTGCAGTTCGTGTTCACACTCGGAATTGATTCACTTCCTGCCTGGATCAAGCAACGCCTCGGCTGGACTCACTGACATCAGCCCAACTGAGGCTGCCGAGGATGATGGGCCCTCGCAGTCAAGGCCTTCTTGTGCAGTCGCTCTGCCCTTGCTCAGACCCCCCCCACCACCACTGCTTTAAATATCTCGCTCCGGGAGGGCTCCCATCCAGTGGAAACATCCAGAACCGCGGGAATCCTGCTTTTCTGAGGACCTGCTTTTCAAAGAGCGGACTATCTCTCAGCAAGCAATTATTTTCACGTTTTATCACGGTGCAATGACTTGGAGAGTTTAAAAATCCAGAAAATAGCAATCTACTTCTATCATTTGTTCTAGGAGTGGAGCAGTGCAGCCCTCCAGACAGTTTAGGACTACAGTTCTCATCATCCCTCCCCATTAGCCATGGTGGGGGATGATGGACGCTGCAGCTCAGCAATCTCTGGAGAGGCAAGTGCTCGCTTGCTTTCGTTCTTCCAATTGCTGCCTGAGTTAAGAGGATTTTCGGCCCAGAGCTCATTGCAGGTCAGTCGTTCAGGCCCAGTGGCCTTCCTGCTTTGAAAAGTGTGGGGGGGTTTTCATAATTGACCCACAACAGAGTTTGATGTTACTACTTGATTATCACTACAGGAAAATTACGACTTGATTTAAAGTGTGAATTCCATTTTCTCAACCTGTCTTCTTTTAACACAATGTTGATGTCAACCTATTCATACTAGTTGCACATTCCTCCACCCCAATATGTTAATTGTTTTCCAGAAATCCAAGTGAGATTCTTCACATGTACCCAAATCGCTGCCGGCATGTCCTTGCCCACATGGCTGCCCTGGAGACGACTGCATGGTGCACTCCAGCCAAAAGGTGTCCACGGCTCGGTGTCCAAACTCCGGCCTTCGGACTGCGAGGGCCTCCTGCCCTGTTCCTGGCCAAACTGGACACAAGCATCCATCTGGGCACTGGGATGAATTCCTACGGGGAAGACTGACCCTCCTTAGACCCCAAGCGCTTGTCCCCCAGAGCCGAACGCAGGCAGAATCGCTCGCTTCCAAGCACAGCAGACACACTGGATCGATGCTTTTCCAGTCAAACCATCTGCAGCCCTTTCCCTACCAGGTAAGCACCCAACTGTCAGATGGAGCATCTGGGGCAAAGCGGGGGAAAGGCTGAAGGGGGACCACAGACTGGCACTGGCTGCCCAGGAGAGAAGACAAGACACCTTTTGTGGGGCTGGACACTGGTTGGGAAAACGGAGCTCAGAGGTGACACAGTCCTCGCCGAAGGAGGAGGGGCAGAGCTTCTGGGCCCATGCAATGGCGAAGCAAATCTCTCAAGCCCCAGATGCAGCTTCTGGTCTTCAAGCTACAGCTTCTGTGACACGTACTTTGCGGAGCCTGACACACTGGCCATCCCCCCCCCGCCCCCCAAGAAGAGTACATTTGGAAAAGAAGTTGGATGAGGCAGAGCAGCCTGAAGAAGCTGCACAGCAGGCAGACTGCTCATTGGCACACACTGGCTGTGGCAAGCAATGGGCGGATTCATCGCTTGTCCCTGGTTTTGAAGGGGACCAAAGCAAATGATGGTGCTGTGGACCTATTCCAAGATAAAGAGAGACCTGGATGGGAATGTCCCTAGCTGCTTGTTAAGAGAATCTGTGTGAGCCACCGTTGAGTATTGGGAGGGTCTTCTGGACCAGAGAAAGCTGGATTTGAAGCCCCTCAACATGACCAAGGCACCTGAATGCACCTCATTCTTCTCCTGGATTCATTAATGCATTGAAGTCTTTGGGCAACCTGAATAAAGGTCCACAGGGCACCGGAGGGTGAAGGGTCTCAGGGTCCCTTCACTGGGAAAAGAGCATGGCTAAGGACTTGCAAAATCTCTCAGGAATTACCTGAAGTGGGAGAGAGCTGCGTTGCTCACCATTCGTTTTTCCATTGGCCCAAAGGGCAGAGCTGAATAGGAATGTTGTTGTTCATCATCATCATCATCATCATCATCATCATCATCATCATTCTATAGCCCAATAACCAAACCAGAATTAATAAATACAATGCATTATGATATAAAAATAAAGCAACAATAAAAACAGCAAGAAGTTAAATTCGAATTTTACAACCGTATTTTAACAACCAAGCAACCCACCCCAGTCCGTACCACTGGGTCAACCAAAAGCACCTGAAAGCATGCCAACCATGTGCCACTTGGTGCTGGCAACTGCCTTGCCAAGGGGGACCGCCTTGACCTGGCACCAGACAGACCACAAAGCTGGCCCTGGGCAGGCCTGGCAGGCAGATGGATCCACAAGTTCTTGCAGTAGCGTCATCTTCCAGCAGACGTGGTTACCAGAAGCTGGTTCGATTCCTGTCCAGGAGTAAATGCCAAGAGGAGCTCCAACACTGAAGAATTAGAAATATGGATGAAGTAGCCATAGAATTGCACTGCTGGTCTCAAATAAGCCAGATATTAAGATGTCCTGCTTTGAGCCCTCATTTTGATGAACTTGTTTGTCTAAATATTCATATTCCTGTTTTTTTCACAGGAAGATGCTTGATTTAAAATGGGCAAAACAGAGTTCAGCAGCTTAACCAGAAGCAGATCTTAATCCCTAAAGAGACTTTAATGGGCTCTGACCACTTAAAATTAGCAAATGTTGAGATCAGATACTGAAGAGACTCAACACAGGAGCAGTTCTAGGATTAAGAAGGTAAATATGGCTAGTAAAATGCTGTTTAAATTGATCTCCAAGCATCAAGGTATGTGGTTTTTAAACAATGTATATGGAAATCATCCAGCTATTTCAGAAGGTTATTTCCTATATTTCTTAGATAAGTGCTGCAGACTTAGAGTAGTCCTCTTCTCTTTACGGAGGAGAGACTGATGGTAAAAACAAGTCAGAAGTGACCACCCACCTCTTCAATGGGTAGCGTCCTTCCCTAACTGCAGATCTGAAATAATGAATTAGTGTATAATGGAAGATGGAGCAGCAGATTAAAAGCCACTGGGATGGATGCAGGAAATAGGACGTCTGTTTATAGATGATACTTGGAAACAGTGCAGAAGGAGAAAGAAATATAATGGAGAAACAGTATACTGTCTTGAGACCGCACGTATCCGGTGTCTGTACAACAAAGAAGAACAATGTGTCATTAATCACCGGGCAGGATAACGAGTAAGATCTTTGCCCAGTGGCGACCGGACGGCTTTGATACAGATCATAGGAAACAGGCAGAGCCGTATTGGCTCAGCAACGGACCTCAAAAGCCTACTCAAGGGGAAGAGAAGAAAGAAAATTAATATGAGAGGGTGAAAAGACCTGGATTGGGCCTAACAACAACAAATTACACTTAATTCCAAAGCCTTGTAAAAGCAGGGGGAGGTCAAGATAGAGCTGATTCCATCAAACGGGTATTTCTGGATTTTGGTTTTGCATTTCAGTAAGGCTGATTTGTCAACACTGTGATAGCCGGGATCCCTTTCTCATATTCTCCCATCAACAGATTCCATGTTTGGCGGCTGGGAACTGTAGAAATGGCTACAGGGGCTTGCACCCCTCACTGACGAGTGCATGAGCCGGTCCTGGTGTGGATCCCATGAACGGGTGGATTCAGAACACCCCAGGAAGTGTTTGGATGAGCTCATGGGATCAGCGGGTTTGGCTCGCGCACGACATCTAACCCAGACCGGATAAACGCTTGCATACATTTGGATGGGGGAATTATTAATAGCAGCCATTTTCCCCCATGATGTGCCCTGATTTGTAAAAAATTGCCAATTTGCAAAGTGTTTGCAGAACATCACTAGGAAAAGATGTCCCAGCACCCAGGTCCTGGAAGAGCTCAAGCACGAACACACGCGCTCCTGGAAAGAGTCCCTGGCCCATCTGTGGAAATGGCGGCATAAGGACTGCTCTGAGCATCTGCTCTTCCGACAAGCGCACGCTTCTTCCAGAGCAAACCCTGCATCTCACTACGAGCCTCGAAGTGGAGCGCACTCGGCAAGTGGCACAGAGGCAGGCTCAATGCTCAGATGCGCACCAAGGCGCATGCAGGGCTCAGCAGCTGGGGCAATTCCAGCTAATATGGGGAGGAAGCAGTGCTGGGCAGCAAGGGTGATCTCCTAACTGGATCAGTCCATCAAATCACTTGCGAATTTTTTTAAACCATAAAAACTTATGGCTTTGCATCAGATGTGCAGATGCCCAAATACTCGTGCTGTTTGTCCTTATTTCGATATTTTACTTTTGCAATGGGTAGAGGCAATAAACACTTTGACTGAGGTGGGCACCACGCAGGCTGCTAGCTTTCAGCCCAGTTAGGAAAAGAGCAGTTCATTAGGGAAGCAGTAAGAAGTGATACCGAGTGTCTGGCTGGCATCTCCGTGCTGCTTTAGTCATTGCAAATCTTTCAGAAGCATTTTAAAGAGCGGAAAATCTGCAACGCACGAAGGGACACAAAGCTCCCTTTGGACACAGAGATTGCCTTTTGCATGTGGCCAATTAAGTGAAGGCAAACACTTTCAGGAGAAGCAGCCCCACTAGCTGTGACCCAAGAGCTGGGCCAGAGAATCACCCCTGCAGGTATGCGGGGACAGGTGTTACTGCCTCCTCCCATTTAGCCACCAAGAGCCCTTTTCAGGGCCTCTGTGTAGGTGTCGAGGTGGCAAGAGAGAAAGTGATGGCGCCAGCAGAGGTAGGAAGGGCATCACTGCACTGCCTCCAGGAACTGGGAAGCAGGAGAAGGCACACATCCTCCCTTCGGAAAAGATGTAAATGCCATTTATTTAATTTTAGTACAAAAGGAGAAGCAAATTAGAATAATGTGGAGAAATGGAGGGAAACAAGCAACGTGAGAAAGTTTCTGAGATGTGCATGATGGAGCTCTGCCTGCCCTTGGACAGTACAGAGGCCCTGGTGAGGAACGGGGTGTCTTGCCCGAGGTCCCCAGCAGAGCCGTGGCTGCTCCTTCCCTCAGCCTGAAAGGACAAGAGCAAGCCTCACCGGTGCCCAATCCGGAAAGCACATGCCCAGCGCCACTGCCCCGTCCTCCAGCAGCTGGCTCCTCCACGGACACACTTCCACATCTCCCTCTTACCCTTTCAGCGCCACCCCCTGGAAATGACACATGGGGCCCTCGCCTCTTCCCAGTCAAGAGCACCTCCCACCACCGGAGCCGACTTCCAAGCCCCCGTCCAGACGCTTAGGAGCCCCCAGCTGGACAACGACCAGGACACTCACCAGAGCAGCCCCGGAGGGTGTTGTCACGGGGCGCAGAAGGCCTCCTGCTTGCCGCTGCCCTGCCCCCGTGACTGTGGGATCCACGCCACGGCCGGCAAAGGGCCCAGGAGGCCTGTGCAGGGCACCCCGGAGCTGTCTGTGGCCACTGTGACCTTTCCCTCTGTTCGAGCTAATGCCTCCTGCAAACAGAGAGAGCCTCTCCATGCAGCCAGCCTGATGCGATGTGCCCGCCGTGCCCAGGGAGGCGCTCTGCAGACCTCTCACCCGCGTGGGAAGGCCAGTCCTGGAGAGGGCCTTTGCAGGGCGCACCCTCGAGAGTCCCCACTAGTCGGAGATGGCTGGGTGGCTCTGCCTCTCCTGCACACGCTGGGGCAGTCCTCACAGGCCCCCTCGGGTGCCTCTCGCTGCTGCTCCCGCTTCCTGCGCAATGAGCCACGGCGGCAGAATGCCTTCGGAGAGGCATGCCTGGGCCCCTCTGTCTGGAAGCAGCTGTGTCCCGTCTTCGCTGGGCCGAGCATCCCCAGCTTGCCCATCGACAGAGCCCCACAGCAGGTGCTGGAGCCAAGAAGGAAGGTGCAGGCCCTGCCGCAGGGCAGCTGAGCCAGGCGGGAGAGGGGCCCAGGGCTGCTGAGAGCGCCCGGATCGGGGGCCACGGGGGTCCAGCCCAGCCCAGCCCCAGCATGGAACACGTGGCCACGGAGCACCTGCCTGCCGCTCCACTGGCCCAGGCGGGCCGTCACCCTCAGGGACGCAGGGGAAAGATGCTGCTCCCCAGCAGCCATGCTCCCTTCCCGCGGCCTTGGCAGGAGCAGTGGCAGCAGCCAGACATCCAGCAGGCGGTTATGCAAGAGTGGGTTGATGGCTCCTTCTGTGCTTGGCTTGCACCTTGCATCTGCTTTCGCCTGGCAGGATGCGGCCCCGGAGCGGAGGAACCTTCGGGAAATGATTAGCTTGAGTTGTCTGCGACAGCAGCTGCAGTGCATGCCAAGTTCAGGCGGGCAGGAGAAGTAAAGAGGTGCGCAGCATCTGTGTGGGGAGCGGGTGACCTGAGCTCACACGGGCCTGGGCCACGCACGAGGCCTCCCAGCCCCACACGGCTTGGGCCTTGCGCAGCCAGTGACGCCTTCCCGCTGTCTGGGTGAACTGGGTGAACCCTGGCTGTGCCTGGGAGCAGGGCCCCCCCACAGCCCCCACATGCTGAGGGAGGGATCTGCCCGCTCCCTTCTCCTATGGGGTGCTGCTCCACAGAGGGGAGGGGGTAGCCACATAGCTGTCCTTTGGACTCCCCCCCCCCCTCCGTCTTCTGAAACTGCTGAGTCACATCCTGGCCAGGGGAGTCTGATGCTGGAGACTGACCATTATGCGGCAGGCTTGGACACAGGGAAAGGACTTCCCCTTAATTAATGCATTGTCTTGAAAACATGCTGACCAAGCAGCCATGGCAGGCGCCCCCACAGGGGCCTCTTAGTGCACATGCCAAGTTTCGGGGCGCCAGGTTACCTCGTCTGAGGGCAGGACACGCAAATAGGCGCCTTCCCTTCTGATTACGCACTGCCTTCTTCAGGACGCTGTTTAAGGGTATGCACTCCCTTCCCTTTCCCGCTGCATCCCACTTTGACACAGCTACTCCTCCTTAGTCTATCTGGGGGAGAGGGGGGAGCTCGCAGAAAATGTTGCTTCAGAGCCCGCCCAGGCCGAGGAGCAGCAGGCAAATGGCGTCACGCTTTCTGCAGAAAAAGGTACTTTGGGCACTGCAGCCCCTTGCAGGAGCCTGGCGTGGGCCTCAGTTCCTCCAGGTCTCCCCACTCCCAGGCTTCCACAAGCAGGAACTGAAGGGCGTTTGTGGCTCATGAGGCAGCAAAGAATGAGGCAGCCCCCCCCCCCCCCGCAAGGCTTCGGCTACTCCTCTCCCGGGTTTGTGCTTCCACTGGATCCAGGACCCGCCTCCCTGGGAGGGAGGGCTTGCTGCGCAGAGACTCCCCTCTGCCGGTTTTGCCCATTCAGCAGGGCCGCCCCACTCCCCGTGGCCGCTTTCTGGGGCCTGGAGGGCCTGCCATGGGGAGAGAGGAAGCAGCACTGCTTCCACCAGCCCCAGGCACGTGTTTCTAAGTCTGCAGCCAACCCAGAATTTCATCCTGTGCTGTGAGTTGCCTTGGCAGGACACCGTGGCCAATAGTGTTTCATATCTCCCACAGTCCTGGAACCTGTCCTCATAACACCTGCAGTCAGGTGCCAAGAAAATCTCGGCGCATGTGATGCGAGGTGTTTCAGCTCTGGTGAATCTGGGACCCAGCGGCTGGCAGCCCTGGCTGCCTCCCTCTCTTGTGGGCGGGAGGAAGCTCCTGGCCGTGGCACATCACCGGTCAGGCCCGGAGCAAAGGGCCTGGGACCCGGCGGGCCTACCCCTCCTGGCCCCAGGGGCAGGCTGCCCTCCAGCACATGCCCCTGGGGCAGCGATACAGCTGTTAGCAGAGCAACAAACAATACTGAAACGAGGCCAGTTGTGTTGTCACTGATGAAATCCAGTTATGCAACAGGCATACAAAGAGCTTCCCTCCGACACCAAAAGGCCACTGGAAGGGGCCTCTCTCCCACCCAGTGTCGAATGGGGGGCCTGGAAGCCTGGTGCAGGCTGCAGGCGAGGGCAGGAGGGGCCTCGGTGCACGCGATGCCGACTGGCAGAGAAGCCGGTGCCCGGACAGGCAGGGAAGGCCCTGCGCCGGAGGTGGTCCTGCTGCGGCAGCATTTCTGCGTCACCCGCTGCTCCCTCCAAGTCAAAGTCGGGTCTGGCAGTGATGCAGAGACCTGGAAGCGAGCACCAGAAGGCTTTCCTCAGAACTTGGACCAGCCCGCATAGCAGGGCGCAGCCAGTCGCCCCCCAGGAACGCTCGGGTCCCCCTCCAAGCAGCCACCCTTCTGTTTTGTCCAACATCAGTCTTGCCCACAGCAGGAAATTTCTGAAGAGATGCACCTCTAAAGGTGATGTTGTAAGCCTTTTTGCACACACGCATTTTTATACCACTTAGCCAGGCACCAGGAAAAGGAGTAAAGAGGCAGGAGTGCGGGGGGTCCAGCTCCGCAGCCAGAGGTCCCTTCCCGGGCTGCATCCCCCATCCTGCTGCTCAAAATGGCCCTGACCTTTTCCTCTTGCTCTGTCTCCGGAGGCAGCTGAGACGGCCACTCAGGGGTACTTTTTATGGCTCTCTGTAATGAACGGGACTCACCAGCCATGTTAAATTTGCGTCAAGCTGGAGCAGGTGGGTGCCCGCGGGAGCAGCATCTGCCGCGCAGCGAGTCAGGCGGGGAGAGCGGGCCCGGCCTCCACCCAGGCGGGCCAGTGCTGCAGAGCACACTGGCGCAGGAGGCCGGGGAGGACCAGGCCTCCGCAGCATTTGTGCATTAAAGGCTGGGTTTGGTCCCTCTCCAGGGGGGCGCGTGGGCCTGGACCTGCCCGCCACAGCCTCCTCTTCCTCCTGGATGCAGAGGGCCTTTGCCCCATGGGGGCCGCGTGCCCGGGCCAGGGGCCGACTCCTGCAGCCCCATCGCCATAGCACGTCGCTGCTGAACGTGGCACTAAGCGCTGCAGATGACACCAGGGCCATGTGGCTTTTGCTGGTGCAAATCCCTTGAGCGGCTGCAGAGCCTTGGCCGGCCTGGCCCAAGCAGGCAGGCTGCATCTCAGCCATCCTCCCCGAGCAGAAGCTGGCCGGACAAGTGGCCAAGAGCTGCCTCGAGGCTGGCCTTAGGCCCACTGCGCTGCCACATGGGGGCAGCAGACGACTCGGGAGGAGTGGGGCAAGCGGCTGGGAGACCACCATTGCCGCCCACCCGGCAGCTCCGCTTGGCGAGACTGCTCCCCTCTTCCCAGTGGAACAGCTGCTGGCCCTCTGCCAGGAAACACACCTTCCTGCTGCTGAGCACACCGCTAAGGACAGGGCCTTGTTTGTAAAAAAAAACTGGTGCCGGAACTCATGTCGCCGCCGGCAGTAAGCACTCAGCACGCGACCACACACGAATCCCAAGCCAAGCAGCGTCCCAAGCTGGGCAGCGCGAACACAAAAGCAGCCTGCAGGCACTATGTTAATGATGTTTGCTGCTGACCTGCTACGCCGCAAGGTGATTCAAAATCACTTTGTAAAATCCATTGGAAAAAAAGGTGCTGGAACGCCGTTCTGGTGCGTTCAATGACAAAAAAAGCCCTGGCTAAAGAGCTTCCCAAGCCCATGCATGCACAGACAGGGTTCATGAGATATGGCAGTTAATCAGCATGTTTACATGAAGAGTTGAAAAAAGTAGAAGATGTGCATAAGAAATTTTAAAATATGGTAGTCATTTTAGAAGGTGTGCAAACAGAGCACATACTTGCAGGTGCAATCAGTAAATACAATGCAGTTAAGACTGAGGAATTAGAAAGGCATTTAAAAGACCTGGATTAGAAAAATCAATGAAGAAGCATCAGAATTAAGAGGTATGAAAGAAAGGCTGGAGATTCCGACCTTGCATTTCTAGGCAACATTTTTGTAACTCTCATGGAAGCTGAGTTAGACAGAATTAATATCCTGACTGCATATAAAGTCAGATTTTGCATGTAGAAGAGGCTTCTCAGAAATATCTTGAAAATAGTGCTTCTAAGGACTTAGTTATGCAAGTTGTAAGAGAACGTCCCAGTGTAAAAATGAGGGAAAATAACTAACTAACTAAAGGTATTCATTTTTGCTGTCTTGTCACTAATTACACTGAAAGGGGGAAAGGGATCAAATTTATAACTGATCAGTTGGTTAAAGAAAATACCAATTGTTGATGGAGTTTTCCCTCTAAAGGGAAATGGATTACGTGAGAGACAAAAGATGAAGCCCCTTCATTCTTAAAGGAAGTAGAGAATGAGGAGGTGGAAGCAGAACGCTTGACTGATGGCATTTATGCAGGAGTACAAAGGAAACATCACAGGTTGCCCCTTCAGGTTAGAGAAGTTGGCAGTGCAGCAGCAAGGGGACTGATACAAGATCGTTAAATAATGAGAAAAACTATCAGAACTGGTAGGAAAAGAATGAGCCTTCTGGTGTTTCATTGAGCAGAAGGGAATCATTGCCTATGAACTATAAATGTTATGGTATCACCTCATGAGGAATTGTTGAGCATTACTGTAAATACTATAAATATATATTGCTGATTATTCAAAATGAACAAGGTTCAAATTTTAAGTTTAAATGTAACAAGACTGAATAATTTGCTTAAAGAACTACACAAGCACTAAAGAGATTAAACAAAGATATAGATCTGCTATGAGAAACTCATATCATGAAACAACAGTTTAATCTGTTGCTCAGTTTAGGACTAGGAACAACTTTCTTCTCACATGCTGATTCAAAGATAAAGAGGTTGCTATTTTTACAAAGCTCTCAGTACTATTTAATTTAGAGGAACAGATAAAAGATGATGGTGGTAAATATTTCATTCTTTGGGGACAGATAGGTCAGAAGTTATTACTAATAAACATAGATGCATCAAACCAATCACAAAATTCCTTTTAGGGAATACTCTAATTAAGAAATATTGTTAGAAAGGGATTTCAGTGGAATCCCAAAGCCAGTACTGGATAGGAGAGGTAAAAGGCAGAGTCAAAGCTCATTGCCAGTTACCTTTTTTGAGGAATGAGAAGAATTGAGTTTAATTAATATTTGGAAGTTTTACCATCCAGAGAAAAGAGATTACACTATTTTTTTCTGCGCCACATCAGATTTATTCAAGAATAGATTTTTAATACATTAGATTACAGGAGGAGGTCAGAAAATGTCTGATCATGCACCAGTATTTCTATCATGCCAGTTACCCTATGGTAAGATTGGAAATGTCAGCTGGAAGCTTAATATATTCCCACTGAAAAAATGAAATGGCAATTCATTATCTATGGAATGAATTAAAGTACTTTTTTGAAACCAGTACAAGACACAAACTAGGCAAATACTTGGAATACAGCAAAAGTCTTTTTGGAGGATGTCATATAAATGTTTCCTCTGCTCTTTCCAAGCTGAGAGAGAAACACTAACCTGAGTTGAGACAATTAAAGAACTGGAAGATTAACATAAGGAAACTTTAGTTGTAATATTGTTGGAGGATATTACCACAGAAAATTGTTAGAAATAAATATTTTTGAAGCTGAGAACTCAAAGCTCACAAAACAATTAAAAAACAGCAATAAAACAGAAAAAATATCTTTTAAGCTAAAGGAGAAAAGGTCTAAAAGAATTTGTTGTTGTTGTTAGTCGCGAAGTCGTGTCCGACCCATCGCGACCCCATGGACAACATTCCTCCAGGCCCTCCTGTCCTCCACCATCTCCCGGAGTCCACTCAAGCTCACACCAACCGCCTCTATGACTCCATCCAGCCACCTCATCCTCTGCCATCCCCTTCTTCTTTTGCCATCTATTGTTCCCAGCATTAGGCTCTTCTCCAGGGAGTCCTTCCTTCTCATTAGGTGGCCAAAGTATTTGAGTTTCATCTTCACTATCTGGCCTTCTAAAGAGCAGTCAGGGTTGATCTCCTCTAGGACTGACTGGTTTGATCGCCTTGCTGTCCAAGGGACTCGCAGGAGTCTTCTCCAGCACCACAACTCAAAGGCCTCAATCCTTTTGCGCTCAGCCTTCCTTATGGTCCAGCTTTCACAGCCATACATTGCAACTGGGAAAACCATAGCCTTGACTATACGCACTTTTGTTGGCAGGGTGATGTCTCTGCTTTTGAGTATGCTGTCTAGATTTGCCATAGCTTTCCTCCCCAGGAGCAAGCGTCTTTTAATTTCTTGGCTGCAGTCCCCGTCTGCGGTGATCTTGGAGCCCAGGAAAATAAAATCTGTCACTACCTCCATTTCTTCCCCATCTATTTGCCAGGAAATGAGAGGACCGGATGCCATGATCTTAATTTTCTTAATGTTGAGTTTCAAGTCAACTTTTGCACTCTCCTCCTTCACCTGCATCAAGAGGCTCTTTAGTTCCTCTTCACTTTCTGCCATGAGAGTGGTATCATCTGCATATCTGAGGTTGTTGATATTTCTCCCAGCAATCTTGATTCCAACTGGTGATTCATCTAGCCCTGCCTTTCTCATGATGTGCTCTGCATATAAGTTAAATAGGCAGGGCGACAGTATACAGCCTCGCCGAACTCCTTTCTCAATTTTGAACCAATCAGTGGTTCCGTGTCCAGTTCTCACTGTTGCTTCTTGACCCGCATATAGGTTTCTCAAGAGACAAATAAGATGGTCTGGTACTCCCATCTCTTTAAGAACTTGCCACAATTTGTTGTGATCCACACAATCAAAGGCTTTAGCGTAGTCAATGAAGCAGATGTTTTTCTGGAACTCCCTAGCTTTCTCCATGATCCAGCGTATGTTGGCAATTTGATCTCTAGTTCCTCTCCCTCTTCGAAATCCTGCCTGTACTTCTGGTAGTTCTCGGTCCACATACTGCTGGAGCCTAGCTTGTAGGATTTTGAGCATCACTTTGCTAGCATGTGAAATGAGTGCAATGGTGCGGTAGTTTGAACATTCTTTCGCATTGCCCTTCTTGGGGATCGGAATGTAAACTGACCTTTTCCAATCCTGTGGCCACTGTTGAGTTTTCCAAATTTGCTGGCATATTGAGTGTAGCACTTTAACTGCATCGTCTTTAAGGATTTTGAATAGCTCAGCTGGAATACTGTCACCTCCACTAGCTTTGTTGTTGCTCAGACTTCCTAAGGCCCATTTGACTTCACATTCCAGGATGTCTGGCTTGAGGTCAGTGACCACCCCATCGTGATTATCAGGGATGTTAAGCTTTCTTGTATAGTTCTTCTGTGTAATCTTGCCACCTCTTCTTAATCTCTTCTGCCTCTGTTAGGTCCCTGCCATTTTGGTCCTTTATTATGCTCATCTTTGCATGAAATGTTCCCTTCATATCTCTAATTTTCTTGAAGAGATCTCTGGTCCTCCCTATTCTATTGTTTTCTTCTATTTCTTTGCACTGTTCATTTAGGAAGGCATTCTTATCTCTTCTAGCTATTCTCTGGAATTCTGTATTCAATTGTTTGTATCTTTCTCTTTCTCCCTTGCCTTTTGCTTCCCTTCTTTCCTCAGCTATTTGTAAAGCTTCCTCAGACAGCCATTTTGCTTTCTTGCATTTCTTTTTCTTTGGGATGGTTTTAGTTGCTGCCTCTTGTACAATGTTGCGAACCTCCGTCCATAGTTCTTCAGGCACTCTGTCTATCAGATCTAATTCCTTAAATCTATTTGTCACCTCTACTGTATATATTCATCAGGGATATGATTTATGTCATACCTGAGTGGCCTAGTGCTTTTCCCTACTTTCTTCAATTTAAGCCTAAACTTTGCCACCAGAAGCTCATGATCTGAGCCACAGTCAGCTCCTGGTCTAGTTTTTACTGACTGTATAGAACTTCTCCATCTTTGGCTGCAGAGCACATAGTCAATCTGATTTCTGTGTTGACCGTCTGGTGATGTCCATGTGTAGAGTCGTCTCTTGGGTTGTTGGAAAAGAGTGTTTGCTATGACCATTGTATTCTCTTGACAAAATTCCACCAGCTTGTGCCCTGCTTCATTTTGTACTCCAAGGCCAAACTTGCCTGTTATTTCAGTTATCTTTTGGCTTCCTACTTTAGCATTCCAATCCCCCATGATGATAAGGACATCATTTTTTGGAGTTAATTCTAGAAGGTGTTGTAGGCCTTCATAGAACTGGTCAACTTCAGCTTCTTCAGCACCAGTGGTTGGGGCATAGACTTGGACTATTGTGATGTTGAATGGTTTTCCTTGGATTCGAACTGAGATCATTCTGTCATTTTGAAGGTTGTATCCCAGTACTGCTTTTCCTACTCTTTTATGGCTACTCCATTTCTTCTGAGGGATTCTTGCCCGCAGTAGTATACCTGATGGTCATCTGAACAAAATTCACCCATGCCTGTCCATTTTAGTTCACTGATTCCTAAGATGTCGATGTTCAGTCTTGTCATCTCTTGTTTGACCACATCCAGCTTGCCTTGATTCATGAATCTGACATTCCAGGTTCCTATGGAGTAAAGATCTTTGCAGTCTAAAAGAATAATACCCCCTATATCTGAACTTCAGAGATTTACACAAAAAACAAGAAGTTCAAGCTGGTATGCAGCTTTTAAAATATGGAAAATCGCCTGGACTGGATGGATTACCTGCAGAATTTTAGAAAATATTTACAGATAACTTGGCAGTATATTTAACAGAATTATTCAATGAATGTTTTAAAAGTGGTATGATGGCCAAATCTTGGGATGATGCTAGGATAGAGTTAATTAGCAAAAAGGGGGAAGATCCTTCAGCACCAGCAACATATCAACTCATATCTTTATCAAATTAGGATTTTAAGGTTTTTGCCATGTTGTGGATTGAAAGATTAAATTTGATTAAATTAAATCAAATTATATCAGAGTACACTAATAAAGAGCAAACTGGTTTGCTTTGTGGTTGAGCCCTATCAGATAACACAAGAAGAAGGAGAGATTTGGTAAATATTTGTCAAAATGATAACATAAGTGCAGCATTAGTATCATTAGATGCAGAGAAAGCATTTGATAGGGTTGAATGGAAGTTTTTATTTCCGATTTAGAAGTGTACCATTCTGGGGATATCCTAAAAGTTATAAGAACAATTCATTCAAATCCTAGAGCCAAGATAACTATTAATGGACAAAATTCATAATTTTTATATTTAAAATGTGGTACAAAGCAAAGATGCCCATTATCAGCTCTATTGTTTGCTTTATGTATGGAACCTTTGGCAACATCAAATAGATTGGACAAGATTTATGGAATTGAGGTGGGAAGGTATATTTATAAAATCAGTTTGCATGTCTTGATAACATCACTAAACCTGAAACACCTATTGAAATGTTATTGCATAGCTTAGTTATAGTGAGATTTCAGGCTATAAAATAAATTATCATAAAACAGAAATTCTGGAAATTAATATTTCATATAAAATGAAACATGAGATAACTGATAAACTTAATATATAATGAACAAATGTATCTTTAAAATATATGGGTGTATACATTATCCCATCTATTGATGAGTTTTTCCAAGTTAATTATATTCCACTTCTGTCAGCAACTGAGGAAGACATTGGTCTAAATTAGTGGTGTTGTGGTTAAGATGTTTAAGCATAATAGATATGATTATATGTAGACTTGAAAATATTCCCATACCAGTACCAATGGCTACACTGAATCAATTGAATAAATAATTAAGTTTTTATGGAATAATAAAAAGTCAAGAGCTGCTGCTTCATCTCTCCAAAAACTCCTTAGTATTGTCTAGATATTATTACCACACATCTCTGAGATTTAAAAAAGAGCCCAGTGGTTAGATGATACAGATGGCTCACCGCTTGTCTTTTTGAGCAAGCTCACTGTACAGTCCCTTTGCAGCATTTACCATGGGCATATCAGAGGCACTGGAAGGCTATTCAAGACTTCCTTAAACCAAACTGTACTATAACAGCTGTTTTACAAGTTTAGGATAAATACAGGGACATGCTTACTTGTAACATTTCTCTGCTGCAATCTTTACTATATAACGCCCAATTCCAACTAGTCTGAAATAGAGCAGAATGGTCTAGGCATAAAATTATGACATTTGCAAATATGATTTAAGTTGGCAGTCTAATATCCCTGTCTATGCTAAAAGATAAAATGGAAACAAGAGATCTTTATGGTTTCAGTATTGCCAATTACAGAGTTTCTTGACTTAATGTATGACAATGAAAAAGTAGGTATAGAACTAATGATATTTGAAAAGGTAATCAGCCAAGGGAATAAATCTAAAAAATAGATTTTATTACATATTGATTGCAGTAGATGATGATGATAAAGGAAATAAAGTTAAAATGGGATAAGATGACAAAGATCTCTTTAGACCAGTGAAACTACCTCTTCCAGAAAGGCCCTAAAATCTTCCCATGCATCAAGCTAAAAGAATTTTTAATAAAATACTATCTTGTTGGTATATGATGCTGCAAAAGTTGGCAAGGATGCATCCCAATGTTAGCAATGCTTGTTGGAAATTTAAGAAAAATAATGCAGACTTTTCATCAAATCATGGAAGAGTAGAATTGGAAGGGGCTGTGAAGGCCATCGAGTCCAACTCCCTGCTGTTGCAGGACACCAAGTCACACCGTCCCACTCAGAGGGCTGCTCAGTTTCTTTTTGAATGTCTCCAGTGTGGGAGAGCCCCCCATCTCTCCGGGCAGCTGGTCCACACCTGCAAAAGGGGAGAAGCAGCCAAGCAGAGGGCTTCGCTCTTCCATCACCCCTTGGATCCTGGTCCTGTTTCCTTAGATGAGAGAATTGGGGGTGCTGATGGTACAACTGTTTGCAAGAACAAATATTCTATAAATATTCATGAATATAGAAATTTAAAGTGATTGCAACCATCCACATCTTTGTTCCCAAATATTTCATTCCCTTTCCTCAGCAGTGCACAAGGGCTGTCGTACATTAATTTAACAGCAGCCACATCCAACAAAATTTTATCAAATGCTTTCTTGGTGCCATTTTAACTCACTTACATTTCATCCTTTAGCAGCATATTTGCACATGAGTGCAACATAAATATTAAACAAAATAAAACCCTCCAAAAGTAAATAATTCAAACTCCTTTTCCTGCAGCAGTGTGCCAGCACTTTTGGGAAATGTAGACATTAACGATTTCTTCAAAAACACCTTGAGCCCATTTATTTTAAGGCATTAAAACAAATGGATGCTTAACTTAGTCAGCAGCAACACTGAGCAGAGGACTTCCGTGTTTTAGGATAAGGTGGCCGCAAGAGGCTTTCTGCAGGAATGCCCACGCACGTCCGGTGCAACACAAGAGCAAGGCGGTAGCAGCTTCAGAAATAGTCCTGTGGCTCAAAGTGCATTCCTGCTCTGCAGCATGTGGTGTGGCAGTGCGAGCGCACACAGCTCCTGTGCTGAATGAAGATATCAGCCACGGACAATGGCACCCTTTGGAACAAACGCTGCGGCACCGTTTATTAATTTATGGGAGTTCCTAAAGCAGGAAGACAGCGGCAAAATAGCAAACAGCTCTTCAAAAACACGACCCCAGAAGAAAGCCTGGCTGTGTTTGGTTCTTTTGAGCATGCAATTCTGGAAATGCAGCCAGAAGGCCTCCTGAGTCAACAACAGACTTTGCCTGAGGCGGCTTTGCCAGCACCTGCAAGTGAGACCCGCCAGTGGGCTCCCTGGGCCAAGCTGGAGTGCATCCTCTGGCCTTCAACCAGATCCTCTCAACCTTACGAGAGCCCAAAGTCTGCCCATGGGGCCAGCAGAGAGAGCGGCAAATGGCTGCCGGCAGAGAGACTGGCAATGCAGTGGCTCAAGAGCAGAGCCAGCTACCTGTGGCAGCCAGAGGAACGCATGCACCAAAGTCATTCGGAAACAGAACCCTAGAACTGGCCAGCTGCCCTGCCAAGCAGCCAGCTGGAGGCATGCAGCTGCCAGGCACGGAGGCCCCCAAAGCCAAGCGATGCGTGAGTGGCCCAGGCCCGCCCAGCGGAGAGTCTGGGGGCCGCCTGGCAGCTGAACTTGCGGTGGTTAACCTTGGAAGCCAAAACCCGGCTGGCCTTCTGCAATTCCCCCAGAAGTCCACCAGCAGCCATACTCACCTTCTACCTATCTTGGAATTGGGAGATAATCATACAAGAGGGTAGGGAATGAACCTCAGTAACATCTCTGTCATAAAACAAGAGTAAACATTTCAAACATTAGATACTCTTTTTAAAGTGGCGAGTTACCAGGAGTGGAGGGAATCCTCATAATGGAAAAATCCACATTTAACAGCACAGGCTGAAACCACGGCCCTCTTACTCACGAGAAGACCCAGTGCCTGGGTTTGAGAGAACCGCAGCATCTCCCATGCAGCACAAACCAACTGGAGGCTGTGTCCTGCCGGCGCTGCCCTGAGGAGCTGCCAGCTTTTGGCCAGCACGATCAAACAGTGTGAGCAAGAGGCTTTGCCAGTGAGCCCAGGTGTGCGGCTCCGCTCCTTCGCAGGAAACACAGAATTCGGGTCCACAGCTCAAAATTGTTGTTCCTGGTTCTGCTCATTTTATCTTACAAGTGTAAAATTAGCTATAGCTGCTTCGAGGCCTCGAAAGAAGCAATTAAGTAAGAGCTCTTCAGGGAACGGCACTCGTCAGCTAGCTATTCAGAGCAAAATACATGGCTGGTTTTGCCTAGAAGGAAGATCATTTTCTGGTCGCTTCTCAAAAAGTGACTGGTGTAAGAACACATGAATGAAATATTACAGCTCTTCTCTGAAAGAAGACCTGTGTGTGTGCATGTGCACACATGTGCACATGTGTACAAGCGTTTGCACATGCTTTGAGGCAGAGCTCAAGGAAGCCCACACATACACATACAGTAAATAGTTTTGAGGCGGGTATCTTTAGAGAGAAGCGATCCACCGCTTGCTTGTCCAGCCTACACATAACTTTACTATTAGAATTGCCCAGATGTTTCCACACCCCAGCATTTCTTAAGTTAGCTGAACGTAGGAAAGGCTGCCAAAGGTTGTCTTTCCATGCCCATATCAAGCACATTCTCATCTGCTCTGTCAGCTTAGTGTACAAAATTACTCTTTCTACTATTGCCAGCAAAATAAGTCAACATGACACAAAACAATTATTCCTTGCTTTAAAATAAGAAACATTTTATTGTTTTCCATGCCACTGTGATTCAGTTCCACACTGGATTCATCTATTTTTATGCTGACAAAAATATTCTTATTAAACTTTTTTTAGACTAAAAGGAGCCCATTTAAGCAAACTGTGAGGGCATGGAAGGGTTTTTTCCCTTAAAGGCACAAAAGAAAAAAGTTCATGTTTCAGTTTTCCATTTTTTTAAAAACTGTAGAAGACTGAAAAATAACAGAACTCTAACAGCCCTTGCAGGTAGCACAATCGCAGCTGCAACCAAATCTTTGGCTTCTGGTTACAGACCATGGGATGCAAAGTATATGTGGGTAGAAGCATGAAGCAGGGCAAACTAGAAGCTATGAAGTAAGAAATGGGAGGGTTAAACATTACAGTACTTGGTGTAAACTAAAATGGACTGGAATGGGGCATTTTCAGTAGGACAAGCACAAAGCTTTACTCCAGAAATAAGGAACTCAGAAAAAACACAGGTAATAATGTGGAGGTAAGACGTAGCGCGGGCAGGGGGAGCTCTCAGGGAAAGTCTAACCAAATCGTATCAATCAGGTTTCTCAGACAACCCATCAACATATCCGCCATTCAAATCCACACATCTTGTGCAGGTATCCAAGAGAAAATGGACAGCCACCAAAACAGGCCATGCTGACCCCCACAGAGCACATTGCATCCAAGGCTGGGGGGAAATGTGGCCTTGGGCTCAGAAAGGAGGCAGGAGAGTGACTCAGAGAAGGGGCCAGCCAAAAATGCGGACTTCAGGCGACCGACCCAAGGACTGTGTGCATGCACAGCAGCAGAGAGGCAATACAGAACTCAATTGGCCGATGGAACCGGAAGTCGGAGATGGCGCAGTTCTGTTCTTACTGCCAAGCAAGACCAGGAGCAGATTATGGTAGTACCATGAAGTATGAATATCAAAACTCAGAGAAAAGCTGAAGAAGATAATTAATGGAAACACAGTGTCAAAATACCACTTCAAGAGTAACTTGAAGTGCACATAAACAACAGATTGACAGATCCTGGCCTCACAGAGGAGGGCCAGCATTGCTTCTCAATTGATCCAGAGTGCAGGATGTGGAATAATGGGCTTAAGCTATACGAAGCCAGATCTGGCCAGACATCAAGAAAACCTTCCTCGCTGTTAGAGCGGTACAGCAATGACCTGGGGAGGCAGTGGGGTCTCCCACACCAGAGGCATCCGAGAGCCAGCTGGACTCTGGCCTTCTGCCCGGGTGCCCTAACCGGATCCTGTCCTGGGCAGGGGCTGCACCTGACGGCCCTCTGGCTCCTTCCAACTCTACAATTCAGTGGTTCGCATGACTGAGCACCACTGACCATGAGCCAGAACAACTCTGGACCAAAAACAGAGACATTGTTGGGGAAGAATGCCAAGAGAATGTAGCAACAAGAAAGAGAAGGGCTAGATGGACAATGGGAGAAGCACTCCTAATTGCTAAGGACAGGCGGGAAACAAAAGCAAAGGTGAAAAAATAAGGCCAGAATTCTAAATGCAACTTTTCAGTAACTATCATGTATAGTCAAAAAGTTTCATTGCAACAATCACTGCAAAAAATTGGAGAGCTACAAAAGAGGAAAAAGAAGGGACCTCTTTCAGAAGAGCCAAGAAATCAAAGGGAAATTTCAACCTAGATCAGGGATGTTACAGACAGGGAAACATATTATCAGACCAGGAGAAAATAAAGAGAAGGTGGAAATAATATACAGAGGAACTCTGCAAAAGAGATGATAGAATGCCAGACTCCTTCCAAGAGGAATCCCGTGAGGAAGAGCCTGGAATCTTAGAAAGTGGAGTGACATTGACTCTGAAAAGCACTTGGCAGGAATAAAACACCCAGAGTAGATAGGATACCCGTAGAACTGTTCCCAGCTGCATGAAATGAATCAGTCCAAATCCTAACAGGGATGTGCCGGCAAATATGGAAAACAAAGCAATAGGCCACACATGGGAAACATTCACTGTGCATTCCAGTCCTGAAGGAACAGAGGCCGCAAGCACAGGACTGCTGCTCCATTTGCCCACGCAAAGTGATGCTCCCACTGCTGCAGCGAGGACCTGCACTGCATGGAGCAAGGGGAGCCTGATCCTGAAGCTGGATTGCAACTCTGCAAATAGGAACCAGAGAACATCAGGAGGTCAGCCGGTGCTTCTGAGGCTAAAGCAAAGCCCTTGACTGTGTGGATGGCAAGAAGCTATCCATGGTCCTGAAAGAGAGGCTGTGCCTCAGCCCCCGACCATCCCGATGCACAACCCATATAGTGTGCAAGCAGCCACTGTCAGGAGGGGGCATGGAGAATGGAGGGGCTTCCGTTCCTTTTCTAGACCTCCTGGGGGTTGGCTGGCTGCACTGCTTTTCTCCCACAGCAGGGAGTGGAAGGATGATAAATAATGCCAGCAACTGTGACAGCTCAGTTCTCTGATCCCCACCCCGGGAGCATGGAAGGGTTCCCCGCACACCCCTTCTCCTTCTTGCCCCTGTGGGCTCTGGAGCTCTGCTAGCGATTGGAGGGATGCAGAGCACATAGCCTCTGCAGGGCGCACCTTCTCCGAGGGGGAGCGCTGAAGGGTCCTGCAGCCCCAGCCGGGGTCCTGCCGCCAGCCTCAGTCACCCTTCCAGGGGAGAGTGGAGAGACCCGATGCTTGGCCAAGAATCCAAGGACCAGGCAGAGGAACTGTGGAGCAGGTCACCTGCTCCTCATGATGCACATGTCAGCCATGCCAAGCCCCTCACGCTCACCGCAGCGACCCACACGAGGCCTCCACGAAACGGGCAATGCAAGCGCCGAAGACCTCAGCTGCCGGCAAACAGGCCGCACCTCGTGCATGGTGCAGTCCTCGCTTGCAGGTGGTGGTTACTTAGACAGCTTCCCATATCAGTACTGGGCATCTTGATAAACAATTCACAAACAATCAGATTAGCTTCTGGGGAGACGGGGAACACTCTCCTGGCCTGCATATATTTTCATGAAACAGTTGGTTTGTGAATGACTTGGGAGACTTAGCACAGCTCGGTCAAGTACAAACCAGGGTATGCATCCGGATCACACAGACGGATTGTAAAGAATTCGGCACTCTGGACCAGGGACAAGGATGTCAGAAACCACTCTGACTCGTGGTTTAAAAAGGCATCGCTATCGCTATTGCCACCGTCATAAAACATATTTAATTATCGAATTAACATTTGCATTGCTCACAGAGAAGGACAGCCGCAAGCTTGTTCCACAAACTTCTCTGGCCTGCAGCAGGACTGCTTTTCAGAGGAACCCTGCGCCTGCCCGGATGAATATCACGCCTGCTCTGCCTTCCTCTGCCTCTAATGTGTGCGAGCCCCTGGGATGCGGCTGCACGCACACCGCCACTCGCCCGGCCTCTCTGCCCGACACAGAGTGGATTTTCCACAGAGCCTCTCCCGCTCTTTAAGGCTTTCTGTGCTGCTGCAAATTATGGGCTATCCAGAGGACAACACTAAGTTCCATAAAGCGCACAGCCCATGGCTTCCATCGGCTCACTGCAACAGGGTTCAGTCCAGGGAGGCTGCTGAGGTTCCTCCTCCGACTTCCGTGGGACCCCAGAGCCAAGGGCCCGAGGAGGCTCTCCAGGGCTCTGGTTCCTCTTAAAGGCTGTGGCAAGCGTGGCGTTCCAAGCACGGCTCTTCCGCTGCCACGACGCAAGGAAAGGTGGGCAACGGTCGCGTCTCACAAGCAGCGGCTGTTGATCGATCCCTCCGTGGGCATATTACTCACCTGGCGATTTCATGTAATATCGCTCAATATCGGACATGTCCGTATTCAGTGCGCACTCGAGATAGCTGAGGATAACTTTTCTACTGAAGTAGTACCTCACACCCATCAGAAAGATGGGCAAGCAGCAGGTCAGCAACAAGGAGTTGGTCACCACAAAGCACATGACTATGGAGATAAGGAAGAGAAATAAACGATACCTGTCAGAAAAGAGAATTCAGTGTTGATTTTGGAACACAAACCATAAGCCACAGATATTACACAACAAAGGAGTTGTTGTACAGTACATTGCATGCTCATTTACACATTCCTTCTGTAAGTGGAATTTAAAAAGAAAACTCTGCTGCTTTGTTCACACAAGTGTTTTCGTTGACTTTAAACAGTGCAGATCCTGTTCCCATGTCATGCGAGCTCAGGAGGCGGAGGGACAGGGAGAAACGGCTTCTCCTAATTTCACATGTTCACAGCACTGCGTGAACCATACACTATCCTTCAAAATCTACACTTTTTCAGATTTGGCACTGAAGTACTTCAATTAAATACAATACAATTAAAAATGTATCCATATATTAATTATATATATAATTTGGTGTGTGTGTGTGTATTATGTATATAATAAGTTAAATATAATTTAATCATATATATATGAGGGAACATTGCATTCAAAATATGAGGAAAATTGCTTGCAGAAATGTGTGCATTAGGCAAGAATGCATACCAAATTAAAAACACATTGAGGAAAATGTGCACAAAATTGCTTATGGGTGGTCATGTGAAGATTTAAAGCCAAATTCTAAGTTCAGGACAAAGCAAACTTATTATCACTGTTTGGGACTGAAGTCTGAAGAAAATGAAAACTGAAAAACCAAAACTGACAGCTGCCTCCATTCCTAGTGGGAAAAACAACACAGTTAACCTGACAGACGCAAAGCAAGTGTCGCGTTAGCTCAGGCTGGTGAGTTTAATTCATTTGCACACCACAAAGCTTGCCCCGCTACGAGCGGCCCTTACGCCTCCTCATGGTCGGTAGATTGGTGGTGCCACGGCAGGATGGTGGGGGCATTTTGGCCTCTGCACATGCCCCAGAGACGCGGGGTCTCTCCTTGCCTAGACCTGAGCAAGCCCTGCCACCTCCCCTTCCCACCCAGGCTGCGCCCTCGCAGCAACATGGGCCGCGCTGGCAGCGACGGGGCAGAAGGCTTCGGGGCTGTGTTTCCCTCGCAGAAAGTGGCGCATTACGTAAGCCCATTAGCGACAGTGGACAGCTGCCAGTGCTGAGCAAGCCACACAGGCAAACCTGAGCTCTCCTCAGCCATGCATGATCAGGCGGCCTTCTGAGGAGGCGGCTTGGGAGAGCCCATCTAGGCAGAGCAATGCAGTCGCCTCTCTGTGAAACAGAAGAGGCCGTGCCTGAAGAAGCTGGGGATGCCCAGCAGCCCCAGTGGAAGAGGCCTGGACTCTCGGAAAGGAGACAGGCCCGCAGCATCCTGCGCCTGGTTCTTTGGCCTCCCAGCTTCTGCGTGTGCCAGCAGCATCCAGACCACAAACGACACCCGTGGGAGGCAGCTGGAGCGCAGGGAGGTTCCCGAAGCCGAGGGGGCTCTGAACCAAAGAGAGCGGCTGCCACCCAGCATCCTTCCTCCCCTACTTAAAGCATATGCATGCATTACGTAGATGCTGTCAGGAGCAGCCAGCCAAGCGGTTTGGCCACAGGCACTCCTTTCTTTTTAGCTTAAAAATATACTATCACTTTCTACAACAAAATGGCATCTGTTCCCAAGTACACATGATTCATTCAGGGGAACAGAAACAAACTGCATTCATTGCTAGGCATGATGGCGCTACGATTTACATAGGCCTAAAGTTGGAAAATCTCAGGTCCCGGGAATTTCCTTTTTATCCGTTTGGGCACGTGCTGGCTTGCTTGCTCCCTCCTTTGGGACCAGGGCACAGGGAAGCACGGGCCCACGTGGGTCTTCCTTCCTCCAGCAGGGCCTTCTCTTGCAGCCACGCAAGGGGCGTGTCCGCAGGCCACCTAAGCGCCCTTCCAGTGGGACAGAGTCAGGTCTGCTCCTTTCCACGCAGAGAGCGGTGTGCACGCACGGGAGTGCTCTTGCCTCCCTGCAGGCAGGCAGCCTCCGCAGGCGCTTGGCTTTCCGCCTGGGCTGCCTCCAGCGACAGGAGCCCCGCTCCAGGCACAGGTGGGGCAGACAGGCGACCAGGCCGCCAGCTCCTGCTGCATTAGGCTTGAGCAACAAAGTGCTTCCTTGCTCCCTTCACGTCTGTCCTGCCCCGCAGCCAGAGCTCTCCGGCCCGCCCGGCCTGCGCGGGCTCTGAAACAATGTAGCCCCGTCAGGCTCTGCCTGCAAAAATCCCCCTCGCCCAGGGAGAGTGGGTGGCCCAGAGGGGGCTGCACCAAGCGCTCCCAGGCCCTGTGAGGGGGAGACACAATTGCACCCCACATGCAAACCCGGCACTTTATCGGTCCGGTTTGGGGTTGACAAGCACCACTCCGAGCCCAGACTTTCAGAGACCCCCGACTCTGAGTGGCTGGTGCTGACAGAGGCAACATGGTGCCCCTCACCTGCCCTGCAGCCGAGCACCTCCACCTGTGCCCGTCCCAGGACGCAGTGCCCCTTTTTCCCTCCCCCTCTGAACCACGCAGGTGGTGCCCGCCTGGCCAGCCAGAGCAGGAAGGAGGGATGCCCTGCACAGCCGTCCCCCAGGCACTGGTGAGAGGGCCGGGCCAGGCCGGGCAGCACACCCAGGCAAGTGGAGAGCCACTGCTCTCGAGATCCACAGGCCCACCAGGCCAGCCCTCTTCCTGGTCAGTGGCTGCTTGGCCACCTCATCCAGCTGTCTACTGGCCTCCAGCAATCAAAAGGAGGGAACGCCCACAGCCGTGCAAAAGGAGGAAGCCAGACAGGAGCCTCATTCCCCCCAAAGCCAGTGCTTGGGTGCCAAGCATCGGTGGCGGAGCGACCCCAGGCCTCTCTGGTGGAGGTCACAGCAGCTTCTCAGCACCACTTCAGGCACTTGGCAGGCAAGGAGGTAGAGTGACACACTCCTCAGCACCGCCAATGCAGCCGAGCGGTTCGGGAGATGCGGGCCATGCGCCTCGGAGAAATCCTCGCGAGCCAGCCAGCCGCCCCCTCCCACCGCAGCGCGGACGGCTGGCTCGCGTGGCCAGGCCGGCTTTGGCATCAGCTCCAGCCAAACTGGAATGCAGCGCAGTGATGCAAAAGGTGCCAGGAGTGCTTGGCTGCTTTGACCAGAATGACAAATCAACACTGGATGAACCGTGGCTTCCTTGGAAGGGCAGCTGGCACCGTCTCCTCCTGCCGACATGGCTGAACTGAGAGCGAACCTGAGCTGAGCGGTCTTCGTGGACACAGCGTGTCCAGACCACATGGCCACGGACCACATGGCCTGCACCAGGAATGAGACCAACCCCGGATGCCCTGCCCTGCCCTGCCTCATCCCCCTGGCACCTGCGCTGCCCAGGAGCGGCCTTGTGGGGGGTCCAGGCCCCCCGCTGTGGCCAGGAGGGGAGAGCCAGTCTGGCCTCTGGGGCACACCTGCCCACCCAGATGAGGGCCCCCCCAGGGGCCTCCCGGAGTCACCCCCTGTTCTTATGGCTCCCCCTTTCCCACTCAGCTGGATACGGAAGCCCCCCTCCATGGGGCACGGCCTGCCCCACTCCCGCCATCATCCCAGCCACACTGCGAGGGAAGGGCTGGTGGAGGCGGCTGCTGCGACCGTCCTCCACTGCTTGGTCATGGGGCAGTGTAACATGTGGTTTGGCTCTAAGTTATCTTTGGGAGTGTAATAACAGGGTTGCAGTCAGGTGACTCTGCCACAGATGCCGTATCTCCAAGGTGCAGAGGTAACGGCCGAATTAGTTTGCAGCTTGGATCAGGAGAGAGGTGGAGCATTAGGAGAAAGACTTCTCGAGCCTGCAGGACACGAAGAGGCTGCTGGGGAGGCAGGGCAAGGGCAGCCGGCCTTTGACTCACTCACCTCCTTTCCCATCTTCTGCAAAATGCAGAAGACACGAGAAAATGCACAAAACGGCATTCAGTTAAGTGCTGGCCAGCAAATGGGAGAGGAATCCCCTTCGCAGGAATGCGCCATTTCTGCACGATCGGGCTGGGCAGCTGGCAAGTGGGCGGGCTGGACTGCAGGCTGCCACCCCCCCCATGCGTGGCACCCCAGTTGGCTGGGCCCACCCAGGCGGCACAGATGCCCCCTGGGCTCCAGGCCTGCCAGGCACAGTGTCTCGCGCCAGGGGAAGTGCAGGGCAGGGCAGGCGGGGGGCATCCGTGCTACAGGGGCCGGGCTCCTACCCACACGGGGGAGGGGGAGGGCCACCGCGGCCGTCTAGCCACCAAGCTCTCCGGGCAGGTCAGCCGATCTTGGCCGAGCAGCTCTCCATTGCTGCCGCACCCACTCCTCTCTGGGGGGAATGTGCAGCGCCCCGCTTACCTTGGAAGCAATGCTCACTGCTGGGGGGCGCCCCACTAGAAGCCCCACCCCTGCCCCTCTGCCTGCAGCCTGCGCTCATTCGCCCCTCCGTGTGCTGCAGGCGCGGTCCCTCCCGCAGGGTGTGCAGAGACCCAGAGCAAGGGTGGGCACACCATGCCCCTGCAGGGCCAGGCGGGGGCGCACTCGGGGAGCACCCTGTCGCCCTTCCACGGAGCTCAGCCATGCGCGGGGGGCCCAGAGGGCAGCGGGGAGGAGAGGGGTGGGAGGCTGGGCTTGCTTGGCACGGCAGGGGCCAGGCGGGCCCCCCATGGGGAGGTCGAGCGAGGAGGCAGCCATGAGGAGCACGGCCGGTGGGGGAGTCTGCGGCGGAGAGGCCCCTGCCCCCTTGCGCCCCGTCCTCTTCTGTGCGGCCTGGCTGGGTCTCCTCAGAAGCCCCAGACGTCCAGCTGGACTGGACCTGCTCCTGGCAAGCTGCAGGTGGTGGGGCTGGGATGGGCCCCAAGCCGGTGGCCCTGGAGAATGCGGAAAGCCATACGGCAGCCACCCACAGTAGGGCCTTGTGGGTCAGAAGGTGGTGGAGAGCAGCCCCATGAGGCCGGGCAGGGGCCCCATCCAGCCTTCCACCCAGGCCACTCCTCCTCTCTCCCCCACTGCTCCACCCGTCGGGCATCCCCTCGGGCATCCCTCGGACGGCTCGCTGCCATGGCCGGATTGTGCTCATGGCTGCCTTCCTCCAGGGGAGCAGGGCCAGCAGCGCAGGGCAGCTAAGTGAGCGAGACCGACTTCACGTGGAGCCGGTTCAGGGGCTGCACCGTGTGGCCAGCAGGTGTGGCGGCTGCCAGCCCAGCGGGCTGTCAAGCGGGGAGGACATTCCCGAGTGGGGAGGTCTAGTGGGCAGTGGCCAAGGCAGACTGCTGGATGCTGGCCAGAGAGGGGCAGCACAAGAGCGCCGAGGCCGAGATGGCCCTTGCTGGCTCCCGGCATCCCTGCCTTCGCGCTCCCATCCAGCATTTGGAACAGGCAGAGCTGAGCTTTGGGAAGATGTCAGGCAAGCAGCAAAAGTTGGCGCTGGTGCTGCACAGAGAGGAGAGCTGGCAGCAGCATGAGTTTGGGGAAATAGGAGCGCCCCCCCCATGAGCCCCACACCTAAGCCGCCCTCCCCCAGTACGCTTGGCCCCCCTCAGAGAACAGGCAGCACTTGCAGCTGAGCCTCAACTCCTTGCAGTTGCTATGCAGATGAAACTAAAGTGGGGAGAGCAGCTTTCGTGCTGCAGAATTGACGTTTCTCTTTTATTGGCACCCAAGAGCCTCCTGGTACTGCTACTGCTAAAGGAAAACCGGGAATCCCAACTCTTGCCCGGTTTACCTTCTGTCTGCACCTGAATAACGTCAGGGATCCTTTCACATCGCAAAGCCAGCACGTCATGCGTGCTTTTCACGAGCTGCGCTTCTGCCTGGGACAGTTCGTGTGCTGCTCGGGAGCAGGTCTCACTGGGGCCTCGATCGGTTGGCTGGGATGAGGCCAGTGGCTTATGAGGGCGGCAGCAATCATGAAGCATGTTTGGTGCTGGTAAGGAAGCAGCACTGCATATGCAGTAGGGCTGCCACCTCATTAGAAGAAACTTTAGTTAATTAATTATATTTGCACATGAATATAAGCAATTGTTTCGAAGCACAATGGCTTCATATATTTGCCACACCAGGCATTATCGCAGAAGAAGCAGCTGCTCCTGAGAGGGAAATGAGCAAATTCTTCAGATTATGTTTTCCATCTGCAGCTTGGGGTAAGTACTTGAACTGAACTAAAGCTTCCCCCCCCCCAAAGCTTCCTGATTAATCAGGTTTTGTAGTCACCAGGAGGGGGGTGGAGGTCTGCTCCTACCCCCCTGGCTCTTCTGGGATGCCGTGATATGCCTGGCGAGGAGGCACAGCGGGGCTCTGCATGATGGTGGTGGTTCTGCCGGCTGTGGGGCTGCAGCTGCAGTGGGTGCGGGCTGGGTGCTTGCTGCCCCCGTGCATCCTCTCCTCCGCAGTGCTCACACAGCTGCTTGGAGGCTGGTGCTGACCTTCGACCCCCGGAGCACTAGATCATCTCAGCATTGCTCATGGCTCCCATAGGACTGTGCTCAGTCTTTGGGGCCAGCGTATGACCCTGTGCTGCCCCGCTCACTCATGACATGGATCCAGCCTTCAGGCGCTCTTCCCGAGACACAGCCATTTCCTCCCTTCCCTTGAGTGCCATCTTTGGAGGCATGCAGGGCATGAGATGGAAGGAGTCACATTGCCGCGTTCCCCACCAGCACTGTCCTTGAGCTGACGTGCCTCAGTGGAGCCCCGAGACCGAGCAGCGTGTGTCCCAGCCCTCCAAAGTCCCTGCAGCTCCAGCCTGTCCCAGTTGGGTGCCCTGCGTGGGTCATTTCCCATCCTGGTCGTTCCCGCTTGCCAGGCCTGGGCCGCCCACAGCCACACGCTCCGCAAAACATGCCCAGCACGGCTGCGTGTGAATCGAGTTGGCCACTGAGCGATGCAGCAGCCGCACAGCCCTCCAGCTCCACCAGTGTCTGCCCAGCCGAGCAGTGCATTCTGCTCATCGCAACCATGGAGCATCTGCTCGGGAGGGGCACTTGCGAGCTCTCACCAGAGGGACCCACTCGGTAGCACTTCTGTGAGGCTGGGGCAGAGGTTGGTGGGGCTGGCTGGCTGGCGGAATACTGTCCCCCCACCCCCTGCCAGGGCTGCAGCAGCGTCGCCGTTTGTTTAGCCACATCTCGCCTCTCCAAAGAATGTGTGCAATTTAAAAAATAGCAGAAAGGCAGGCAGGCCACCAATGGAATTGGACATGGCAGAAACTGAATCACCACCATTTCTGTGTACGAATGTAGACTAGGCTTAAACACCAAACCAAACCAAACCAAACCAAACCTCGCCCGCTGGTGGGGAGGGATCTACAGATCCAGGTCTCTGCCAGTGCCTATTCCCCAAATTACCCGACTGCCCCAACTAACCCTAAAGTAACCCAAAGACTTCCCTGATGTCCACTCGAAATGCAGTCAGGAATTACTGTCATCCATGCTCCTTTCCCCTTCCTTCTTTGCTCTGGCGCTCCCCTCTGGCATGTATTTCAATAGGTTAGTCATCACTTTGATCAATTTCTTCTAGAGCAGAGTTTGCTTGCTTTCCCTTTGACATTTTATCTGTTTTTTATTTGAGGCCTGGCCACTAATGATGCAAAGCTTCTAACACCTTGGAAGGAATGCCCATGCCCAGCATCAGTACCCGGAAAACACCCCAGCAAAGCTGCTGTGGGGGGGGAGGAGTGGGGAGCAGCGCAGCTCCAGGAAAAAAGGAGGAAGTCTTGCCCACCCAGAGTGTCTTCCGATTTGGCTCAGGGAGTGAGGCTGCATCATCTTCAAAGAAAGAAGCGCTCCAAGTGCACAACAGGCTGCTCAGAAAGGGGGAATCCGTGGACATCCCCCAGCTTGGTAAAAGGCTATTTGCATTCCCTGCATCTCACCTGCCTTTACTGGAATATTCGCATGGAATTTCAAAGGCACAGTGAGCCCTGAATTCCCAAGGAGCTGCCCTGGTTGAGGGCAGCACCCTGCCTGGGCTTGCCATCAGTCCGCTGCTCCTGTGGGTGCTCAGCACTGCCCAGGTGACGCTCTGGTCCAGGCACTTGTTGGGACTGGCAAGAGGCCTCTGCAGGCCCCACAAGGAGCTGTGCCCAGGCCGGCTGGAGGAGCTGCTGGCCCGGCTGTCTGAAAGCGCCTCCCACTGAGCCAGCACACTGGTTCGTTTGGGCCGGCACCAGAGCCCAGGCCAAGGAGGATGCTGACAGGCGGCGCTTTCGAAACATCTGCTTGGATTCCGTGCAGCCCCGTAGCCTCGATCCTGCAGGCCAGGAGGAGCCCCTCTTGGCGCAAGGAGCTGCCCCTGCAGCTGCCGCTGAGGCGGCCGGCTATGCCCAGCCCCCGAGGAAGCACGGGAGGCTTCCCTGCTGCCTGCCTGCCTGCCGGCCATGCACTCCCAGCTCGGCGGTGGGATGCCCGCCAGCAGCCCCAGCAGCCCGGCTCTCCGCTGGCTGCCGCAGTTCCCACGCACGCGGCGCACGGCTCGCCTGCCTCCCTCCGGCTGCGCGATCGGCCGGGCAGGCCCGTTCACAAGCAACGGCGGCGCCCGAGGCTCGGCCGGCGGGGCTCGCGCGCGTTCCCGCGGCGGAGTGCAAGTGGCCGGGCGGCGCGGCCGCGGAGCAGCCTCCGGGCCGCGCGAATCTGCCCCGGCCACGGAGCACGGCAAGCGCACCCCCGGGACGGCCGCGCGGGGACACGGCCCTTCGTGCAGCGCCGGGAGCTGGGCCAGGCCCGCAGAGCCCCGGCACGGCCGCGCACTGCGTCTGCTCCCGCGCCCCGTCGCTCCCGCCGCGGAGGGGCCGCCGGTGCCCGCGGCGGGGGGGGGGGTGCGCTCGGCCTGCCACGCGCCTGCCCGCGGCGGCGCCCCGTCCCCGTCCCGTCCCGCGCGCGGAGCTCCGCATGGCCGCCGGCGGGAGAGAGCGGCAGGAGCGGGCCGGGAGGCGAGACGGGCCGCCGACGCTGCTGAAGGCGCCCCGCGCCCCGCTCGGTCTGGCGCGCCGCGAAGGAGAGGGGCGGGCGAGGCGGCGCTTCCGGCGCCCCTTCCCGGCACAGCGCGGCCCCACTCACCGGCCATTGTCCCGTAGACGAGCTGCGCCAGGGGCTGGTCCTTGAGACCGCGGAAGGCGGTGTTGGGGATCCGCTCCAGGATGCCTTCGCAGAAGATGCGCCGCGCCGCCTCCTGCTCGGAGGGGTGGAATTCCCTGATGCAGACGCCCTCCTTGGCGCCCCCGCAGTCCCCCGGGGCGCCCGGGGCGGCGGCGGGCGGCGGCGGCGGGCCCGCCACGGAGGGCCACATCTGCGCGGCGGGGAGCAGCACCGTCTCCTTCTTGGCCCCCGGAATCGACTCGTGATCCTCCGCCACGATCTTCGTCTCGCAGACCATTTTGGGAGGCAGATAATGCATGCAAAGGGCCGAGGAGAAAATGGCTGGAAGTCCCGGGATCGGCGCGGCGAGCAGGGCGGGCGCCCCGGCCGGTGGTGGCTGCGCTCGGCTGGGCGCTCCTGCGCGATGCGGCACGGCTGGCGGGGGCGGCGGCCGAGGCAGAAAGGGGCGCCGCCGCATTTTGGGAAGCATTTATACTGCGGCGGGGCCGATGCGGCGCGGCGCGGGGTCCCCCGGGTCCTAGCGCCCCTCCCATTGGCTGGCCGGGGTCGCCGTGCGCCCGCCCGCCCCGCCCCGCGCCGCGCCGCGCCGGGCCGGGCCGGGCCGTGTGGCCGGGGGAACGCCCCCGGCGGGCTGGGGCCGCGCCGCCGCAGGATGCCGCCACCGCCGAGACGCGCAGACGTGCAGCGCAGAGCGCCGCGGGGTAGAGCGCTGCGGCTGCAGCTACGCGCTGCGGGCGGCCGCGGGGACGGGAGGGCGGCCCCAGCCCTGCCGCGCGTCGGGCCCCGGACAGCTCCCGGCACCTGCGAGCGGCCGCGGCCGGTGCGGCCCGCGAGCGCCGCGTTTGTCGGCAGGGACGAGGCCGGGCGCGTGGGTGCGGTGCCGGGCTCTCCAGGCGGCCGTGTCCAGCCAAGCCTGGGCCGGAGGCGAGGGCGGCGAGGGCAAGGGGCGCCCCCGCGGCGCTTTCTCACGGGAGGCGCGGGGGGTCTCAGCGCGGAAGGCGGCGCGCGTGCCGCCGGAGGTCTGGCAGCCGCCCCGGGCCGGCGCGAGGGCGGCGATCGTGCGCACGCGGGCGCGGAACGGGGCCGCGGGAGCGACGGCGGCGAGCGGGTGAGTCATTGGGCACTGCTGTAGTCCGGGGCGGGCGGAGACGCGGCAGCCCTGCGGCGGACACGCAGGTGATCGGCGCCGGAGCGCTGCGCCCCTCTCCCCGGCGGCGGGCCGAGGCGCATGGGGAGCGGCAGGAGGACGGCGGCTGCGCGGAGCCCTGGTCCGGCGGGCAGCCCCCGAGCACGGCCCTCGGGCCCTCCTTTTCTGGAGCGACGCTTCCGCGGGCGAGACGAGACGGCCGGGACTTCCTCCCCCTCGTCGGGGCTCCCTCCGCCGTGCCGGGGCGGGCGCACCGCCGGTCTCCTCAGTGGCTCGCAGGAGCCTGTGACGGGACGGGCGCCGGAGACACAGCCTCCGCGCCCTTCCGTGCGGCGTCCCGGGAAACGACCCGCGGCCCCTCAGCAAGCCCGCCGGGCCCCTTCCTTCCTCCCTCGCCGCCTCGGCGAGCCGCCCGCGTCCTCCCGGCCGGGCTTGCCACGGCTTCCGTCTGCCTGGCCGCCTGCGGCACCTGCGCGCCGAGGGCTGCGGCACCTGCCGCGGCGGCGCAGCCCTTTCTCCCCGCGACTGGGCGCGCCTCACCGTGCGCGCTCGGAGGCGCGGGGCTCCCGCGCGGGCTTAACGAGAGAGAAGCGGGAAGACTGGGGCCGGAAGGCCCGTCCCCGGGGCCGCCCGTCGGGGGCGGGCGGCGACCGAGCTGCGGCTGGCGCCAGGCGAGCGCGCCGGGGCCGGCGGCCGCGGGGAGGCGCCCAAGCCCGGCGGAGAGCGCGGCCGCGGAGCCGTGTGGCCGCGCTGCGGGGAGCGAGCGCGAGCGGGGGCGCCCGTCCCCGGGGAAGGCGGCGAACGGCTGGCCCGAGCCCGCTGCGCGCAGTGCGGGCCGCAAGCGCTGCCCTGCGCGCTCCCTCGGGCCCCGGCGGGAAGGACGGGGCAAGGCCCGGCTGCCGAGAGCGCGAGCGGAGAAGCTCCCCGGAGCGCGGACGGTCTCTCGCTCCGGCGCTTCAGCGCCTCCCGTCTGGCCTGGCCGAGGTGTCCTGCGGCGGCTCGGCTCGGCTCGGGGCGCCGCGGGGATGGCGAAGAGGCCGCCCCGACCCGGGATCCGCGTGCGGTCGTGACTATGCCGCCCCCCCCCCCACCCGCCGCGGCTTTCGCGTCGCTTCCCGCTTCGACCATATGTGAACAGGTGGCGAAGGACAGGGCGCAAGCGGTTAGACGCACCACTGAGACAGGCCTGGTGTGAGCATCCCTCCGTCGATCATGTCATCAGATTTCCCAGCAGCTCGGATTGGGGGAAGGGGGCCCAGTGGGTTTGCGCTGCTGTCCCCGGGGGGCTCAGAGCGGACCTCCATGGCCCACGCGAGAAGGGACGGGTTCGGCTCCAGGCACCCCAGGGAGGGGCGCTGGTCAAAGCTCTCGCGGGGCACCTCAGGAGTGCCACTGCCTGCCTGTGCCCGCAACACGGGTGCGGGGGCTGGTCTGACTCTGCACAGGATAACTTTGTTGACCACAAACCTCCTGTGCTCCATGCAGCTTTCTTCTGAGCAAGCCCCAAACTTGAACGCATAGAGATTCAGGCTAATGCACTTTTACAGTGCTCTTAGTTTGACACACTAAAATATATTTGCATCCACGATACGTAGTTTAAATGGATGATGCTGATTGCTCTTCCTTTCCTTTCCTTTCCTTTCCTTTCCTTTCCTTTCCTTTCCTTTCCTTTCCGTACTGCCCAATAGCTCCAGGGCAATTCTCAGCAATGCGATGCGGTGCTAGAGCAGCCAAAGCCTGCCCACCTTGCCTTTGTGGAGGATCCTAGTTATGGGCACCGTCCCCCTCCCCCCACCCCCACTTGGTACAATCCTGGAATGATTCCACCACTTTATTCTGCTAAATGTATTAATTGGATTTAGTAAAAATAGTTTGTCATACTGGGCCCGATAGAAGCCTCTGCAAAGTGATGGCTGGGAAAGAGCTACCGAAAACAGAAAGCACGTCTGTCTCGATGCAGGGCCTGGAGCTATTCTGGGGGCCGAGGGAGCTTTATGAAGTGGCAGCCTGCACAGATCTTCGCCAGTCCTTCCTTGGAGAGAGATCAAGGCAGCTTTCGCCGGCTGCACTTCGGCCACCATCTCTGAGCCCCAGTGCCCACCAAGCGTCCCTCGCGGTTCCAGCCACTGGCCTGGCCACCTTTCGGCCACCTTTCCGGAGGCCAGGCCAGAGCCAGGGAACCGTATGGAGAAAAGTGCCGCAGAGAACATTTCCACCCAAGCACGGTCCTCCGGGAGAGCTGTGCTGGCATTGCTAGTGAGACACAGAATGTGCAGGCCTTGCATGTTCGCAGCCTCCCACTTTGCTGCTCTCCCCCAGATCCACACCTTCCGTGGGACTGAAGTCGTTTCCTTTCCAACAGCCTCACCAACACCAGAGGAGCCCAATGCAAGCCCCTAAGCCTTGCTAACGCATCAGAAGCAGTGGGCAGTGCCCACAAAAGCTAAGGCCGGGATAAACGAGCTAGTCTTTGAGGCTCTGTTCCTGCGGCAGCACATGATCGCGGCTGCTCTTCTGCAAAGCGCCCCTCCTCTCCATGCGTGTCACGCTCTGCTCACTTCCCGCCCTCGCCGACCGAGGAGGGGCGCCTCTTCAGCGTGAGGCACGGCTGGAGTCCAGCCCGGCGGGCTCCAGCCCCATGGACTGCGCCTCCCCTGGTTTCCAGAAGGGGGCGCCAGCGAGGCGAGCGCGCCCCCTAGCAGCGGGCCAGCGCAAGGCGAGGCGAGCGGCCCTTGCGCGCCTGGCGCCGCTCCCCGGAGAGGCTGCTGAGGCACCGGGAGCTGGACCCGCAGTGCCGAGGCCAGGCGGCCACGGGGAGGGGGGGGGCAAAAGCGGTGAGGGGCTCGTGCCCAGCAGAGGGGGCTCTTCCTGCTTGCTCCGGGGGTGCGGATGGCCCTCAGGGGCTGCAGGACGCGCGAGCACGGTAGCACGCAGGTTATTTAATACCCCTCCAGTTGGCTCCATGGCCCGAGGGGACTCGAACCCCAGGTCGCCTGAGTCCCAGTCCCATGCTCTTAACCACTACACCGCACTGGCTCTCAGTAGAAGGTCAATGGCACAGAGGACAAGTTTAAGTGCTACGTAATTATGCATCAGTCCATGGACACCGCCTGTGCTTTGAAGTCTAGGCCTTTCACAGCTAGGTTTGTTGCATACTGTATTTTCTTCAAGCTGCCGTGCGCCCTGCAGAGAGCTGTGGCTCTTGGGCCACGTGGGAAGAATCCAGGCACTCCGAGGCTGCAACCTCTTCCGAAGCAGAAGCACGGGGTGGCATGACTGGTCACCTCCCGCAAGCCCTGCCTGCCTAATATGCATATCACGCAAACTGTTGGTTATGTGCATGGCATCAGACACGCCTCTTAGTGTCCCACCAACACCCGCCTTTGCTCCTCTCCGGCAAGCATGGCTTCCGGCTTCCAGGATGACCTGCCGGCCACGCGCGTGTCCGGCACCCGCTGGTCTCCCCTCTGCGCACAGCAAGGCATGCTCAGGGTGGCGGGACAGGAGGGCTGTTCCTGCGCTGGCCCCAGAGCCGGTTCTCCCGAATTCCCAGCAACGGTGGAGCAGTCTCCCTGGCCCTCCCCTCCAGAGGGGAAAGGCCGTGCCCGCCGGCAGCAGGAGAGCAGAGCCCGGCCCCATCAGTCAGAGGAAGTTCAGTGAGGCTTTCCATAAAGGGCTCTGGAGACCATGAACGAAACCGCACCTCGAGACATTTGGGGTTCTCCGTGACCAGGGGGCACGCATGAATGCCTCCTGCAGGGGACCCTGGCAAGGAGGGGAGGGCTGCTGTCCATGAGGCCCTCTGCGTTCCCACCGACTGCCCCGTTCCAGCCGCATGCATCGCATGCACCACAGAAGGAGCCGTTCGTACAGAGGGACATGCTCCCTCTGTACACACGGACCATCCCAGTGAGACGGGCCAAGGCCCTGGGAATCCCCTTGGATGAGCAGACACATCCTCTGACGAGAGCCCTACCCTTGCGTCACCTGCCTGGAAGTTAAACGCGTTTACGGAGGTCGGGGCAGCTCCACTTGGGGCTCCATCTGGGATCCTTCCGTTTTCTCATCCACGTCGAAGCCTCGTGAGTGGCCAGGAGAGCCGCTCTGGGTGAGCAGCTGTGCCTGGGAGCCACCAGCTGATAGACGGAATCTGGGAGCCCAGAAGTGACCTCACTCACCTGAACGAGCCAAGGAGGCAGTGTGGAGGGAGGCCAGCCAGCAGGCCTCAGAAGGGCAGAGGGACATGGACTGAGCAAGAGTCTGTGTCTGCCTTCTTGTGCTAACTCCCCCCTGGCAGCACGTTAGTGAACAGCAGCACAGCAGAAGGACATGTGCCCTCCCCTCCCCAGAAGCCAGGTGGCACAGGAGACCCATGCCTGGCAGCCTTTCCACGTTGAAAGGGTGCTGGCTGGGGGAGCAAAGCGGCCTTCAGGACAATCCGCAGCCCCACCTCATCCTCCCAACGTCGCCCGTGTCATGATGCCCACAGCCTGCTCCAAGTGGCAGCTGAGCTTCCTGGTGCCAAAGGCAAGGGGTCTGATGCTGCCCCCACTCCTGCAAACCCGGGTTCTGCAGCCCCCTTTCTCACCTGCTGCTCTGTGGAGTCCAGGCTGCCACACGGAGGAACCATGGCCCTGCCCAGGCAACCCATGGGGCGCTCAGTCAGCACCTGCCACTTCTAAATTAAGGGTTGGCCGAGTCTGGTCGCCAGCAAGCCATGATCTGGTGGAAGACAGTTTCTCATGGAAATAATAGCTTTGGGCTGAAGAAAGACTCCAGCGAAAATTACTGTTTCTGTCCTAGGTCAGTCACTTTTGGCCAGTCACGCTTTGGAAGGCTACGGTGGTTTTCTTTGCAAGAACACACAAAAAGTGGGGCCGATTGGGCTTCTGATTTCTCTGCATCCGTGTATTATTTATTACATGTTTTCAAGTTGGCTGCAAGTTTGTTTTGTCTCCCAAAATGAAAGTGGACATTCCCCTTAATGGGCTCTTATGAAAGAATAACAACAACAAGAGAACAGCATGAAACAGCTGCAAAATAGAAGGCAATTACGGTGCCAAAGCATTATTGCAAAAATATTTAAACAACCAAATAATACGTGGACTTGGCAATAAAAATGCTACAAGTTGGAGCAGCAGCCTTGTGGCATGCTCTCGTATTGTTATTCTAAAAGGCCCCTCTCCCCTAATACTGGGGGGCTTTTATTTACTGGGGTGCAGTCCTTGGGAAAGAAATTACACAGCAGCGGTCATCTGATCAACCACATCCTTGAAGTCCTTGTGTCCAAAGCTACGGAATTCAGCCCGCAATGTAGAGAGGAGATGGTGAAGCACATCTTGTCCTGAGGCAGAAGGGCGGCTGGAAGGAACTTCCCTGGCAAGGACACCGAAAGCTCCCAGAGCCCCCACACTCCAGTGGGAGTCTTGTGAGGGCAGGGCAAGCCATTTGGAGACAGGGAAATGGCCGTTTCCAATAACCGTCGGTACTTGTTGGTTTTTGTTGAGAAGTTCTACTCTGTAATGATTAGCACCGCTTGTATTAGCACCAGCCACACAGTTTGGATGGTTTGTCTTTTGTGCTGCTATGGATCCACGCCCAGTCAAATCCCCTCGGCATCTGGGCAACCTATGGACGGGGTTTGCCTTGCACAATAAGTCACTGCCATGACAAGCCACAGTAGGTTGGCCTGTGGTCCAAAGCTAGCGCTCGTCCAGCAGAGTGGCTTGCAAACCGTTCCGGTTAGCCGTGACTCGTTGGAGGGTTCAAGTGGCTGATCGTGTCACCCACACCCAGGCAATGAAGCAAGCCGTGGCTGAGCCAAGAGCAGCCCCCCTTGCTCAGAGTGGGGGAAGAGCTTGCAAAGGGCTGCCGGGGGACCACCCTTCCTGGAGAGCCCCCAGTGCCAAAGAGCAGCTGGGAAAGCTGGTTGTAGCCATGCAGCTTTCATGCTGGCTGCAGTCTGGACATCCGCTTTCGCAGAGGTATTCGAAAAGTCACCATTCTTGGGAGTTTTTGCAATCTTGCTTATGGGTGCCCGGGGCGTGTGCCCCACACAAGGATGCCTGGTGGGTTCTTTTGGGGGAGGCTGCCCACGATTGCTCACCGTTTAAGAAACCCTGCGCAAGGGCTGGCAGCAGCACGGCCAGCCTCTGTGGTCTCCGGGGCCCTTCATGACGTGAGCTGCCCTTTGCGCCCAGGAGGCCGGGCCCCCAGCAGCCCTGAAGGCCCTCCCAGTGGAGCTCCACCAGCCACGCTCAGCACCAGACTCCTGCTGTCATCATCACGGGAACCCCGCGAGGCCCCAGGACTGCCGGGCATCCCTGCGGGGCACCTTCTAGATGCCCTTAATTGGGATTTGAGGCGGCCCTCCCCATCTGGATGCTCATGTCAAGCGACGGCACCCAAGCGGCTCATCACTGCAGGTCCCAGGGGTGCTTCAGGAGGAGCAGAGGGGGATGGAAGCCCCCTGGTGCCTGACCAGCCACCAGGCGGGGAGGGGGTCATGCAGCGCTTGGGTGACTTTCCGGGCCGCTTCCTGTTGTGTGAGCCCAGCGCCCAAGTGACAGCACCAGGCATTGATCTAGTGGGGACTTCAAAATGTTGAAAGGCTTTTTAAACGCTGGCTCATATGAGTGTTCGTGAGCTGTGGGTCGATTATTCCAAATCAAATGTGCAGATGGAAAAAGCCACTTCTGAAACAAGAAGCATCCTTTCTAGTTTTTGTATTTTGCTTTTTTGGGTAGGATCTCAGCGGACACGTCTCTAGGAAGCAGGGAAGGAACTGGTGCAGCTCAGCTGCAAGGCAGAAGCACCAGCCTGTCTGCACATTTTAAAAATCTACCGCCCAATTACCAGGGGATACATTTTCAGCTGATTTTAAAAACCATCTAACTGATACATTGCACAACTAGTTTGATTTTTCAGCTTCATTTTCCTGTATTTTGTATATTGTTCATTTCTCTCTTGGATGGTATCACAGAGTCACATAATTATTTCAGGGGGAAAATGGGAGTGACAGGAAAATCTGAAGAACACTGATGTGTTTTGAGTCTCTCTTCAGTTGGGAAAAATATGAACTTAAAAAGGAGCTTCCCAAAATAATATTGTCATATTTTTGCAATAAATAATAACTGCACCCTTTCCTACTTTTGTCATCCTATGGAAAAATTCTTAGCATTCATGATCACATCAACACATGTGGGGGAATTTTATATATATATATATATATATATATATATATATATATATAAATAAAAATATAATATATATATATAAGCAATCAGAAGCCAGACACACAGTTATCATATACTGACATTCTCAATTTGTAAGTGCTCTGGGGATTACATATTTTCAGTGTTTTATTTCCTAAAACTGTCTGTACTATCTGCAGCATTCTAAAAGCTTTTGAAGGACCAGGAACTCCTAGGCGGATCTCCCATTCTCAGTTCAGTGTATTTGCAGTTAAACAGTCACACAAAGTTCTCTTCTCCACTTTAAAAAGCAAAGTCTCTGTCTGCATGAAAAGAGAGGCAAAGAGAGAGAAGAGAGAGAAGTGCCATCAGCAAAGGCAAACTTGGCGAAACTTCAGTGCAGCAGCTCATCATCTCTTTGTTTTGCTGCCAATGAGGAAGACTGCGAAGTGGCTCTGAGCAGTCAGGGTGGCTTGCTCGATGCAGCGCCTAAACGCAGCAGAGTGGCAGTTGGGTGCTCTGGCGAAGGGGGCTGCCCCCAGTGCACGGTGGGCATGGCTGAGCTACGCGGTGCTTGGGCAGTGCTGCCCGCCAGCTGGCAGCCTCCCTGGCCAGAGGTGGGAGGCCGAATGTGGGAAGCTCTTCCCAGCGCCCTCCTTCTCCCGCCCCTCCAAACAAGGGACTTGCTGAGAAACTTCCTGCTTCCGATAATGCGTTGGCTGCCACACACCATTTCTAGTAACAGGACATGGCTGCCGGAAGGGGCCACCTGGACTGGCTCATCCAACTCCTGCTTGCCTCAAGGAGTCCAGAGCAGACGTGCCCCCAAGCAGTGCCGGCCGTCCAGCTTCTGCCTGAGGACATCCACGGAGAGACGAAACACACACGGCTCCTTCAAGCAATGGATCCTCTTAGGATTGGTTTTCCATCCTGCTCCCCTCCTGGGGAGCCTTTCCAGTCTTTCTGCACCCTGGAAGTGAACGGTGCCCTGCTGGACACTGCACTTGGGGACCAGGGTCTGGCTTGCCCGCTGAGCCAGGGCTTCCCTGCTGCTCCAGGAGGGGTCTGGAAGCAACACCCAGGCAGCCCTGTGCTCTGGCTGCCCGCTTGCCCTCTGGCTGCAGGAGAGCTCACGTCCCTGCTTTGGGAGGGACGTTTCCTGCCTCTGGGAGTGCCCCACCACCTGCGGGCTCCATGTTGAGGCTGCCAACTGCACGCTCCCTCACGCCAGCCCTCAACTGCAGAGAGCCACCCCTGCGAAGCCCCGGTGAGCGCCCCATTCAACGCTACGGAGCGCCCCCCTCAGCCACCCCAGCTCATCTCCTCTTACGGAGCCGTGGTTGAACCAGCGCTCTGCCCAGCAGCCGCCTTGGATGGAGTGCACTGCCGTGTGAGGCACCCGCGCGAGCTCAGCACAGCAGGGCAGGAAAAGGGAGCCTTACCCGTGAGTCTAAGTTGTACGCCGTCTTCTTCAGGTCTTGCAGGGCCCTCTGCATGAACTCAAAGGCGTGGCAGTCAACACACGGGCGACCTAGAGGAGGCGAAGAGGCATGAACAAGGGCACAGGGGCTCTGTGCAGGGCTCCCGGAGGAAACGTGGGGCAGCCCCAGCCGGTCCTGCCCTGCGATGGGCACAGAAGAGGCTGTGGGGAGTCACAGGGGCGGCTCTGGGCGGCTGACGGCAGCACCTCGCCCCTCCCCAAAGTCCTGGACCAGGCAGGGTGAAGGGGGGAGAAAGGCCCGCCTGCAAGGAGCCCAGGGTCTTGACCAACACGGCCATCGCAAGATCAGTCTCTGAGAAACGTGGACCACTTCTGCGAAGTGCTGGGAACGGGCTCTCCGGCTCGGGGGCAGAGGACGCTGCAGCATGCACGGCGCTCTGGTCCTGGGCACAGAGCACAGCGCAGCCCCCTCCCAGCACCGCAGCAGCGGCTCCACCGGGCCAAAGCTCTGGGTCTCTTCCGCACCGAGTGCCCCTTCTGGAGGGACAGCTGCGCTGCTCTGCCGCGGAGACACCACGAGGGGCCTCATGGCCTCACTTGCCCATCATGCCGCTGCTTGTGACGCCTTCCGGGATATGCTGCGGGGCACATGCCTGGCCCTGGCTGGGCCGGGGAACGGAACTCCACAAGCCCCCGGCCCCATTCCCAGTGCTGTAAAAGTGGCCTTGGCCCGTTTCTGCCCAAAGGAGCAACACCACCACCAACAAACATTGTTCCAGGTCACGTGCACCTCACACAAAGAAGTGAGGGCTTCCACAATAAGCACCCTCCCAATGAAGACTTGAGACAACGAGCCTTGTTCCAGCGATAGCCATACTGATGAGGTCATCACTGCCCTGTGCTACACACGAGGAGGCCCTGTGGGATGCTGTTGGCCGATTATGCTCTCTGGCTGTGGCCCAGCATGATATCCCCGGGAAAAGACCTTTGCGCCACTTGTGAAGCTGTAAAAAGGTTGGCTGAACTCTGGCACTGCGGCCCATTTCACCTGCAATCTTCACCAGCAAGGCGTGCGCTTTTTCACAGATGGAGCACCCACTGGACAGAGCACCTCCAGTGGCCCTGGAGCCACGTGGAGTGAGCTGTGGCAAAGGCAGGGCACGGGACAGAGGGCTTGGGATCGTGCCTGAGCATTGCCGCGCATCCCAGGGGCTGCGGACTCTTCATCCGAGCATCTCCAGGCTGATCAGATGGCAGAAAACGGAACTGAAGCCACTTGGCTTTGTGGACAGGCAAAGTGCAAGGTCCGGTTGCTGTAACTGCCTTTGTTTGGTTCCTAATTCAGAAGCTATTTTGCTTCTTTAACAATTGTCTTTTCATTCTCTGTGCTTTTAATCATTAAGCATGAGTGTCTGCCTTTTATTAATCTGATTATTAACTGGAAATGTGGACCCGCCCTATCTATCTGAAACCTGGAATGCCTGGAACTCAGCGGCTGGGAGCATTCTCAGCACACCATGCCAACAGCGGAGAAAACATTGAATCCACACACAGAAGCACAGCAGAGTCTTACAGGATGCCTGCCACTTTTGGGATCCAAACTGAACATTTGTTTCTTCATCTCTTTAAATTTAGCACGTCTATATTTACAGTAGGGGAATGTTAATTTGGATGAGAAATTCCAGATTACAGACAGCAAAATAGCCACGCCTCGCCTAGTTCCTGAACTGACTCTTTGAACTTCAGGGGGGAATCCATTCCATAATTTAGAGATAATTCCCCGCAGAGCCCCAGCTGAGGCCAGTCTCCAACCAGGGAGGTACCAGGGACTCATGCATGGGGGAAGGCGGCATGCGAATGCGCCTTCTGAAATGGGCACACCCGTCTCAGGGATGCTGGCAAGGGATGCAGGGCTGACTCACTGAACCCAGGGGCCAGTGGGCTGGAGAGGCGAGATAAGATGCACCTACTTTCAGCAGGGACTGTGGTGCCCGATTCTTCTTCAGCTGCAGCAGGATTTGTAGAAATAGGCCCCATGAGGAGCATTAAAGGAACTAAAATGACCACTGTGCTTATACAAGCCGTCAGCATCTTGCTAGTGCGGTCTTCTGCCTTCACTGGGGGAAAAAGAAATTAAGAGCAAAGCCATGAGGACCGTAGGAACGTGAAGCGCCTGCCCTGGCTCAGTGGCGGGAGAAGCCTCTGCAGCCATTCCGCTGGGCAGAAGCCATTCCCTGCAGGACAGGCGCTGCTGCGGCAGGAGACGGCCCCCTCATGTGGTGCCTGCTTCAGGCACATGCATGCCCTGTGAGCAGCGCGGAGACAGAGCCAGGCCAGCATCGCACGGGGTTCGTAGCAGAGACGAGAGAGAATCATTCCGCTGAGCCCCCGCTGCAGCTGCTGCTCTGTCTACATTTGCACGGAGCTGGGTGGAGGCGAGCTCCCAGAGGGCTTATTCAGAGGTGGCTAAAACATCGCTGGAGAACCTGTGACGCTCCGGGGGCCGCGGACTCTGCGGTACTTCTCCGCACTCGGTGCTGCCACATTTCGTAACCAGACGCCCTTCACACTGTGGGAAACGCATTTCCACGTTGCACAGTTCTGTTTTTTAGCCAGTGGGCGCTGGTAGGACTGAGGTCCTAGTATTTGCTGCACACTAGCCTAGCTTTGTCTGCCATGCCTAGAGGGAGGCATGGCTAATGCTTGCTCTCCCACGTTAGGGCAGGACGGAGGTGGCTGAGTAACACAGCAGAGGGCACGGCGGCAGCCACAGAGCTCGGCAAGTCACCGGTGCTGAACGCTGCTCTGAGCAATCGGGGGCCGAGCATCACCCGCACGCTGGCACAGACTAGCGCAGCGCGACAGTCCACTGCGGCTTGTTCAGCACCCCCGCCCCCCCCCCCCCGCCTGGGACAGGGCATGCCGTGGGGACCCAGCAGGTTTGCGTCACGCGAGCCTGCAGCAGCCTGTTTTGGGCTTATGTGCAGGTTAACCTTCACATGGCCCACCTGCCCTGATCTCGCCCAACCGGAGAACCCCTTAATGCGAGCCAGTGGCTGAAGGCAATGCAGCCGACCCATGACAGGCCCGGGTGCCATCCAGACCAGGTCCCGGCTGAGGTCCCAGGATAAGGGGAAATAGGACCAGAAGGCTCTTCAAGACAACAAATGTTCACAGTGGTGGGAGTACGAATTGGGAAGACGGAATCGTGGCCGGAGGCAGTCCCACTGTCAAAAGTAGTGCTCCAGACGGATGCAACATCTCAGCACAGCAAACCGGAGATGTTATGTAAGAATCCTGATTTAATATACACAAAGGGAATGCCCAGAATCGCAACCTTAGTCCTCAGAACGCCTGACTAAAACGACAGGCAGGCTGCTCTTGCCTATCTGGCTCCACTAAGGGGCAGCTTTGCGCATGCACAGAAGCCTGTTTGCAAGAGCAGCCTGACACTCCTTCTGCAGCGTCAAAGCAAACGGCTGACTGCAATTTATCATTTCATGCCATTGCCATATTTAAAACAACATTTCAACTGCAAAAAACTGGGTGTATATAAATCCTCCGAAAAATGCCTATGTATTACATTTCGATCCTGTTACCAAGCATCTGCCTGCAAAAGCGACCTGTCTCCTTTCATAGACATCAGTGCTGGCTGCCACCAAGAAGCGAGCTTGGCTTCCGCCTTTGTCGGAAACAGCACAGGGAGAGCTCCTTGCATTACTGTGCCGAGGCAGATGCCCACTGCCTTCCCAGGCCAGCTCACTATAGCAGCCCCAAGTAAGGAAAACACCCGCCTCAGACCGGTTACCTTGCAGTTCATTTATTGCAACGCAAGTAGAAGCATTGGTACAGCGCAATTCAGTGACGAATGACGGCAGCTGATAAATCAGCACGTGCTCTTTTCAGCATTATAAAACGGAAAAACATCATTTCAAGACATCAACAAATGTGAAAACAGCTGTACCTGCTCTCTCCCCTGCCTTCGTGGTGGTCTCTCTGAATGGCTGCTGCAAACTGCGAGTGGGGCATGTACTGCCGCCTCTCTGGGCATGTGCGCTGCCTCGCTTTATGCTTGCCTGGAAGAATCTGCCATGGCAACACCAAGGACGGTGCGGGAGGGGGGCTCGAGGAACAATGGCTCTCCTCCTTTGCCATGAGCCCCACGGCTGCAGAGGAGCAATCCACGCCCCACAAAGTCTGTATCATGTCTTCCACTAGACACGATGCCCTGAAACCTTACGAGGCTCTGCCAAAATACCAGACGTTCGTAAGCAGCCTCTTCCACTCTCCAGGACTCTTGATCAGCCAAGGCGCTGAACACCAGGAGCAGCGGTGTGGAGACGAGGGGCGAGGAGCGAGGGGAGCGGCTTTCGCCCTTCAGTCTGCAGCCCCTAACACGGTGCATAGGAAGCCTCGGGCAGGCAGCCCTGGGCTGGCCTCAGCACGACGCGCCCACAGCTGTGAGGAGACAAAGGGGAGAGGGAGCCATGTTTGCACACGGCTAGTCGTGGTGCAGTTCTGTCTCCAGCCATGGCCGGAACGTGCACGCCTCGATCGCTGCCCTCCCTTTCCTTGCTCAGCCACACATTCATCTCCTCAAGGTTTCCTCCTGAAGTTTGACTTCCAAACCGCTGGATGCAGATAATCAAAATAACTGCAATTATAAAAGCAATATGATGCAATATAATTATATTGCAATAATTTGCAATATAAAAGCAAAGAGAAACCTTTGGATTTCAGGCAGCCTGGACACGGGCCATCTGAGCAAACCTCCTCTGGCATCAAAGCTGGTGTGGAAGATGGTTTCCAAATGCATTTGTAGAAAGTTTTATGCTAACGACCAGTCTCACAAAGTGTGGATTTAGCATATTCCTACAAACAGGTGAACTGAAAGCACCCAGACTCATCGTCATATTTTTCTAGAATTCTCGCTGAACAAAGATTAGTTTGTGCCCATTTTCAGTTTCACAAACACTCAGCATACTACTCGCATTGTCCTCGGGGTTTCTTTGACTCTGGCAGGATGCCTCATGCAGGACGCCATCCCAAGCTCCGTTACGCTGGGGAGAGAACCTTAGGATTTTGTGGCAGGCCTGCCTTGCACCTCAAGGGCATCACCCTAAAGGACTTCCAGTTTATAATATAAAAAAATATAAACAGTTGCAGGAGAAGGACAGGCCGCGACTGGCATTGCAGGCTCCTTTGGGGCTTGGCCACACCCTCACCAATAGTGTGAGACAAGACCAGCAAAAGTGGCCCCCCGAAATCACAGCCCCTCTCTGCGTGCCCAGCGTGGCATACCTGCAGCAGCGCATGTATTCCACGTGGGAGCCTGTCCAGGCAGGCGTGGGCACACGGTGCGCCGATTTGGGTCGGAGGAAGGCCCTTTGCAGCCGCCGATTTAAACTGTCCCTTAAACGGGCATGTGAAATTTAAATGTTCACGTCTTGGATTTCCTGAACAATGGTGGAAACCTGACCATTGAAACACGGGATTTTACAAAGGAATCCTGTGTTGTTCACCCTGATGTGGTTGGCACAACAGGGCAACCCACCCTGAGCAGAGACCTATGGCAGGATGCGGTGCCATCTGGACGCAGCCCAGTGTATCCATGGTGCCCCCCCTGACCCCTGCCAACATGCCATGTCAACTCTACTTTGGCATTGTTATGTTTTAAAATTTTGAATGTGTTGTAAAATGTCCTGAGAGTCATTTGACTAAAGGAGCGGTATAGAAATGCCTCACACAAGCCAAGCCCACCAAGGGTAAGTCCAGCAGCCAGTGGGGCAGGCCCCTCGCCACTCGTCCAGGGTTTGCCCCGGCCAAGGCCCCGGCTGGCTCCTGCACAAGTGCCCAAGGGACACAGTGGGACTGTCATCACATAGTGCAAAGCTAAACTGTGGAATTTGCTGCCACAGGAAGTAGTGAAGGCCTCCAGTCTGGATGGCTTTAAAAAGGGACTGGAGAGATTCATGAGGGAGGCGGCTATGGGTGGCTACTAGCCTTGCTGGCCACATGCTCCCTCCATTACTAGAGGTGGCCAGCCTTCATCAACTGGTTGCCGAGGGGCTGGTGGGGCGAGTCTCTTGCACCCATCCTGCTGGAGGGATCCTGCAGTCAGCTGTTTTGCCGCCATGTGCACAGGCTGCTAGACTAGCCAACCACTGGTCTGATCCAGCATGGATCTTCCCCTTACCTGCCTGCATAGCTGAACAGCAAGCTAGATGTTGCTGAGCTGGGGAGGCACAGGCCTGCAGCCGGATGGGTGACCAATTACAGAAGTGGAGCAAGGGCCTGACTCACAGGCCTCACAGACGCCGATCAGTTCTTATTTCGACAGCCACTAAGTGACCAAGTGGGTTTATTAGAAGGGTTTTCAGTGGTTTGCCACCCCACCTTTAAAGAAAGCATTGCTCTCTGAATGCATGCAAATTCCTGAATTTAAAAAAATAACCAGAAGTGCCACAATTCAGGGAGCCATCCTGTGCAAGTGGAAAGGTGGGAGGCAAAAGCTGCCAGGCGGATTAGACCAAGGCGGGAGAAGAGGGGGACCGCCTGTGGAGAGCCCAGCAGTGGCTCAGGCATGCTGAAGCCTGTTCTTGCAACAACAAACCCACTGCGGCTTATTGCAAGGGTGGGTTGATATGATGCGTGGCCCCACCATTGCTTCCTTCTCTGAAACCAGGCTTGGTGCTTCTCTGTCCCACAGTACAAGGCTGCATTTACAGAGGGAAGGCCTTCAGAGATGCCTGTGCAGGATTCTTCAGATAACCAGTACCCAAACACAAGTACTGGAGCGTGCCCAAGTCAGCAACTTTCTTTTCTGTTTTCCAGTGTCACTCCTTCCTGTTTCAGTTGGTCCAGCTCCACCCTCACAAAGTCAAGAGTAGCAGGAAGCAGCACCTCCATGCATGAGACACCCACAACGTTGTGTGATCGCACTCGGCTTTGCTCCTGTTCTCCCACTTCTAGCACAGGCTGAAGGCCGTTAAGTGGAGGCTCGGATGGCGCTGCATGCATAAAAAGCCTTCCTTTTCCAAGTTTAGCTTTTATTTTTCAGCATACACTGAATTGTTCTTGGGAGCATCTCCTCCTCTGTCGTCCGGGCTGGATTCTCTCTGCGGCTGGGGCAAAGGAGGCGGGCAGGCCGGACCCCCAGCTCCAGCCTTCCCTGAATACGACAGGAGCTGCTCATGGCCAGGTCCCTGTCCCGCAAAACGTGGGGCCGAACCCCCCCCCCCGGGGGCCTTACACGCCGCGCCTTTGCGCGCGACGCGGCTCCCTGCCGGGCTGGGGCCTGTGCGCGCATCCCGTGAGCGACCCGCGTCCAGCCCGTCCTCGGCGCGGGGAGGCCGAGCGCGCACGCCCGCGCAGGGACAGGAAGATCGCGGCGCCAGGACGCCCGAGGGGGCTCGCCAGCCCCGGCCGCGGGGAGGGGGGCGGCGCGAGGGGCCGGCGCGCGGCCGCGGGAGCGCGGGGCGGGCGGAAGGAGCGGCGCCGCGCCGAGCAGCCTTCCCGCGCCCGTGGAGCCGCCCCATTGGCGCGCGGGCTGGCCGCGCCATTTTGAAGCCGGAAGCGCCTCCGCGGGTCGGGCGCCGCCATTTTAACCCGCGAGCACGGCCGCGCGCCATCTTGTGTTACGGATGAGGAGGCGGAGGCCCCAGGAGGGGCCGGGGCCTGGGCCTGGGCCGGGCCTCCCCGCCCTCTTGGAGGTGACCGCATAAAATGCCCGCCGGGAGCCCCGCGCTGGCCCCGCCCCGCTCCAAGATGGCGTCGATGCGGGAGAGCGACACCGGCCTGTGGCTGCACAACAAGCTGGGCTCCACGGACGAGCTGTGGGCGCCTCCGAGCATCGCCTCGCTGCTCACGGCCTCGGTCATCGATAACATCCGCCTCTGCTTCCACGGCCTCTCCTCGCCCGTCAAGCTCAAGTTGCTGCTGGGGATGCTGCACCTGCCCCGGCGCGCCGTCGATGAGGTGAGCCGCCGCGCCGCCCCGCGCTCGCCGCCCCGGCCGCGCCGTTTCCGGCCCGGAGCCCCCGACGCCCACCCGGGAGAAGCGAGCCGCCCGCCCCGCCCCGCCCCCACCCCCCCGGGGCTGCGCCTTTTTCCGCTGGAGGCGCCGCGCCGCCCGCCCGGCTCCCCTTCCCGCCGGGCCGCCTCGGCCGGGCGTGCGCGGGAGCCCGGGGCCTCGCGGCTCGGCTCTCCCGGGCGCCCCTTTGTGGTTTCGTCGGCCGCCTTCCTCGCCCGCCGCGGTTCAGAGCCCGAAGGCGCGCCGGCGCCTGGGGAGGGAGGCGAACCGTCAGTGGGGCGCGGAGCGACGGCCGCCATCCGCCAGCAGCGGCCCTCGGCGCGCATCCCCGGGCGGCTGTGGGTTGGCAGCGCGGGCCTCGTCCCCCCGCTCGGCGGGCCAACCCGGGGCGCTCCGCGCGTCCTCTTGGGCCCGAGCCGGACCGGCCGCGGTGCCCCGCGCGGACGGGCCTGGGGACGGGCCCCCGCGCGGCCTGCTCTGGACAGCCCCGGCGCCCGCGACGGGCGCGCTCGGAGGGCCTGCTGCGTGTGCGGGAAGGGTGCGGGGCGAGCCGCGAGGGGCACTCACGTGCGTTGTCCGGAGCGGCGGGTCTCTGGCCCGCAGCCTGTCCCCAAGACGAGCGCAAGCCAGGGCTCTTCCCGAGGCTCCAGAGATGAGGGCCCTTCGGGCACCTGACAGCTTTGTTCACGTACTTTGCGATCAGTAGCCATCTTCTTCACTCAGGGAGGCTTGCTGATGAGGACCCATGTGCCAAAGCATTTCTACAGTATGCGAGGGAAACTTTTGGCTGCAGGTGTTGGCAGTGTTGCATATGCTATTTCAGGATGCGCTGGTCTGCTCCTGCTTCCTTTGACCAGGAGCTACTGATGTGTCTTAGATGTTTTCTACTTGTGCTTTTCTCGGAGAACCTCTACTGATTCTTGGGTACTGTGTTCTTCCCTCTGTCATTAAACTCAGGACACCCAATTAGACATCAACCCACTTGATTAATCGGTTTTCTAGTTGATTTGCTTCCCTAAAAATATATGAACAAAAATGGTCTAATAAACAATGACAAAAATAATAAAAAAATAATCCAGCACTCATATAACATTTTGCTTTTAAAATATACCCAGAATGGTATTTTCCTTTGCTTTGTACCTTTTAGGTAATCTAGCAGAAATACTGAGGTGTGTAATGAGATTTCATACCCAGTTATTTCTGCATCCTTGTCTGAGTGGTTGAATTGTTGTGAATGGTTTCCCATTTTGGAATTCATAATTATCTGAACAAGTCCACATACTTAATTGCTGCAAGAGCAATTGTATTATTAGTACTAACATTAATGAACAAAGCCTTTATACCACCAAGGAGTATAATTCAAAGCCACTGGTTATACAGAACATACACCTCTTGCTTTGCAGAGTTATATCTGCTTAGAGGCAAGATGCTAAATAGCATTGTAGAGGTGGTTCTGGGCACTTTGAGCAGCTTGTTAACATAAGACAATACATGCCCATGTTATCACAGGGCCTGCCTGCGTGCTTACAAACTGATGTATGTGACAGAATTTACATTATTCTGTACAGTAGATTAATATAATTATTACATATAGTATGTACATACTATATACTCTAGAACATGTGCATATTGTATTATATTTCAGAATGAGAGCCATTCTAGTGTAGTGGTTCAGAGGACAGGTCTTGGACCCAGGCGGTCTGGGCTCTGGTCCCTGCTCTGCCGTGGAGGCAACTGGGTGACTTTGGGCTGAGTCTGTGACTGGCCCAACCTACTTCACAAGGTTGTTTTTGTGGGGATAAGATTGAGAGCAGCAGGAGGAGCAGATCTGAGCTTATTGTAAGAAAAAAGATGGTGTATAAATCTAATAAATTAATGCACTCCTGGAGGGGATTTTAGGAGTAGATTGGTATGCACATGTGTCCAGTGTCAGGTGGTGGGAATGGAACAAAAACCAATCTCTAGTTTTCATACTTCTGAGTCTTCTCTTATTAAACTGCAAATCTTGGGACCATTTAATTCATAAGGAATCCTCATACTTGGTCCCTTGATACCCCAAATGATTAAGGGGGACCTAAAATAAGAGTATTTCTAAATGCTCCTCCCTGCAGTACCAACAGGGAACAGTTGCATATTCTTAACCGAAGTGGAAAGTGTTTTAATGCTAGTTGAGGTTCGAATACATTGGACAATGAGCAAATACATTGAACTATTTAATACTATTAATAATAACAATATAAGTATTAAGAATTGAATTTGTTAGTGCTTCCCTATTTGCTTGACTCCTTGAGTGCAAAAATACCATAGTGTTATAATGGGGATGAATCAGCACTGCCTTAACCTTCACATTCTACCCACTCACTGACTTAATAGATAGGGACCCTTAAGGGATGCTAAAGAAAGTATGAAATCAGTTGCATATAAATTAAGTTCCTTCAAAAATGTATCCATGAGTATTATTTTGACAAAGTTAGCTAACAAAAAGCTGAAACCACACGGTGCCATTCCATATGGGAAACATGAGAGTGGTAATTGCATTATCACAGTTGGCATAATTAAAAATCTCTTCAGCCCAACAAATCCCCAGTGGAATAGCATCCAGTTTCAATTTTAGCAGCCCTTCTTTCAGATGGGGTCCCTTGGGGCTCAGTTCTTTTTCTCCTTTGCTCTTTTACTTCCTCTTACCAAGCCATTTCTTCTTTTGGCTTGTGGCATTCTTACTATACTTAAACACAGACATCTTTCTGCTGGTCTGTCTTCCCTTCCCTCCTTAAGATGCCAGTGCATTATTTCAATTTGTATTTTCCCCTCTAAATCTCCCCTTGGCTTTTCCAGTAAACAACAAGTCAAGAACTTGGCTATTCCTTTGGCTGCATTTCCTCCCTCTCCCTCCTACCTAAGTTGGGCCAGGGCTTTATCCCTTCCATAGATGAAGTGCAAAAACATCACCGGGCATAACAAAAAAATTAAGGAGGTCAGCTGGCTACATTTAGCTGAGTATGCTTCTGTTATTTAGACCAGGAAGGAGAGTTCTGTATTTTTATACCTAGATGTCTTCCATGTGTTTCTCTAAATTGTTGCTATTTAAGGTCAATATCTCTCTTTGGCTTTGATGAGCGCTAAAAACTTAGCAGTAAGCCCTGAAGCATTTTTAAATCATCCTTTTTGATCAATGAGAGCAGTGTAGCGTGATCAGTGTCCAGAAGTTCAGATAGTTGACTCTGGGGGCGTGATACTCAACATCGTGAAGAGGCACAGCCCAACCATTAAAAAGAGGCGCAAAAGGAAGGAGACCAGAATGCGGAGTTATCTGATGCCTCTAGGAATAGGAATGGGATCTTAGGAGTGCCAGGGACAAAGTGGCAGGCGAGGGAGAGGGACCTGGGCTCCATGGGCAGTTGTTGGCTTGAATCTCTGGGTAATTTAATCTTAAACATGCATGTTTCATATGTTAGGACAGCAGCCAGGAACAAAACACATGTTCCTGGGTGGACTGCAAAGCTGGATGTGAAGTGAAAGTGATGGGAACATGGAAAGTAGCACATGAGCTTGTCTGGTGTATCCATGGGTAGCTGTGGGTTGTTTAACCCAATATGTAGTTGTGATACATTGACTTGGCTGGGTTCTGCAGGGAATTCCCGGCTTTCTCTGGGAATGCCGGTGTGGCACCAGGGCCCGTCCACGTGTGATGCACGGGCTCTGCCTTTGCCCAATATTACTCCATCTTTTTAAAATGGTCAGTATCCAAGGTCTTTCTGTGCAGATGCTTCAGCTTCCTTTTAGCCTCTGGTGGCTTATAATAGGATGTTGCACAGAAGCATGTTGGTTTCTGGCTCTTGCCCCAAGTGGGCTTTTCCAGCTGGCCTGATGGGCAGCTGAAAACAGCATCCTTGTGGGGACTTGGAAATGGCCCTGAATCGCAGCCTTCGTTTTTATCAGATGGCCTCTTCCTTCATCTGCTGTTGCAGAAATTTGAATTGCAAGACCTTTACAGCCAAGATCTTTGTGAGCAGTGCCTACTACTATGGACACTTATTTATTTGTGGGGGGATGCTGCTTATGGTATAGTGCAGGCCTGATATGTTAATTGCACTTCCTAAGCAATAATATATGCGCACAACACTTCAGGATTTATTTTTGATTCACTGGTTGCTTCTTGCAACTGCAACTTTGAAGGTGGTGCAGGGACTTCTGTTGGTGTGTGATGCAGCTGCCCAGCTATGCGAGGGTGTGGGGTGTGTATCTGCCTGCCTGCCCATCCTCCAAGGGCACATGCCTGCCATCAAGGGTCTTCAGGCTGCTGAACAGAAGGGGGGGGGGCTTTTCTGTGTAGTTTCTTGCATGGGCGGGCAGGGGAGGAGTCTGGGGTCCTTTGTAAGTCTTCAGGAAGGCTCTGAAATCCCACCGGTTCTCACTGATCTTCCCTTAATTTGTGGGTTGTAGCTGTCATTGATTTAATTAGTTTTTATAGTGCTTCATAATATTTTTATTGTATATTATTGCTTCTTTATATTTTTGCATGTTTTAATCCTGTATGCCATCATGAGGGGTTTCTACCCTTAAAGCTAGCCTAAATATAATTTAAAATAAATATTTGAATAATGTGATATGTTTAGAGGATACAGGCTAGATCTGTTAAAGTTTTCGGAAGCCCACTCTTGAACATTCCACTCTTGATTTTTTCCCTCTTTCTTGTTAGATGAAAGGTGCACTGACTGAAATTATCCAGCTTGCTACCTTGGATCCAGACCCCTGGGTCTTAATGGTGGCTGATATTTTAAAATCCTTTCCAGATATTGGCTCCCTTAACCTTGATCTGGAAGAGCAGAATCCCAATGTTCAGGATATTTTAGGAGAATTGCGAGAAAAAGGTAAGTCACATTTTTGTCAAGTCCTCTGTGATCGTTATATTGCCTTTGCAGCTTGGATCCTAATGGGGGTTGAGGGCTTCTTAGAAAGAAGGTGTGCCGGGAGTTCTGACTGCCGAGGCGAGGAGTGCACTACCTGGGAGGTGGAGCTTCATGCAGCTTAAGGCATCCCATGACCTCAGCCACTGGGGCAGCCTGTCTCTCCCTCTGGCTGAAGCCTGACAGGCATGGGGTGGAATGAACCAGAAAGCTTCTCCTCTTTGCAAGAGTCCAAGAAAGTGGCTAACAGCTCAAACTGGCAAGCTGATGCATAAGGCGGAGAGTCACAAAATAGAAATTGCTTTGCACAATGAGCACATAAGGCAGAGAGTCACAAAATAGAAATTGCTTTGCACAATGAGCAAGCATTAGATTTGTTAACTCTTCAGACTCGAGCAATTTTGAGGGCAAGCTGTACCAAGCTAAATGAAATGTTAAACAGTCATACCCTGTTCTCTTGAAATAGCCTTTAGGGCAGTCCGCTTTGGTCCTGTGATGGGGTTGCTGGTTCATACTAATGCTGACAAGAGCAATGCATTTGCAGCGATTCCCAGGCAGGGTTGGAGTTGCATTAGTGGGCTTGAGGGAGCTGCTTGAGTGCTGTGAGAAATGGCGACAGCGGGTCACAGAGCGGGGAAGTTCTGGGCGAGCCTCGTCTGGGTAGCCAGTCCTGCTGTGGCCTGGCTGGAGGAGCGGCCAAGTGGCCACTCTGCGTTGAAGCAAAGTGCTGCCCAAGCAGCCTGCCTTCGCCTGCTGCGTGGTCCAGGCCTGGGGGCTCACATAGTTGTGGTGCGGGAAATCCAGGAGGAGGTTCATGCCCCTCCCCTCCCCCTTCAGCTGGGTAGCGAATGTGGAAATGGAGGGCGAGGCCACCTCCCTGATCCTTAGAATAGTTTCTGTGAAGCTGCTGCTGTCTCCACAGGGAGCCCGTGCACAGGTGCTTTCTCTCTGGGGCACTGAATCAGCAACGCGGCTTAGTGCAGGGGTCCCCAGGCCTTTTGAGTAGGGGGCAGTCGAAAGGTGCCAGCGATGGGCACGGGCTGCCATGGTGGTGTGGGCGGGGGGTGTGCGCAGAAAGGCAGGGGCATGCGAGCGCAGAGATCCTTTTCTCTGAGCGAGTCCAAAACAATTTCCTTGCAAGCAAGCCGGCACCTTGCCACGCATGTGCGCATGGGCACACATGCATGGTGAGCTATGGCGAGCCGGGTGAATGGGCATGGCAGGCCGGATCCAGCCCACAGGCTGCAGTTTGAGGACCCATGGCATAGTGGGTTAACTCCTCCCCTCCATGATTCAAGTCGATTTCTTCTCCTGTCTCTAACAGCTGTTTGCATTTCCCACGTAACATGCACCCTAGGTCGCATGCTTGCAACTAGAAGGTTCTGCTCTGTGCTGTGCTGTGTGCAGCAACGCAGCAGCAGGTGGCTCCTGTCTGGAGGGGCAGTCATTCTGCACATTTGTTGTGGTCTTTCTGCTCAGGCAGGCAAGATCAGAGGTTTGTGGAGGCTCCTAAAGAAGTGAGTGCTCATAATGCTGCTCAGTACATTTTTAGTACTGAAATTATAGTGAAACAAAATTACTAATCTCTTTAGCTGTATATAGTCAAATCCATAAGGTTTCCACAAGTGCAACTTTAGGATTTGCAGTCCTCTTGGAAAGTGTCAAACCCTTTTTTTAAAAGTATGGACAGTTTTCCCTAGTCTTTCCAGTTGTCACCTCTGTAATGCCAGGTACACCTGAAAGTTCTATTTCAATCTGCAGAGCTTACGTCAAAGTAAACCTGATGTGGATTCTGCCATACATTTCCATAGCTTTGGATCAGCTTTGCAATTTGTAGAATTTTACTATTTTATAGCCTGTCCCTTTTTTAAGGCAGTTTACAAACATGTTGAAACAGAGGTGTCAGTGTTGCAGGGTGCAGGATGCCAATCCAGTAATGAGCTGTGAACATAGAAGTGCCTTCCTTGGGTTTATATGCAGCCACAGTGTCAGCGTTCAGCAGACAGTACTTAAGGCTCACTGTAGCAGATGCATGGTGTTATTCTAAACCGTGCATATGTCTCTCTCTTTTGGCAAAAAGGTTGTAAAAATTAGGGTGTAGCAGAAATGAAATTCAATACAGTCGCTGTGCTAATTTGAGACAAATAGAGGCAAAAATAACTGCCCCATAGTGGAATGAAATCTGTTTTGAATGAGTCCAATCAGAACTTGTTGAAAAAATCTAGTTCAATTTAAAACTGGAACCCCCTTCTGGATGCTTTATGTTGAAATATTGGGACTCTGGTCTGGCTGATACTGCCATTTCTATTGTTGAACGACATTCAACTTAAGCTTCAGGTAAAATTTTGGATTATCGGTGAATAATTATATGAGCTAGTTTTTACATGTCTGCTGTAAGTAGCTCATGAATTATAGTTAGGGATCAGTGAGAGCCAGAATATATCACCATTGCCATTATCACGTTGTGTGTGTATCCCAACTTTTTTCCACTTGTGAGGAATCCAGGCCAGCTTACACAGTTGTTCTCTACTCCATTTTATCCTCGCAACAACCCTTTGAAGTAGGCCAGGCTGAGAGTATATGAGTGGCCAAAGGCGCCCAGTGAATTTCATGGTTGACTGAGGACTAGAACCCCAGATCTCCCTGGCCAGACACCGGAGCCTTTGGAAATCATTAAATGTTAGCCGGTGGCTCATCTGGCCTGACAGTTTTCCAGCTAGCATCTGTGCAGTGCAAAACTGCCAGTGGCGAGTTTCATGGTGGTGCGTCTTATTGTGGTGCTGGCTGCCATCTTGAAAGTGGCAGCTGCACTGGGGCTGCACAGCAGCTTGTGGTGATGGAGGGGATGCGGTTGTTGCATTGAGGCACGAGCCATGCAGAAGCCATGGGGGTTACAGGGAGCTGGTCAGCAGCCGCCTGCACTGGGTTGGCTGTGATGCTCCCTGTGGAGGCTGGACATTTCGAAGGGCCCAATGGCAAGCCCAGTGGGGAAGCCCTCTTCCTTCCCGGAGGACGCAGCCCTGCTGTTGCTGGCGGCTGTGGTTGGAGCGGCTGCTCTTCCCTGGCAAGCACCGCTCAGTGCTGTGGCAGCTCCAGAAATGCCCCCGTCCCCTTTCTGTCGTCAGTGGCTGCCGTCCCATTGAGGCTGCTGGGGGGAGAGACAGATTGCCGCACGGGTCTGAGCTGGCGCGGGTGGGCGAAGCCTCTGCACAAATGTGGCTTGGGAAATGCCGAGCGGTCTGCCGAGCCACAGCGTGGTGGAGCAAGAGCCCTCTGCCCATCTCTCTTAAAAGCGGGGAGTCACAACATCAGCACAGTTAAGATAACAGGATGCTGTAGGGAGGAAAGCCTTCTATTTTTATGCTTAGGACTGTGAGGAAGTGCATTCTGTCTGCCTAAGCTATGAACACTTTTCTTGTTATTAGTGATTATTGGAACTTATTTCTGTGTATTTTCGCTTTTATATAGTGAGCGAATGTGAAACATCAGCCATGTTGCCATTGGAATGCCAGTATTTAAATAAAAATGCCTTGACCACATTGGCTGGGCCACTTACCCCTCCGGTGAAACACTTCCAACTGAAGCGGAAACCAAAAAGTGCCACTCTTCGAGCAGAACTTTTGCAGAAGTGTAAGTATCAAGCCCCCCGCCCACCCCCCCCGGCTGTAAACTGATTAATGGGGTGGAGGACCCAAGACACCAGGCATATGCTTAATTTTGGTCAGAGGGATGTGCTTTTTAAAATATTCAGTTTATACAACAGAATAGCTTATACACTGATCTTCAGTTGGTAGATTGAAACCAGCTCTAAGATGGGCAACGCTGGTAGCAGTACCATCCCTTTTGCATCATTTTGTGCTCACTTGTTCACTTGTACAGGAGTTTTCTCGCTGTCTCCTTTAACGGAGAAAAGGGTTAAAAAGTAAACAGTGAACCCTGATGGAACAGAGAAGTTCTTTCACTTTTTGTAGAAAAGTAAGAGAGGAAATTTTGATAGGTATAAATATTGCTTCTTTTACCTTTGATGGATGAGCTACATGTGTTAGATTCTTTTTTGATCAACGACCTATTTGCAACAAGTATTCTATCCTCCTCTGCATCTGGCCACCCTCGGTCGGGAAGGAGAAGGGTAGACCTAAGCAGTAACATTTAAAAATGGTTCTCATTTTTTACACAGTTGGAACAGAAAGCTGAAAAACTAGTAGCTTCAAACAATTTCAGCATGTATTAAAATGGGGAAAAACATGCACATTCCCTGGGATAAGGGTTACTTTTTGTTTCAGTTAAACCCTAATCGTTGGGAGGTCTACATGTCCCATTCAGTCTGCAAATCTTTGAGCACTGTGGTATTTGTGAACAGACTGACATTTGTAGTTGTAATAACAGCTTCGTTTAAGAATGGGAATGGTTACATGAGTATTCATTCAAGCTTTCCTTCCAGCTACTGAAACTGCACAACAGCTCAAGAAGACGGCTGGAGTGCCTTTCCATGCAAAAGGGAGGGGATTGGTTAAAAAACTCGATACAACAAGTAAGATACCATTTTTTGCACTTCTTATTTATAAAAAAATCATGCTTAAAGCTGCTCGTTTGAAGGACGGATCTACAAGTTTAAGCATGTGATTCTGTTGTCCCTGGGAGGCATGCCAAGGACACAGGGTTTGGCAGATCCTTCCTTCATGGGGAGGTCTGTCCATGGAGTCTTCCCTGGGCAGGACCCCCCCCCCCTTTTGGCAGTGGAGCTGAAAAATGGGCAGCTGGGAGCAGTCCTGGGTTCAAGGACTGACACCCAGTTCTGACGCCCATCCTATATTGGGTGTGGAAGACAGAAGCAGCTGCTGGCTGGGTTTAGCAAGCAGCAGTTCCCCTGGTCTGGGCCTCGCTGCTCTCCTGCTTCAGGATTGGCCTTCAGTGTTTGCCCTGCAGCCACCACACTTTCTGGAACGATCTTGCTTGCATTGCCTTAGAATACTGAGAATCCAAAGTATTTTGGGGTAGCACAAATAAGGTTGGACACGGTTGCTGTACAACATTCAAAGTGGACCCTTTCAGAAGTGCTTCGTATCTCCGACTATACTATTTTGACTTTGGGAGGGAAACATGCTTCTTGAAGATGCAAAGTGTGCATGTTGGATTTCTAAGAAAAACAGAAGGTACTGCGTGTTTGTGTGGTAAGCAAATAGGAAAGCATACTTGTAAAAAATCACGTAAGCTTCTTTTGGAATATTCAGGAACCACCTTCTGCATTCAGTGTGTGTTCCATAGAATTTTCAGTTAAAATGGAAACAAAATTCTCAGGCATGACCTCCAAGGTACTTCAGTAAACCATAATGACGATTTCCTGTTTCCTAGCCTTTAAGAGCAGTAGCTAGTCAGATGCCAAGCTGACATAAATACAGATTTAGCAGCTGAGGTGACTTTAAAAGATGGAGGAGATGCTGTTGTGAGAAACCTTTTTATGCATGTTGACCTTTCTGAAACCTATTTATTCTTTTTCAGTAGCAGCAATTATATTAAACGTTAATTGCGTGTCCCTGGAAAATGCATCAATCTTTCCGAACTGATTTTTTTCTTTAAACTGATCTGTACCATGCCCTCATCCTCTGCTTGTTGTCACAGACTTGATTCAAGTAGAAGTATTCACCCCCCACCTTTGACTTTCCCACATTTGTTATGCTTCAATCTGGAATCGAAATGTATTTCGCTGGTGTTTTTGCCACTTCATGTACCCAAGATATTCAGCATTGTGGCGATGCAAAATCTGTTTTATTATAGCACAGAAATTAAGTAAACAAACAAACTGGCACTTGCCTCTGGCCTGAGTATTGACCCTCTTTGCTGTCATGCCTGAACAAGCTCTGGTGCAGCCTGGTGTCCCAGAAGTCAGCGCACTGCCAGCTGGGGGCGCATACCCGAGCAAGCAGCAGCATGGAGACCAAGGGGGTGTCGTAACAACTCTGGGTGAAGGTGTGGGGAAGCATTAGAGTTGGGTTATGAAAAAACCAAAGCATCCCAAATGCGACCATCCCTGCAGTGCAGAGAAGGGCAAACACAGAGCTCGGTGATCAAGTTCAGAGGGCAAGCAGGCGGCCAGGGCCTCTGCAGAAGCTGCTCAGAGCTGCAGCTGGGCTGGTCGAAACCACCCACGGTGGGAGCCGAGGCTTTGCCGAAAGCTGGGCTTTGTGGAGGGGTGGCCAAGAGGAAGCCACCCGGAAGTGAAATCACATCCTGGCCTGTTTAAAGATCCCGGAAGAAATTTGAAACATAGCGAAAACAGGGAAGATGCGAAAGACACAATGTTGTGACCTTGCTGCAAAATGCCGCACGTGGCACAAAGCTGCACTGCCTCAAGGAGCCTGCTGGCCTGGCAGCCTCGTGTTGTGGGGATGCTTTTCCCGGGCGAGGACTGGGAGCCTGGCTGAGGCCGAGGGCCAGGGGATTCTAGAGGAAAGGCCTCTTCCTCCTGCAGGGGCTCTGGGACTTGCAAGGAGGCTCCTCATCCAGCATGACAATGACCCGAAACACAGCCAGTGCCACACTGGAGTCGCTTAAGAACAAGGCCCTGGGCACTGTAGAAAGGCCAGGTGAAGCCGCAGCCTCGGCCCACTGGGGAAGCCGCTGTTCTCCAGCATCCTTTGCCCGGTCCGACCACGCTGGAGGGGTCTTGCCAGGAAGCAGGAGCAGACCGTGCAGGATGCAGAGATGCCCTTGCAGCCAGAGGTGCTTTGGCCAAGTAACAAGTGCTTTTGCTTGCGTGGTGTGCAGGCCACAGCAAAACTGTTCTGCCCCTTTGCAGAGTTGAGTGTCTTGTCTACATTGAGTGGGGCGTGGATACTTCTGCATGACACTGTCCATGGACAAGTGTTCCATATTTCTGGCTCGATTATTTCCCCACAGAGGCCATGCATATATTTAACTGTCAGTCTGGCTCTTGCCCTTTCCGCTCCCTGTGGCAACTTAGTTCTCGCCCTCTTCCTTGCTGCAGCTGCTGCTTCTCTTGCAAACCCAGTTTTTGTACCCGGAAGAATGGAGGAATAATCTGCCTCCTTTGGATTGGTAAACCATTCACGATGGCTTCTGCTGCCTGTGGTTTTCACCAGCAGTTTTGTTTGCACCAGTATCAGTGAGCTCAGTATTTTCCCACAGTCTGGATTCTGACTGTGTGGGGGAGCTGATAGTGTTACCCAAACATCTGAAATATTGACAAAGTTCCCCTACCCCCCCAGTTAAAGCTGTGTGTGCATTTCTTGCATTGTGCTCCGAGTGATAGGCAGCTGTTACCACGGTGGCCACAGAACATTGTCTGGTGAGAGCCCCCCCCCCCCCCGCCCAGAAGGCATGTGGAATAGGTTGCTGTGTGCCTCAGTTGCCTTGTCCGGGAAAGGAGGGGCTGCTAGCGAATTGCAGACCTAGCCAAAGTGCTGATGGGTTTTTGCACTAGTGGGAAGGGCACCTCACCTGTTCCTCCCCAGAGGAGATGGCAAAACTGTGGTTTGTTCTGATGCTTCTGAAGAAAGCAACTTCCAATAGTTAGGCATCTTAAACTGCTTTTTCCACCAGAGCCTTCATCAGTAGCCAAAGAAACAACATTTTTCTGTTTTATAGAAATACATAAATAATCCTACTTATCAAATATTGTTAATGTGCATAGTGTTTTAGATGTTAATAATGAGCAAAAGTGTTGCAAGACAATGCAAATCATTTTTTAATATCCTCTGTGTGAACTCTGGTAATATTTGGCATATGTTCTAGTATTTTGACCAGTGTTAAACATAACTATATTTTGCTGACATTGTGGATAAAGAATGGAAGAAATTGATCAAAATACACAGCTAGTATTTCACCAGGAGAAGTGAGCTCATCCCCGATTTCAGTGAACAGCATTTTCCCCCTTCCTGTTTCTTTGCAGCACCACTCAAAGGAATACCCAAACAAGCTCCGTTCAGGAATCCCACTGCTCCGAGCGTGTTTAGCCCTGCTGGGAACAGGACTCCCATTCCTCCCTCAAGGACTCCTTTGCGTAAAGAGAGGGGCGTAAAGGTACTTGCGCCTTCTGGAGGCATGTGCTCTCCTTGCATCCTCCCCAGGAATAGCTGATCATTCTCTGGCACATCTGGTGTAGATGGGCGTTCTGACACATGTCGGGCACCTGGTTCGCTCGTGCAGCTTGGTGCCCTTCTCTCCCGGGGCTGTGCTTGGCATGTGGGAGAGGAGGCTTGCTGGCGGCCCGTCTTTCCCATGGCAGGGCCGCCACGATCTGTTGACAGAGGCGCTGCCCTGTGCAGTTGGCTTTCTTTCTGAGAGGAGGAAGCTGGCTGGCTTTCCGCCTGGTTCCGCCATAGGGGAAGATGTGGCCACTTCACTTGCCCAAGTGAGCTTGCGAGGCGCAGCTGCCTGTCCGGGGCCACTAGCCACGGCAGAGCGCTGTCTCCTCCGCGCCTCGGCTGCCTCCTGCGGGGCAGCTTGTTTTCGCAGGCCTCCCGTTGGTGGTGTGATGAGGTGAGTGGCTCCACAGCAGGCGGAAGGGAGGGTCAGGCAGGTGATCCCGGAAGCCCAGCAAATGCCGTTCTGTGTGTGGTGGTCTTGCCCGTGGCTTCCAGTGGCAAACCCTTCAAGTGGCTGGGGGCCGCCATGTGGAGAGGCCCGTTTGTCCTCCAAAGCCATGTGGCCTTGCTGAGCTGTGCACAGCTCTGGGCTGCTGACTGCAGGAGGCCTGAGCCCGAGATGGTTTCCCCAGGTAGACCCCCCCGGCCTTGCTTTCCTTCGGCCGGTCCCCAAAGCCGAGCTGCAGGCAACGGGCTGCCGGTGAGAGAGGGCAGGCGCCTCCCCCCCGCCTGCGCTGAGGCTCTTGGGGCTGGTGCCCATCGGGGCCCCGGTGCTCCTGCACTGCCGCCCAGCGCTAAGGCTCGGCCTTGTCCATCTGGCTGCAGGTTTCTTTGGGTTGGCAGCCGTCCCTTTTGAGAGATGCACAAGTGCAGGGGCACTCAGGGCCACCTCGTCTGTGTTGGGAAGGGGCTTGGCAGGGCTCCACGCCCACTGGCCCCAAATACCGTGTGGCCAAGCAGAGTGGCCCAGGGCTTTTTCCCCCTGCTGTGACTTTTGGGATGCCACTGGGGGCCATAAATGCAGGCCGCAGACTTTCCGGGCCTGCAACTGTCTCGGACTCCACCGTTATCCACGTTTCATAAAATGCACCCCAAAATACAATAACAGAGCTGATCTCTCCAGAAGTGTGTGCCCTGACAGGCGCCAGCGGGTGCTGCCCCTGAGCTCTGCCCAGCGCGGATGCTGCGTGGCGCTCTGTGCTGGGAGTCCGGGCCCCGCTGCCTCGATGGGCTAGCGGGCTGGAGGCTGCTCTGGGGGGCAATGTGTTGGCCTGGTTGGGGGGCAGGCGGTGGTTTTGTTCCTGCTCAGCATGGAAGGTGTGGCCTGGCTGCAAGAAAATCGGTTCCGGGCCGATGTGGAACTCTGTGAATGGCGTACTCTTCTCGGCACAAATCCAAGTAATTCTGGGGAAAATGCAAAATTAAACATTCCTTTTAAATATGTGTATTTGTAGTTACTGGACATAAAAGAGCTGAATAAGGTTGGTGCTGGCCGGGAAGCAAAAAGAAGAAGAAAGACCTTAGGTTAGTACACCGTGTTATGATGTCCTGTCTTCCATAGTTACTTATCCAGTGAACTTCCTCTTTCAAGGGAGGTACTTTTTCTTTTGATTGGCTGTTTTTGCATAAAGCCGGCAGAAACTTCTAAGGCATGGGTCCTCAAACTATGGCCCGCAGGATGGATCCAGCCCACCATGCCCATTCATCCGGCCCACACTGCCGCGCCCATGCTCATGTGCATGGGAGGTGGTGGCTTGCTCGCTTGGAGATGGGTTTGGACTCGTTGGGAGATCTCTGAGCGAGCCGCCGCGCATGCCCAGCACCACCTCGCGTGCATCCGACGATGCTTCACTGGCCTGTGTGTGAAGCCACTGCCTTTCAACTGGCCCCCATTGAAAAAGTTTTGAGGATCCCTGCTCTAAGGTGTAGATTGTGCAAGTGGAAGCATTTCTGCTGGCTTGTGTTCAGCTTGAGATAGCAAACAGATTCTAAGGCTGCTCTTGAGCACGGATTTGCGCCGGGGCGGGGGGGGGGGGGAGGCTGCAGGAGCTGTGCAGAGAACTGCCTGGCAAGGCTGCGTGACAAATGGGTTGCGTTGCGAGAGTCCGCCTCCTGTGCTGCCTAAGGAGCATGTGAGGAGGGCTTGTGTTGGATTTGCTCTCGGGCTTCCCAGCAGAATGAGTCAGCTGCAGGTATCCTGATGCGAGCAAGCATTTCTGGGTCTGAGTATCAATAAAATACCAGGTCGTGCTAAAGCAGCCAACATTGTTTCTTTCGTTTGGTATTTTTAATTGATTAGATACAGAAGTGGTGGATAAACAAGCAAAGGAGGAAACAATAATAGAAAATGCTACTCCAGATTATGCAGCTGGGCTTGTGTCCACTCAGGTAGGAGTTGCATTTGCCATAATATTCTGTCTCACCTGCATGTTTGGGGATGGGGGCTGCCTCTTGCGAGAGATTTGCCTTTGGAGCGGCTGGGCCGTGGGAGTGGGTTTGGAGGAGAAACGGCCTCATGCTGCAGCTCAAGCCTCTGAGGCTGTGCAAAGTGTCTTTTGCTCACCAGCAAAGAGCCGCTGCCTCCCTTTAAATCTCAGTGTTGTGCATGTTGAGACAGAGCTGAAAGGGTGTTTGGGTGGCCTAGAACATTCCTCCCAATGTGAGGACTGTTGCATTTGCCGGAGGTCTGCGTGGCAGCAGAGGCTTCTGTGGGAAGAAGTGAATGGGGCTGGAGCTTCTCTGATTCTGCTCCCCCCACCAGCCCTTGGCCTCCCCTCCCACCCCGTGGGCTGCCCAGCAGAGGAGGCCCTTGGACCGGCGGCCAACTTTTGCGTGCCAGCGCCCTCGGCTTCTCTGCTGCTCCATCCCGGCAGTGCTTGGGGCGGCCGGGCACCACGTGGGCCAGCCCGCCGCTGGCTGGAGCTCAGTCCGAGGCCTGCAGCCTGCTCCCCCCTCCCCCATGAGGGCGGTGACTTCTGCACCATGCCAGTTCCTCCCTTGCTCCCCCTTTCCCCGTAACAGCCCACGGGGTGCCAGGGTTGGTGTGGGTGCCTGCACTCTTTGATTCTCCCGTTCTTTGAAATAGCCATACATGGATCTGTGTGAAATGTACACAGCTTTCTAGCAGTCATTAGATAGAGTTCAACAAACACGAACCAACCATCCGCTGGAGTTGTTAGGCCCTCAGTCCCTTGCATTGGTGGAGATGTGGAGCCTTCCAGTGTCATAAGACTGTCTTTAGGCTGCCCAAAAAGGATCCATTTGTCTTTAGGCTGCCCAAAAAGGATCCCCTTGTTAATGTCCATGGAGCAGGTAAATAAATTTAAAGAGTGTGTATATCAGTGCATATTGTGCAGAAGCTGTATTTGTGCAGTAAGCTCCCAGCAAAAGGGGTTCCTGTTGGGCCTTGGCCAAGCGTTTGTTCCCAAGAAGCACTGGCCGTGGAGCCCCGGGGGTAATTGCCCGACTTGGGCGGTTCTGTGTGAAGGCGGCCCTGTGGTGTCCAGTGGGCACAAGCCAAGTTCTCCCAGCGTGAGGTGTAGTAGGGGGGTGCCAGCCCCCCCCACCCATGCGGCGCTCGTTCTCCAGCGCTGAGGGTGCCCATGAGCCCAGGGCGATTGGTGGTCGTGCCGCGCCTGATGATGGGGACGGGGCGCTCATGCCTTCCACAGTCCTGTGCAGACCTCGAGGCACAGGGCCTGCCACAAGCGGTGCAAGGCTATTCCGAAAATGGCCCCCGCCGCCACGTGCTGTCTTGCAGAAGCTGGCCTCGCTGAACAGCGACCCTGCGCTGGCCTCCACCAGCTACCTGCCCGCAGTACCCAGCGTTGTGCCGTCGTCCTCCTATGTTCCCAGTTCGGATGCACAGCCAGGTAAGTGGCCCGCTTCTGTTTCTCGCGCGTTTCTGGCCCCGTAACATGTCCAGTGCTGCGCAGAAGTGCTCCAGAGCAATCCACGGGTGCCGGTGTTTATTGCAAGCACTTCTGAGGGGACTGAAATTTGTATCTCCTTTCGCGTGCTCTATTTGTGTCTGTTCAGGACCTTATCCCATAGCAAGCTTTAAAAGTTTGTCACGTGTTGGACCCCACAAGTCAGGGGAAGGGGCCTGGGCACTTGCTCGCGGGGTGGTTAGGCTGCCGCCAGGACACTTGCCGGGGAGTGAGGCCCCGACCTCAGAACAGGCACGCCCAAGAGGGGTTCCTCAGGGACAGCCGGGCGCCGTGCCCTGCCAGGCTGCTGGCACTCGGATCCTTCATCAGCAGTCGCAGGGCTCTTGCGTTGCTGGGCTTTCACGGGAAGGGGATGTGCCGCTTCCTGTTAAGTCCAGGGAGGGCAGCCCCCTTGGCCAGACAGCCCGCGGTCTGCTGTCATCCAGGGCAGCTTGTTTCCAGAGCTGCTGGCTGGGACACGGGGGCCTGGAAAGATGCTCGGGTGCTGCTTGTCCGAGGGGGCCTTGGAGGTGTGGCTGGCGTGTGCCGGAGTGAAGCCCCGCGTTTGCATGTGAGCAGCGGCAGGGATGAGGAGCGCTGGGGCGGCCCAGGCAGGCTGGCGGAGTTGCCCACGCCACCGCCACTCGTGCCCTGGCTTGCTGAGGCGGCAGGCGCCGGGCAGGGGATCCGGCTCGTCCCGGCCAGAGAGGAGGCGGGCTGCAGGGCACGGCCCCAGCCAGGCGCTCCTGCCGTCCAGCTACCGCCCTCCTCCGCCGCACCGCTCATCCCGCTGCACGCCACTGCCCCAGGGACACTTGCTCCTGCTCTCACGGAAGCCATGCGGGGATCACCCGGGCAGCGCCGCTCCCTCCCCGGGGCCAGGCGATTACCCGCTCCTGCTGGGCAGGGTTGTGTTAGGCAGCCACCGCCAGGGCAAGTCAGTCACTTGGCACATGCCCTGCAGACACCCTGCCAAGCCTTTGGGCCCAGCCGCCGGGATGAGTTGCGTCCTGCTGCTCGCACCACACCCCAAGGAGCCCTGGAACCGAGAAAGCGTGGGACAGGCTGTTGCTTCCTGCCTGTGGCTCCTCGGGCCCGACTGCGCCGTGCTGGGGCACCACGGCCGGGCTGAACCACGTGCCAGGCCAAAGTGTGTGTAGCACCTGCTGCCTCTTGGCTTGCTGCGAGAACCCGCCCCGCCTTGCAAATTTGTGAAGGGCGGTGACGATGCATCGAACTCGGGGATGTCAGGATGGCACGTGGAGGTGCCGCCCGCAGCCTGCGCGGAATGACAGCCGTTTGTTCCCGATAGCCGGATCTGCTTGGGAGACACTGCAAGCCAAAGAAGAGCCCGCTGCACCCGCCACCACGGCCGTCCCTGCCCAATTTAAGCAGAGGACCCCCATGTACAACAGCAACACCAATGCGGCCGCGGCCACCCCCGCCTCGCCCGCCGCTCCTCCGGCCAGCGCTCCCGCTGTGCAGGTGCCACCGGCGGCCCTCCCGCAGGCCCCGCCCAAGAAGAGCCTCATCCTGACGGTAAGCTCCAGGTCGGCGCCCGGCCTCGTCCAAGGCGCATGTGGAGGCCGCTGCGCTGGCCGTGGCCCCGAGGCAGCTGCGCTCCAGGTCCCCCTGGCGGTGCCCCGAGGTGGTCTCCGTGGCCTGCTCCGTCATGTGCTTGCCCACGCCTCAGTGGTGATGGCTGTTATGCTGAGCTGGATGCTGCCGCGTCTCTGCCAAGCCAGATACCCGCCCCCCCACTGCAGGCCTGGCTCCTGCCCCTCAGAACCACCTTCGGGGAGGCCCCCGCTCTGCCCCACCTGCAGCTGACATAGGATGAGGAATGCCCCCCCCCCCCCCCCGGGCATCATGCAGCATGTTGAGCTGCCCATGCTGCTCTGGCAGGCTGGCCGGGATCGGCCTCCCCACTCCAACTGCAGAAGTGGCTGCTTTGTGTTGCTACAGTCCCCCCCCCCCCCCGGGCGCACCATTGCTTTCTGTGCTCTCTGAAATGACAGCCATTGAAGTACCCAAGCAGCATAGTGGAGTGACTGCTGCGACCCCCCCTTTTGGGTCGAGGGGCACAATTCACACAAATGCATTTCTGCCTCGTTTATGATTGCCAGCCACTTGGAGTTGCGCAGGTGTGCAGCTCCGCTTGCCCTTCACGATGCACCGGCCGGGGTCCCTCGTCCGAGGACCGGAAGCGCCATCCGTGGGACTTGGCAAAGCAAAGCAAGGCTGCACACAGGCCACTGGACTGGCTTTCCATTTGGTGGCCGCCGACCTCTTGGTGGCCCACCTTTTGCACCCTTTCCCAAGACTGGCTGCTTGGCAGAGCAGAAGCGCGCAAGCCACACCGCTTTTGGGAGGACGGAGTTTCGGCAGCTGTCAGAACTCCAGCCTCTCCTGAAACGGGCTTTTGACGGGGCTGCTCAATGCTTCTGAGAGGGCTCTGCAAATCCCATGCTGATGGCTGCTCCCGAGTGGCGCTGGGGTGGCTTGTGAGCCTGCCGCCCCGGGCAGTGGCTCAGTGGAACTGGGCGAGAATAGCGAAGGGGCTTTGCTACTCTTGCCAAGTTGCTCACTTGCCACTTCTTCGTGTTCGTGAGCGGGGCGGTTGCCCAGCTTCAGAGGACAGGTCACATGCCGCAGGTACAGGAAACCTCCCAATAAGCCATGGCCAGTGCGACTGCCGGCGAGCTGTGTGCACATGGGACTGTCCTCGCCCGTGTGGACGCAGGGCCAGAGCAAGGGCTCCGCAGGCCGGGGAGGCAAACTGCAGCTGTTTGCACTTGCGGGACGAGAGAAGGTTGCCTCGCCGCTCTAGGAAGAGGCGGACAGAATGTTGTGCTTTGACCGAGCCTCATTTCCCTGCTTGCATAATCGTGTCTTGGAATACTTGAATCTCTTGCAGAAGGAGCAAATGTCTGCAGCACAAGAGATGTTCAGGACAGCAAACAAAGTTACAAGGCCAGAGAAGGCTCTCATTCTTGGATTTATGGCAGGCTCCAGAGGCATGTATCAAGAATGCTCCTCCTTGGGTTGGAAAGTCCAAGCCAGACAGCCAGAGTGACCCCTCGCACTCAAGGCAGCGGCAGTGCAGGAGCCCGGGCAGGAAGGGCTGTGTGGCCGCCCTCCGGGGCCTCTCTGCGGCCTGTGTGCGGGGGGACAGCTCTTCCTGTGGGCGTCCGCCTGCGTTTCTGCGCCTGCAGAGCAGCGGGCGCGCATACCCTTTTGCGCCCGGGCGGTAGGACCTGCCCTCACAGGCTTCAGGCACAGGAGGGCGACTCGTAGCTGAGCCACACGCAAGCCGAGGAGGCGCCCGTGACTCGGCGGGGGAGGGGCTCTCCTCGCCCTGGAGGGCTTCCTCAGTTAAGGAAGTTCTGGGCACCAAGCTGGACTGCAAGGGAAGGGCCCACTCCGAGTCCGATTCCTATCGGATGGCAAATGAACATGTGAAAAGAGTGTGGTGGCGCTTCTCAGTGTAGTTTCCGCCATAGCCTCTGTCCTAAATCCAGATTGGTCTGCTTGTTATGTTATCCCACCTCTGCTCTGATGACGTGAGGCTGTTTTCCTGTTTCCTCCGACGGGCCTGACCTTGAAACGTGTCCCTTTTGCCTCCGCAGAAAACCCTTGTCAAGACCAGGGTGACATAATCCAGATCAAGCTAAGTGAGCACACGGAGCTGCTGCCCAAGGCCGACGGCACCGGAAGCACCACCATGCTCGTCGACACGGTCTTCGAAATGAACTACACCACAGGCCAGTGGACCAGGCTCAAGAAATACAAGCCCATCACCCACGTTTCCTAAGCACTGCCGTGCAGCGAGGAAGGGGGCTAGTGCAGATGGGCCCCACAGCAGGCTGGCTTGGACCTCGCCTGCCGGCTCACGGAACAGCATTCCTGTGTGGGGCCTCGAGCCGCCAAAGGGGCGGGGCAGGGCAGGGCAGGGGCTGCATTCGCATTAGCAGAGGGCGGTGGGAGGGTATGGAAGTGCTGGGTGGCCGCAGCCACGACTCCTGCCTGGACAAGGGTTCACGTTCCAGTGCCTTGAGTGAGCAGTTGGGCATCCGCATGCTTGCCTGAGAACAGCCGTGGCTCTGCATGCTGTTTCTCTCCCCGCTGTGGCTGCTGCGGGCGGTGTCCCATCTCCCCCTGTGGCGGCTTTCCTGTTCACTGCGACAGCATGAAGGCATCCCGTTTTCTGTAGAGCGACTTCCGGATGCACGACCTAAAAGCTGCATACTGGCCGGGAACCACAAGTGGCTTGTCCCGGCAACTCTGTGTGTGTACCGCATTGTACATGCGTCTGTCATTTAATGGGCTTATACATGTATATGCAAAGTATATAAGGCAGTCCAAAACCCGAAAGGTTAAGGTTCTTTCTGGATTGCACCAGAGTCCCAAACATCTTTGGTGTCAAGCAGGAAGGTTGGCCTGGGTTGCTGTGCTGCTAAATATTCTTCAGTCTAGCCTGTTCCAGTTCTTTTGCGTTCTCTGAAGCAGACGGCCTCATGTTGGAACCAGACTTTGTGTTCAACTTGTACATTTTGCATCTACCGACCGACTTTTGGAATAATCCGGGGATAACATCTTTTTGGAGCGTCATTCTCCTGTCCGTGTTGGAATGTCTTAACCAGGAGTCAAAATGGCCCCAGGAGGCCGTCCCTCTGTGTTCCAGGGCTGGGTCAGCTGCCGTTGCAGGAGGACTGATCAAGAATGGCATACTTGAGCGTAACCTTCCCCCGTGCTCATCTGCAGAAAGCGTAACCTTCCCCCGTGCTCATCTGCAGAAAGTGTGCCATTTGCAGCGTGCAAAGTATGACCAGGAGTGACTTGAACTGCAGCCTTGTGGAACTTGGCAGCCTTTCTGTGCGCAGCAGAGCTGAAGGGCCCCCTTTCTCAGTGGTGGGGGGGGCTGCTTCTGTGCATGTGGAAACTTCCGTTCGAAGGCGTTGGGAGTGTGGCATTGGAGAGTTCAGTAGCTTATGCACAGGAATAATAGAATGAACCACATTTTGTTCTACTATTTCTGGAAAGTGCATAAGAGACAGTAGGAAGAGAAATATTCAAGCTGAAATTGAGGCAAAAATGGAGATGGCTGTAGCAGCCAGGCAAAGCTGCTACCCTGCCCAGACTTCAAAGAGGAAAACCAATTCCTACCAAGGGGTACCTGGGTGCTAAATTGCTTGACCTCATTTTGGTATCTTCTGGTTATCAAATGGTGTATGACAACTGCAGTCGCCCTGGAGAATTTAAAACCAGGAGAAGAGAACAGATCCTGTGCTGCATTGCGTTCTGATCCAATTAAGTTCTGTGTCCCGGGTGGTTGATCAGCCGAGCGGCACACTGAGAGGCATTGCCGGCCCAGAACTGGCTGCCTGGGGTGCGGGGGCGGCTGCTGTTACCAGCCGGAGGGCCGTTCCGCTTCTCTCTTCACTGCCTGTAACTTCTGCTCACCAACCAAACAACTATTAAAAAGAACTAGCAAAGGTGTAGTTTCAGAATGATTGCCTTGTAAGACCACATGTCTGCTTAATGCTGAAGATAGAATACGAAGTAGTAATTTAAAACTTGAAAGGAAAGGGTGTTGTTTTGGTTTTGTTCTTGCCATCTTTTTGGTTTTACCGGTAGGTTTTATGGGATCTCAGGATGGGCTAGTGTTTTAATATGCGAGGATTGGCTTTCTACGTCTTGAAAGAGCAAGTGTGAAAAATGTGTATGAGGTGCGGACTCTCTCCTTAGTGTTCTAGCATCTGTGATGATAGGCAGGGCGTGATTTTTAAATGTTCTCGTACCACTGGAGAGCCTGGAGGAATGTTGTCCATGGGGTCGCGATGGGTCGGACATGACTCTGCGAAGAATGCAAGAACTGCTAGAGGTGTCATTATTTAATGGTTTTAAATGGTTTAAAAGAACCATTCTTTTAAAATGGTTAAAAAGAACTGTTTTGTTGACCAGTTCTGACCCCGTTAAGCTTAATGGAAAATCTTTATTAGAAACTTGGCTTAGAATACAAAGTTAGTGGTTATCATTTTCCTTAACGTGATTGAGAAAATTAAAATGATATAGATCAGTAGATAAAAATCCTTCATTCCACTATCCTTACATGCAGGTAGTGTTGACCAGGTGGTCCATCAAAAGGGGAGAGAAAGCAAGTATTTGAATACCTGTGTGAATATTTTGCAAAGTACTCATTTTAATTTACTGAAGGCATTTATGACTGAGCAGCTTCACTATGGCATGTAGAACGTCACGTGTGTGTACATTAGCATAGGCATATGTGTGGATAATGGACCAAAGCATGTAACAGATTAGGGTGCTTGCAGTACACACGCAAGCCAGCCAACATTGCAGAGTTTTGCATCTCTCATTTCAAAGGGAGAAGTGCTAGAACTGAAACAACCTGTAATTGTATCGGCATCACATCTAAAACCACAGTCAAGTACTGATACAGCTTTGTAAAGATGAAACTTGCATCTGCGGAAACCAAGGAGGTTACAATTGCACATTTTGTGGTCGAAAGTTGCCATTCCATGATCGCTATATGTTGAAATTACAGGTGCGTGTTTTTTTCAGAGCTGGAACCCAGTAATGTTGAAAGAATTGCATGACATTTCCCACATCTTTGGTGTGCAGCTTAAGGGGGTTGGAGAATTTTTCCTGTTTTCAAGGGGGAGGGAGAGAAGCTAGTCCCTCCAAAGGGAGGATACAGACAGACAGGCTGCCATGCAAGCTGAGGCGAGTGACCCGATTGCAAGGATGAGCCAGCCTTTCCCATCAGAAAATCACCTTTGCGAGCCTCCCTCTGCTGCTTTGCCCTGGGCCTGCATGGGATGACCAGCCACATCAAAATGGCTGCAGCAACAGTATTTGCTGAGCATTTTTTCCAAGAAGGAATGTTCTTTCAGATTCTGATTCCATTTATCTGTAGTTGGCATCAGTCATTCAAGAATGCCGATCAGGCTTTTAACAGACACCTAAAAGCTAACCAAAATTGCACAAATGTCACAAATTCGCTCCGGCCAGTCAAGATGGCCCTGCAGGGTCTGGCAGCATTCCGTTCCCCGTGAATCATGCTGCACTGATGCTTGGCAAATTTAGCAAAGGTACGTGAATGCTACAGCTCGAATTGTATTGTGGTGGAGTGATTGGATGGAGGGGGGAGGGCAGAGACCTATTTTAAGCCTGCTAGGAATCTGAAACCTTTTTATCAAGCAATGTTGTTTTGTAAAATGTTGCGTATCTAGAATAGCCAGTCCATGTTTTCTATCTTTCCTTTTTGTACAGATGTAAATTCAAAACCTCATGTTCTTGAGTACATATTTTCAGCATAATAACAGTATGTATAATAAAATTCACATTTTTCTAAAGAAAATCTTCATTCTTCCAGTGTTGTTGAACCATTTCATTCCTTCTAAAGGCAAGCATGCCTCTGTCAAAACACCCCCTGGCAAGCTAGGTGCTGTGGCGTGACCTAACCTGATTTAGATGGCATCCCGGGTGGGGGTGCAGCAGGCACTAACCAGCAGTCCGTCCATTCATGCAAACTGTTGCAGGAGCAGAAGCTAGGTTCTGAACTATGCACAAAAGCAGCAGCCAGCTAAAGTTGTGTTTGTGCAATGGGTGTCACAAGTGGTTGTGCATTATGCTTGTACAGCCTGTTGCATTGATTGCACAGTGGCAAGATTCAGTGGAGTTCTGTTAGACCCATTTGAGCTGGCAGAATGACCCTGGAGGAGGCAGCCCAGACCTGTGCCCAGGTGGCTGCATTTTGAGCGGCTGCTTGGTTTCCAGTCTTCCAGAACCTCGCCCAGTCCAGGAATGGTTCCTTCTGCTCTCCCCTCCCTGCCTTCAAAGCCCAGCCTCTGCAGAATGCGCAACGTGTCCCTGACAGGCTGCTTCCCACTCAGCCCTGCTCCTAATTGCAGAAGATTGCTCCTGCAATTGTGTGCTATCTATTTTGGTTGTGATACTGAAACAGTTGCAGAGTCACCTGGCAAAATACTGGTGTTGCAAGATCTTGCTATGTGGACAGCGGGCACCAGTGGAGGGTCTCGACACAGAACTATGTGGACAGCAGGCTCTTCCCGCGAACTGCACTGGAGCAGCTAGTCTTAAACTGGCTCATTGTTAGTGTGCTTGACAGGTCTGCTGATTAAACCAAAACTTCTGAAGATTCTTACCTGCAAACCTTTATGACACAACAATCCAAAATAGCATGAGAGAGACTGCCAGAAGATGCAAGACACTCCAGGAACTACTGGGGAAGTGGAAAGGCCAGGCATGGATAGTGCTGCTATTAAAGAGGCAACTTGATCAATGCCCAAAAGGAAGTCCAGCGGCTGGGCTGGCATGCCGAGAGGCGAGGGGCCAATTGGATGTTGCACAGCACGGGCCGTTGAGACACCGGAAGCAGGAATCCAGGTAAGCCAGAAGCCGTAAAGCAGGCAGTGGAATGGGTAATCCTGGCAGAACTAGAGTGGACTGGAATGGTTATTTTCAGTCGGACAAACACAAAATGCTTTCCTCCAGAAATGACATACTCAAAAGAAATTGAGTAGCTTTAATCATGAGGCACGAACAGTGAGGGACTATAATGCAAAGTCCAACCCAGTCAGACACCTTGGAAAATCCATCACCATTCAAGTATATACTTCAACATCAGATACTGAAGAAGAAATCGAGATCTTTTATACAGGCGTTGATAACACTCAAGACATGCTGATCATGGATCCTCAAACCATGGCCTGCAGGCTGGATCTGGCCTGGCCTGCCCATTTATCCGGCCTGCCTCAGAGGCTTTGGACTCCCCGCGCACACGGCAGCTTAGTTGCTCAGAGATCGTTCTGGACTTGCTCAGAGATCGTCGAGCGAGCAAGCTGCTGCCTTGTCGCACAAGCGCCCGCTGCCACCTCGCCGCACACATGCGTGCCTGCCGCCTCACCGACCTGCGCCCACGGGCACCCCCGCCTCACTGACCTGCGCCTGCCGCCACCGCCTTTCAACTGGCCCCCTGCTGAAAAAGTTTGAGAACCCCTGCATGCTGATTATCACAGGAGACGACCACAAAAGGTAGGAAGAAACAAAGCAGAATCCAACGTGCAGAATTTGGCCGGGGGGGGGGGGGTCCCTGAAACAGCAGGGAAACAACCCACAGATTTCTGTCAACAATCAGTTTATTGCCAATACATACTTCAGGCAAACGATCAGACAACTGCAGACACGGACATCAGCAGACAGCCAATGCAGAAATCCGGGAGACGAGCAGATGAAGCACTCCTGTTCCCTTTACTGCCAAGCAAAACCAGGAGCAGATTTTGAGTGACCGTTGCCTTTAATATCAAAGATGAGAGTAAAGATGAAGATCACTCACAGAAGCATAGCACCAAAATACAACTTAAATGATATTCCTGAGGAATTTAAAATCCACATAATGAACAGATTTGTGTTACTGAACTCAACTGACCGAACCAGAACAACCGTGGACTGAAACAACAGCCATTGTTAGGGAAGGATGCCAAAAGACCATTCCTGTAGCAACAAGAAAGAAAGAAGGCCTAGATGGATGACAGAGGGGACTCTTGCCATTCTAAGGGCGGGCAAGACACAGAAGCAAAAAATTAGGGCTAAAATGTTGAATGCAACTTTCCAGTAACTGCCACAGAGAGACAAAAACAGTATTGCAATAACCAGCACAAAGAAATGAGAGAGACCTCTTTCAGAGGAACCAAAAAATCCAAGGGAAATCCACACCCAGATTAGGAATACTGAAGGACCAACAGCGGGGCACCCTATCTGAGCTGGAGGACACAAGGGGAAGGTGGAATCGGCATACACAAGAACAGTACAGAGGAGATGAAGGGGTGACAGAACAGGAATCCTGTGAGGAGACGCCTGCAGGACTGGGGACTGAAAGCTGCTCTGAAGCACTCGGAATGAATAAAGCACCTGGAGTGACCACGACGCAAATAGAACTACCTGAAGCTGCAGGACGGAATTAGTCCAAATTCTTACAAGAACAACCCACAGACATTCCAATCTGCGAGAAAGGAGGATAGCATGAGACCTTTGCCCTCATTTCTCATGCAAACAAAATGATGCTCAAGGTGTTGCAGCAAAGAACTTGCCCATTCTGAAGCGGGAAATGCTCAATGTCCAAGCTGGACTCTGAAAGAGGCACCGGAGATCATGTCACAAACACACGTTGGCCACTGAAGCCACCAACGCATGTCAGAAGAGCGGCCTTCGCTTTAGTAGACCACAGCAAACCCTTTAAAGGTGTGGATTCTGAGGAACTATGGATGGTCCTGAGAGAAATTAGTGTGGCTTGACATGATCAGGACTGACTTGATTTAGCTTGACTGAAGCTAAATATGAAGAAAATGAAAATCATTAGTACAGATGAATTCCAGAAGTTGACAGACAACAGTGGAGAAACTGCAATTATGAATGTTTCTGGACACCTTGGCTAGGTCATCAGTTCAAATGGAGGCTGCAGCCACGAAATTCGAAGAAGAGTGAGACCTGGGAGGGCAGCATGGAAGGGGCCAGAAAAGATTGTCAAGTGTGAAGGCATCTCACTGAAGACCAAGGCCAAGACCACCTGCGATCGCTGTGTGTTGGCCAATGAGGAAGGACACGCGTGCATTCAAATCACAGCCGTGCAGGAGAGCTCTCCAAAACTTACAGAAAGACAAACAGCCCTGGGTCAGACCAAGTCAGAACTTTCCCTGGAGACAAAAGAGGAGGAAAACCGAGGCTGTCATACTCTGGGCACATCTTGAGAAGGCAAGACTCACAAACTCATGGGCTGGCCAGGTACGCCGTCTCCCTGGAGGGCAGATCAGTGATGCATCCCAAAGGCTGCCAAGGCTCATCAAGCCCACCGACACACACCTTTTCCTTCTATTTTGTACTTACCAGCTTTATATCCCGCCCTTTTTCTAACCTAAGGAGGTTCCCTTCCTGCAAAAGAACCGCCACTGGCGGGCACACTTGCTGGCTCAGTGGGGCTTGCTCCCCAGCCAGTGGGCCCGTGTTTGCAGGCTGCTGGCTCACAGCTTGCTTTCCTGCATCCTGATGCCACAGAGAGGTGTCCCTGTGGAAGACATCCATCTTTTTAAAGGACTACCCACGAAATTTTAATTTGTTTTTGAAAGATTTTTATTATGCAAATACAATCTAAAAATTGGGCACAGATTTTGTCATCAATTTAAATGTGGCCTTACAGGAGGCGGGGCTCTTCCGGGGCTCGTGATGGGTCAGCGTGGGGAGCTCTCCTCTCCTGCTCACGCTCCTTGGCAGCAGGAGGGCGCAAGAGAGCAGAGCAGCCCCGAAGCACCCCCAGCCCGGAGGTGCCAGGATCCGTGCCTTGGCAGGGCAGGATGCCTGCCCACCTGGCCCAGGCCAGCAAGCTCTTCCCACAACGTTCTGCTGTAAAACCTAAGTACTATTTAAACAATGGCTGAGTGGTGACTACTATTTCAAAAGCTATGCATATATACCTTAATTACTGGGCTGGAAATCCAGGATATCTCCAACTAGAAAATACTGCAAAGAACTGTTTCAACCGCAACAGTTCCAGTGTCGCTGTTACTGCCGACAAGTCGAGCGGGTCGTCCGGAAGCGTCTGAACTTGGCACGGCAGCTCATGATCAGTGCAGGTGCGGCAGGGATGGCCTGCCGCGTTTGGCTCAGTGGATTAAAAATGACTTTCCCGAAACCCCGTTCTTGCGCAAGGTACGCCGAAGGTGTCCTTCCCTGACCCTACTCACAAGGCGTGTGCAGGGCAGCACCGGGACGCGAGCCGCAGTCCGCCGCTATTTACGTGCCAGCCGCTTCCATTTGTTCCTTTGCCGTCTCTTGCATGCCAGTGCGGAAAGCTTCCCAGGGGGCCTCCGCGCTCTCCTCCCCGTGAAGTTCGCCCCAACATGGTCCGAGCAGGAGAGCTGCCCACGCCGGTTGGAGATGAGCGCTGTGTCGCTTCGGTGCTCCTTGCAGAACGAATTTGGGCAGAAGTGGCAGAAGGAGGCCGAGGGCTTGCCGCAGACGTCGCAGTGGTGCCACGGGCACTCCCACCTCCCTGCCGCGACAAAGGGATACAAGCGGTCTGTTGCAGAAACACCTGGACGGCGCCAGGTATTACAAAGACCTGCCAGGGCTGCCCATTTAAAGGCAGGCATTTTGCCTTAACAACGGGTTGGGCAAATAAGCCAAAGAGACCCTTTCGGGAAGGTGCTCCCACGCCAGGTAGGACACAAGTTGGTGGACAGGCATGCATGGAGGAAAGCCGTGACAATGCACTGTGTCTGGTCCCACAGCCACGGCAGCTGGAAAGCACATACCAGGGTGGAGCTGGAAAGACGCACGGGTGTCCCGGAGCCTGAGCTCCCCTCGAGCCTCCACCACAGGCCACCTCCTCCATGAGGACAGGCTGCCTGCAGACTGCAGCTCTGCGTGCATTCAGCCCCAGGTCCATTCACAGGTGCTGGCTGTGCACCCGGCTACCTTCCCATCAGCAGCCCCAGGAATTGGCCTGCTTCCCTGCAGGCGCCCTTGGACGGAGGCCGCCTGCTTGTGCACACCTGGTGCTGAGGAGCTGGGCCAGCTGGCGCGCTCCTGTGTCCCAAGGGCTGGACTGCATGGGCCTCTGGTTGGATCCAGCAGGGCTGTTCGTGTGCACCATAACAATGCTCTCCCTGGACGGCTGGAGACTGGATCTTCAAAAACCCTCAAGTTCCCCACTCCTCGCCCCCATGAATTCTGGCCTTACACATTCTTTGCTATGTTCTTTCTTTAAGCCCACGTCCCTGCTAAACTCGGAATCGTTTTAGCAACTGGGTATACCATCGCAGACTCTGACTTTCAGTGAAGACTTCTGCAGGCTTAAGAAGCATTGCGGCATGTTTACTCACCAAACGGGCGCTTTACCAAATCCAGGCAAGAGAGATGGTATGCCTTTGTACAAGATTTTCTGTCACATAAAACAAGTTGGCCTCCATCGCCACAACGGAAACAGTAATCCTCTGATTTTTTCCTTCCTTCATTCTTTGTTTTACGCCTCCTTGTTCTTCTTTTAGTCTTTTTTCCTTTCTCCTCTGAAGCATTAGAAGATGAGTTCTGAAAATACCCATGATGCAAAATCAGCATTTCTAAAATCACAAGGAATTGCAATCCACGTAAACCTGAAGCCAGACCTGCGAACAGTGGCAGTCCGATGGCAGCCATGGAAGGCGGCTTCCAAGAGAGCCACTGCGAGACATCCTCAGGGGCCCTGAGCCGTCAGTTATGAGACCCTTCAAAGTCCAGCCATTCCTCTCATGCATTTTCTATTTCTAGTAAGTGCTCAGCAAGCAGGGAGAAAGTTGCTGCAGAATGCGAAAGACTGAGGGTGGATCTGCACAAGGCCAGTGGCCACGGCTGGCGGCCCCTCCAAAGGAGTGTCCCAGGGAACTCCCTGCCCAGGCTCAGGGGATGTGTTTTGTGTGAAATGAGACCCTTCTTCTGCGGACACAGACTTCTGACGCTGGCTGACATGGTTCTTCTCTAATGCAGCTAAAGCACTAAATTTGCTGTGTTGAAATATAAAAGTTACAGGTATGTTGCTAAATGTATTCTGAGCTATTGCTTTGAAGTCGCCTGGTACCCTGAAATACTGGGGTGGGTGGGGCCGGACTGCCGCAAGTGAGAGCTGGGGGGGGTGCTGTTCCTTACGTCCTCTGCTTACCTTTGGTCTGTCTCCAAGAAAACCACTGCAGTTTGCGGCACCACACTTACAGGCAGTTTTTTCATTGCCCAGGCAGTCCAGATTGTAATTAAAAGTCAGCTCTGTCCCTAGGAAAGAGAGGCACTGTTGTTATTATGAGAGGGCACAACACCGGCACTTGCTTGCTCTGGACGTTCTTGGTTGACGAAGTTAAAACAATCCCCTCCGCCCTTCCCGTGCCCCTTTGTCGCTCCTTCTGAGCTCACTTGTTGCATAGTTTTAATATTTAAATTGTAAGGTTTTGTGATTTAAATTCATATGCTGATAACAGTTCTGAACTGCTTTGGAGATTGGTCTGAACATTTGTTCAATTTTTAGTCCTAAAAATAAAATTCTTATATTAATAAATTCCTCCTAAATTTAAGAAGATTGCTCTCTTTATTTGTCAGGAAAATCAACTAATTTTCAATGAATTTTTACTTGGAAACCTGGAATAGCAAAGCAGTTTAGGGAAGAGCCGTCAAAGACGTGGGCAAAGTGGAGATGCTGCTGGTCCCCTTGGGCAAACGCCAGCTCCGCACAGGCGTCGCTGGCACAGGCGTGAACAGGGGCCTGCGGTGCACAGCGGTGGCTGTGAACAGGGCAGCCAGTCTTCGCAGGACAAGTCCAAGTATATCAGACATTTGTGGAGAGCCGCTCTGGTACACGGCTAGGTCTAGCAGCTGCCTATAAAAACCTTCTTGGGAGGCCCAAAATTCCTCTCTGAGGGAACAGAAGGCTGTTCGCAGACTTCGTCTTGGCTTGCTCGCCAAGACAGGCCAAGCATGAGGCGAGGTCTGGAAGCTGAAGAGCGGCAGATCCCGCAGAGCTTTATCGCCAGGCGAGCGGCAGTTTTAGACGTTCGTTTATACCTGCTGGAATGTCGCACACCGCAAACAGCCCGACGCGCGTGTCGCCGTGGACGGTCCATTTCAGAGTCTCGCAATTTGGTTGGCAGCTGTGATTCATAAAGCGGGAGTAGTTTCCTTTGGGCCCGGCATCGATGATGCGGTCCTGCAAGGGAGAAAGGCAACGCGACTGATTGCCAATCAAAAGGAACCTGACCGATAACAGCGCTGCTTTCACCAAAGCAATGGCCACGGAGCCGACCTGGCTGCACAGACTTCGTGCAGCTTGCGGCTCCACACCTCAGCACAAAGTGGCCCTGTGCAGAAACTTGCTTGCTAGCTCAGCATTATAATTGCCCAAGGAGACCCCACAGAGACTCTTGTTTTGATCAGAAAAACTGTGCGGACAGATCAATTTTTCAGGGGCCTGTATTGAAAGGGGAACTTTATCTGGGAAAAGTACAGGATTCATCACGGTAATACCACACCTTATCAATGGTAAGCATGTAAAAGTGTGTGATGTCATTTTCATGCGCGTATTTGATTCTTGCCATACATTCCTCTTCATCAATTAACTCGCCAACATATTCATTCACAAATTCCCCCTGAAAAACAGAAATGTATTGCTGCCAAAAGGACACAAAGCACTTGACTGTTGGGTCTATGTGCCTTTATCCCTCAGCCAGTCAATCTTCCCAGTACGTTGATTGTGATTGCTACACGCCCCCTCCCCCAACAGGGAGCCTGAGGTGGCTTAGATGGCCTCGTCTTATCCCCACAACAAGACTGGGCGGAGGCTCTGCGACTGGCCCGAAGTCACGTGGTGCTCAGGTGGGACACACGGGTGAGGCCGAGACCACGCCCTCATTCCAATGCCAGGACCATCGTGCCGGATGCTTCTCTTCAGTGGAACTGAACTGAAGCCAGATGCACAGCCAGCCCGGTTCTCTTCCGTACGAGGCGAGACGGGGAGCGTGGCCCCGGCCAGTGTGCAAGTCCACACATTCCTGCTGGAGCGCTGCATCGTGAACGGGTCTGGCAAACTCCCACAGACAGAATGAGCTGCAGGGTTCTGCTTGCTCAGGCCACCTGGCACAAGTGCATCCTTCACAAAGCTGTGCCAGGCTGGAGCAGAGCGTCCCAAACACTCTGCACATGGCGGGTGCGTGAGGAGTGGGGCAGAGCGCCCGGGAGGCCCTGCGGGAGGCGGCCGTCTCTCGCCTGACGTACCTTTCTGATGTCCCTCTTGGCCACCAGGCCCCACCCCTTGCCGTCGGTCTTGATGATCTTGGTCTCGGGGTACTGGCGCTTGGTGAAGCACTGGTTCTGGCAGCGCTCCCCGGCCGGACACACTTGCGGGTGGCACTCGTACATCAGCATCCGGTTCAGGCACTCGGAATCAGACCCACACGGGTTCTCATCAGACGGCTTGCAGTTACATTTGGGGATTTCAGAAATGTCAGCGGTATAAATCTGAACCTTTCCAAAGGGCTTGTTTACCTGAACGGGACAAGAAATTGGGTAAGCATCCAAATGCCCCTGATTGCAAGATGCCTTCCCCTTCCCCCACCATGCACGCTCATTTTGCCGGAGACAAACCTCCTGCCCCTCCAGCTGGTTGCCAAAAATGCTCCTTCCCCAACATTTAAATCTTGCCACCTTCCAGGCTGCCTCCCACCTCTGGAACCACTCAGCAAGCGCTCTGCTCTGCAGGCCTGAGTCTGGTGCTGCCCGTTGGCTTGCAGACTGCCTCGCGCTTCCAGCACAGGCGAAACGGAAAGCACTTCTCCCACGCCTGGCCCAGCCGCTGCGGCCACGGCAGCGAAGGGACCGACTCGCCATCCACGCAGAACCACTGAGCTTACCCCCCACCCTCTCTCCCTAGAACCCGAATCTCGCAGTCCCCAGGTCAGCCCTGCGGCCCCACCCCACCGGCTCTGGTTACGGCTCTGAGTGCACAGAAACGTTTCTGGGGTAATTTATCTCACAAGCCTCCTGTTAAACTGAAAGAGGTTAACTCTTGGAAGGCTGAAGGAATGGCAGGATACAAATATAATGCAATAATAGCAACAATCATTTAAAGATTTCATTACTCCAACTATCACACCCACTGCAGACTTAAAAGGCATTCCTGGTTCTCCAGAAGGTTTAATAGGACAGAAAACATGTCCTTATAGAATCATTATGTACATATAGGTATGTATGTTTTCAAATGCCACTCCTCTGCCCTGTCAGATGGGACCGATGTACAGTGCAGCACACGTTCCCGAGATTCTTCTCACGCCTGCAGTTGGCCTCACAGGGTACTTTCAACCACTTTTGTGTGGTTTCTAGCTATATAAATTGTGCAGTTATGCTGCAGATAAAAACATCCAAAAGCCACCCTTAATGATAAGGATTTTAAGGAAGCAGACCCTCATAAACCAGTATTTTGTTCTCTTTAACACAAACCAAAAGGAAAAATCAAACAGTTCATTTTATTTTAGAGACTAATTGCATGCAATATTGCATCCATACAGCTATTTTAACTCTGAACACGATTTATTCACCCATAAATTTGCTTTCTTCATGGTGGTTAGTTTTTAATCTGTCACACAAAATCCTCTGGGAGTTTTTTGTGCCTTAGTCATGTTCGGGGTGGGTTAATTCATGTTAACATTCCAACAAATTTTTGTTATCAAATGAATGCAGATACATTCCCTATAAAGACCTGGAGCGACATTTAGTAAATCAGGATGCAGAGATAATGAAAGCTGCTTCTCTCCGAGGCTGCGATCCTATGCATGCTCAGAGAGAGAGGCAAGTCCTGTGACTCCCAGCAGGCGCTTACCAGCACGCCTGGCTCCGCTCTCTCCAGGTGCGTCATGGGCAGCTGCCGTTTCTTCAGGTTCAGGAACCGCACAAGGCTTCTCAAAGTCCCGCCCACGGGCCAGAAGTGACAGGGGCCTTGGCAGTTCTGTCCCCACTGGCGCCGGGGGGGCCTTTCTGGCTCCCCACCCGGGAGACCCTCCCCGCGCAGCAGACTGATGCGACGGACCCTCTTACCTTGATGTGCTTGTAAGGAGGTGGTTTGCGCTCGTTCTCTTGCGTTTCTTTGGCTTCCCGCTGAAACTTTATTTCTCGAAAGCGCGCTTCAGCATCTTGCAAAGCTTTGAAAAGAAGCTTTTGGTATAAATTGCATGCACTATTTTTCCACCCACACGAGCCCACTGAACCTCTACCTATAACCCGCCATGCTCTGACTCTGCACTGGCGTGTGCGCACGCACGCCCATCGTGCGGGGAAGGGACGTGGGGGGCGGCGCCTGCAGAGCTGTGCCTTTACTTCTCAGCCCTCCTGGACTGCCTGGCCCAAGCTAGACTCGGAGTTTTGTTCTCAGCACATGGCCAGCTTCAAATTACAGACAATTTAGGAAGTGGACACAAGCGAACTCCGAGCATTTTAACACACATTTCTTACATGGTGCATAAAATACAGAGGGTGGACTCTGGTTCACTGAAACGCAGCAAAAAGAAGCAAATTTATTTTTATGTATTGTATAAATATATTTGCTTGCTTTCCTGCTTGCTTCCTCAGGTCACCTGTCTTCAGGGCCTGCCACCGTGGGCTGCACTCCAGTTCTGCCCCTCCATGCCTGGCTCCCCGGCTTGTCCCTTGCTTGGGGCGGGGCAGTGGGGGCCCCTTGACCTGACCCGTTCCAGAAATCTGCCCTTCCGCTCGGTTCCATCACCCCAGAACTGCGAAACCCTCGACCTACAACTGGCGGACGAGGCCCTGGCAGGGCAAAGAGCCCCACCAGCAGAAGCTCGGGGGCCCCAGGGACGCTGGCCCCAGCCTGTGCTGGGGCAGCCCAGGTCAAAATTGTCAGCACCAGGCAATGCTGTTCGGCAAATGAGCCCTGCACAATAAGCAGCTGAAAGCGAGGCTGTTCAGGGGTACAAAATCAACCCCTTTCTGGTTGGAAGTGGAATGAAACTGGAAGGGGGGAATCTCCAACCTCTTTGGGCAACATGCAAATTAAAAAGTGGAGGAATAAATAAGCACTTCTTAAAAGCAATAAAGCATTCTGAAAATATTCAAGTTCAAACCCACTGAAACATCTCAGTGCATGTGGAAACCTGAAGTTCTACCGCTCGTCCCATATAGTAAGGTCAAAGTTTTTGTTTTGAGCTTAGTCATTAAATATTTGTACCGTTCTTAAAAACTTTCCCGATTCCTTTAATGCCCTGGTATCTGCTTCCCCGGTCTCCTTCCATATAGGGAAACACACGGGCTTGATGCGTCCAATAATAGTCTTTAGAGCCGAAGAAAAACACAGGAAACTCTCCGACTTCGTGCTTCATTTTCTGGATGTTTGGGGGAACGTGCTTTGGATGACAGACTTCTGCAGGCCACCACCTATCAGGGAAGAAGTCACAAGGAGGAAGAAGGCTCAGAGGACCCCGTGTCTCCTGCACGGGGCAGCAACAGTGGCTGAATTCAGCCCTGCCTTGAGCAGCTAAGTCTGCCTGCCTGTGCATGCGTGCCCACCCATGGGAGCCAATTCCCCACGCCCTGGGTACAAGGGCAGGGCAGGGCAGGAAACAGAGACAAATAATACTATCTTCTTCAAATATCCATTTTATTTTTAGAAGTCCAAACCTGTAATTTCCCAGTTTGACCCAAATAATATCCTGAAAATGTATTTTCTTTCCTGCTTTACAGTCGTTGCAGTACCAGCTTCCGTCTGGCATTTCAATGTTTAAACAATCTGGGTGAAATGCCGCTGGACATGACTCGCAACATAAAAGGCTTCCACCTGCGAAGAGAGAAGCAAAATGGACCACATCTAAATGAAGAGAAAAAAGATGAAATTCGCCAAACCCTCAAGCCAGCCCAGGAAAGTGTTGGCCAGGTGTCGCTGGTGCCAGCAGCACAGACTGCTGTTGGGGGGCGAGCCAGGGAACCAAGTTCGGCCCTGGCGTGCCCTGGGGTGCAGAGCAACAGCCCTGGCGCCACCTTCCTCATTTATGCGAAAGACGGCTGTTGTGTTGTCAGAAACGCTCGGGACTGGGCAGGTTTCTTGTGGCTGTCAGTCTTGGCTGGTCCAAGCCTGGGTACAAACCGATACCTATTCTTTTACTTTGCATGAAGCAAGATCATTTCAGCAGCAAAAAGGCTTCTCAGATGTCTGAGACAGCAGCTCGCTTCTCTTCCTTTCAAGTGCTGCACACAACCACACTGCCAAATATGCAAGCGCGCTCATTTCAAATTCGCTGCTTGCTACCTACCCTGCTAGCAACACACACTTGTTGGCATAACAGGCCAGAATTTTAGGATAAGAAGAGACATTGCTACAGCAACAGCCTCAACACAGAAAGTTAAACCAAATGCCCGTCACTGTCACAGCAAGCAAGCGAGCGAGCGATTTCCCACTCACCCTTTGAGCACACAAAGCACCAGCTGACGTTGACGTGCGCATGGTGGCTCTTCCCCTTCGTGGCTGTGAAGTGGCTGGTGCACACAATGCTGCTGGACGTGAGCACCGCGCACCCGGCGGCCACACAGCCATCCCCGGCGTGATACGCGACGGGGCAGCGGACACAGCGCACCATCTTGCCTGGCACAAAGAAAGAGACTTGCATGGAGAACGGCCATCAAAAGGGCTGGGGGCCTCGGCGAGGCTGCCGTTCTTTGGGACACTCTGAAGGCACGCCGCATCTTTACCCTAAACATTGATTCCATCTCACTCACTCAGATGTTTACTGACGCCGCCTGCTGCTCCTGCCCCGAGTCCCAGCCACACCATCACAAGTGTCAGGAATACATGCGTAAGCTGAGGGGCACTGCGACGAGGGCGCTGCTCCTCCACTCGGAGGTGCGCGTTTCATTTGCTGCAGTGCCAAAAGATGCGGTGCAGCTGAGCCACGGCTGATGCACAACCATTCAACAGAAACACACTGGCCACAGGCAGCAGTGTGCTGCAGGCCGCTGGCATTAAGTTAAAACCACACTTTTGTATCGTACAGCAAGCTGATCTGGAAAGAAAACCCCCGCCTCCAATTGCAATGCTAATCTTACAATCCTTCCATTAATCAAGTGAATGCAAATGGCCAGGAGACTTTAAACAATGAGAAAGGAAGGCATAACAGAGCATGTTTGAAGAAGCAGGCAAAGCTTGCTCTGAGTGCTCCTCCATTATGTTCGTCAGTAAATTAAATTAACATCCATCTAAAGTGGAGAAGGGACCTAGCAGCCCTGAGAAGCAGGCAGCTTAAACATCCAAATAGCAGAGAAGCAGAAATCCACCTTCCGCCATCCCTTCTAAAGGATGGCTGGAGAAGACCTGGAACGCAGCAAGAACGCTTAAACCCACAGAAGCTCATTGGCAGCAGAGCATGAGAGGCTCCGGGAAACCTAGGCACAGCCGGACCCTCAGCGAGCGCTTCCCCATGGGATGGCCGTGCGTGAAACCTGTACAGAGCCGCCACAGTGCCCTCCATGCTGGCTCTTGGGTAAGGTGTGTGGCAGCCAGGCAGGTCCTGCTGCATCATCGCAGAAGGGAAAAGAGCCCTCAATCCTTAATATCGGCATGGTTTGATTAGAATGATGATCAGATTAATCTAATAGATCAGAACGTCGCAGGACTCCAGAACTGGCAAGCAGAGCCTGGTGTTGAGGGCTGGCCACATGTGCTGGCTTTCTGGGGGTGGGTGGCCTGCCTGCGGCCTTGTTCCGAGGACTACGCAGAGTCAGGCAGGTGGGCCAGCCCCTTCCCTGTGGAGGCCGATTCTGCAGCACAGCCAGCCACCTTCCCCGGAAGGCCTCTTGTGAGAAAAGGCCCCCCGGCAGGACCCAGGGAGGCCTGTGGAAGCCACTCTCTGCTGCCGGGGACAAGGCAGGTGAGGAGGAGGGAGCTGGCAGGGGGCGGGGAGGAGGGGGCACGCCTGTCTGCGAGGTGCCAGAATGCCCCCTGCCTAGGGCAGCAAAATACCTCCGGGGTGAGGCGGAAGCATGTGTGCGTGGAGGACTCCGAAGCCTCACACGGCTGCTTCCACTGGGGCCACAGCACCTCACGTGGCGCCTTCGGGTGTCCCCACTCTCGCCTGCAGAGTTGACGTTCCCGTAACAGGGAGGGACAGGCATGCGCTCTGTCTCAGAGCTGAAGTTTTCCTGCAGGAAGTGGCAAATTACTTTGCTTTCAGCTGGCCTTGTGCTGTCAGTCTGCAGAAGACTGAAGGGAAGCACACCCTTCCAATTCACACGCTACACGCTCCCTCTGGGCTCAGCGTGGCCAGCAAGCACCGTGCGTTTAACTACGCAAGACGAACACGGCCCTAAAGGCCCCAAATTATGATCTACGCTGCTTCGGCATTTTCAGTGTCCACCAGAAGAGGAAAGAGAAAAGGGCAGCGGGTAATTCTTCTGACTCAGTACCTTTTGCCAATGTTTCACTCTGCCTGAGCACTGTTTACTGGCGCTTTAGGCTGGACTCTGTTAAAAAAAAGATAATATGCAATCTTTCAATTTGTCCAGCTGATTTGACACTTTGCTAGTCCAGCTACCTTAAGGAAAGGTTGGGTGGGGAAAGCGCGGATGAACCTGGGGCATTTTCCACTGTTCTGCACCGCCCTGGCAAACTCCAGGCATGCAGGCTCAATGGCAACTGATGCCGGCACAGCGCTGCCAGCCAGCGTGGGCACAGGCCCCACAGCGCTCGACCTGTTCCCTCGGAGAACCTTCCGGCCCTGGGAAGGTGCGTCCAGCTCCAGGGCTCCTCAGAAGTCGCTCCCACTGGGTTCCACACATGGTGCCTAGGATTGCAGCTGCACTTGGGCCTTTGCTGAGCTTCTGTGGGGTTAAGCAAGTGGTGCCCCCCGCCCCCGCTTGCACACAAGCTCCTTGCGGCTTCTGACCTGCCAGGCCCCCATGACAGCCCCTTTGTGAGCCACCACGTTCTCCAAGGGAGACATGTTTGGCCGAGCCCACAGCTGTCCCCAGAATCCTCAAAAGCACGCACAGATCGGAAACAGCTGGGGAGCTCTGCCAGTTCTCTGCAAGAAACAGCAGGGGGCCCTCACCTCCTCTCCTGCCGAGCCACCGAAGAGGCACCCGGGACCCTCCACTGCGCGGGATTTACCGAGCGGGCCCCATCTGTGAGAAGAACGGAAACAGACGAGGAGAGCCTCGCCTTCCCTTTCCTCGCAGAGAAGAGATAGTCGGCACCCTGGAGGGTCTGCGCAACCCACCTCCAAGCTCAGCTGCCACTCACAGCAGGTAAGAGAACACACGGTGAAAAGGTACCTTTGGATACTTTGGGGTTTGAAGGGTTAGAAACGTGGCAGCTCACACAGCTGTGGAGAGGACACCGGAAGCCCCTGTTCTCAAACACGGTCATGCGGAACTTCTTCACGCAAGCTTCGTGGTAGAATTTCCCACAGTGGGATACTATACAGCGCTTGACTTCTGACTTATTCTCTTTGCACACAAAACATGAATGAACACCTAACAAAGAAAATGAAAAACAGCACTGAGTATTTTCCAAGATTAGGGCAAACCAAGATTCATCTCTGGCTACAGGTAATCATCAAACATCAGAAATTCAGTGTGTTGCTGAGCTGGAAACGACTCCACTGCCTGTACTGTCACAACCCTATTCTTCACACGGGTTCTAAATGCATCTGCTGGCAGAGTTTGTGCCTTTCAATAGTGGTAAATCGCAAGGAGCCATCAGCTACCCGATGCCAAAAGGGCTTCCAGCATTTCCCCTTACTCCCCATGCATGAATGCAAAGCTGCATTCTTGCACCCCTCAGGTGCGTGAGCCACCTCCCGGAGGACCCACACCATCCATGACCACCACATCTGGGCCAGACCCCTCTCCGGCTCTCAGGTAACAACCCAAGCAGCAAAGCAAGGGGTGCCTCAGCTGTCCAGCAAAGCAGAGGGACTGTGTCCGGGGTCCGGGGGGAGGGCTTACTGCACAATTCAGTCTTATGAGCAATGCTAAAGGGTGTCTTTGACACCACCACAGTCGATGGGGAAGGCAGAGAATGGAGAAGAGCCTCCTAGAAGGAAGCAAAAGATCAGAGAATGCAGGTAGGAAAATCATGTATATGTACACACAGATTTTACAGGTAAAGAGTGAAAATGGAGTTCATGGAGAGAAGGGATAAAAAAAAAAAAGCTGCGTAGGGAGCTGAGGAGGACAAGCGGTAGAGAGAAGAACAGAGAGCGCTGAAAAAATACTCGCACTGAGCACAGCAGCTCCTCCTGATCTAGGCAGGGAAGCAGTCAAAAAGGAAATGAAGGGTGGGCAGGAGCCGGGCTGGGGGGGGGGGCTGCCCAGGCTGATGCTTAGGTGTGGAGACTCCCCAACAGTGGGAGAAAAATGTGTGTGATGCGCAGAGGCCACGAGGAACCACCTCTGGGTTACCGGGAGACGAACAGCCTGGCATTTCAGCCCAAATACCAACAGGACTACAAGGAGGAGCAGCAACCATGAAGGGGACAGCCACAGCCTCCGGGTCACAGTTACATGTGAATGAGGCCTTTGAATGCTGCGCACTTCTTATGATTAGCGCAACAGCAAAGACTGATCCCACCTAAAACAAAGTTTGGTCTTTGCTGTGTTTGAAACGTACTGATCACGTATGGCAGCTACCTAGTAAAGGCTTTCTAATACTGGAGGTAGAGATTGAAACACCCAGCAAGGCCCACACTCAGGGTGCAGCTCTTCCAGGTAACTGCAGGGACCAGACGTGATCATCTGAATACGTAAGATGTTCAAGGAGTTTCAACTCCCCTCACCCCATCGGAAAAGACAGAGGAACAGAAAGGTCACAGACAGACAGGAGGGAACATAGCTCTGACCCCCTTCCTCAATCCTCCTGCACCTTTATCTGTGTCTTAGTTCTCCATTTCAAGTTCTAATTCACCTCTAATTCTGTGTTAACTCTAAACTTGATTAGAGGCACTGTATTCTCCAGCTGAGCGTGTTCTCAAGATAGCAACATTCCTGGCATGCACAAGAGAACTTGCCTGAAGAACATTCACTACACACAAAGTGTCCGGAGGGATTTCGAGCGATTCCAGTGCAGCTTGCATGAAAAGCACCAAAACACCGTCCTTCGCAAAGAAGCAAGTCCCCGGGCTTTTCACAGAGCTTTGAAGAGAGAAAAATTTGAAAAATAATGCTAGCACATGTTTTCTTTCCTTTTCAGCTGCATTTCCTTTCTTACTTTTATCACTGATCGAAGACCACCCTCCTATTTCAAATTAGCTGCCAGACTCTTGTGAGCCTCGCTTTCAACCCCTTCGGTTTACAGAAAGAGGTAGGAAAGCTCCCTTCTGCACTTATTAACTATTCTCTGGATCACAGGATGTGAACACGCTTTTTATGCAACTCTAACCATAACTGTACTGCAAGTGACGTGATACTGGATGCAGCCATGGGGTCTGACGGGGGAAAATTGCCACAAAGACTCTCTTCACTTCCAGCTATTCCACGCACGGAAAAGGAGTTCCGCTTCCACCTGTGGCTGGCCTAGTGCCCAACAGTCCAACTAGCCTGCCAGCAGCGTGCAGCAGGGAAGGAATTTATTCAGATGACAACTTCAAAAAGCCCCTTTCATGCGCTGGGTGCCTTGCAACTGCTCGTATTTCCCTTTAACTCTTTTGGTGAAGAGGGACCTGCTTCAACTTCTCTCTCACCTGACACACATATTCCTTCTTTGCAGCCACTCCTCGCTCAGACTTTTTAGATGAATGCAATGCTTCTGCCAGAGCTTCATCTGCGCTTTCATAGGGAGACTCGGACCGCTCATCTCCCTGACCGTCTGAAATCTAAAGAGAAGAAGAATGGATTAAAACAAAGGCACTGGGGCTTAATGTGATCAGATTTCTATTACCTGACAGGCCCTGTGGCAGGTCTTCTCCGACAAACAGTGACCCTCCAGAAAGTGTGTCCTTCGCAGCCCCGCTCAGCTCTTGTAAATGCAAGACTGCGATTTCCTCTACGGTTCTTGCACTTTTGGCTCCACTGCAGTCTAACAGAAACCTGCCTCCACGAGGGTTCTAATGTGCATTTTCTGTTTCTGTCAAACGCACAATCCATGATGTGCTGCTTATTCAGACCTGCGTGCCTCCTAGCAAAGAGGCAGTTGAAAATTCAGGAACCCTCTTGGATTCAGCTCAGTGTAAACTGACAGCCAGCTTCCAATTTCTGGTCTGCTCAAGCACAGGGTCGCATGCTCCGCATTCCTGTAACCCCCCAGTCTAAGCGAAGCAAGTCAACAGCACCCACTGACATGTCAGGACTAGCTGCCTTGGCAGAATCCACTGAGAAGTGTGTGTCTGCACACGGTTAAAGAGGCACAGCCCCATTCATGGGGGAAACGGCTGGATAGTTAAGACTTGGATCCATCAGTGAGTCCTGCCCAAACCAGGACTGCCTTATTCTGGATCATACCCGAAGGAGGACACTGAGGGAGGCAATCTTCCCATTAGCTCTACGCGCATGGAAATTAGCTCTGTGCATGTTAGGCTTAGATGGAGGCGCAGAGTTGACATGCCTGTCGTATGTGTTCTGCAGCTGTGATAAGCAGTAATAAACAGTGATACTGAGTGTGGAATTCAGCATCCAGAAAACATCCCGTTTCACTGGATAATTTTTCTTAAACCAAGTTATTGGAAGGCTCAGTCTCACAGCAAAGGAGAAGCAGCAGTCCAGAGGCCCTCCCCTCACACATCAGGTTTTTAAAGACTTGCTCTTTGCTCCGCCACCAGGAGAGGCCCAGATACGGACTGGCACGCGAACAAAGTGTGCGCAGCCAGCACGGGAGAGCCCCTGTGGTGCAGGGGCAAAGAGCACAGCTCTGGGACTCAGGCAACCCGGGTTTGAATCCCTGCTCAGCCATGGAGCCGCTGGGGGATTCTGGGCCACTCACCAACTCTCAGGTGGTTCTTGTGGGGGTGGGACCGAGAGGAGGAGGAGAACTGTGTAGCCACCTTCAGTTTTTGGAAGCAAGGACGGAAGGAAGGGAGGATATAAACGTAATACATAAATAAAATGAACTCACACCCCTGCATAAAAGGCACATCCCAGCAATTCAATATGGATTGGAGAAGTATTGATCAGTATGCAAACGTGCACTGAGAAGTGTGTGCAAACGCACAGACCTGCCTCCACCTACAGATTCTCCTTGCTGGATGCGGACTGAGAGGGGAGGTGCGGGACGAGGGCAAGTGCCAAGTGCCCGCGATCTCCCACCCCCCCGAAGTAGCGGCACACGGGGCGGGAGGGGGTGGCGTCACCCTGGCATACACGGTGGAACTGGAAAGACTTTGCCAAGCAATGTGGTCCTTTCTGCCAGGACATTAGAAAATACCGGCATTTGAGGTGTGGGAATTAGAGAATGGAAAGCGAAGAATGCGGCCCTGGCCTTCCTTGAGAAAAGGAGAAATAAATATGTAATAAACGACAGAAATAATGCAGGAAAAAATCAGTAGAACCGACGGCCAAGTTGGTCGGCTGTTTCATTTCACGATATCGGAGAATACAACAGAAAAGGCCATTCAAGTCTACAGCCTTTAATTGCGTGCATTATTAAAATGTACCTGGCATAAATATAAATTTTGTTGCCAACGGAAGAATACCGGCCAAGTGGCTTGAAGAGCATTTCTGAACACGTTGCAAAGATGAATTGCCAAATTCTCATATGTGAATCAGCTACTCAGAAAAGGACGTATGAAAAACAAAAAGTTCCAAGACAGGCTGAATTAAGCAGAATGCAGGGAGAGCGCGTGAGGGCGGCTGCTGGAGCTGCTCTGCTTGGGGAAGGGAGCCGAGGCAGGAGAGGAGGCGGCAGTCGGACGTCTGCACCACTCCGCTGTGCTGGCCCCGCAAGGCAGAACGTCCAGACGGCCCTCCCGGGGCATGATGCCCGTGGCAGCCCGGCTGCAGCCCTACGCTGGGGCTCTGCTGCACAGGACTTCGACAGGCGAGCGGCTCGCTGGCGGCAGGCTCAGGCTGTGCAGGGAGGGGCAGGCGGCTCAGACATGCCCCCGCCCGGGCCAACCTTAGGAGGAACGTACGCCCGAAAAGCAGCCATGGCTACTGCTGGTTCTCTGTGCATGGAAGCCCAGCCCAGAAGCGCTTTCTCGTCATCACAGGCCTTTCCATTTCCACAAAATCCATCTTGCTGATAACCGTCTTCCATCGCTGCAATCTCTCTGCCAGGCACGCGGCCTCTGATTCATGGGCTTCAGCATCCGAGTCACTGCGCCGCCACGGCCTTCGGCAAGACAGCGGCGGCAGCACTCCTGTCTGCTCTCGCTGCACTCCGCCCCCCCCCCCGCCTCCCTGGACAGGAGAGGCTCTGCAGGAAGAGGGAGCAGGTGGCACTCGCGGCCCGGCAGGTTCTGCCTGGAAGGCTCCCGACGCCCGGCCCTGCTCCCCGTCTCAGCAGCTTGTCGCTCGGGCGCAGAACTAGCGGCTCCAGAATCACTGGGAGTCCATTGCCCAGCAGGAAAGGAGCAAAGGAAGGCAGGGCTCCAGGGGAAGAGCAGCCGCACCTGCATGTCTGCTCGTGCTGGGGAAAGCAACCAACAGACGAGCGGAGCGGCTTCACCGCATGCAGCGTGCAAACCACATGCAAGAGCCACAGATTCACCAGCGGTGCTCCCTCACAATGCCTCCTCCTTGCACTCACCCAGTGCTGAGTCAAAACTGGGCTGGCGCTTTGCATTTTCACGATTTTTTTTTAGCTCTGACAGCCGATCTCTCTGATCTCAAGCTGCAGAATTCAGTCTTCTGTGCACTGAAGCAAATAAAAAGCAAGCAAGCAAGCTACTCGGGCTTCTTAGATTGCAATTCCACATAACTGTCAAGGTTTTCTTTCTTTTACGCAGAGGCCCACCTAAAAAGGCAGGCCCCGGCACACTGGCCACAGACCAGGTATTACCTTCCTTGTGCTCCTGCAGCCCTGCGTGGGGCCTCAGGGGAGTCTGGCCACCCGCTCCAGCTTCCCCCTCCCTACCCCATCGACCAACGGCCCCACCAGCACCGCTCAGCCCAGGCAGCCACTGCTAGGGAGCGACGACCTTCCCAACAGAGGCACGGGGGCAGTCAGGTGTGGGCGCCTCCGCCCAGAAGACTGCTCAGCTGGGGGCCTTCCCAGGGCAGGCCGTGTGCAGGTGTGCGGGCGCAGAGCGCACAAAGGAGCAGGAGGCGCTGCACATCCCGCGCAGCACAGGGGCTGGGCGGGAAGGCCGGGGGCCAAGTCCCAGGCAACCGAGATGAGGCTGCCAAATGGGCTGCTAATGTGGCTCAGAAGGTGGGTGCCTTCGCTGACACCCCCCTTTGCTCACAAGCAAAACCACACGTGCCTTTTTTTCTGTCTTACACTAAACATTCTTTTTAATTCTTAAAGTATTTTTCCTTCTGAAAAGGAAAATTGCTGAATTACAGGAGCTCCCCCAGGGCGAAATTCAAGTTCACAACAGCGTGACAATTTTTAGCATGTACACGGCACTTTTGATGCATCATCAGCCCTGCCGGGGGCCACCTGGAGACCATCTGTGGTGTGTCCAGCAACACAAGCCGTGCGTGTGGCGCCCCCACCTGCTCCAGGGGCAGGGGCAGGGGCGGGGGCAGGGCTGGCCCACAGCCGGCCTGGAAGGCGACCACTGCCAGTCGAGTCCGCGAGCCAAGCGAGGCAGGGAGGTAGGCTCAGACCAGCATTCCTGCTTCCTCCAGGGGCAAGAGGGCAGAATTCGCCTGTTCCCTGTCCGTTTCTCTGCAAGACTGCGGCTCCAGGTGACACCCGAGAGGCTCTGGCCCGGCTACCAGGTACCCATCTGTCCATCTGTCTGTCTGTGTGATAACACATGGTCCCTCCTTTTGCCTTAGAAGTCAATGAGTGCCAACCATTTGCTTCAGGAAGCTGCTGCTCTTGGGCTTTTCTGCCGCTTCCCTCTTGAAGTTAGTTCCTGAGCTGCTGAGCCAGGAATCTGTCATCGCAAATGCAGGGAAGATCCCACTACTGGAGGCAGCTTGAAACAGACCAAAATACTAAAACCCCAGGGCTCAGGTAGTCAAGATATATGAAAGCTCAAGCCAAGGGGTTTCTGCAGGAATCTTGATTTCCCGCCCCCCCAGAGCAGGCCACCACGCTGGATACTGCGTACCAGCAATGCCCAGTTCCATGGCGGCCAACTCTGCCTCAGCTGGGAAGCAGTTCCAGGCTGCGCAGGTCGTTCTTTCTATCTAAGTGGGCTCAACTCACAATCTCATTAATACCAATGAAGGCAACGCAAAGGAGGAGGATTGCAATGGCCCAGGCAAAGCCTCGCGCCCCATGAGACGGCTGCGGGATGCTGAAGCGCGGTGCCCGGGACACGACGCTGGGCGCCCTCGGTGAGCGGGGGCCCCGCTGGAAAGAGCACTTCAACAACCGCACGTGGCTTTGGGCATCCACTGCCGCTCCTCACCACAAAGTGCAGGTGAGGGAGAGAAGAACAGAGCGCTGAAAGGGAAATGGAAGACACAAATGGAGCCGTCCTCACCACTCGTCCCCACCTGGCTCCAAGTCCAAGATGGCCAAGGGTTGGCTAGAGGTCCAGGGAAAAGGTGCTGAGGAGAAGGACAGCCTCGGACAAGGTTCTCAGTGGCTCTTCATTCCAGTGAAGTGTTCCGTTTTACTTAAGACACTCCAGAGGCGCTCTGAAATACTGGGGGATTGGAAGGCTGCCCTGTATTCTCAAAATACAGGGGGAAGAGTTTCAGTTCTAATTCCATAGCAACACCCTAGAAAACCCGTATGTGTGAACAGAGTTCCTGAGGTCTGAAGAACTGCTGTGGACAAGGGAAGGCTGCACTGTGACTTCAGAGCCACCCATGACCTGCCTCCTCGGCGCATCTTTGGGTAGCCTTCCCTTCTAAGGCAATGGTGAAGGTCCTGATCCACTGTCCCCTGCTGAATCAGGGCCAGTGATGTCTAGATGAGGGGTCACAGCTGCTGTGAAAACAGTAATGGGGAAAGTAATATCCCCATCTAGGAATTACTGTGACCTCGTGTATATAATCTACAGCTTCTCCTCCTAGACCAGGGGTCGGCAACCTGCGGCTCCAGAGCCACACGTGGCTCTTGAACCCCTCTGCTCTGGCTCCATCGCTCAAAACACGCGCCGGCACAGCTGCTGATCTGCTCGAAGCCCCACTCAGGAACCCAGCGCTGGCTAGTTAAGTAAATGAGCTAGTACATTGCTACATTCCTCTGCTAAACAAGCTTTCTGCAGGCTCTCATGTTACACAAAACCTGCAGTAAGGATTCTTTTTGTCCCAATGTAATCTCCTTCATCTGAATGTTAAAAGCTGCGCTTGGGACCTGTCACAATTCACAGCACTTGACTGTTTATCTGCTAATCAGTCACTAAACACACCTATATCTCCTGCATCTGATTAACTGAGCTCTGCCCCTCCCCTGTAGGCCAACCATGGATAAATTGAAGAAAAGTTTTTGAAGAAAACCAAATGTTTAATGATATGCGGGTAGATTCATTTGCTTTTACTGCTGACGAACTTATGGGGTTTGCTGTTTAATGCACGGAGCCCTTTAGCACTGACTCTGCAGGAAGCTGTTCTCCTATTCAAAATATATGAAAGGAGTCCTACTAGTTTATAATGTAAGATTAAAAATAACAGTTTTTAGTGACTGAACAAGAGCTGCAGCTAAATCATAATGAAGATATACATAGCATTAAGGTAAAAGACGATATATGCAGTGTTATCTTCATTTCAGATGTCAAAAGGGTTTTGTGGCTCCCAGTGTTTTCTTTTGTGTGGGAAATGGTCCAATTGGCTCTTTGAGTGTTAAAGGTTGCTGACCCCTGGCCTAGATGCTCAGTGAGATCAGCTGTATCTCCCAAAATAACCTGTCCCCCTGGAAAAGGTAGGTTCCTCCAGGACAGAAAAAGGACCTGAATGAAGGTGTACCAAAAAATCATGCCTAGGTGCAGTACACCAAGAGAGAAAAAAAGCCAAAGCCTTTCACCCCCTAAGACTTGTGCAGTCCGCTCTGGGGGAATGCAGATTCATACTAGTTACCGTGGAAACACAGCTGCTTCCCCATCTGTTTCCCCATCCAACCTGGATCTAGATATTATGGGGTAGGAAAGCAGCTGTCATGATTCTAGATCCTGGCTGGGAAGGACAGTCAAATCTAATTTGCACTGTGTTGAATATTCAATTCAGTACATTAAAATAATTGCCTAAACCAATAGCAAAGATCCCAGATTATCTTAAAGATATTCATGGAAGGCAAGTTTCCTGTTTCCCCCCAACAGCCCCTTGTGGCTTACCCATGAGGCTCAGGATGGCCCCAGTCCCTGAGAGGGAGGGGATGGGAAGCCACAACCTACCCAAATTTTCCTGGGACCATGCCAGCGTGTTTATGCTGCTGCGGTAACGGTGATGTGGCATCTGCGCTTACGACATGTTATCTGACAAGGGGAACTCATGCAAGTGGCATCATTGCATGATTTAAGAAAAAGCCTCTAGGTTTACCTGAATTAAATGGCAACCTTGGAATAGTTCATGCTTAACTTTATATAGGAATGATTAAATGTAAGTGCATTAGATAGGTATTCCGCAACTGATCACATGCAACACCAAGCAACACTATGACGTTAGCTTTCTTACCTTGCTTCATGAGTAGTTCCAAGCGCCACCACCTTCCCTCCACATGGCTGCAAATATCCCATTGGCTCCCGTGGCTGGGAATCTCAGGGTACACCGCTCCCGCCCATCGCGCCCGCCTCTCCCCCGGCAAGCTCTCAGCCGGCTGCCTTTTCTGGCTTGGCTTTCTCCTGCCACTCTAAGGAGCAACTGCCTGCCTGCCTGCTCACAAGGAGCCCGCGAACACTCCCTGCTGCCGCCTGCTCTCGCACGCTCATGTGCAGACTGCACGCCCTGCCGGGGGCTGCCTCCTCCTGCGCCCAGGATCACAGAGGCACCTCCATGGGGACCTGCGCCAGGAGGGCTGGAGCCCCCTCTGCAAACTGTTGCCCACGGGAGCACACGCCAGCCTCCACTGGAAACGTTTCCTGGCTGGCCAGAGGGACCCACTGGTCACTCTATGTGAACACAGCCACTTTCTTAACTGCCTGTTATTTGAAGCCATTCCGTAACACACTGATCTAAACGCAGGGCTTCTACAGCTATGTGTGATACTCTGGAACTATGGGATACTCTAACAGAACAAGTTGGACGTATAGCAAGTCCTTGTTTTTCCTCCTCCTCAGGAAGAGTAGTAGTTTGGATTATTTCACCCAGCAAAACGTCTATTACGAGGATGTAAAATAAGCTCATGCAAATGTTACTGTCAAATGCAATGTTAACTTATTAACATTACTGCCAAATTTAATATTACTGCCAAATGTAACGCTAACTTGTTTGAAGCAGCGTACATCTTCAATTGTAAGCCCACTGAAAATACTGATCTGGACCACGACAAATGGTTTGATTAATCTTTTACCTTATTTTACAAGTACCTTTGACCTGGATCATTTTAAAAGATAAGGAATCTGATACAGGAGAAAGTGAAGCAAGAAAGGCGTCATAAAAGTGGGAGGAACTGCATTTCTCAGAATGCTGTTTCGGGTGACTTTGCGTGCCTCTTCCTGAGTATTTGGTGTGAGGAATGCTTTCGAGGTGACGGTTTGGAAGCAAGCTGCCTGCTGAGCGGGGCAGTTTTCTGTCTCTGAAGCACCTCAGCCAAGCATTGCTATTCTAACACTGAACTTCCCTGTTCCACAAACTCGAGGCTCAGAGAGCAGAAAGGAACAGAAGCATCGTTCGCCCAGCCCTGTCACCCACCACCTGGCTCATTCGCCAGAGTCCTCCCCTCACACAGACTGGCCTAACAGAGCTTGGATTTGCACTGCGCAGCAGCGGCCACAGTCGGCTGATGGGTGACTGGGGAACGCTTTCTTCCCTGGCTGCTTAGGTGCTGCGCCCAGGACGGGTGCTTGATGCACGCAAACTGTGGCAAGTGACCCCCTTGCAGGTTGTGCGAAGCGCCAAGAGGGTTGCCTGGCAAGACAACCCCACCCCCGGCGACACAGGCCACCCTCAGTGGGAGCCCCTCCAGCCACGAAGGGGCCCTCTGGGGCAACCTGGGCCGCGCTCAGCTCAGCTGCAACCCCTTTGCTCTGGCTCTGCTTGCTTGCAGAAGGGGGGCTGTTTCCAGAGACCAAAACTATTCACCCTAAAAAAGTTAAGGCACGCACACACACGCTTTGCATACGCTTCTGGAACAAAGAGGGTGCAGAACAGGCACTTTGGGGGAGCTCTTAAGGGTTTGGAGACTGGCTATCACTTCGGAGAGTGTGAAAAGCAGACTCCAAGAGTAAAGTGGGGGGGGGTCCCCACCTCACCTCACCTCACCAAAGGAGCTGCGATCGACGTGGGAAGGAGGGGCGGCACCGGTTCCAGAGCACGGACACCTGGTGCAGGAGCAAGAACTGAGGGGGGGGGGATTCAGCCCATGGGGGGCTCAAGCGCTCATCGATCTGCGGAGCGGCGGCTGCGCTATGCGAGCGAGCCTGCGCCCTGCGACACAAGCCAGGGGGGCGGCGCTTGGAGCACCGCCCGACCACGTTGCACGTGTTGTGCTCGATCAGCTTTCTAGAATATGCCCTTTTTCAAAAAAGTCACCCCTAGAGATTATTTATGCTGGTTTATCTGAATGCTACTATTCATTGCTATTTTTACCTCATTCTCAGTTAAGGAAGCTGTAGGAGACGAGCTTTTGCTATAGGCAAGCTGTGAAGATTCGGCTGCGGAAGCCCGATTTCGCTTCTTCAGTGGCTTACATGCATCTGACAGACCTGTCATTGTGGTAAAATAATTTTTGTTTACAAAGTGAACTTGGAATTCTAATATATTTCCTTGAAGTCAGTAGAAAACATTCTCTCATATGTGTAGGGTTTATTTACATTGGCCTTTTAGACTCCCACAGTATTGAACTGCAAAACAAACATCGGAGCACGGTGTTTTTAACAATTTAGAAATATTCCAGGTAAATAACTTTGCAATTGGGCTCATGTATTTATGACAGTTGTACCTCACTCTTCTATGGAGGTTGGAGTAGCACAAGGAAGATTTTCTCCGTTTTGCCAAAAGGTGAAACGGAAGTTTCAAAGAGCATTTCTTTTCTTTCGCTGTTTTAAATGGGTTGGGACAAGACCCTCCACAGGTGGTACATGTCACACAGCAACCCCTGTGCTCCTACTTGGCTCAGAGCAAGTTCCACTGAATGTTACGAAGCCCAGACTGCACCAATCACACCTAAGCATGTGATGCGCAGCTGGGAGGGCACCTTCCCCACATCTGACTCCCCCTTCGTTCTCTTCCTGAGCACTTGAAAATGCAAGACTCTGAATGAGTGGCAGCAGCCTGGAGAACGGAAACGCCCCGTCTTCTCCTCCCCTCTGCGCTCCCTCAGGAGCTGTTCCTGAGCCAGGGGACCCTCTAGCTGGGTGGGAACCTGCAGCTGCGGGATCTGGCAGAGGAATGGTCTGATCAAAGACTGCATGTTGCATTTTCTCCAAGTAAAAAAGCCACGCAAGGGTTAACCTATTTATGTCACAGAAGGGGAATTCCTTTTCCAAAGTCTGCAGCATCAGGACCGCATGAAGCTGACTTCAGCCTACGGATCCTCGTGCCACGGTGTAGCTGCAAATCTAATCAGATGCGTCCCTAGCTAAAGGTGCCTAAGATCAGACTGTACATCTCTATTTCAGGTATCACAGAAGCTGAGCTCCTTCCTTTTATTGACTAATCTTCCTTTCCTGCAATCTGTCTGTAAAGCGATCGAGGCCTGCAGTGTGGTAAAGGACAGCAAAACATCACTTGCTTTTACCACTATGCTCTGCTCCCTTTCTGTTGGGCTTGCCACGCACTATTAAATGGTGCTTTTGTTCACCAGCTGCTGCCTTCAAACTAGCAATATGAGGAGGAGAAAGTGACCAACAACGGCAATACAGAAAAAATCCAACTCATACCGGCATTCCAAACACGGCCACAGTGTTTCATCAAAAATTTAGCTGGCCACCTTCAGCAATGAGAATTTATCATGGCTTAATTTAAAATGATACATCAAAACTTATTCTAACCACATTACCTGACTGGTTCTTTTGTGAAGAAGTGGTTTCTGTGACCTTAGCAGAGTTTGTTTTTGCTGTTTTGTCATTGCTTGTCTCCCTCTGTTACGAAAAAAACAAAAGCAAAAACGAAAAAATAAAAAATCCTCCTAATTGGATAAATGTGGAAATCATTCCAGGGCTACTATTACCAGACAAAGGATTTTGCTTCATTCATATTGCTTTTTAAGCACAAAATCAAAGCAAATGCGATGGCAGGAGAAAAAGCCCCCCACTCAGATGGACTCTCTCAGTAAAATGCGCTATCCTTTAAAACAATTATTTATTTTAAAACAATCCATGTAAAAGTCTTTCAGTTTGCAGTCAGAATGGTGTCACACTGATCTCGTTTGGCCATAAAACTCAAGTGGAAATCACACAAGGTTTCAAGAGCAGAGGGTCATCTGGCAAGCACTGCACCTGGGTCACACACACTGTTCCTTCAGTAATGCAGGGAGCTAAAATTTTCATTTCCAATTGCTGCAGGCCACATAAACTACATTTCCTAAAACATGAGGGTCAGCTCGACTCTGCATGCATTTTAAAGACCAGTCCATTATGGAAACAAAACTAATTTTACCAAAAGTGCACAAAAAACTTGCAGCAGCACCTTATCCCCGAACAGAATTGAGTTGCTTTGTACTGCCAGATGCATTCCTAGAATGACAGCTTCTCCTCCCAGCCACAGTTCATACAGCGATTTATACCCGAACGTGCGCTGGGCTGGCTGAATAAAGGCTACATGCATTGTGTGGGCCCGGACAAGATCATGCTAGCACCCCACAGCTGCTGCCCCCTAACAGCACGACCGACCGGCTGATTCTGGGACGGTGACTACCACAAAACTCAATGGAGAGGAGACGCGTGTCCAGACTTGTCCTAGCAGCTGCCTGTGCTCGGAGGAGGCGCGCGATGCACTGGCTGGGGCAGCACCATGCCCTGCACGTGGCTTGTGCTGCTGGACACACAGGGCAATTCTGGGGCTTCCCATCTTCCTGGACCATTGGGCGCATTGGGGAATTTAAGAAATCCCTGTGGGCACCACCGCAAAATGGCTGCCACAGAAGACAAGGCTGGCCATGCAGAGGCTGCTGCCACTCACCTGCCATGTCAGTGGGAATTTGTTCCAGGAGGGCTGCGAAAGGTCGCCCGGCTGGTCCTGTCCCCCCAGGCACGCCCAGACGTGTGGGCACTGCTCTCCCCAGCCTGAACAGACAGCGGGATGTCCCCCCGCCTCAGCCCTGGGCTCAGCACTCTGCTCCCTGCAACGGCTAGAAAAAAGGGCAAGGCGGAGAACAAGAGCAAGAGCAAGGCTACGGACTGGGAGGAAGACCAGCAGAGACTAGAAAGAGGGAGAAGAGAAGACCAAAGAGGCTGGGCAAAGAAGCCGTGGGCTGGAGGCTGGGAGAGCAGGGGGACCAGAGCAGCAGAGGCCTGTCTGGGCAGAGGGCAGGGCAGGGCCGGAGAGCAAGAGGGCCTTGCCTTTTTCACGGTTTGTGTCAAACACCCGTTTTCGAAGGGGGCAAGGAGTAGCGAGCTCCCCGCTCCCCAAAGCCAGAAGCCAGCCTGCTAGCTCATCCAATGACTTTCCTTGCAATTCCAGGAAGAAGGCGAGAGACTACCAAACGGATGGCAACGGCTCATGCAGGGATCGGGGTTGGAGTCCACTCATGGCATTCAACTCTGAGATGGCCAAGATTCCTTAAGAGCTGAAACAGGCAGCTTCCGAGTTAATGCTAGCAGGGGACTCCACCGCCGCCAGCCGGCCAAGATTCCTTCTGCCCGGCTGGGGAGGACTCCGCCAGGCTCTGGGCAGGCAGAAGCATTCGCTTCCCTCACAAGAAGCAGGCGCACTCGGAAGCCTTTACTTGGAATCCCAGAGAATGTCAAGGGCTGTCTTCATAACGTTATGCAGCTAGAACCCGCTGGGCCTTTGGAGGGCTTTGCATGCGAATTCCCACACGAGCTGGGCTCAAGGCGCTCCCCTTGCACAGCAGAACTCTCTTGGGCTTGATCGCAAACCGGAGGAGGGGAAGGGGCCAGAGGAACATGGCAGGCTTACCATGCAGAGAAAGGTGATCTGCAGCTGGAGGAAATTGACTTCTTTAGGGAAACATTGCAAGTGCCCAGAGGAACGGGCGGAGGAGCACTGTCAAGCAAGAGGATTCGGCTGATCCATGTCCCTGAGGCGTCTTGCCCCGTCGGTGGCTCAGCTCCCTGGATTTGGGCAAGTGGTGGGCTTGCTTGTCCAGTGATCAGTGGGATGGAGCGAGTCCTAGGCCAGGGCACAACTCGCTCTGCTCAGGGCCTGGCCTAGACCTGGTTCCAGTCTGCCCTCCGGAGCGACTCGCAGCAGCTCGGTTCACCCACGGGATGGGCGTGCTGTGCCAGGCACCAAGTAGGCCCTTCTCAGAGGCCCTGCTTGCTGTGGCCTGTTCTGCAAACCCAGGCAGAGTGGGTGCCCAGAAACAGGCAATGCTGGGTTTTAGGGTTTGCACAGTGGAACAAGGCAGAGCAAGCTGGGTGCCTGCCGTGACGCAACAGGTCAGTAAATTAAGCCAAGGTGTTCTGTTGCCCTGCGGGAACGAGGCCAGAGAGTAATTAGCAGAGATCCCCAATGGGGTCTTCACCTGAGGCGGAGGTTTGCTTAAGCAAAGGGCAGCCAAGCGAGTCATTCTCCTGACTCTGCACTGCCTTGAGCGAGCGCAGGGCATGTATTTACACTGAAACCATGCCAGGTCTCGAGTCGCCAACAAGAGCAGTGAAAAAACCCACTGCAGTCCTAAGAGCGAAGAACAGAAAGATGCCAAGAGGCACTGTGGACCCCGTCCCGACTACGGACCTGCCAGCCCGCCGCTCATCGCCCACGCAGGCAGGCCGACGCAAGCTGCATCCACGTGCCACCAACAGTGCAGATCTGACTCCAACGCGTATTGTCAGGACATCCATCTGATGGTGAGTAGATCAGCCTTTGCTTTACTAAAAGCCACTGGTGTTTATACGACAGGAATAAGCACGCATGTTTTCCCAAGCAGATGTAAGTCAACATACTTTATGGATGTTCCTATATTGTTCCCGCGTGCACTAAAGCTCTAGGAACCTCAGCATCAATCAAGCAATTCAGGGCCCTGCTCCTGAATATTGAATCAGGTTGGGTTGCGTCCTGCCCACCAAGAGGACTTCACAAAAATCTGTTCGAAGGCCAAGCAAACATCTGCATACATTGTCACTTCACTTTGGCCAACTTGCTTTAACGGCCAGTATGCTAGACAAAAATATCCAACGGGATCCAGGTTTCAGCTGGACCAACTCAACTCACAGATGCGGGCTTCCTCACCCCCTCCTTCCCACAGCAGCCTCTCTGCACCCTGAAAATACCAGACAAGAATCAGGGCAACCTGCTGAATTCACTTGGAGCTTGGCATGAGAGACAGGGGGTCCCTAAAAATATGTCAGACGGCCGCCAAACAAGCAAATGTGCACAGCATAGCAGAGTCAGCTTTTTCTGAATTTTCCATGCCTGCAAAAATTCTTGCTTGTAGGCCTGTTAATCGCTGCATTTCTGTGCCTAGCCCCAGTTCGATGTGTGCGGGTTACTCGATAGGGAGACAAAAGGAGGATCAATGCAAAGATTACTGCCCCCGTGGAAGCACTGCACATCCATGGCTCTCTAAGGCAGGGCAGAGAAACTGTTCCGGGGGCACTTATGACATTCTTCACCAGCCCAAGACATCCAACACCCCACACTTGTCTATTGTCTCTCTTGCAGCTTTCTGAGAGCTAATATCCTGTGTAGCAGAGAGGTTCAGAAAAAGATAGATTCACAGATGCATACAAAGCGAATGCTTCCACTTGACTATCAAATGCCAGAGTTGGGTTTTCAGAAGAATCTCAAGACCATTTGCTGCACTGGCTAGAGGAAAGCAAAAGATTACAGAAATTCTGACAAACAGAACAGGATAGCCAAATCGGGTGCTCTATAACATACCTGAACAAGACAACAACATAGTTACCTTCCGATAATTCTTTTTATCCATCCTGAGCCTTTTCCTAGGTGCTTCCTGAACTTCAAAATCTTCTGTGGGTTTCTTTGTCCTCTTTATTGGTTTCCTTTTAATTCCATGTAAGTTACCTTGGAGCAGGGGATGGGGGAAACTTACATGAAAAAGATCTAAAGCTCACTCAGAAATTATCTTGAACTGTTCTAGGAACATTAATGCTCTAATAAATGTTAACAATCCTTAATAACCTGTGGATCACAGCTTTAATTATTAAAACTACTTTTACAGTACACACTTCTCATGACTAAGCTTAAGTGTAAATCAATGCACTGTTATTCTGCAAGTTAACATTATTATCTGGTTTCAAACCATTTACCAATGAATCCATACTTTGAAGTCTGATTCTTGCCTTGGAGTCATTCCTTTTATGAGTAAAGCTTAAGTTGTCACACAATGAGGAGGTATTAACTCTGTCTATAAGATCACTATGGTGACAGAACATTCCTCTTACATTTCACGAGTAGCATAGCAGTACATGTATCATGTGAATTTATTTTGTGCAAGCCCCATTTTAAATGTTTTGTGACAAAGCCTGAAAAAAATAAAGCCCATGAAGAAATGTTTTTAACACTCCCCATATTTACAAGGTGGCAGGGGAATCAATTTAGAGCCAACAGATCCCACGTTACAGGGCTCCAAGACACAAGATCGGCTGCCCACTTATGCAGCCTATTCCAACAGTTCTGCTCTGGAACATCAAGAGTCTGTTTCAAAAAGGCCAGCTTCTCAGCAGCCTGGACTGAGAGGGAAAAAGGAATCGTAGCGACCTTCCGCCTCCCATGCTCAACTGTGGTATTTAGCTGAGGAGGCCAGACTGCAGGTCTAAAATGGAGCCAGAGAGCAGGATTCGACTGCTTTGCGGATTGGCTGCTTCGTGGGCAGTTAAGGAATTCAAGCTGCAGGATAAATTTCATTACCCTGTAACCAACTCTAATAAAACTGTTTCTAATTACAGGAAAAGCTACAGGTATTTGTTTGGTCATGTATGGTATCAACTAGGAGGCTTAAAAATACAGCAGCCATCTTGTTATAAATGCCAATATTTTCTGAACGTACCTTGACATAATCTATACTGGCACAGAAGTTATTTTGCAGTCTGCTCAAGATATTCCCAAATATGAAAGACATCTTGTATAGATTGTATCGATATGGAATAAGCAATATTCTTTTTAATTATTTTGTAGGATGAATCTATCATAAGGTTCAACAAAAGTCAGCACTACAGCACTCAGGTATTTAATTCAGGATCCATAAAATTTCTAAAGCCGAAGAGCACAACATCTGAGAAGAATGATGATTCGTAAGCAATTACATGAAAGGCACACTTAAAGATTACTTATAACGAATCAATATTACACAGCACAGATTTTAATTACTTCGGGATCTCGATCTCCTTTTAGGCGATTCTTGAAACACTTTGCGTTTCGCCTCTCCCATACTCTTCTGTGACGAACCTTGAGAGATACAGAATGTTGTGTAGTGTTGTTTGCGTTTTTTAAAAACTGACATCCAAATATTTTACACATTGAGACAACGCTGTTAACTTTCCCACAAGATGTTATTTAACACACAGATAACAAAACTGACTGCACTTTTTATACATTTTTCCAAAACTGACAAACCTGTCAAACACATCCTCATTCCTTTCATTGCCCAAAGCAGCAACCCATGGGCTTCCCATTTCTGCAGTAATCTAACCAAATTATGGTCCTAAATATACACTGTATTACTGCTCTGAAGACTACTACTGAGAACGATCATAAATATTATCCCTCCAGTTTTCTTCAGACATATTGACTCTTCCAAATAATTTTATTGCCATATATCAGGATAATTAAGCAAAATAGTTATCTAGATACCTAAGTATTTATCTGGCCAAACAAATTCCTTGTAGATGCTTCAGGAAGACAGGAACAACTTAATCACTCATTTATAATTTGGAAACATGTGCTAATAAAGCTATGCCAACGGTCTTACTTAGTATTAACAAAGGGAAACAGGAGTACAAACTACACTATGATTTTAAAATCACCTCGAATGAGAATATGTAAATTTAAACCCTAGGTGTGCTTCTCCTAATGGTAGCTGCTTATAGACAGGAAGGGAATGAGAAACCAGCAATACCTAAACAGCAGGTTTACACAGAGCAACTTTGCAGAACAATGATCAAGAAATGCAGACGCCACTGACTTTATTGTAAAGGCTGCATTCGCTGCAATCAGCACAACACACCAAAATTAGACGTGTGGAACAGCAAAGGCTGCCCTCCCTACAAGTCTCAAACGGGGTGCTTAGTTTAACGCCACTACATATATTAAACCGAGTTAGAGCATACTAGCACAGTTTTACGTTTACCAGTGTCTTCTTCAGGTTTGGGAGAGGTCACTATGGCAAATTTTGTGTTATAGCGCGCTTTCTGTTTTTCACTAAGCATGTTCCACTGTGATTCCAGCAGCTCTTCGATTTCATCGCTTGCCGCGTCTGGATGTTCAGCAATCACCTGAGCAAACGTAACACTTGTTCAAATATTAGAGCGTAGATTTAGTTAAGACGAATGTTTTATTTCTACATGTTGTCAAGTAAGAGGTAATGGTTTTGTTGCTATCCTAGGGGAGTCGTAAGACAAAATACTTGCTAGTTGGTAACCACATGGGAAGAAGCAGTATCCTTCAGCAGTGTGAAGTGTTTTTACTCTGATTTGACCTGTTTTATCCCACCTTAGGTGGTTTTTGTAAGCGAGTCAAGTTTCTTGTATAAACAAAACTGGGGCACAAACCTTTAAATAAATACAGATATATCATCTTAAATTTTGCTAAAAACAAAGCCCAAGCCCAAGCCCAAGCCCAATCCTAATCCTCTGAGCTGCTACAGACTGAGTTAAGAATCAGGAAAACCATGTTCTGTTAGGTATCTAGGAGGCAGATGCAGGCAAAATCTTCGTCTCTGCCCATCTGCAGGAGGTGCCATTTGGAGGAGGACCATGGGGCACTTTTGGGTAGACTAAGCAGGGCTTAGTCTGGCTGGTTACCTGATGGGAAAAGCAAAGTGGGGCCCAAGAGCACAGAGCTCAATTGCAGAAAGAAGATGGGTTAAATAATCTCGTATTGACAGTATATTATTGTGATAAAGACTGTGATTTATATACACAGAACACCTTTGAAACTTGGGAAGTGTCCTAAAGGACAAAAAAGAAAAGTATCCTAAAGGTTTTCAGCAAATGGGTCTCAATTTCCAGCTTCAGAAATGAAAGGAAGTGCAACCTTTTAACCCTCAGCAAAACCGTTTTATCCAGTTAGAAGAAGAGGAGCACTAGGGACACAGTGAGCAACAGCCAGGCTGCTTACCCGGAGCGGCTGTTCCTTGAGGAGTCGTCTGCGCATCACACATGCGGGTTCTGCACCCCCATGCTACCCTGCTGTCAGGATGATCCTATGGCTCAGTGCTGGAGTGGGCGCCCCCCCCCCCCATTGCTGGCTTACATGGGAGAGGCTCCCGCCCATTCCCACAAATCCCACAACTGAGGGAGGAGTCCTGCACCGGCCCGGCCTGGCCCAGGTGTGCTTGGAGGGGTGCTGTGCCTCCCAGGCCCAGGCCCGGTGTTCCTCATGGTCTCTGTGCACCACTCAAAAGGGCAGCCAGCAAACGTCCCTCAAGAAGGGTGCTAAGGGACAGCCAGCCCCTGCATGGACATCTGGCCCGGTGTGCTTGACAACCGTGGAGCGCGTGACTGTGTGGCAGCTCTGCAAAGCTCCAGCAGGTCCATGCCCAGGAGGGCTGTGAGTACTGCAGGTCCTTGGGCGGGCCAAGGGCCGTGTGCCGGCCAGCTGGCGGGCTGGGGAGATGGTGCTCGCGCCCAGGCCGCTAGGCCCTGGGCAGACAGAGGGGGCTACAGCCCGCTTTGCAGGATGAGCGCAGCCCTGGAGTCCCGTGGGATCAGCAGGTCCCGTCCCAACAGTGGCGACTGGTCGTGCTGCCTCTCTGGCTCCAGCAGTGACGTTTGTCCCCGCGAGAAACAGGCCGATGAGTGGGCCAATGCACTGCCTCGATAACGGAAGCTTCCCAAGGTAGTCCGGCTGGGGTGGGGAGGGGTGGACCATATTTTCTCCTCTTGGTGCCCATCCTGCCGGGCCTGGGTCTTTGTTCAGTACCAGGCGCTCAGGCCGCCCTGGGGGCAGATCCAAGCACTCTGGCAGGACCAACTGGGCCCTGATCTTGTCCAATAAGAACAAGGGTTGATCGGGCCACAGTGGCCTGATAGGCGGAGACCTGGAGAGCGCATGCCAAAGCTGCACAGAGCTGCCATGTCACCCCAGCCAGGAGACAGCCTTCCTGGGACCAAGTCTTCCTTCTGGGATCAACCCTGCGTGGCCGTGAGGATGGCCCTGCTGAACTGGGGATGCTGGAAGAAGGCTGGCAGCACCCTGTTCAGGGATGCCTTCAGAGATGGAGAGTGCTGTGGAGGAGCCTTCCACGTCTGCCGTACTGTCTTCAGCACTGCCACCGAGCCCTTGTTTTCGGCATGAGAGGCATCAAAGACCATGTCTGACGGGGACGCAGGGTCCTGTGAGCCAACGGTGGTGGCAGTGAAGAGGCTGTCAGGACTGGCTATGTCACCAACTCAGAATCAGGCACAAAGTCCTCTGGGCTCAGGGATGGGGAGGGTGTCCTTGTTCTTGAGCAGCTCAGCACCATGGCTGTTGGGGTCACACCTGGCTCGCTCTGTGGCCTTGCACTGGTGCTGGTGGGAATGCTGCCTTAACGATGTCAACTAGCTCTGCCCTGAAGTCTGGAGACCCCTTGGTGGCGAGGGTTCTGGTCATCTGCGTGGGATGGTCAGGAGCCCCCGGAGACCACTGCGGAGATGGCAACCAGTCAGAGGCTCCGTCCCAGCTGCTAAGCGTCCTCTGCTTTCAAGAGCAGTGCTGGTCTTGGTGAGGCAGGGGTAGGTCGCCTCGGCATCAAGCCGGTCTCTGAAGGTGCTGGTGTCCACTCCTGTCAGCACCAATGCCTGGGACAGTGGCTGGAATGAAGACCTTGGAGAGCTGTTCCCAGTTCTCCCTCAGGTGCCAACACGCCACAGGTGGGTCCTCCCTCTGCACCGAGAGCTGCAAGTGTTCCATGAGTGGAAGTGAGCGATCTCTCAGCATTGAGGTCAATGGGGGCTCTCGCAGAGCCTTCACTTTTCCCTGGGGGCAGCAGACTTCTTTTTGATGCACTCAGAGACCTTCCCGGCCACACAGGTGTAGGACAAGTGGTCTGATGTTGGAGCGGCAGCTTGGCCAGGGCTCCAGCTGCAGCCAGCGCGGGCCTGGGTGATGCTGCCACAGCCTGGGCGAAAGGTTGTCACCCCTTTCGCCTCATGGAACTGCCAGGCTGCCAGGTCGTCTTCCATCGTTCCACCTTGAATCCACCTGCCCTATGGCTGCAGGGGTTTTGTGAAGGCAGTCCTTGACGATGCGTTCGTTGCCCGGGCAGAGAAGGCAAAGGCAACGCCTATCCATGGGGGAGGCTGCTATCACAGTGTACACATTTTCAAAATGTCGCCATTGAGGCCACCATGGTGGATGGGGAAGGAGCAAGAAATACAGACAGAGTGGTTGAGGAGGAACACAATGAGTAAAGAGAAAAGTGGAGAGAAATGTATACTTTTATAGAGATTATTTTAAGGGAAAGACTGAAAAGGGCAGGTTCTTGAGGGGAAACAGGTATACAGGTGGTTAAGTATGTAGAGGTAAGAAAAAGTGGTAAGGCCAAAGATCAGGTTTGAGGACAGAAGCACTTCCCAATCCAGGCACAGTGGTGGCCGAAAAGGAACTGAGGGAATGGGTGAGCGCCCTTCCTGCGTAAACGCAAGACAGGAAAGAGCATGGCTCCTGCCCAACTGAACGCGAGGCTGCAGAATCTTCCCGACAGCAAGCTCCATCCACGCCAGCACAATGCCCATGTGTGTGATGCACAGAGACCACAAATAATAAAAATTATTTTCCTCCAGGCCCTGAATATTCATGATTTAAATTGCAAGACCATCCATGAAACAGCAAGACTCCTCAGTGGACAGACAACAGTGATGGTGGGAAACATTCAGACACTGTCACTTGCTTTCAAAGATTAACTTCACTTTCGTGATCATGTCATTTGTGCTCTAGACAAAATGACCTTGATGGACGCGCCATTTTGTGATTAAAGGTTGTTGGACTGGAGCTAAGATTTTGGATTCCAGTCTTCCCTGAGTTGTGAGGAAGAGGAGCCCCAGTGACAAAGCATCAGCCCAAAAGCAAGGTAAGCAACCGAGTTTGGAGAAAGTATGTTATGTACAGATCTCCTTGTATAGTTATATCTATGCTGATTGCCCAATGTAGTCATTTCAAAGTCTCACATTTCTCACTGAAGCCAGGACAAGGGCACAGCCAGAGTGCAAATCCCAGGAAGGAACTGAATTCCAGAGAGGAACCCTAGCAAGGAACTAGAGGCCCTGTAGCCTTGCCCAAGCACAGAGCCGTACGTAAACAAAGCTAGTTAAACTGAACCCAGGCTTAGAAAGGAAAAGGAAAAGCACCACTGTGCAGGCACAGCTGGTGGAAGAGATTACTTGCAAGCATACAGTGAGGGCTGACCAGTGCAGTCTCAGGTTTTTAAGGCTACAGAGAAGCTCACAGACTAAAGGTCAGAGTGGAGCAGTCCCCGGTTTGAGAGTCCAACACTCCGCTTTCGATCACTCACACATGAACTCGGCTTTCCAGACTGCATCCCTTCACAGTTCGGCTAGTCTTTGTCTTTTATCCCCTGCAATGACCCCATCACCCCTATGTTCTCCCGTGAACAGAACATTTCCACTGGGGGATGGGGTGGGGGGGACCATTAACCAACATGCATTCTTAAGAACATAAGAAAAGCCACTCTGGATCAGACCCTTTCCGAACGGTGCTTTGAGCGCAGCAGGAGGGGCGAAAGTGTCATGAACATCTGGCCATGTACATGATGCAGCTCTTGGGAGCAAGATTCGGGGTTGGGATATTAGGACATTAGGATTCAGGATGGAGCGGTGACTTCAAATCCCGTAAAGCCAGGGCAAGTCACTCCTCCTCTGCTCAGAGAACCCCAGATTTACTGCCAGGGCAATGTAAAATAATCTGGTATATGATGCCTGAGGTCCCTGGAAGGAAAAGAGGGACAGGTGTGCGTGCAGACACAGGTGAGCGCTTGAGTGCACGTGCACATGCAGGAGAAGGGCAGGCATTCTGGAGCACTCGGAAGAATATGTGGCATATTTTGGGCACCACCAGAAGAAAGACAGATGGATATAACAAATAGAGCCATTCTGGCTGAGGGCGGGACAGAAATCTAAGAAATAAACAACAAGGGAATTGAACTTCATAATATAAATTCTGAAGGCACAAACCTCATCTCTGTGCTTCTGACAAAAGACCAAGAACTGGGAAACGGCGTCTCCCTTTCGGTTTCGTGGCGTGTGCGCAACAGCCCTTTTCCTACCGACAGGAGATACTGTGCCTCTTTTGGCCTCCCTGTCCTCAAGGACTTTTTCGGGGCTGGTATTCTTAACAGGCTGGATGCTTTCGGGAGATTCTCCTGGTGCAAGCAATTTTGTTCTCCTCCTCCTTTTGGCAGGAATATCATATTCTTTCCTTGATTTCAAAGTCTGAGAAATGTCTTCATCCGTGTAAATTTTATCCATTTCCTCCAAAGATTTAACAACAAGACCTGCTTCCTTTGCCACTTGAGGGTTGAGAAGAGGCCTGCCCCGAACATAAATGAAGGTATATTTGGCTTTCCGTTCTTCTCCTCTCAAGGAAAACGCATCCTTTGCTTGCTTGACACCCATTTCCCACTGGGGGCGTAGTTTTCCTGAAACAGGTTTTAACATCTGTGGAGAAACAACATGAAATAGTTAAGTAAGACCAGGAAGGGGAAGGAAAATCTTATATATTCTAAAGATCAGCAGCCCCCTCTATTCCAATGAATATAGAAAAATAAATGTGTGGGAAAATGCTATTAGCAAAGAATGCTAATTTGGGCCGGGAACAATGATTTGCAAGGAAACGTGGCACAGTTAATGCAGTAACTAATGACATTCCTAGGTCCTGAAAAATCTATAGTGCTTCCTGGGAATAGTCAGGCAACAAAGATACATCGGCACAATTCTTACCTTTATTTTCTCCGCTTTGGTAAGGGAATTCTTCGCACTTTCTTGGCATAATTGCTCAAATTGTTCTTCCCCTTTGAATGGTACAAGACTCTTCTCAAACACCCAAGCGCGCTCAGGGGCATCTCCAAAGAACTGTACATGATACTGCCGAAAACTCTTCTTTTGGCCTGAAAATTACAGAAGACACATTTTCATAATGTATGGCTTACACAGAGATAGCGGCATGCGCCTACATAGAAGCAGATTCTATAATATGCCCAAGAACCATGTCTGACACCTCCCAGCCATTGCTTTTCCAAGTTATAATTTGATACAGTATTGTTGTTTTTTAATAAAGATTTTAAACCAAAAACATCAATCATCAAATACATCGGACGTACTGGGTTAGCCCCCTACTACATTTCTTTTTAACATTCTATAGTCATATTCAAATCAATTTATAAAATTTTAAAAACATCTTTAACTCTAAGCCAAGTCCCGTTTCTCCAGCCAATCATAAAAAAGGTCCCAAGTTTGATAGAAGTGATACAGTATTGTTTTAATACTGTATTTTATTTATTTATTTATTTTATGTATTTGGAAATTTATAGGCCGCCCCTTGCCACAAGCCTCGGGGCGGCTCACAACCGAAAAGAGATTTCGGCTCACAACCATATTAGGGATTTTTTATCCCTAATATGAAGATTTAACATGACAGTTAAAAGGGCAGAAAGAGATACATGTTTAACAGATGGGAAGTAAACAGAACAAACTTTTGGACAATCCTGGCTGGAAACTAAATGGAAGGGAAATGTGTCTATTTGCCAGAGAACCATGGCAGGAGGCGCTCCAAAGAGAAGCTGCCAAAGGGGGGGGGGGGGCAACAGGACTTCCCCTTTCTAGAGCAGGTAGAGATGCAGGGAAACATGGAGAGGATGGCATCACGAACTATCAGTTCAGCACTTAAAATCAAGGGGGTTACATTGCTGAGTGGGTCATTTTGTTCCTTTGCTCTATGGGGCACCTCTTTTCACAACTATTTTCTTCTTCACCAGCATTTTTCAATTTTAGCTAGAAAGTTGCGCCCTGGCAGCTGTGAAGAAGGCAACCTTTATCCGGGTTTGCTGGATCAATTTCCATGTATGTTATCTACTCCACCTCCTTGCTCCCTTCGGCAGACAAGGAAATTAAGCTATTCTCTGGGTCCAATAAAGCAGTAACTGCAAATGTGAAAGTATGGGAAAAGGAGCATACCGTTCAATTTTGTGAAGCTATGAAGAAGAGGGTCAGTTGAAATCATGCAGGGCCACCATGGATAGCCGGACACTTTGGACCAAACCAAGTCTCCTAGGTTGTACTTCAATACATGAACTTTCTCATCTTTTCCAGTAAGTAAAGAAGAATCTTCTTTACCAGGAATCTTTAAAAAAGAAGATAAAAGACAGGCATTTACACACACTGGCAATTTAAATAACTATTATTTTTACCTTAGAACAAATGTGGTAAACTATTTATTGGATTTATCTCCCACCCTTTTTCTTATGAAGAACACAGAGTGGCTTACATAGTACTCTTCCTCCTGCTTTCAATCTTATCTCTCGCAGCAACAACCCTGTGAGGGAGGCTGGGCTGAGACTCTGTGACTGGCCCAAAGTCACCCAGCGGGCTGCACGGCTGAGCGGGGACCCGAACCCGGGTCGTCTGAGTTGCACACTCTGCACCACCACCTGGTTCACTGCAATTCTGACTCTTCTGCTCACATAACATCTTGAGTGTGCTACTGATGAGCAGTATGGAGACATGACTAATCCTGCCAATGGACTGATTAAACACACAGTGCTGAAACTATACAAGGAAGCGAATGGCATTTTAACGCACATAAACAGAGTCCCATGAATCAAGACTGCATTCTTTTGCAAAAGCAGGTTCCTAGCTCTTATGGAGCAGAGGACAGATGCCCTGAGAGCAGAACGAAGCAGCTGGACTTGTTCCTATAGAGAGGCCAATAGCACACACTGTGTGTGACTGATGCCTCCTGAGTCTGCACTGGTTTGAGCGAAATCCCAGAGGAAGCTAGGAAAGAAGGGGGGCGGCTCCCACCTCCACCATGAAGGCCTTCTTGGGTCCCTGGGAAGATTCCTACAGCTCCAGGACAGCAAGCGCTTACAATCTGCCCTTCCTAAAGCTTTTGGCTAGCAACACACAGGCAAATGTAACTGCATACATCTGGGTATTATTCCCTTGGTGTTTGCAACATGCAGCCTGCGAGCTCCAGTGGGAGTTCAGAGCCCTCCCAGAACCCTCCCTGCCATATGGTTACTGGTCTAGATCTCCAGCCACGGGAGTCGTCCCACCAGGTTTCGGCAATACCTATCATGTCGTGTTGGCTTTAGATATCAAGAGTTCGATCTCATCCTGTTTGTCTCCCATACTCTGGGTATCAGTGCATGTGCAGCCAGTGAAGCCCAGCTGCTTCGGCTTCTTTCCACCTTTACTGAGAGGACTGTTCTGGGGTGTGAGTAGGGCTCATCTGTGCCTTGCTGCGTACGCCTTCATCCACTGTTGCCCACAAACCCGCATATTCCTCCTTGATAAGGCTCAGCTTAAATAGGCCCTCCTGACGGAATTCTTCACGCTGTGGCTAAATACTCGAGTTGCAAGGCATATCCATGCTCAAGTCTGTAGGTTGCTGCTAGCATGTCTAACAAAATTTAGCCTACAGTCAACTGCCCCCCCCCCCCGCCCCAAATGACGGCTGATAGCGCTGTGGTACTGGAAGCCTACAAAGGAAAAGACTCTGTGGCTATTTTCTTCTGCTGAGCCTTCTCCTTTTTTGGTACAGAAGTCAAAAACTTGTTTTCAACCAGTCATAAGTACCCAAATGGTGTTATTCCTTTGAAAGGAATAATCAAGACAGAGAGCCTTCGCTGGAAGTGCATAGAGCAGGTTAGTACTTCAGCGATCAAGGTTCTTGCGCACAAAATGGAAGACTCTGCAATTAATTAAGGGATTAATCATCCAGATGTTTGATGTTTTAACATCAAATCTGCTTGTGATCACCGCACCCAGTGAAGGACTCCCTCTTTGCTCTGGGCACTCCAAACTTTGATGAAAAAGCTATCATGGAGGTCATGCACTCTGCCACTAACTTCAGCCATTTTCTCTTCCCATATTTACTTGAACCATGGAAAGAACTTTGTTTTATGATTATATGGTACCTATTGCCTGGCTTCCATATGTGCAGTAGTGTGGTTATATTTTTCTTTAATATTCATTATATATTAATATGCACTAACCCTAACCTTTTTTGGAAAAGGAGAAAGAATTCTTTTTTGCTCTGAACTTTTTTTTGGCTGGGGAGCAAATATGCTCTGCCTGCAGATATACTTTTTTTAATTGCAATGATACACACACAGAGCCTGTTATGAAACGTGCAGAGAAAAACCAGCCTCATGTCCAGTATAAAACTATTGCTATATATACTTAAAACAAACAAGTGATTCTAACCACAACAGAACAGAATAAATGCTTTCTAAAGCCATTTATTGGATTTAAATTAGAGATTTAAATAATTTCTAGATAAATAGATAACTATCCTCAGCCCAATATAAAATGAAATCCAGATATCAAAGCAGAGCCAACACTTACGTACCTGTAAAATTTAAATACCACCTAACACATTGGTTATGCAACAGACAAAGATGCAAAGGATGTTTCCAAAGACACAGAGAGCTACACTGGAACAATCCAAAGCCCTGTCTAATTGAGTGTTCTCTTTTTCATTAAAGAGAAAATCCACAGGAAATGAAGGAAACAGCACCTTCCTGCTTCTGTTCCCTAGAAACTGGTCTTCGAAGGCATTCTGCAGAGGCAACATATGGACACCATTCCTAGTGTCTGCTGCCTTCCATAAATCTCTCCAACCCTCTTTTAGAACCACCAACTTGGACACATCTTGCAGTTACACTTCCCACAGTTCAGCCATGTACTAAATGAAACACTTTCTTGAATGTGGACTGAACCTCCTATCTATCATTCAGCTCCAGGTGACCCATAGTTCTAGTATTATGAGAGGGAGAGAAAACTTCTCAGTACCTTGAATAATTGTACACACTTCTGTCACATCTCCCTTTTTTTTCTTCTGACCTGAAGAGTTCTAAATGCAGCAACCTTTCCTCATGGGACAATTGTTCTAGTCCCATGATTATTTGGTTATACCTCTTTTCTGTACCTCTTCCAGCTTGCAATGTTATCTTTGAGATACAGACACAGTATTGCAAGTATGTTTGTATAAAGGTGCTGTTTATGGGCAGGGTCCCCCCCCCCCGCCCAGCACAGAGTATGCATAATTTCGTATCTCATGCTGGCCCATTTGCTGATGCCAGCAGAAACCCTGCCAAACCCAGGAGGCCAGCCCAGAATATGTGAAAAAATGGCAACCGCCAGGGGAAAAAAATCAGGCCATCTAACCAATGTGCCCAAACAGTGCGAAGCGCCAACTTGTTCCAAATCACAAGCTGCCTTAGACAGAAACCGCCCAGAGCACCTATAACAAGTGAAATTTAAGAAATCCATGAGCTAATATGGCCCAAGTTTCATGAAACGTTTATCTTGCTCACAGCCTGAGAAGAACTTTTCTCATGTCGAAATGACAAACTACAGCAGTGCCTCGGCTCATGAACATAATCCATTCCAGGACTCTGGTTGTGGCCAAATTGGTTGTGAGCCAAGTTAAATTTCTCCATAAGGTTCAGTGTAAAGAAGGATAATCCATTCTGTAACTATTTTTTAATCAGAAAAATGCGAAGCAAAGTGACAAAGAACTACAAAGATGGCGACCATCTCCCCCCCCCCCAGCATCCCTGCACGTGTGCATCATCCCAGCGCGCTGGGGGGGGGGGTAGGACACAGACGCAAACGTGGGCACGCTCGGGGGGGGGAGAAACGGGCACAATCGTGCTGGGGAGATGGCAGAGATCACGGTTATGTTTGTGCAGGAAAGATGGGCGCAATCTGGCCATCTCCCCCCCTCCAGCACAATCGTGGCCATCTCCCCACTTGTCACTTGAGACAAAATTTTTGTGAAATTTTTGTTCATGACCCAATTTGGTCATGAACTGAGGTGTTCATGAGCCAAGGTATCACTGTACAACAGAAGCATGCAAATTCACCTAAATTGCATGAGCTTGATCTAAAGCATTTGCTAAATTCCATATTTAAGCTTTTGCAAAATCTGGATGCTCTTGGTATAGAATAGCTATGAGAGAAGGCGTGGCATGCAGATTCTGAATAACGTAATTCAGCAACACCAAATGCCAGGTTTGATTGTGGCCAAGTGTCAATTATAAATCCAAAAGGGGCAGAATTGGTTCTCGAATCTGCAATGTGTTCAAAGGGACAGACTATATACTTGTAAATCTTCAAAACTGTGGCCTCCGACAGAGAGAAATAAAAACACCCCACTCAGTAAGTTCTAACTCTGATGTTTCCTACCAGTGGAAGTCCTGCTTCTTTAAGGGAGACCTCCCAAGTGTCCAGGCGCACATGGTGCTCCCATGAGACACTTCCTACCTTTAATAGTGACGGCAACTTGGTGATTCCAACCAAAGTGGGCAGGTACAATGCCTGCTTGGATCAGGGGGAAGAGAAATGAAATCCCCCTTCAAGCATGAAGGTCATTCAGTGGCCTTTGCCAAGGGTGGCATCATCTTCCCAGCAGGGCTCCTGGTGGAGGCACAGTAGAATAATTGCACACATACTGCCCCAAGATACATGAGTGGAAGGCACACTATAAACATGAAAAATTCAAGCAGGCACATATGCAAAATCATTGAAGATGCACTGGATTTTACACACAACTGCATAAGACAATCCTCGTCAATCAAAATAATCTACAAGAGGCTCAACCCCACATGGCAGCACATACACACACATAAGGACAGTGCTTCATGGGGCAAAGCCATCCAAGCCCCCTCTCCCAAAATGAACTGCACTGGCTAACCACTCCAGTTCAAAGCTGATTAAGTAATCCTGTTACGCAGCTTGCAGTTGTCCTCATTTAAGACACCCTTGTGAAATCTGTGCCCCCTCCCCGAGCTGTTAAACTTCAACTCCCACCAGTCCAACACAGCAGAGACCGTGGCACTGGATGCTGAGAGCTGCACCCCAACATCTGCGGCCACTCTGAAGGGCAAGAGGTTGCTACATCCTCATTTGGACGGTCCCAGTGTGCTAGCAGGAGAAGCCCAGGCAGGCACTGCCACGCTTGTCCATGCCATCTGGACAGCCTTTGCCTGCCTTGCTAACTGCACTTCCTCCTCCAGCATCCGCGGTGCTTCGAGGCAGACCCACAACCGCTGTGGTGAGCACACCTGACCCTCCACAGGCAAGTTCCCGCCCTGGATTCCCACCCATCTGAAAACACCCCCAGACAGCACAGCCTAGAAGCACAAAGCTCCTAGGGAAGGGTGAATTTCAAGAGAAGGGGAAGGAAAAGCTTTTCTTTCACATCCTGAAACGCCACTCATCCCATTACGAAATATTAACGAATAAAGATGCTGGGCTGGCTGCCAGGCCCAGGCCAAAATTGGCAGATGGCTCAGCACAGCCGGAACAAGTAAAGATGCCACCAGGAAAAAGGAGATTGGCACCTGAAGGCAGAAGCCCCGTTCACAAATAATGGGAGCCAATCATGCGTCGATTAACCTAGCATATGTGGTGGTGTGGGCCAGGCGCTTTCGGTCACTACTTGGCATATTCAACTCCAGGTCAAGCCAATTTGGGGCTGCCATGTGACATCCCAACCCAGGCACAATAAATAAATCCTGGTTAAACAACTCCCAGTAGCTAACCTTGACTCTCAAAGAAATACAACTTTATTTATTACATTCCGGACTCAGTCTCTCCTTTTCATTGGTGTCCAAACAGATTTAAAAATTGACAAATGCTAAATGATGAATAGTCAAGCAATAATTTCAGCCTAGCAGTTTACAAATATTGCTAAATATTTGCTCAAGTGCTAAAATGCACTCAAGGTTAAATACCCTTCATAAAATGGGCTGATTAAATGCAGCCCATTAAATGCTACTTTCAGTCTAAGCCTAGGTCAAGTCTCCACTAAGTTAGCTGAGATGCAGTGCTGGCAAATTACAGGTTAATCAATCCACAATTTGCTAGGATGCGCCCTTTGCACAAACTGCTTCCATTTCCTGAAAACAAGTTGATTTATGCAATCAGAGGTTGAGCATATAATGTGCAAACCTGTGCTGCTGGATTGTCCAGGACAGGGATCCCCAGTGTGAGCACCCAAAGTTCTTAAGAATGATTCCCTGTTTGTAATAGACATACTTGGATTTGTATGAAATGCAAGCAACTTGTAGCTGTTATAAATAGGCTTCAACAACAAAACCATACCAAACAGCCCAACAGATATCCATGTGAGGGCGCAACCCCTTCAGTTACTGAAAGGTCCTCCTACCATGCACTGCAGGAGATGGTATTACTCCAATATAGGACAGTACATTACAATTACAGACCTTTAGCTGTCCAGGGAAGATTCAGAGAACCCATACATGCCAACTATTTGTAAATGTTAATGAAACAGATAAATAATTTACAAGAGCATGTATCGCAGTGCAACATTTATCTGTGCAATAATCTCCACCCAGCGACTAGGAGGGGAAACAACTACTGGCCACTGTGAAGACACAGGTTTCAAAATAGTGTTTGCTGCATTGTAGCATCAGCTATCAGCTGAATTAGGCAATCAGTCACGGTGGTGTTCAACCCGCACAAAACAGAAGATTTTGTTGAACGAGGAGACATCCAAGATCCGTATCGAAGTGATGACTGGCTGATCAGGCATTTTGTCATGGTGCCTCCAAGGGGTTTCGTCAATTCACAAATGTTCTCATGGGTACAAAAGGCCTGGCAGCCACTCATTTAGAGAGTAGACATCTGAACAGTCAACCCACATTGGTTAACTCAGCAGTCAACCTCTGAATGATCCAAAGTTGTCTGGATTCACACTTCAGGCTCGCTACCTTTGATTGCACCAGCTGGACTTGCAACAAATATGAAACAAACTAAAAATATATATGTAACAACAAGAGAGTTTGTTAAGAACTGCTGAGATTGTATGTGTTTTGGTCTTCCACCACAAATTTCAGGGAAAATATTAAACTTGCACTGAATCCAGTCCAGTTCAGTATATACGGAAGACAATCACTTGCACATTACTCAAATGACGACCGCATTCCAGTATCTCTGTTGGTCTCATACTGGCTTCTGACTTTAGCTGGTGGCACCATCCACCAAACTGTGCAAACACACAACAATATAAGAAACTATGCTATAGAAATACATTCATTTAAAAATATGGAGTGCAAACAGTGCCCTATACTGCTGTTGGACCTCCACTTGTTCTTCTGCAGTCGCAGAAATGACTGCAGGCACAGGAAGGACTCATGCAAGCAAGAGGAAATGGGGCAGTGGCGCTCCTTGGGGGGTGTGCCCCCCAATCTGCACTGTTTCGGCGTCTAATGGAGCCCCACTTTCCGATGCGGGAGCAGTCCATTCCCCGACCGTGGGCACAGTGCACGATTTTGCCCTTGCTGATAACTGCAATAATTTCCAAAACATGCCGAACGCATTTTGGCTGTTTTTTAAACTTCCAGCTCTCAATTGAACTGTTTCTAGAGACCCAGAACTGTTATCAAGCTGGCATGGTAGCAACAAATGCATCCAGAAAGAGGAAGAAAGGGAAGGAACTTGAAAGGAACTTCAGCAGAGCTCACTACAATCGATTGCAATTACACTGGCAGCCGTGATTTCAAACAAAACGTGGTTTCTCCCGCTGTTGTGTGTTCACGGCTTAGGCAGGCTGCTGCAACACGGCTTCACAACACATCACTTAACCTAAGTTAGTTTGCTGAAGTGAAGAACGTGGGGTAACCAGGAGGGAGTTTTGCATGACAGGACGGCAAACTCAATGCAAACTGGATTGCTGAAAATGAATTCCTAGGTTTGGAATGTGCTCAGGCAGAGTCAGAAGTGAAGAACCAGGTGCAGGTTCTTCGCATCTGGCTCACTGGGACATTGCGGCTCATGTCATACTTTTCGCACTGTATGGATTTCACTTTTTCCCACTGCAAGAACTTTTGTAAACCATGTAGGTAACTTTGGTTAGTAAGCAGCGTAAAACATAATGAGCAATGCCCAAACAAAAAGTAACATCAGTATGACAGAACAGTGTAAAACTACTGGTTTCTACTATGGCTGACTCCCTGGGAAAGGTATGGCAGCAGCGGGGAGATGGCATGCAAAGCAGTGGGAAATCTTTCAGAGGAAAGGAGTCCTGGGGTGGGAACAAACAGGTTAGGGCAGGAGGCAGGGAACTTAGGAGAAGGGAAAGGAGAAAGTGACTGAAGCAAGGCATGGATGCCCACCCTCTTCAGCATTGTTAGGCTTATTAACAGGTTAAGAAACTGAGAATTGTTAGGAGCTGCCATCTGATCAAAGGATGGTGTCTGAAAGAACATGCTGAAATATATTAAAATATAGTATCAGCCAGTGTAACATATAATCACCCAAAAGGAAACATAACAAAGCAACTCAGTACCTTCTCATTAGAGGTGCTAGAGGTATTTGATACTAACGCAGCTTCAACAAAACCCTGCTCAAGTAAGGAGTCATATTTGATGCTTCTTTTTCTGTTTCTCTTCTCCTTATTTGCTGGTTTTTCTTCGCTGTCCTCTGCTGGAGATACAGCTATTCCATTATCACCACAAATGGAGGATTCAAAGAGAGGCTTTCCATTCATGTAAGTTTTAGTGATTTTCAGTTTAATCTCTGGAGAGCCATTCTTCGCAGGAGTCGTGTTGGGTGGTGTTTCAGCTTCCTTTATATCCTGAGATTCAAAACGCAGCTTGGCATCTTGTGTTCCAGATTCTCCATTGAACACACGAGAAGTGAGATCTTTCAGCTTCTCAGCTGGAATATATGGGAGAGCGTCATGGCCGTTATATTTTGGCATGACCTCCTCCTGTAGTGTGGCAGAAAGATGTGTTTTGGATAGGTAGACAGAACACTCTCGATTCAGTTCACAGTTCTGTGCTTTCCCTGCAGGACTTCCAAGAATCTCTGGCACTTGCTTCATTTTGAGGTGGGTGACACTTTTTTTGGTTAACAGCAGAGGGTTACTTTTCAAATCCATTCAGCCAAATAGAGTTCCACTTTTATGCTGCTGCATTAAAACAAAAGAAAGAAACATAAGCATTAATATTCAAAGATCCATTTTGACTGGTGCTTGTGTTTATATTGCTCCCATTATATCAACTCTTGTAGAACACATGGCCGTAAATTTACCCAGGCCGAATCCCTACCTTCTGAGTAATAAAATTTGATGCTGAGCTGGCAGATCTATGCACAGTATAGCAACTAAGAAGAAAACCAAACATTTCCTGAAGTTAAAATAATTAGCTTGGGATTTCCCAAGGGCTGTTTTAAGAGCTAGAGAGGAAGGGAGAAGGGAAACCATAACAACAAAGATCAGGAGAACACTTTAAATAGGAAGAGAAGGGAGAAAAGGAACAAAACGGACCATTTCATAGGTGGAATTAAGGAAACCCAGATTATTTTGTGTGGTGGGGAAACAAGAAAGCCAAGTTTACTTAGCGGAAGAGCTTTTTATCTTGATTCTGGGCCAGCTATGAGACACAGCAGCAAGCAAGACCCCCACGGAGCAGGCATGACACCTGAAACCAGAGAAAGGTTGACAAGCACCTGAAGGAAACTGCTCTTCTAAGAGAGTAAGTGGACATATAGTTTTTCTTTCGCATGTATGTGCATACTCACACCTTTGTTTTTGTACAGCTAGATTTGTCACACCCTGCTAATAAGACACTAATAAGCCAGCTAGCATTAGAAAGAAGGACGGTTTACATGACACAACAGCTCCCCTTGGTTTGTTTCAAATCGAGACATAATGCATCCCTGGGATAAAATCCACACTGTTTCCACAGAAAACTTACAGAGTGAGCATCATTTACAACTAAGAAATTTAAGCACCCCGAAATATCCTACCCTGGCCAGGTGATACCCTGGAACAGAAAACCCTGCTAGAAGCACATGGCTGCCCCCCTCTCCTGAAATGTCACCATCCTGACAATCAACCATGCAATTGGCCCATTCCTTCTCTACTCACAAAATATTTACGAACTCTGCAAAACTGCACAGGCCCCTATATCGACATCTGTGTGTGTGTGAGGCTTGTAAGGAGAAATGCCAGCATGTCCTCTCTGCCCAGCCTTGGGGTCCGCCAACCACATCACAGAGAATTGGGGAATGATGCAGTCTAGCAAGCCCCACGCAGGGTCTCCCCCTCAGCTGAGCACGCACACAGATGCTCTCTGAGGGAGGTCCCCCTACAGCATGGGCCCCAAACACAGCTGGAGCTGTGGACACATTTGGGACTTGAGTAGGTGTGCTGGACTCCACCACAGAATGCTTCATTGGTGGACTGCCGCATGAGCATCTACTCGTCATGCCCGGTGTCTTTGCAGGCACAACACAGCCTGTGTCGTTCCTGCAGCAATCTAGTAGGGAGCTGAACACCCAAACTGCTGCTTTCCTACCTCGGCCATTAGAAAAGATGGAGGCAAGCCGTCTACAGCTGCTCTGGCATTCCCCTTTTTCACTGAAGCGGTGTGAGAAACTCTCCTGAAAGAGCAGAATCCAACAAGGTGCTCCTGCCTTGCTCGATTCTATCTAAAACATTTTTATGCCGCCCCATCGCAACAAAGCCTCGGGGCACAAGGTGCTCCTGCCTTGCTCGATTCTCTTCTGCCTCAACAGTTCTGGAGTTCTGTCTGTCTGTCTGTCTGTCTGTCTGTCTGTCTGTCTGTCTGTCTGTCTGTTTATTTAAAACATTTTTATGCCACCCCATCACAACAAAGCCTCGGGGCGGCTTACAACATCTCAAAATACAATGAGCAGAACGTAAATTAGACTATCCCTGGACGCTATCCAAGAGTAGCCAAGTGCAGAGGAAAGGAAGCATCTCGTGCAAACCGACCAGGAAGACGAGCTGAGTTGCCGGCAGGGGAAGGCCAAAATGGTGCCCGGTTGGAACTGGCCCAGGTGCAAAGAGGGTAGGAAAGGACTTCAGGCGCCTTCCAGGTGCAGCCACGTGGAAGAGCACAGTGGCCCCTGCCTGATCATGTCCAGGACTTCTTTAAAGGCTGCATCTTCCGTGTCCTGGCAGTCCACTGCACTGTCCTGAATGCAACAAGAACACAACTTGAGGAGGGAGTTGTGCAGGGAGGTGCCGCCACTGACACGCAGAAGAGATATTTATGCCCATACAAGAGAAGAGGAGGAAACCACCCGCAGCGTTATATAAATATTCCCCAGTGAAGGACTACTTGCTAGCTGCTTAAAAGTGTAATCAAGGATTGCACCGACTTGACCCATCAAAATCAGTTATCCCGGAACGCTTCCCCCAGAGCAGCCAGCTCAGCAACGCCGCCAGAGCCACAAGTGCCGCAGGCCGCCCCCCCGCCAAGTCCCCCTTCCACGGCCAGGGCAGCCACGTCCCCGCAAGGAGCACGGCTGTGGCGCTCGCACTCAGGGGCACATGCCCCAGGGGCCACCGGTTCCCCCACAGCCCCGAGAGGGCAGCGAGGCCAGCGGGGCCCAGTTCCCTGCGGCAGGAGGGGACGTGGCCTCCCCGGACAAGCTGCCCCTGGAGCCAACGGAGCCGCACTGCCTCCCCCGCAGCTGGGGCTGAACTACGAGGCTGCAACCGCCTCCAAGCGCCCTGGAAACGTGGCGGGATGCCCGGGGAAGCGCGTGAGCGAGGTGTTACTCGCAAGGAAGCCCACTGAAATTCAGCACTGGCATGTGTGAGTCCACATAGCTGCGGCTGGGGCCGTCAGGCTGCACTTTCAGTGACCATGTCTCTCGCACAACAGCAATTTAGTTCTTCCGGGGAAGAAATAATGACTTAGGGAGGTCGTCTGAACAAGGGAGCTCCCTTGTGTTAAGAGGAGAGTGCAGCTTGCACAGCAAAATTGGGGGGACCCCCTCTTAAGAAGGAGAATCACTGGGATGGAAAAGGAATGGCAGGGACTTGCGTGCTCCAGTTTCCCATATCATTAGTTCATTAGCGGCAATGAATGGATACCAAATGAAAATACCGGACAAACCTGACAGTTTCAGGGTCACACATCACAACAACCTACAGTATTTACTGAGGCAGTCACAGGAAAAACTGCAATGCAATGCAATGATGATGATGATGATGATGAAGCAGGAATGAGCAAAACCGCCAGTTCTTGTTGCCCCTTCCAAGTGGTACAAAAGACTTCTCTGTGCTCTCTGAGGTCAGGAAAATGAGCACTGGGAGAAAGCAGGATCAGCTGGAGCAGCCAAGGCACAAGGCACCCTGACACCAGCCTCCCCCAGCCCTTCCAAGACACTCTTGCTAGGAGGAAAAGCAGCCTCCCTAGCGAAAACACAGGCGATCTTGTGGAAGGGCTTTGATTTATCCTCCTGAGAAGCAATGCTTGGGCTGCAGGCGTGAGGGTTTACAGGAGAGGACTGTGCCCCAAGCCCCAAGTTCAACTCTGAGCCGCCCCTCTCCCACTCAGTGCCCACATGAAGGACGTCTGTTGCCTGCCACTGGGCATCTCTGGAGCATTTAGCTCCACAGGAAAAGCAGCTGGGCAGCTGCCACCGCTGCCCTCACGTCTCCGGCTTTGTTGACGACAACCCCACAGACCAAGGGAACAGGTGAACCAGATCTCAGCATTACAATTTATGTTTTTTTCAGGTACCTGTCCCTAGGAAGTATGTGAGAGAATACATGTAGGTCACTGAAATACTTGTATGTCCAGATGTGTAATGGAAGAATTAGTGACAGCAAAATTGAGGGTGCCCCAACAAGCTGCATGGTGCGCACAGTTCTTCAGGCTGGAAAACTTAATTCATGTGTCAACAGCTTTCCGTTTCCTGGTTCTCTTCTCAGCATGAGGCTGTGGGGAGAGCATCATCAAACTGTGTAACCCAGTAGACAAATCTTTGCTACAAGTGGCAAGCATTATTTTTTAAAAAACTGTCTTAAGTGTCCATTTTGAGCTGGGTTCATACACCCATGAAAAATCACAAAATGGCAGCCTCATTTCTCCACGTACTACCATTAGATCTGCTGTCACGAACACTGACGTATAATAAAGGGGATGTCCAGATGCAGAGCATAGAAAGGTAGCAATTTACCATTTTCCAGAAAATATTTTATATAAATTTTGTTTTTTTACTAGAGATGAAAGGCTCTGTGTGAACAGTGGATGACCATGGAGCCAGCAAAGAAACATGAAGGAAGAACCGGCTGGTTTAATAGGTGGCACTGAAGGCCAGAAAAGGGAATATTTTAAAGAACTCCTTCTGGGCTTCACAAATTAATGGAGTTTCGTGAAAAACATTAAGCTTCTGCTTTCTGTTGACAAAGAATTTAGCAACAAATAAATTGAAACATCTTGCACAAACATTTCTGCAGTGTAATGCAGATTATCTATAAATATTTTGGCATAAAATGTTACAGTTAATTTATACAGAAAGGCCACATTGAAAGGTTAACTGAAACAGAAAAAAATCATGTAAAACCCTGGAATGTCCAACTGTTAGAGTTGTCGCAAGCGCCGAGTCCAAATGTCTACTATGATTCTCAGTTCCCAAATTGAACTGCGATCTCTTGTAAGAAGACACGTAAAACAAGAAAATGTGCTCAAATGTCATTCAGTCAGCTCATACAATTCAAAAATAGTGCAAGCAAATTAGATTTTATAATGTTGCACTGATGCGGAATGGATAGTTGCTACAGCAGCACAGAATCATACCATGTTTCAGAGAAATGAAGAGTAGCAGTTTGCCGCTTTGGTAGGAAACTCATGCCAAGCCAGTCCACAAAATTCTTTCCTTTGCACATTGAAGCCTTCACTCAATTAACAGATGGGATTTCCTAGGACAATGTTTACAGTATCAAATATATTGCTAGCCAATATAATGAATTCATTCAGGGGAAAATGGGAAAAAGCTAATACCACCCACAGAGAATGTAAAAGACTCTTTGGTCCATTTTGCAGCCGGCACTAATGGCATTTTAGAAGAAACACCCAATGGTAAGAAAATGTTGTTCACAATGCAAATCAAAAATGCTTCCTTCCATCAGATTAAATTCACCTTTTGGAAGATGGGAGAGTTCAACAAACTTCTTGCATTAGATATTATCTGCAGCAACATCCCACGGCACAGCAATGGGCAGATTTCTCTGGGGGTACTAGGTACAGCTTTCTTTTTCTTGCTCTCAAAGGCCTTATTACAGCTGACAGCAAGGAAAAGGTAATTCAATTAAAGGATGCTGCTGAATTATTCCTTCTCCTGCTCACAAGTATGAGAAATTGTGGACAAATGGTTGTTCACCACCTTCAGCAAAAGTACAGCAGAAGAACGTCGTCCAAGCACCGTACTCCAGAGCCAAGCGGCTACTGAGGCTTCAGCTGGAGGGAGCCCCAAGTGTTCTAGTCATGCTGGGACACGGCCACAGAACAGCGGGGTTCCCACGTGCCTGAGGGAAGCGCACGGCACTGAGCACACAGTGGACCAGTCTCGGAAATGACGGCTGCCGCCATTACACAAGGAAAGCACTCTAACACTCTAGTACTGAAGTATTGCCATTGCTTCTTTGTGGTGTGTTCTAATGACGAGTTTTACAATGTGGTTTCCAAGTGGTAACAACGCTGAGAACATCAAAAAGTTATCAGAAGATACTTGTGACAGAAACAAAAGGTTTCAGTCAAGCCAGGAGAACACAGTGTCTCTGGGAAAATCACAGCAGGGCTTCCAGAATTCATTGATGAAAAAACACGTAACTCCACATTTAAGGTACTGGGTATATTTGGACCTTGTGAATGTTCTCGTGAACTTCAGTGGGGCAGAAAGTGAAAGCAATTAGGGGACACATGTGGAATAACTCCAGGAAATGTTAAAGCTCACTGACTTCCATGACCACGCCAACTTCCATGCCATGGGGTTCACTGCACTTATTAATGTGGGAACCTCAGAAAGCCTTCTGTATTGAGTGTGAATAAGCGCATGCTGCAGAGGATAAAAACCTGTGTTTATTTACTGTTCTTTCCCAACTTTTATTACTTTAATTATTACATCATTTCAGGGTATCTGAAAGACCATATTCTCTCAAATGAGCACCAAGACCTTCTCATGGATCCACCACCCTCACAGGTGGAGTGGGGACATGGGTGGGAGCCTTCTTGGTGGCTGCCCCTGTAAGGTTTCCAAAAGCAGGCAATACCCCACATAACTAACCTTTTTAATTGAGTTAGTTTTCTTCACCCTCTGCCACTACTTACTCATCCAGGGTTAGAGGTTTTGTGAACTGTGGATAAGCAATTATATCCAAGAGACAGACACTTCAGAGCTAACACAGAGCGGTTTACAATGGTCTCAAGGTATCCCCATAAAGAATTCTCCAGAATATGCCTAATATAGAAGGGGGATTTCCTCAAGAAAAACGGTGGAAGCTAGCATCCATAGCATTTCAGGGATCAAGAGAAAAACGACGTCCTTGTAAGGCAAATGGGCATCATTTATCTTGTACAGATAATGCAACTACTAGGCCTAATCTTGGAAGCAGGACACAGATGTCAGAGAAGCAAAGAACCAGCAGGATTAATCCTGCTCAGTCTGCCAGAAGGCACCAAGGCCTTGCAACCAACAAATGAATGCATCCCACCGCAGTGCCACCACCACTGGCTGGACTATCCGGTTCTTCAGACCAGGTGGGAGTACAGTAACTCCAGAAGCACAGTATGGGGCAGCATGCAACTAAACCGAGTCCAACAGAATTTTTAAGTACCTGCAATCCATGCATGCAGAGCCAGAGACCACCTCTAGCTGCTTAAGCAGTTCACCCTGAAATCTTGGTGCCAGTTAATACGGAGTCACAGTCAAGGAGACCACCCACTCCTCTGCGGCCCACCAGTGATTCAGGATGGTTCGTCCTAACTACTGCTTCCGCAGCATGAGCTGCTGGGGAAGGGCCAACGCACCATCAAGCTGATCACCACCACCACCAATTTCTCCACTGTTCGTCTGGAGCCCTGGCTGACTGGGTTCCCATGTCACGTTAAGCCACCGAGAATTTGTATCAAGGGCAGCTGCAGAGAAGCTCAGCATGATGTCTCGACTGTGTCCTCTCATGGTTCACCTCTGCTCAATCAAATCATGCGGAGAATCTGTGGCTTGTGGGGATTGTTGAGGAGGTTCAGAACGATCCTTGCAGGACAGTCATTCTTTTGGTTGTTGCAAATGTATAGGGAGCCAGCTGGCAAAAGCGACAAACCCCCTTCCACTCGTCACAATGGTGCTGCTGTTACCGTCATTCCTTTCTCAGACTCAAGATAGCTTTTTATTTTTTATTTATACTTTGGGGAGTGTAGGAATATTGACGAAAGCACAAGAGAGAATGTCCCAAACATATTTGTAAGTTCCCACCCACTTCTGCACAAGCATGCTGGAATGAATGAAGAATGCTAAGATTTTTTTAATCACTTCCCCTCAATGAATTTTGCTTATTTTTTCACCACTATGAGCTCTTTGTGTACATCTGACAACCAGCAATGGAGACCGGCGGAGGAGAAATGATGAAAGCTGCAGCGGGAGCGAAAAGCTGCTTTGGGGTCATGGGTGGGCCCACACTCCAGCTTTTAAACATAAAAGGTGTTCACTGGGAAGGGAAGTTTGCCGGGGTTGCCAGAAAAGGAAACACTTTTCTGTGCCTTTACAATGCGGGGACTTCATGAAGCAGCCCTTAAACATACAGGACGTTCCCTAGCAAAGGAAGCACAGACATGGAAGCACTGTAGAACTTGGTGTGACTCTACCCAAAGGAGCACTGCTTGCACCAACCAAACGTATGTAAGTGGGGGGAGTCCTACGGAAAACTGGAGGTGCAGGCATCAAAGCGTGGAATCATCCTCACCTTGGCCACATCAGGACTCAGCTTGCAACGCGGGGGGAACTTTCTCCCTCAAACTGCGATGGCCGGAGATACAATGAGCACTAATACAAGAGTTGAATCAAACAAGTTGTTTTTGGGAAGTGTCTTGACAACAGGACGAAATAACAAAAAGCCAAGCGTGATGCAGAAGCCCACTCGGCACCTTCTACTTTATCACTTGCCTCAGCGCAACTGGTGACCAGGAATGTTATTCCGGTGAGCAGAGCTTATAGTGCAAAGAGGAGCTTCATGGGGCACAAACATGCAGACTGCCTGCTACGCTAGTGTCTTTCCAGCTCAAGAGAAGGCCGAGAGGAGAAGGCAGCAGGTCAACAAACCATGATTTGTCTTCTTGCAGGCCTAACCACACGCAACTCATGTTTCATGAGCAAGAATGGTAGGATTCTTGCAAGAATGTGTTACAAGCAGCCTAGTTACTGTTTGCAGCTCCTGCTGCTTTGCAGATATTGAGAGGAGAAAGCCAAGTAGAAACACATCAAGAGACTGCAGATCATTTAAGGAAAATATGCATCATATCCTAGGATCAGGGTCTGTAACAGAATATTGGAGAATGGCCAGTGCAACACTAATTTTTCAGAAGGGATCCAGGAAATTACAGGCTGACTTGCTTAACATCTGTTCTGGGTAAAGCATTCTTAAGAAACAAGATAGTTTGTGCAGAAATAAGGGGTGTCTCAGCAACCTTCTAAAGTTCTTGAAGAACCTCAGTAGCACATGGACAGGGATGTGGCAGAGCCTGCTGGCAGAGACCGCCAACAGTCCTTCACCAAGGATTCCCCAGAAGACACTCAAGTCACAGAATAAAAAGGAGAGGCCCTCTTTTAGAACAGCAACTGTTTAAAGAACAGAGAGTGGGAACAAGCGGTAAATACTGCCAAAGGAGGGATGGAAACAGCAGGATTCCAGCGGGACCTTTATTTGGCACAATGCTTCTCAACTTGTTTAAAAATTACCTGGAATTAACAATCAGCAGTAAAATAGCCACTTTGGTTGGTGAACCAAATTATTCATGGCTGCTCATCCAAAAAGGGATTGTGAAGAGCTGCCAATGGTTGGCTCCAAACTGGGAGGCAGATGCCAAAATGATAAATGCAGTTCAATGTAAGCAAGGGCTGAATGATGCAGGTGGGGGCAAAAAGGCCCAGCTTCACATCAATGCTGATGGGATCCGTGCTAATGGTGACTGACCAAGAAAGAGAGCTTGGGGTCGTGTTGGACAGTTCAATCCAGAGCACGATAGCGGTGAAAAAGGTGAATTCCACGTCAGGCATACTTAGGCAGGGCATCAAGAACCTGCCAGTATTTCATGCCTTACACAAACCGATTGTGTAACCACGCTTGGAATACTGTTTGCCATTTGGCCACACCTAAAAACGGACACTGTAGAATCGGAAACAGTTCAGAAAAGGTCAACAAAACTGATCTGGGGCAAAGATTAACTCTTCTATGAGAAAACACTGCAATATCTGTGACTTTTCATCTTAGAAATGGCAAGTAAGGGAAGACATGGCAGAAGTGTACAAAATTAAGCACGAGGTGGAAATGATAAGACAGGGAGATATTTTCCCCTCACAATAACGTGAGGTATAAAATTATCCAAAACAGGAAATCTTCTGGAAAATTTCATCAACTCATTCTTCAAAATGTGTTTGCTAAAATGTCACCAAGGCATCCCTCCTCTGAAAGGCCACTTGGGTTCAATGCTGGGTATGAAGAACCGATAGAGCATTTTTGTCCTTGTGCCACCACCTCATTCGTGCACCCACAAGTCATTTTTTGTCACAGGTCTACAGGCTACGGATTAAACACAAGTCCATATTTGAGTGAAACATGGCACACCTGTAGTCTCTAAACTTGGGTCAAATTATCTGTTAGACAATACTTGAGGAATTTACCAGAGCAGGTATGGGGACAAACAGTTAAATGAATTCAAGACAAAAGGTGTTGTTATTTTGCTTGGCTTTAGGTTATCTTGGACAAATTGATTGATTGGATCAATTTCAACTGAGTGTGTCCATTTGGAGACAAGAACAGTGTTCTGACAGGACTGGTGGATCATCTTTGCTGAAAATGGGACAGCAGGGCCACACAGGAGTCAATTTCCCTGGACCACATGCCACATTTTGTACCACTGACTACAATACCCTCATCCAGTGGTTCTAGGCACAGCACTGAGGTGGCCGCACCCATAACTAATAAGTAACTAGCAAATTACATTTTTGGTAGACAATACTTCACCCCATGGGGTTAATCCATGAGGCACTACAGGAGTCCACACTGCCTCCCATGCTGGAAGAGATCATCCAAGGATTTGGAGTAATTATCATTAGTTTGTGGCACACAGTTGACTCTTGCCTCTTTCTAGAGACTTGCTGGGTAGCCACACCCAGTGCAATATTTAGCAGTGGCATGGAGGACTTAAGAACAAAGAAGGGATTCAATGTGAATAACAAACATGCTGAAATAAACCATGTATGTGTTCACAGGTGCCAAAAGAATTATCAGAAAAGGAGAACAAAACAAGTATTTTCAGCTCAGCCCTGGTAATTACTGCTTTCCCCAAGATTTCCTGGTATTAAGAAAATGAAAAGAAATATAAACCTATTGGAAGGTAGACCTTTATTTCATTAAGTCCCAGGAAAGTCAACGGGGTTTAATATTTTGGCAGGCCTGCATTTGGTTGCACTGGTGGCAAAGGGTTACTGAAGCATGATAGCAGCTCTGCAGTGACTATGGAATGAAGAGCCACAACTGAACCACATTTCAGCTTCCCTGTTTCTTGGGGTGGCTGGCTAGACTGCAACTTCGGGAATCTCGGGTACAGATAACCACATCAGAGCTCCTCACCAGTAGCCTGAGTACAGGCGGAAGACCACTGGATCCAACCCATGATCCTTCTCAGAGACTTCCTATGAATGCTTTTTAAGTGACACTACTTACCAATACCCAAATATAAAGCACACCTATCAAATATGCTTTCCAGAAGCACATATGAGCATGTATCACTGCTTTCCTTCACGAAAGGGTCAGTTTCCTATATGCATCTGTTTAAAGCCAAAAAAAAGCAACTGAAGCATGATGCAAATACCAAAATACAAAGTCAAAACCTAAGCAGCAGCTTCCAGCTGCAGAGATAACTAAGAAAGAAAAAAAGACAGGCTGCATGAGTCAAGATTTGATACAATGAAAGACCGGCAGAGAGGAAGAGACGACACAACCCCAGTTGACCTGCAGGTACCTGCAAGCACTAGCGTCATAAGCAAAGAGCATGACTGTCCAGTCAACGGAATTACAATTCCACATGCAATCATGTTTTTCCACACACACAAAATTCCATCGAAAACAGGGGAGCAGGCAAGGGGAGTAAACAAACAAGGCAGACAATTGTTCTGCATGAAACACAAGAGTTTGCACAGCGATTTATTACTCTGTACAAGCACAATCAAAAAATGTAACTGAGACTTAGCTAATTAATCCATGGTGACGTATGTACTGATCAAAACAATTACAATCTGGAAAGAATTAATGTTGACCGGGAATCAACTAAAACAGTTTGTAGTCAACCTGCTCACCCTGATTGCAAATGGATGGAACTTGCTAAGTTTGTATGTTCAGGATCAGCCTTTTAATAATGAAACTGGAATTCTCATTTTCAACAACTTCAAAGCCCCAGGACGTGTGCAAAACAGCACTTGCTGCTGTGTGCTTCGATTTTTGATATTTGCAAAGTGGTCCAGAAGGAAGGGTTCCATTCACCTTCAGTGTCTCCCATTTAATAACATACAGGTAGTACATTGGCATGTCCATTAAACACATACGGGCAAACTTAATTCACCGTTTTCAAAGAGAAAAACTGCAGCCCTTGTATATATTTTTTTGTGCTGGCTGCCTTAAGGGTTCTAAACAAGATGCCCTCCAGATGCTTTGGCCTACACCTCCCACAGGTCCTCACCGGCACAGCGAGAATGAGGGATGATAGCAGTGGAAAGCCAGGAGGGCTGTAAGCTGCCAGTCCCTGAAAGGCAAACCTGTTGGTAGTTACTGAGAAGGCAAGTCCCACTGGGCAGAAATGCCCACGATCCTGATATTCGCTTGGGGGAAGGCGCCATCTAACAGTCTGACTGTTCTGAGTAAATAGGCACTGGACTCTGCAGATACTTTAATTCCACTCTGCAGAAGATGAAAGCAGCTCAAAGGCGGCTTTCCTTTGAATAATGTTTCTTTGACTTCAACCTGCACAGCACAATTGTGTAAAATAACAAAAATGCTGCTAAAGCATTACTATGCATGCTTTCTATGCAATAATTAAGCAGACACACCACAGGCCACACTGCAATTGCTTTTGGGGATCCTTGCCTGGCATTTATTTGCCACTAACTTAAGAAGTGCACCCTTTCCAAGTAAATGCATCACATAAAACGTGCTTTAAGGTACCAAATTAGCTATTAAAAGTCACAGTGGCAAACAGAAACAAGGAACTAGGCAAACCAAATCAGCTCTCCCAAGTCCAAGGAGCCAACGCGAGGGTGGCGGGGCAAATCCTCAGAGTCCAGCACGCTGGCTCCCCGCGCCAGCAGCGGAAGGGCTGCGAACGCGAGGAGCCCCCGCGCCCGCCGGGCTCCCCTCCCCGGCCGCGGGGCGCCATGCGCCGGAGGGGCGCCCCGCTGCCGCTTCCCAAGTTTGCCGCTCCCGCGCGGCTGCCGGGGCCCCGCGGCGCGAAGTCCGCGCCGACACAAAGCCCGTCGCCCCGCGCCGGCCCGGCCCGTGCTCGGCCCATCCCCCGGCGGGCACTGCGGCCGCCCGCGAGCCCGGCCCGGGACCGCGCGCATCCCGGGACTGCGGCGCGCCGCATGCGATGCGATGGGATGCGGGGCGGAGCGGCGCGGCCGGGCTGCACGCGCGCGCCGCCCGCGGGGAAGGGGCCGGCCAGGCGCCCCTTCCCGGCGAGGCGCAGCCATGGCGGCCCGCGGAGGGCGGCCGCGCCGCGACACCCCGCGCCCGCGCCGGGCGGGCGAGCGGAGGCCGGGAGCGCTCCCGGGAAGGCCCGGCGCCGGTTGCCGCGCGGCCCCGTCCCGACCGGGCTTCGCGGGCGGGCGCGGCTCGCCGCAGCGCCTCCTCGCCGGAGGACAGGCAACATGGCGCCCCGCCCCGCGCTCCGGGGCCGCCTCCCGCCGCCCATTCAAACGGCGCCGGCCGCCGCCCCGGGAAGCCCCGCCGCGCGGCAGCCCGCGTCCGCCCCCGCCGCCCGCGCCCGCCCGGCAGGGGATGCGGCGAACGGCCTGGCAGCCCGCCCCGCCCCGCGCCCGCCCGCCCGCCGGCCGCGCCAGGCCCGCCCGCGAGACCGGGGCGCGGGGACGCCGCGGAAGGCGACCGGCCGGGGCCGCGGAGGGCGCGGCGGCCCCCGCCGCGGGGAGGGCTCGCCCCACGGCCGGCCGGGCCACGCGCGGCGGCGGCGGAGGCGCCTCGCCCGCGGCCCGGAGGCGGGAAAGCGGGGCCGCGCTCGTCCCGGCCCGGCCCGGCCGCTGACCTGCTGCGCCGTGAGGGCCTTCGCATCCCCGTCGCCGCAGGGCCCGCTCGCTCGCCCGCTCCTCGCTCGCTCGCCGCGCCGCTCCCGCCGCCGCCGGGCCGCCGCCGCCGCCGCCGCTCCGCGCTTGGTCTCCGCCTCCTGCCCGGCCAAAACCAGCGCGAAAAATGCGCCGCGCTGATTGGCTGCCGCCGCCTTCGCGCCGCAACGCCGCAGCGGCCCATTCAAACCCGCCGCCCAGCCGCCGCGACGTGCGCGCGCGCCTCCGGCCGGCAGGGGGCGCGCCCTGCGTGGGCGGGCGCGGGCGCGGGCGGAGGGAGCGGCGGCGGCCCCGGCCCCGGCCCGGCCCTCGGCGGAGACTGCGCTGCGACCATCCCTCCCCGGCTCAGCAAGACGCGCCTCCCGCGGAAGCGCCTGCCCGGCCCCGCAGCCGCTCCATGAAGCCGGGTATGCGCCTTCCCGGCGGAGCCCGGCCGGCCGCAAGGCTGCTGGGCCGGGGCGCTCTGACCTTCCTGGGTCCCCACGCAGAGCTCGCCTTGCACATTTATTTCATTTATTTACTTCAAGCGTTCATATCCCGCCTTCCGCAGTGTCGCATCCGTTGTCCCTGCCTTGTAGGCTGTCCTCGTATGTGCAAACCCCGCTCTGTAGTTTAGCTCTGGGTTGTTAAGGAACAAGAGGAGGCCTGAGATTTGCTGTTGCGTTGCAGCCCTTTGTTCCCCGAAATGCAAACCTGTGCAAAGGGATGGAAACGCTTTGTTCCATTATAGCGCATGGCGTAAATGAAATGGCAGCTCCGGTTGGAGGTAAAGCAGGCCAATGATCCCATTGAGTTCAATGGGATGACTTTTCTGTAGAGATAGATACTTCTATGGCCACAGCAACTCCTGACTGCCAGGAGTACACAAGGAATTCTTGCAAGGCCTTTTGTTACGGGTTCCGTTCCAACTTGCTTTGAGAGCAATGCCTCTAAACACTCCCACATGTAGGGCCGGAGAAAATGGCTTCCAGGTAGGCTTTAGCAGTGCCCCTCAGTCCACTGCACTGAGGGGCCCTCGAGGCCAACAGGACCGGCACAGGATGATGGTCCAGCTGCCTGTTTTAGGTGCCACTCGCAGAGCCAGCCCAAGGCGGCTTGCTGCCTGAGGTGGAGCGATGGACGGCATTCCCCCCTTCCCACCAGTTAAAAGTGCACAAGGCCGGTGGCTGACAGCTCTTTGCACACTCACCACAGTACAAGCCCCCAGTGACTTTTCTGGGGAGTAAAGCAACATAATTAAGAAACTGAAATAACTCATGGCAGTCTTTCCAAAGGCTCCCAATGCACCTGCAATTAAAATGGCGGCACACCTTTTTGGCAGAAGATAGAGGGAAGCAGATTGGCAGTTCTCTGCCAAAGCTCCTTATTAGCAGCGGTCAAGGCCTGTTCATGTGGCAGAGCAAGACCCACACAGGGCTGGGATGTGCCACTGATCACTCCCCACCTTCTTCTCCACCTTCTCTTCCTAATTTGCAGCCCTTGCCTGCCCAACTCCTGTGAGCTGTGCAGTCCCTAGTCCTGCAGTGAGAGGAAGGGCAAGCCTCGAAGTCCTCCTCTGTGGCCTTGGCACGAGACGAGCAGCACATGCCGTGCTGGCAAGGCAGCAGCTCCTCTTCTGTGCCCGGGTGAGGTGGCAGGGCCCTGCTGCCCCGGCCTGGCCAGGAGCTGCGGCAGCCTTGCTGCCCAGGTTCCTCTGCACCCTCCTGGCTAGCCAGCCGGCCGGTCTGCGTGGCGTCTGTTTTTCACTGTGGCCTCTCACAAAAAGAAAAGCTACTGTGGAGACAACAGACTGGACCCCCGAGGAGCAGGAAAGGAGGCATTTTGCATCCACATTGGGTAGCCAGAGAGGAGAGGGATGTGGAAGGATGAGCGAAACCAAAAGGGGCATCTATCCAGCACCTATGAAGAACAGAGAGCAAAGAAGAGAGCCTTTGGTGCGTGCATGCCTGCCATGGGACTCACAATCTTGAAGCAGTCCTCCTGTTTCTTTTGTGTGCGTGCGATGGGTTGGCTCCTGAGCCTTCCAGAAGAGAAGACTGAGTGGGGCATGTGAGCGCTCCAGGAGGACCTCAAAGCCTGTCACAAAGAGGAAGGACACGGTCTCTTCTCCTTCATTCCAGAGTGCAGGACACAGAATGATGGACTTAAGAGAAACCAGCTTTAGACTAGGCCAGGGGTTGGCAACCTTAATTTGGACCCATTTCCCACAGAAAACACCAGGAGCCACAAAACCCTTTTGACATCTAAAATGAAGATAACACTGCATATATTGTCTTTTACCTTTATGCTATATATAAAAAAACTATAGTGTGCTGCATTTATGAAATCAATGAATGATTCTTTTGTATAATCTCCATCTGTGAACGGCTTTCCATGCCTATTTCCTGAGTGGCCACAAAACTAGCACATGTAGTTGAATTTGCAGACTTAATCCACTTCTTGAAATGATTTTTGCTCAGATCAACCTTCCACATGAGTTCCAAAATGGCTTTTTTTCTCTCATCCCCATCCAGATATTTTTCAGCAAAGGCTGTGTGTTTATTCTGGAAATGTCCTGCAACATTCAACTTTTTGTTATTTGACAATTTCTCACCACATATTAAGCATACTGGTAAACCAGTCTCAGCAGTGAAAGCAAATGCATCTGCCCACGTATCATTAAACATTCTGTTTTCTTCTGAAACTTTTCTTGGATTTATCCATGGTTGGCCTACCGGAGGTTGAAAAGCTCAATAAATTGCATGCCGGCAGGTGTCGCACATTGGTGGTTGTGACGCTTATTTTGAGTGACAGGGAGCCGCAGCAGAGGGATGAAAGAGCCACATGTGGCTCCGGAGCCGCGGGTTGCTGACCCCTGGACTAGGCTAAATTTAGATTTCGATTTATACCAGGAAGAATTTCCTAACTGTCAGAGCAGCACAACCATGGAACCTCTTTCTCGGGAAGGGTGTGTGCTCTCCCTCACTGGAGACACTGAAAAAGCTTCTGGACAGCCATCTGAGTGGGATGGTCTAAACTGGTGCCCCACAATGGCAGGGGGCTGGACCTGATGGCCTTCTGGCCCCTTCCAACTCTACTCTTCTGCGATTCTGTCTCTCTCTCTGTTTGCAGTCATGCTGTTGCAAAGGGGGTTCTTGCTGGTCCACAGGAGGCTCTTGTGCTTACAACACTGGTGCTTCTCACTCGTGACTGAAACTGCTTTGGTGCCCCAGTCCCAAGTACTCAAGCCCTCCCCACTGCCAGCCCCAACAAACACCAGCCACCCCTTCCCCCAGCACAGTCGAGGCCGACGACTTCCAGTGCCCCAGCTGAGAACCCTGGGGCTCTTCTGGGTACCCTTGGGGTACCATCCTATGTGGCTGTCTATCTCCCACCGGTCTTGGAGGATTGGGGGCACCCAACAGAGGGTCACGGGTGCAGGGGGAAGGTTGCTGCGCTGCTCCCGCCTGACCGCCCCAATTCCAGTGGGCCGTCCTGGCGGTCCTGAGTGTTTGGCCCCAGCCTGCGAGCAAAGGGACTCCAGCGGAGGCCATGCTTTTTTGTCCCTCCTGTTCCTGCCCCCTTCCCGCCAGCCTCCCATGCCAGTCCTAGGCTAAGTTGTGACCTTGCAGGGGGAAAGCACACAAAATCACCCAACGGCCACCTCGGCTGCATTTAGCAGCCTTTCCTGGGTAAGGAACGTACGTTTGTGCGTCACCGCGGAAGCAGGCCTTGTAATTATGGAGAGGCCTCCTTGAGTGCCCACACGCCCCGCTTGCCCCCGTCAGTGCGCCAGAGGAGGTCCCCACAGAGCACTGGAGGCGATTTTGCTGTCGCTCCTTGTTCCGTTTGCGCCCTGTCCCTCAGGGAGCCCAAGGCAGCGGTCCCATTCTCCCTCAGCGACTGCAAGGCGGCCTGGCAGTGAGCCAGAGGCTGGTCCCAACAGCCCCTGCACAGCCCAGAGCTGACCCCCAGCGCAGCACCGGAGCTGCAAGGCCACGCGGGCTCGGGCATCACGGCGAGCCCCTCCAGATGTTGCCCTCTAAGCGTGGGTCTTTCTTTAATGGCCTCCTAGCAAGCCACGGGCTCCAGGGTACCACGGGTGCCTCTGAGCACGTTCCGAGTGTTCCCCTCCCCGCCAGACTGCCCGCAAGGCGAGCGCGGCCCGTTCCCACGAGCAGCGCGCAGGGCGCCGCGGGCGGCCGGTCGCGATCCCGCGGAGGCGGCCCGTGCGCGGCGGCGGCGCTGGCGAGGGCGGCTTCCGGGCGGAAGACTGCAGTTCCCGGCGTGCAGCGGCCCACGCCCGGCCCCGGAGGCGCGGCCGGCGCGGCGGGGCGGAGCGGGGCGCGGCGCGGCGGCCTCCTGGTGTCCGGCGTCCCGTGCCCGGCCGGCCATGGCGTTCGTGCTGCTGCGGCGCTGCGGGACGAGGGCCGCCGCCTTGCCCGGGCGGCCGCGCTGGCAGCCGGAGACCGGTGAGGGGCGGGCGGGCGGGCGGGCGGGCCGGGGCCGGCTCCCGAGAAGCGCCCGGCGGGCAGGCAGGCAGGCCCGGCTGCTGCGCCTGCTCCACCGGGGCCTGGCCGCGCCGCCGCCGCCGCCCGGGCGTCCTTGCCGAGCGCCCCCTGCCGCGGAGGGCCGCCGGTGCCCGCGGGGCTCCCGGCGCGCGGCCTCGGCGGCAGGGCGGCTCCCGGCCCACCTGGCGTGCGGCGCGGGAGTGCGCGCCGGGGCGCGGTGCCGCCGGGGCGCGCGCGGGGCTGGGGCGGGCGGCGGCGCGTGCGCGTGCCTCGGGAGCGCCGGCCGCCGCGGCCCTTCCTCCCGGTGATCCTGCGCGGGGCGATCCGGAGCGATCCCGCCGGGCGCCGGCGGCGGACGGAGCGAAGTGGGGTGCGCGCAGAACCGGGGCGTTTCCTCGGGCGCCCTTGCAGGGCAGCCCTGCGCCCTCTGCCGCCTGCCGGGCAGCTGCCCCGGGACAGCGAAGGGTCCCCCGCTGCGCCTTGTCAGGCACGAACGAGGATGGGCCGTGTGCTAAGTGGATCGCGGCCCCCTCGCTTTCCGTGCCTCGGACGCCTCCGCCTTCGTGTGGCCCCTAGAAGCACAGTTCGCGGACGGGGCCATGCACCCCCTCCGGCTGCGCGGCGCTGCGCTGGCCGTTGCTCATCTTTTCTTGAATGAAAAACGTAGGCTTTGGAGACTTACAGAAAGTCGGCGTTGTATCCTGGGAAGATGAAACAGGCCAGAGGGTCACCTCCAGTGCGGCGCAGTGGTGAAGAGCGTGGCACTGAGACTCGGACGATCTGGGTCCAAGTCCCCGCTCGGCCATGGAGCCAACGGGGTGACTTTGGGTCAGTCACAGACTCTCAGCCCGACCTACCTCACAGGGTTGTTGTTGTGGGGATAAGATGGAGGAGAATGATGTAAGCTGCCTTGAGCCCTTTGTAGGAAAAAGGCAGGATGTAAATCGAATAAATAAACAAACTCCGTCTGTTGGATTTGTTCCCTGCCAAGAAGCAGCCGTGGGAACTGCAGCCTAAAGCACACGGTGGGCTCCGTGGGGGTTTCTCGCAGCTGACCCAGAGCATCGCGTTGTTTACTCCTGCAGTGGTGGCGCAGCCTGTGAACATGGCCAGCTCGGTGGGCTGCTGTAAATGTAAAGATGAATTACACCGTGATTTATCCTAGCTGATCTATAAACTGACTTTTCTTTTTAACTTCTAGGTCACTGGGAAAACCATGCATGTTTGAGTTGCACATTCCCAGGCCTCATAAACCCTGCGTAAGTAAGCGTGTTTGTAGCACCACTACCTCTCCAGACAGCTCACAGCTGTGGGGTGTGGGTAGACTGATCCCTTTGAGGGTTAAGAGGGCCCCCCCGAGCTGCTTGAAGGTGGAGGAAGTCTTGTTTCTGCTTAGGAGGGTCACCCCCCCTTCTCAAGCCCACCGGCCTTTCGTGGGAGAAGAGTGGAGGGGTTAGTCTCTTACCGTCTGAGCAGGGAGACATGCAGTTCACCCAGAGTAGTTTTGTGGGGCACATCTAAAGCCCGGTGGCTTCTTACTTCCTCTAGAGGAGAGCCAAGGGAGCCTCGCTACTCCTGCATGTGTCTAAGCAAGGGGAGTGCCCCCCCCAAAAAAACCCTTTCAGCCCATGAGAACACTGCATACTGAGTGGGCAGGGAGTGCTGACCAGAAAGCAAATGGGAAGCAAAACAGGAAGGAGACTAGAGTATCGTCTAGGCCAGTGATGGCGAAGCTTTTAGAGACCAAGTGCCCAAACTGCAACCCAAACCCACTTATTTATCGCAGCGTGCCAACACTGCAGATTCAAATATGCCAGGGGGACAGCACAACATTAAAAGAATCTCAGTCTCTTAATTAGAACATCCCTTTGCTAAATCTTAGATTTAAATTTCTATTAAAAAAACTCAAAGCTAAAATCTTGTGTTAATAAAAATGAATGTATTAAAATTCACAGCCAGCCCAAGCAAATATATATATATCCTTGGCAGCACACTGACCGGCCATGCGAAAGCTCGGACGAGTTGCGGCTAATGAGTCGCGGCTCATAACATCATCCCCTGGCACCACCACTCCTTTCCAAGCATGCGCATGGCCCCATGTGCGCTGTTATCCAATGCTCGGCTGCTGGGGCGATGCTAGGGCGATGCTGGGACGACTTGGCCCACGTGCCGCCAGAGAGGGCGCTGTGTGGCCGCAGGGGCACACGTGCCATAGGTCCTTCACCACTGTTCTAAGTGATCTTGTGAAGTTTTTATTTACTTATTTCTTCGATTTTTATACCGCCCAATAGCCAAGGCTTTCTGGGCAGTTAAAAAGTCAAGGAAAAACATTAAAACATGCAAGATAAAAATCAAGTTATTATGTCACTTCACAGAATAATTGTGCAGGGAAATGGGATTAATTGTAAAGTACTGTAATTACAAGAATATCACTTTTTTTACAGGCCTGTTCGTTTCCACTATTGCACTAGTACCTCCTCCGTTTACATTTACGCTGCAAGAGACGCTTATAGTTGGAGTGAAGGATCAGACAAAAGAGACTTTACGGCATTGAGATCAGTTGACTTGCAGTCTCTGTGTCCTAATAGAGGTAATTTGGGTCCACATTATGTTTCAATCCGGAAGTGGCACTCTTCACAACCCAGGTATGATGATTCTGTGGTAGAAAAATCACTGAAGTCCCTCAAGGATAAAAATAAGAAGTTAGAAGAAGGAGGCCCTGTGTATAGTCCAGCGACAGAAGAAAGCATTGCTAAAAAGTCGCTTGGGCAGAGGATTGTCGACGAATTGAAGCACTACTATCATGGCTTTCGTTTGTTGTGGATCGATACAAAAATTGCTGCGCGGATGCTCTGGCGGATTCTTCATGGCAGCACCTTGTCCCGGCGAGAAAGAAGACAGGTACTGAGCCTCCACATTTTTAGGGACTTGGGTGACATCTCTTTCAGCGATTCCTAGGGAACCTTAGATAGCTTTTTCTAAACAGTAGTACTGGATATGCAATTATTGAAACTGTGCAGATGGAGTCACATTTTAAGCATTGTTGGTTAGAATAATTGGTCCTACATAATGCAAGAGTGTAAAACTACAAAATATGCATGCCACCCTTTATGGAAAATTGCATAGCCATGCAAGGTAGCTCACATGGGCATTTAATGAAATAACATAATGCACAAAGCAAGACTTTTCCCTGGTGTATATAGAACCCTTTGAGTGTCTGGTGGCACTGAGCCACGTGCTCTTAGTGGTATAGATTCTCTAAGAAAACAATCTTACGCATGTCTCTTCAGGTGGAAGTTCTCCTGAGTAAGTTCTCCTATGTTCAGGCAAGCAGCTGTAGCCTTGTGGCTTAAGGGTGCGATGCAGACAGAAACTCTACACCTCCCAGCTTTTCCCCAGCAGGAAGCTATTTTGGTCAGTTTGTCATGCTCACAAAATCGCAGTAGCTCATTTGCAATTATTAACTCATTTGGCTGGTTATATTAAAAAGGTACAAAGCAAGAAGGTGTTTCTTTTGTTTGAGCTCTATGCCACCCAATAGCCGTGCAACAATAATGCAATAAAATACAACCCTGAGTGAAGTTTGGCAAGTGTCTGCAACTTTGTACAAAACATGTGCCACACAGGAACCTTTGTGATTGTATCAGGATGTTTTGTTAGCAGTTGCTACAAGTTCTGACAGACTGGCCAAAATAATTCCTAACGCCTGAGTATGTTTAGCCTATAGAAGAGAGGACGGCGGAGATACGATAGCAGCGAGTGCCTGAAGGACCGTCGCAAAGAGGAAGGGCAACATCTCTTCATCAGTTCATACTGCAGGATGTGGAATAATAGCCCAAGTTACAGAAAGCCAGGTTCTGGCTGAACTTCAGGAAGGCATTCCTGACTGTTAGCATGGTTCTCCAATGGAACCAGTGACCCCGAGTGACTGTGGGCTTCCTCTCAGTAGAGACATTGAAGATGCAGCTGGACTGCCATCGGAGAGTGTAGAGTCCTGCACTGAGCAGGGGCCAGACTTGATAGTCCTCCAACCCTTTCCGACTCCGCTATTCCGTGATTCCGCAATCTGCATGCCAGTCATTCTGAAATGTGAACCATAATAGCAGAACCATAAGAATCGAGCAAAATAAGCCCCTAGCAAAGACTGAATAGCTAAAGCCACCGCCAGCAGCAAAATGCTTCCCAAACGGGCTCTGGCGGTACTCGCCCCGTGGGGAGTCCCTCAAAGGCAGACGGGAGGCATAGCAGCATTCTGGATGGGGCAGCAAGGTGTGGACAGATGCCAGTTGCAGCCGCTGCTGAGCTGCTGCCTGGTTTCTTGGCCCCAGTTGAAGGGTCGGCGCTCCTGTGCAAAGCCTGCCACTTGTTAGGACCTGTAAGTCTGGAGCTCTTGGGGCCTGACAGCCTGCTTCCAGAGCTCAAGAGCAAACGGCATGACTGGGACAGAGGGCAGCTCTCCCCCTCTCGGGCACTGCCCCTGTTTGGTTGAGCAGATCAGCTCAAAATGTGCCATGCTCCGTGCTGGAACAAGCTGGGTGCTGGGATGGCTCCGTGGAGACCCCAATCGCTGCGAAGTGCTGAACCGCCTCAGGCCCACCTTTCAGCGTGACTGGAGGCCTGCAGAAGAGCCCCCGGGCGTCTTCAGCACCGAGCCCAAGACCTCTGCCAGCTTTGCCCAGAAGATTAATGGGCTGCAGCCACCACCTCCCATTTGCTCTAGGTTGCAGTTCTGAATGGACCATGGCACTCCGATCCCCAGCTCACGCAGTGCCTGGAAGGGCCTGGAAGGGAGGAACTGACCTGGGTTCACAATGCAGGCCTGGTTGGCCACCTCGGCCACCGTTAAGATCTGGAGGATGGAGACTGCATTCTGGGCTGAGCTGGTGCTCGGCAACGGCAGGCTGTCGAGGTGACCTGGGATCATCCACTGGGGGAAAACAGAAGGTGGAGCAAGTGCCTGGTGCCTAAACAGTCCTCTCGCCGGCCTGCTCCCCTCTGCACCAGGGGCCTCCTGCTGTGGCCATACTGCCGTGTGCCCCTCAGCAGTACCAACCGATGTCCGAGGCACATTTCAGCATCGCTAGCACAGAGGATAAAGGCCTCCCAGCATGCAGGCAAAGCTTTAAAAATAGCACCTTTGGCCGCCAGATCCTGGAGTAAGTAAACAAACAGCCAGGATGCCATGACCAAGCATGGCAGCAGCACAGGGCCCACCTTCCCGCAACAGAGCAAACCTGCACCTAGGAGTGAGGCTGCAGGACAAGGCAGAGCGAGTCCGGCCTGCTCTGAGAGGCTTCGGCACAGATTCAAGAGGCCGGCCGGCTTCCCTGCGTGAGCCGCATCTCCCTGCTTTGGATGGTGACACAACAGTGTGGAGAACTGGCTCTTATCTGCTTCGACCATCCCAATGTGCTCACCAGTAACTTTATTATGTGCTTGTTTTTAGTTCCTTCGGATATGTGCGGATCTCTTTCGGCTGGTCCCCTTCCTAGTCTTTGTGGTGGTTCCGTTCATGGAATTCCTGCTGCCTGTCGCCTTAAAGCTGTTCCCTGGTATGCTTCCTTCAACGTTTGAGACAAAATCTAAGAAGGTAACTACACCCTGGATTAACAGTTTAGTTCCACACAGCAGTGCTGGTTTTTGAAGTGGAAATATTGCTTCACTCTGTCCCTCTTTATGTTTATTGAGAAAAAGGAATTTAGAAGAAAATTCTTTTTTGGCATATTCAGAGGTGGTTTCTATTAATTAATAGAGGTATATTCTTCACAGGAAGAGAGACTGAAAAAGGAATTAAGAGTGAAGCTGGAAGTGGCTAAATTTCTTCAAGATACGATTGAAGAGATAGCCTTAAAAAATAAAGCAGCCAAAGGAAATGCTACTAAAGACTTTTCAACCTTCTTTCAAAAGGTAAAATATTTAACCCATTCATGTATTTGTTATTTAAGTTATGCAGTGCGTTTCTGCAATGGGTGCTCAAAGGTACTAACAGTTGTAACATATTCATACTGTATAAAAGCTGATGCAAAACTAGACCACTAAAAGCATTAAATAAAAGCAAAAGATCACCCCCTGTGACCTGGCATGGTTTCAAGCCATTTAGGACTGGAAGGGTCCTAACAGCCACACGGTTATAAATTAGGCAATGAGCCTAAACTAGTTTGCATTAAAATCTTGCAGATCACCAACCATGTCCAGGGGTATGTTTCTGGATGCAGCTTTAGCTGATTAACTTTCATCAGCCATTGTCTTAAAAAGCCTGCACCTGGTTCTGTATTTGATAGGAAAATTCAAATAGACCTGGCTGTCACAATCATAGTAGTAGTGCCCAAATCTAGCTGAATGATTTCCTCTCGTAATTATGTACTGAAAATTCTGTTTGCATTTTTGTCTCAGACATGCTGGCTTAGAACATTGAAACTTTCCGTCCTGCAGATAGATAGATAGATAGATAGATAGATAGATAGATAGATTTATTTATTTATTTATTTATTTATTTATTTAACAAATTTATATGCCGCCCCTTGCAAACAAGCCTTGGGGTGGCTAACAACATATATAAAGATATAATATAAAACAATACACAATTTAAAACTGGCCCATCTCATAGTCTAGAGGTAAAAAAAAAACCACATAAATATAAACAATAAATAACAATAAATAATTAACCATATAGACGTAATAAATTAACAATTAAAATATTTCTTAAATAAAAAGGTCTTCGCCTGGCGTTGAAAAGCAAATAATGATGGCGCCAGGCGAGCCTCTCTGGGGAGCACATTCCACAGGTGGGGCACCACCGCAGAGAAAGCCCTCCTCCGGGTACTCACCCTCCTCCTCTCACAGAGGGTTCCCGGAGGAGAGCATCAGCTGCCGATCGTAGGGGGTAGGAGGGCATATATGGTCGCAGGTGCTCCTTTAGGTAGCCAGGATGCAAGCCGTTGAGGGCTTTATAGGTAAGAACCAACACCTTGAATTGGGCCCGGACTTCAATGAGGAGCCAGTGTAGCTGACGGCAAACTGGGGTGATATGAGAACCACGCCCAGTCCCCATCAGCACCCTGGCAGCTCTATTTTTCACCAATTGAAGTATCTGGACCGTCTTCAAGGGTAGCCCCACGTAGAGCGCATTACAGAAGTCTAACCGGGAAGTCACCAACGCTTGTGTCACCGTTGTTAGGCAGTCGAACTCCAGGAAGGGACGCAGCTGATGGATCAGCCAAAGCTGGTGGAAAGCGCACCTCGCCACTGCTGACTCTTGGGCTACCAAGGTCAGCTCTGGGTCGAGGAGCACTCCCAGGCTGCGGACCCTGTCTCTCAGAGGGAGTGCAACCCCATTAAGACTTTCCCATCTCTCTTGGCATTTTTGAATACTGCAGTGCTCCTATTTGTTGTTGTTTTTTTAAAAGCTAAAAACTGTTGTGCTTTTGTACCTGTTCCCAGGATACACAAATGTGGCATCATAAACGCGGGATTATCCCCATGTATTAGTATTTTTTTAAGTAGACATGGTGAAAAGCATTCTGCATTTTCTACTTTCAGATCCGTGAAACAGGTGAAAGACCAAGCAATGAAGAAATTTTGCAGTTCTCTAAACTGTTTGAAGATGAACTAACGCTTGATAATCTCACCAGACCACAGCTGGTTGCTCTTTGCAAACTACTAGAACTTCAGTCAATTGGCACAAACAACTTTCTTCGCTTCCAGCTGATAATGAGGTTGCGATCTATCAAAGCAGATGATAAAGTAAGACGCCATCTTGTTACACATTTTTCAATTGCTTCTGTTGGCCTCTTTAATTATTATTTTAAGGACTTGCTCCGTGGGGTGAGGAATTCCATTCATTTGAGTGGCTTCTATCGTAGAATAGACTGCACTGTCTTCCAAGGGTGCCAACAGATCGATTGTGAAACAAATAAAAACCATAGAATAGAACTCAGTTAGCTGTCCATACTTGGACCCCTCTGTCTGCTTCATCGGAGTTTTGCAGGCATCAAAGAACCTGGTGAGAAAACGAGGAAGACGTTAAAGGTGCCATGTTGAAAGCTGTGGTTGGGCATGGGAAGGTACACTTTGGGGTCGGACGATGTAGTCTAGCTTTATATGGCAAACTGCGCAGAGCTCACAAGAAAGACATGGCTCTCAGCTGTTGTATCTGGTTATCAGCAGTCTATTGCTCAAAACTGAATTTCTCAAGGCTGGTAGCCCATTGTATAGTCTGTGGCAGCGGATTCTGCAAGCTGCATTGTTTGAAGAAGTCCGTTCCTTTTGCCAGTTCTGAATCTGTTGTTAATTAACTCAATTGGATGACCCCAGAATCTAATTTTGAGAGTCTTATGCTTTTAGCTACCTTGAGATTAGAAGGAAAGGCGGGAACAAAGAGTGAGGTGCACCATTCTTTTCCTGTCTACTCTTTGTCATTCTTACTTTTGTGGATGTGTGTGCTTTTCTCCCCCCGCCCCATTATTCTCTCACAAGATTAAGCCCCAGCAGTGCTTCAGTCCTGGGATCTCCACTTTGGGGCCCTCCCTCCTGGCATTCTGCCCCCGTGACATTCTTAATGAAAGCAAAATAAAAACCAAATCCCATTGGAACACTTCAGAGTGAAGTGCAAAACTTCTGGAATCGTCCTTTCCAAGGATGCCCCCCTAGAAAAGAAAACGGCTGCGGACTCATGCTTTGGCTCTGGAGCATGCCCATGGAACTAGCAGAATTTCAGATGAGCCCTGAAAGGGGTCGAATGAAGCCTCCTGCTTTTCAGATGAGGCCTCATTCTGCTTCCTTCAACCCCAGTCCAAGAGAGAGTGTGAGAAAGAGAGCGCCTTCCCAGCTGACTTTTTTTAAAGTGCAAACTTCTTTGGATGGATTTATTTTATTTATTTATTATTTATTAACAGATTTATATGCCGCCCCTTGCCACAAGCCTTGGGGCGGCTTACAACCTCCAAAAACATTAAAAGCATACACAGTATTAAAAACTGGCCCATCTCAAGGTCCGAATTAAAACATACAAATACAATATAAAATTTAATCAACTAAACCAAAATCATTTAACATTTAAAATATTGCTTAAATAAAAAGGTCTTCGCCTGGCGCCGAAAAGCAAATAAAGACTGTGCCAGGCGAGCCTCTCTGGGGAGCGCATTCCATAGATGGGGCGCCACCGCAGAGAAAGCCCTCCTCCGGGTGCTCACCCTCCTTATGTCTCTCACGGAGGGTTCCCGGAGGAGAGCATCAGCTGCAGATCGTAAGGGGCGGGAGGGCATATATGGTCGCAGGCGCTCCTTTAGGTAACCAGGACCCAAGCCGTTAAGGGCTTTATAGGTAAGAACCAACACCTTGAATTGGGCCCAGACTTTAATGGGAAGCCAGTGAAGCTGACAGAGAACTGGGGTGATATGAGAACCACGCCCAGTCCCCGTCAGCACCCTGGCAGGTCTGTTTTGCACCAATTGAAGTATCCGGACCGTCTTCAAGGGTAGCCCCACGTAGAGCGCGTTACAGTAATCTAACCGGAAAGTCACCAACGCATATGTCACTGTCGCCAGGCAGTCGAACTCCAGGAAGGGACGCAGCTGATGGATCAGCCGAAGCTGATGGAAAGCGCTCCTCGCCACTGCTGACACTTGGGCTACCACGGTCAGCTCCGGGTCGAGGAGCACTCCCAGGCTGCGGACCCTGTCTTTCAGAGGGAGTGCAACCCCATTCAAGACTAGGGTCAGGTCCCCCACTCCGAAGCCCGAACCACCCACCAACAGGACCTCCGTCTTGTCAGGATTGAGCCTCAGTTTGGATGCTTGAATAGTGGGATCACAAATAGTGCCGTTCGCATTTCGGTGACTTCCAAATTAAGGAAAACTCTTTTAAAGTCCAGGGTGTGTTGACAGCGCTTTGATGATATACAACCTGTTTCTCTAAGCTCAGATTTGGTGCTGGAAGAGCCTTATAAGATTTGTAGAATTACAGTATTCTTAGGCTGAGGTGCTATCTCTGCTATAAATATCGATGTTGTGTCATGTCCAGCTAATAGCCGAGGAAAATGTGGACAGCCTGACGGTGAAAGAGCTGCAGGCGGCCTGCCGTGCCCGGGGGATGAGAGCTCTGGGCGTAACTGAAGAACGCTTGAGGGAGCAGCTCAAGCAGGTACGGGTGATGTGGGGAGGGCGGCTCATGTTCCCGTCCCCCTGTGAGTCTTTTTCATCCGCTGTGGTGCTGTCCCTTCCCCCACTTTTCTTCCAAGGTGGCCTTTGCTGCTGTCCGAAGCGGCCCCATGCTGCTTGGGCACACGTGGCTTGGGCTGCTCGGGCGTCAGTTGTTACTGGTCTGCGACTCTTCAGGAAAGAGGCAAGGGGCTTGCTTCAAGGCCACTGTCTAGGCTGGGAAGCCCCGGAAGGTGCCTGCTGCCAAAGCACTGCAGCCACCAGCCAGGAACATCACCACCACAACGCCGTGCAGGGGGCTGCTGAGGCTTTCGAACTTTGTGCTCCCTCACAGCTGTCCAAAAGCAAAAACTCAACACTTGGCCGCTCCTGAAAGGGAGTGTCAGATAGCTTTTTGGCTGGACCTGCCTGTTCTCAGTGCCCTGCACCTTTTCCCGAGACATCAGGTGCTCAGAAAAGGGCGAGACAGCCTGTTCATGGAGCACAGAGTCCGGACAGCTTCTTTTCAGGCTTCCCTTTTTGGCAGGGCGAGTCGAATTTGCATGCATCTCAACATGGCCATCAAAAACCCCCTCACCTGACAGTTCCTGTAAAGGGGGTGGCTTGCATTTTTCTGCCTTCCCAAGTACCTAAAGTTTTGGAAAAGTGTAAAAAAGGCTCTGGTCTGGAAAGGTAGCTCAGACACTGTTTAAATAAATATACAACATGTCTACTGGTTGCTGGCCAGAGAGTCTCTTCGGGGGGGGGGGGGGATGACAAAGAGTCTTGTGGCGCCTTGAGACCAAGGCTTCTCTTATTTGGGGTGTCTTCTGAGAACTCCCTTCACCCCTCTCCTGCTGTGAAGTCACAGATGAATTGTGCAGTTACTGAGGAGCCCGCTGTGTCCTGCCGGCGCCAGGTCTGTGGCGACACGGCGCTCCTCAGTGTGGAAGTGGCCCTGTTCTTACACCTGGCTTGATCTTTTCTTTGCAGTGGCTAGACTTGCACCTGAATCAGGAAATCCCAACATCGCTTCTCATTTTATCCAGAGCCATGTACCTTCCAGACACGCTTTCTCCAGCTGACCAGCTTAAAACAACCCTGCAGATACTCCCTGAAAGTGTGGTATGTCTTGCTAAATTCGATAAGAACACCTTGAAATCTCACCTTTTCCCCTCTGGGCTTTTCAGTGATACTGGCCGGTGCACGTTGCAGCCTGCTGGGAATGCTCTGTTTCCTTGAGACATCATAATTCCCAAACCCCGAATGAACCCTAAAAGGGCTCTTGTGAGTTGAATTATCGGCCATCTGCCCTCCCATGCAGAGAAACGCCAACATCTTTGGCATTGCCCTCGGCACCTGGAAGACAAAAATTGAGCACCTGAGCTTTTTCTCTGCCTCTATTTCCATATCAAGAGAGACTCTGCATGGTTAGTCTGCCCTTGGCTGATCTGGCACAAAAGCAGCAACCGGTGTGCATAATGAGCAACGCCTGAGACCCAATTTAGTCCACTGACCGGAGCAGAAACTGAGTGTTTAAATCAGCAGAAAGAGGACTAGCACTTTCAGACAATTTAATAATGCGGTTCTGTTTTTTACATGAGCTTTTATGCATGAATTGTACTTCATAAGACATGGGATACTGAGATAGCAGAAGCAGGGAGAGACAGCATGTTCCACTGGCATATAAAAGATACCCACACTCTGGAAGGGGTCTTGAGCACGGTGTGCAAAGATGGAGATGAAAGCAAGAATATGCCTCTGTAATGCGCATGAGGCCAGCTTGATGCAGTCAGACTTTCTCACGAGCCTCTGCTTCACTATTTCACATTATATTTGTTATCCCAAATTGCTTTTCTTTTCTTTTTAGAACAGCTGCCCTGTGGTTTTTGTGTTCAACAAGATAGAAATGCTCTAGAGTGCAGAAGCAGACAAGCTGATCCATTGCTATAATTTTTATTACCATTCTTACAGCATAAATCCTGGAAATTGATGGAAATTTCTTCTTAGGCCAAAGAAGCTCAAGTGAAAGCCGCAGAAGTGGAAGGAGGAAAAGTTGACAATAAAGCCCGACTGGAAGCAACTCTCCAGGAAGAAGAAGCGATTCGGAAAGAAAACCAGGAGAAGGAGCTTGAAAGGCTTTCAGAAGCCGCCGAGAGGGCCAAGGAGACGCTTCAGGTTGCTGAGAGGGTAGGCAGCGTCAAGGGGTGCCCACGTGCGCGGGCGTTTGCCCAGTTCTCACTGGAAATGGGCTTATCTGCCTCCAGATTCCTCTGTGTGGCAGAGGTTACATGCCACACTGGTGGTCAGCAAGGCCTTTGGTGGCCCTCACTTCCTAGAATGCCCGTGAGGGCCTTCTTCCAACCAGGGAAGTTCTGCCAGCGAATGCATGATATTACACCAGTGCAATGTGTTGAAACTTAAGCCGTACTCAAATTAAAATTGGTGTGTAAACCATTTAAAAAGAAGATTGGGGAATGGGAAGCTTACCCTTGTGGAATGACTAAACGGCCGTTTGGAGTCTTGGCTGCTGCTCCCCTCCTAGAGAAAGTGCTTCCGCATTTTCAGTGCGCTGTGATGGTGGAAGGGCCAGCCAGAGGATGGGAAAATGCTGGCACCCCCCTTTCATCCAGCAAGGCCACCCCTCGGCATTCCCACGGGCATGTGTGGCATTCGAGAAATGCAGCAAAGGGCTCAGTCAAAAGTGCATGGAATGACCGAGCTTCGTGTGGTACTATTACTTTGTTGCAGAAAGAGGTGGAATCGACACTGGAACTTGGAGCTTCGGTGGCTCATACAGAGAAAAGCCAGGTGGCGGTCGATGCTGAGCAAGAGCTGGCAAAGGTGGATCTGGCCCTGCATTCAGAGACGCTGAAGGATACCGCTCCGGTGCTGGAGGGCATTAAGGTGACTGGTGGGCAGCTGCTTGAAATGTGCATGTGAGAACGAGCGGACTGAAACCTCGGTGTTTGGACACCGTCTGTAGTTGTAACAACCCAGGCATATATATTTTGTACAGATCACTGGCAAGTGAATGTGGAAAGATCAAATTTCCTGGCTGAAACTGGTCAAGCAAGTGGTCAAAGTCTCAAAATCCTTAAAATGAAGTGAGGCTTTTTAAAAATTCCTTTTGACATTTCATACCAAATAAGAGAAAAAGTAAATTGCCCATTTCCACGGTAAAAGCAGTATTATTTCCCATATGTCTCTAAAGAGAGAATTCATACCCCATACCAGGATGCAGTTCATGCATTCGATCCCTTGCGCAAGTTGCAGGGAAGGACATGTGCTGTTGATCGAACTGCATCCTGGTTTCCATCTTTCTACAGCTGCATCCTCCACCTGCATTCTTTCCAGAGGTTCTAGGCTTCAGCTCCCATCATCCCCAGCCAGCATAGCCAGTGCTCAGCAGTGCTGGGCGTTGAAGTCTAAAACCCCTGGATGGCACCTGGTTGTGGCGAAGTAATCAGAAGGAAGCCTCTGTGTTTGGAGTCGGGATGTGCTGTTACTGCCTCCTGAGAAAGCCCAAAAGACACCTGGACCACGTCCTTCTGTGTGGAAGGCCCCATGCCCACAGAAGGCAAGCGGGAGGCAGGGCTGGGCACTCACGTCAGTGCTCTGTTCTGCTCCTTGGGAGCGCATGGCCCGGCCCCTCTGGCTCGTGTGTCTGTTTCCACAGTAGCCAAAGTCACACTGCTTCTCAATGCACAATACAGGCTGTACTAGCTGTAAGATGTTGTTTGAGCATCTGAACCGTGTGTTAGGTAGACCTGTTAGCTCTGCGGCTTTTTGCAGTGCGCTCTCAGTTTGCCTTTAGTAGCACGGTGGTGCTAGCTGTAGCCTTTTGCTGCTGCAGTAGTTATAGGTGCCACAGCGGTCTTTGCCTTCCTTGAGCTTTTTGTGTCTCGTACTTCATGGGTGGCCAACTCATGACATGGGCGGGGGAAGCCAGTGGCGCTCCTGAGCAGGACTGGGCAGTGCGTGGCGGTGGCACGGACAGAGCTCTGGGGCAGCTTGGTGCTCGGCTCCTGGCACACTCGACAAAGGAAGGTTGGCTACCAGTGGCGTACTCGGCGCTCAGTAATGTACAATGTGTGTAGGCAAAAGCTGATAGTTCTGACATATATTTATTAGTTGTTCTTGTTTTCATGCTGCAAAGTTTGAAACATGGCAGTGGTGCTTATGCATTAAGGTCAGGAACATGTTATGTTTCTATATCTCTGGGAATGGAAACTTTAAGGCCTGGATGGCAGGCAGTTCAGCAGGCTGTGTGTAAAGCAGGCGACTGCCCTTCCTGTGAATGCTCAGACTTTGGCGGTGTGCCCAGCTGACCCATTGGTGACACTTGTCTAAGCGATGCGCCAAACCCAGCAACACCATTTCTTTGCCGCAGGAGTTGTGATAAGATTGCAATTTCTAATAGTTCAGAAAGCAAATACCTTCTGCTTCTTTTAAAACAATCCCTTTAGAGACCGCAGGACAATGTTGCTTGAAATATACAGAGGAAGATGACAGCCAGAAACACTCCTACAATATTTATGTCACTTAATCAAATAAACAGAGGGAAATACCACGTGGGATGCTATAGTTTGGCCCTGTGCCTGCTTTCTTCAATATTTTTTGTTAATAACTTGCAAGAAAACTGAGAGTAAATGCTTGTCAGGTTTTCAGATGGCATGAAATTGGGTGGGATTGGCAATATTTAGCAGACAGAAACAGCATGCGGAGTCTTAAGAGCATGGCAGGACCGGAAAACGGGGTTGTATCGTGCCCAGGCCTGCCCAGAGGCAGGATTGCTTGTCAGCCCTGCGTGGGTCATTGCAGATGAGCAGCAAGAGCGGGTGCACTGCAGAAGGGGGCCGGAGGGGGAAGGGGCTCAAGCAGGGCGTAGCCTGATGTGTTGCAGTTTGGGTAGTGGGTGTGCAACGATGCCCAGGCCTACTGGAAGACCGCCTTCCTGTTCCCAATCCATCCTTCTGGATCTGGCTCAGGGCGGAGATGATTCTCGTGGGTTTGGGATGTCCGCGCCCCTGCTCTCCAGCGAACGCGGGGAAGTCTTATGTCGAAGAGTAGCACCATTTGATTATGCATATCTTCGATTATTGGCATGTTTTGGGTTTCTTGTGGAACTATGATGAAACTATGAATAACAACCTCTGTTTTCTGGAAAGGATTCTCACTTCCCATAACTACTATTCCTTTCTCTTTGCTTTAGGGCGAAGAAATAACCAAAGAAGAGATTGATTTGCTGAGCGACGCTTGCACTAAATTAAAGGAACAGAAGAAATCACTGACCAAGGAGAAGGAGGAGCTGGAGGAGCTGAAGGACGACATGCAAGAGTACAGTGAGGTAGGAAGGAGCGAGAGTTGGCCGAGCCAGTGCAACGAGTGCTGGCTCTGCCCGGTGCTCATCCCCATCTTCTCGGTCCTCAGGATGTGCAAGAGATCAAGGAATTGTCCAAGGCTGGAGAGGAAGAAATAGTTGAAGAATCGAAAGCAAGCAAGAGGCTGACCAAGCGGGTGAACCGCATGATCGGGCAGATCGACAAGCTGATTGGGGAGCTGGAGGCAGACCAGAAGGTGGTGGACGGGCAGCTCCACCGTGAAGAGAGCCCCCCAATCGGGTAAGCGCCTGTGCCGTGGATAGGGAGCGTCTGTCCATGGGAGTGCTCAGCTTGAGGGGAGCTTTACAGCGCAGGGAAGTCTCCTGCAGGTGGCTGTAGAGTTAATTTCTGTATCTGCCCAACGTGTGTGCGATGGAAGCGGGTCAGCATCCCTTCCTGGCTGCACAGCCAGTCCTCGATGAGCCAGCCTGTCAGTGACTTCTATGGCGGACAGGCAGCCTCTTGCAAGGGGTGTTCCTTGCTGGGCAGCGGAGGACGGGGCACGTCCTTTCCAGGCCAAGCACGAGCAGCCTGACCTCGGGGCAGAGCGGCGTAGGGCTTCCTTTGGAGGCTCGTTTTCTGCGTATACAAATGGAAGGGATTGATTGAGTGAAACTCGCAATTCCTTGAGCTGAATGGGCACTCCGGACTCAAGCATATTTAATCCTTGCTTATAGCAAAGGTAACCTTCAGGCACCCTGGGCTTATGCGCAAGCACTTCCTTTCAACCACAGTTTTTCTGGTTGCAGCCCTTCTTTTGCGTTTTAATTTGTATTCTGCTCTTGAGGAACGATGGACCATCAAAATCCGCCTTACCTGTGCTGTCCGTTTCCCGCTGACCTGGGAGCTGGAGGGGAAGGGCTGCAGGATGGTGCCGCTGCAGTGTGAAACGTGCTGTGCCGCTGTGAGGGCGAGTCCCTCCAGCCGGAGGATGAGTGGGGAGCCTGGGGTTGCGTCTGCGCAGTTCTTAACCAGGCCAGCCCAGACGTGTGGGGCAGAGCCCTCTCCCTGCCCTTGGTGAAAATGCCGGCCAGTCAGTCAATGGCGAGAAGGAAACATTTTCGTAATGTCACTCTACACTTGTATAAGAACCTGAGAGCAACCCTGCTGGAGCAGAGCAAAGGCCCGTGCAGTGCATCCCCGGCGCCCAGGGGGTCCCTCCAGCAATGAGAACAGGGGCAAGACCTCCATCTGAGGAGCCTGCTCACCTCCTCAGCCCCTGGAGGGCCCAGGCAGACTCTCTCTGGTGAAGCGGGAGCACGTGGCTGGCAAGGCTAGTAGCCTCAGGCAGCATCCTCCCCCGGGAACCTACCCAGTCCCTTTTGAAAGCCGTCCCGACAGCGGCCTCCCCGCTCCCCATGGCAGCCGGTTCCATAGTTGAGAAGCTCTTCCTTCCGTCTTCCCTCAACTTCCCACCAGCCAGCCCCATGGGGTGACCCCGTGGCCAAGTCTCCTGGGGGAGGGGGCATTTCTCCCCCGCTTTCTCTGCCCCATTCATCATTTGACACCCTCTGCCCTGTCTCCCCTCGCTTGCCTTTTTCTGAGCTGAATGGCCCCCGTGTTTGTCGCTGCCCCCCACCTGCCTGTTTGGTCAGCGAGTAAAAACGTTGGCGGCAAGAGGCGTTGCAGAGCAGGCGAGGCGAGAGCAGCCGCTGTCAGAGCCAGTCTCCAGAGCAGCCCAGTCCCGGGCAGGAGAGATCGCATGCTCCCTGGTTCAGCTCGGTCTGTGTTCTTTCCTAGTCCCTGAGAATGAGTCCGGAAGTTCAGGCTGCATCGTCCTCTTTCTGAACATGCAGATCCCTACGGAAGTGCCTGCTCTGTCCTGCCTCGGCTTCTCTTTCAGTACCTGGTTGTGATGGGGAAAAAGGGGGTGCCCGGTTTCGTGGCTCGCTCAGTCTCACGGCTACAGGGGGTGGTGGGAGCTGCATGAGTTGTCATCCTCTGTAGTAACCGATTGCCGTATGCAGGTTGTGCTTCCCATTTAGGGAGAATCTCATTAGCATCAGCGAGCTTATTAGTGCGATGAAGCAAATCCAGAAGATCCCCGAAAGCAAGTTGAACAGGCTGGCCGAAGCCCTGGATGAAAATAAGGATGGAAAAATCGATATAGACGATCTGGTGAAGGTGAGCCTGGCCACAGGGCCGCGGGAGAGGACTGGCTTTGCTCTGTGCTTTTGCAAACGTGCACCTTCTTATGCCTATTACTTAAAGCATTCGTGTTTCGATAAGTGCGTGATTTTGTGAACGTACATTTGACCATCAGTTAGCCATTTCCTTTATATTGGAGCATAGGCTTGTACTTGGTGCCACATGTATCAAAAACAGCTTGGATTCCAAGAGGACACGGCTTAGGAAACGTTTCCCCGGGGCATCGTGAGATGGGCTTGGGGGCAGCAGTGCAGCCGGGCGGCTTCCGTCCCCGAGCGCAGTGGGCCTCTGAGCCCGCTCTGGGCAGCCTTGGGCCTCTCCAGTTGGAGGCCGTGCCCCCAACGCTGCGCTCCGCCCTGCTTGCCCTTCCACATTTTGCTGCTGCTGGTTCTTGACGGGGTGCAAGCACTGGGCACCAGCCTGGCTGTGAAAGAAACAGTTAGAGCATCTTTTCATCGCTTCAGTCACAGCGCCGTGTGACTGGAGGGGTAAAATGGGCTGCCCAGGCCCACTTTCCTGTGCTACGGTGCCCCGGCGGGTGGCTGAGCTCCCTCTCGGCCCCGGGCTTTGGGCGTGCCAGCCGCACCACGGCGGGTGGATCAGGTCTTGCTCCAGCAGGAAACCCTGGATTTGGCAGTTGGGGTCCAGCACGGATGTTCTGCTCGTGCTCATCTGTGCTGACTCCAGGCTTGGAGAGCCCTTGCCCGGGATGCCGACAGCCCCCCCACACACACACACTGCATCTGGCTCTCGCCACCATGGTTGCTCTGGTTCCTCCGCCTCCCTCCCTCTCTCTCTCGTTGCTCCCACTATGTGTTTGCCTGGCATGGTGGGCAGCCAGCTAGGCATGATGCCTGCCCCCAGCGCGCTCTCTTTGGGGAGGGTCAGCAAGGCTTCCATTGGCCAGAGCAGCTGGCTGCCCCCTGCGCCTTCCCTCACCATGCCAGCCCCACGTGTCCCCCACACAGCGCCCTGAGCGCCGCAGCACAGCCACCTTGGATACTACCGCTCTGCTACAAGGTGCAAAAAATGAGTGAATGAAGCAAATGTAGTTACGTACCTTTTTAATGCACATAACATGCTTTTTACCTTTGCGCAGGTGGTGGAACTGATTGATAAAGAAGATATTGATATTTCTACAAACCAAGTAGCAGAAATCATGTCACTGCTGCAAAAGGAAGAAAAGCTAGAAGAAAAAGAGAAGATTAAAGAAAAGGCTGAGAAGGAAGCTGCAGAAGTGAAGAATTAGTTTTCATTCTGATTCCAGTCCTGAATTCTTGTTTGTGAGATGAGAAATATCAGTGATCAATTGGTAAATCAAGATTAAAAATATTTATTTGGAGATACAGAAAGAGATTTCTGTGATCAAATGCAGGCAAGTTTCATTCCACAAAGAAAGAATCGCTTCGGTCTTTCAAGGATATTCCTCCTTCTGGAACTGAGTGCGCTCATTGGTACCGATTTGGTACACTTTCGTTAAAGATCATGTCACAAATTAGGAATTCCCGTGCTTGGCAAAGTGGTAAGCATCTGTTCAGCAGAACTGCCAGTGTAGAGACGTAAAAAGATTTCTATAATCCCATCTCATTTTTGTATCAATTAAGTTTTTAAAGCAACATCCAGACAACTTCTGAAACTGCTGTCATTATTTGGCATAATGCACAGAGCTATGTTGTATCCAGAGATGCTCTTTAGCCCCGCAGGCCTGGTGCTTGGACAGTTTCTCAACATGAGACGTATCAACCTGTGTCAGTGGGCAAGCGAGAAGAGGGCACACAGCACAGGCGTTTCGAAAGGCGCGCATCGATTCCTCGCTCGGCCACTGTCCTCGCCATCACGATGGTCTCCACCCGCTTTCCGCAGCCACTCGAGCTTCCTAGCAACATGTCTGCCATGTTAAAGGCCACCAAGTACCTGCAGCATCTTCCCATCCTCCACTTTCCACCTGGAAGGCGGCCCGTGGGAACCTGCAGGCAGGGGGGCAGCCGAGGGACGGGCTTGGGAAGGCTTCTGCGCCTTGCCAGCCTGTGGCCCTCTGCTTAATGTTGGCATTTCCTTCAGCAATGTGTTCATTACCAGCAGCTTCCCTGAGGGTTGCCCTCTTAGGCTGAGAATTGCCCTTTGACAAAGTCAGCTGCATTTGCAGAATTAAAGCATGGAAGAAAATCTGCAAAGGTTTTCAAAATGTAGCTCTGAACTGGCATTTAAATCACATGTTGAATTTCTGGAAAGGAAAACAGCCACTTGATTTATCTTGTTAATTTGACACTGTGGAAACCATTTTTTCTCTGTACCTGAATGCTGCTCATAATGTAATGGATGTTTCTAATCACTTAAATTTTATTTTGGGTGTGACCCCACCCAGCAAAGTGGAAACATCATGTAAACCTTTTCATTGCTTTACTTGCTGCAGGATTGGTAAAAGCTGATAAAAGTCATCACTTGATGCTTAGTTCTTGTTTTCATTTGACTCTTTCTGTTGTGTGTCCCCGATTATGTAACAGTATCTGGGATGTCAACACAGACTGGGCAGCTGAACTTTGATACGGGCTTCCCCTTAAACTTCCAGTAATGCATTTTCAGGTCCATATCCCAGGAAGGAAGTTACTCTGAGATCAGTGATGCTTAATTGTGAGAAGCTGATTTTTGTAAAATCCAGGTTAATTTTTGTTGCAAATTCTATTAACCGTAGTATTATGGACTGTCTTGAGTCCAAAGAAGAAGCATTCATGTTACCTGACTTTACTGTATCTATTTCTGTGATGCAGAAAGGACACTGGTGGCTGAGTGCTAACTATTTTTATGCTTAAGTTTTGATCGACTGATGCCATCCAAGAAGGTCTGAGGAGCGGTTTTCTCCCGGCTTTGTGGTTGGGCTGGTCCTCACTTTGAAAATGAGGGCCTGACACAAGCCTGGTTTCTCGCTCGGGACGGCTTGGGCTTGCGAAGTCACCACACGTGCTCTGTGGTCTGGATGGAGACCTTTGAGGAACTGGAAGGAGTGATGATCTCAGCTTTTAAGCCATATGTTCTAACTCTGCATACTCTTCTTGTGGCTTGGGCACAGGTATAGCCCCCTTCCCTGCTCCCCCGGGGATTATGTAGTAGGGATTATGACTGGAAAGCACCAGGTTATAAACCCTAAAACTTGGACATGCATAAGGAGGAGAAGCTCCGTTGCACTGCAGTGGCCTTGTATGGACAGACGGTGAATTATGCTGGCGTTACTTGGGGAAAGCCTCTTGCACTCCATGGCCTATCATTCGGGGAAGGCTCCCTCAAACCCCTTAGAAGCATCTCCAGAAAGACTCTGCCCATGCATGCAAGCCCCTGAACAGGAATATGACAAATGCACTTTCCTGGCATCATCCCCTAGAGTGCTTGGAAGTGGAGGGGAGACCTAAAGCCCTGGTCGAAGGAAGGAGGACTCGGTCTCGGACCCGGACCCGGACCCGGACCCGGACCCGGACCCGGGCAAGGACATGCCATCCCGGGAAAATGGCTCGGCCTCCTCCTGGAGACTGATCTCGAGGGGTGGGATCTGTGCCACAAATAGTCTGGAGTGCTGTATCCCTGCTGTCGAGTCCACTAGCACTGAGTCTCAGCAGCAGGCTGGCTGGCACCAGAGTAGTCAAGAAATTTCATGTGAACTGTGGGGATTATGACCGGACCACTACGAGACACGCTGAGTTACTTTTTCTGGAATGGAGTTTTATTCCATTTGGAAAGCGATTGTACCATCATGAGTAGTACAATGTCAATGTGTATTTAAATGTAAAAATGCAAAGCTGGTGGTTTTGTGTGTGTTTCCTCGTATGTAAAATCTTTGTATCTGCCTAAGGTTATGTTGTTGCATAAAACACGAGTCAATAAAAATATAGCTTACCCCACCTTTTAAACTTTTGGATTATTTATGAACAAGATGTTTGGGTGCACATAATAAGCTGGGCAAAACCTGTTCTTGACTGTGGTCTAAACTGTGGCTTGATGTGCTGCGAAATAAAGTTTTGGGTGTTTTCTATGCATTCGGCTTCTTTGTGTTAATGTTGTTTTATTCCAGCTTGAATTTGTTACGGCTTTAATAGGTCTGCTTATTGCAACTCTAGATTTACTGGTACATGTGTGAAGTAAAGTGCAAGTATTGATGATTTTAATCATCCAAAGAAATGCTGTTGAAAGCATGCTTAAATTTTAGTATCACTGAATAGGGAAAAATTAGAAGTCATGATATCTTGGAGCATTTTCCTCTCTAAGATAGTGCATTATTAATTTACATATTAACAAATAGCTTAACAAATAATTTTCAGTCTTTCAACAAATTCCTGATAAGCACAAAAGGAAATCACATAACCCTGGTGTACTTCTTAGACTGGAATGTACATTGTGCTTTATTTTCAGACTGGCTCAGTATGATATATTTTTGAATTTATTTTATGTTTTAAACTTGCATTCCACTATATCGGCTGAAGGTGTTTAGCCATAAAAAATAAACATGTGTTCCTTGCAATACATCCTCTTGTTTTGATTCTATGGGGCTTCTGCAATTGTACAAACAGATCCTGGTTCCATTAAGTGTTTAGGAGTACACTATATTTTTAGCGTACCGTATTTTTAAGCAAATGGGCGTCCTTTACCTTGCCAAATTGGAATCCCAGAGCATAGATTAAGTTCAGTAATACATATGATCAGAGGGGAAAAAAGTTGGCAGACATTTGGAAACCATGGTAGGGTAGGGGAGGACCTTTACAGAGTAGGATTGAAAAATATGCAATACTTTTGAAGCACTCTACAAATCAAAAGTTAAGTTGGTGTTTTCAGAACAAAAAAAAAATTATAACCTGATTTGCTCAGAAAATTGTTAAAATTGAGTTCAAAATTAAGCTCAAATTCGTATTATGTTTTATTAGCAAATCAAGTAACACATTTTACATTCCTGTTCGGTGCCCAATCAGAAGGAAATCTACACAATCTAATGTAGAATGTCTCAATTATAATGGTAAGGTCTAATTGGAGCTGTCAAACTGGTGGTGAGCAGTGAGTTACATAGACCGGAGCCTCCAAGATGTCTTTTTAAAGGAACATCCCATCGCATGACAGTCTGTCTAACCAACGGTTCTCACTCTTGGCTTTAGAATTAAGTTCGTGGACTGCTCTGCCGCTAACCAGAATAAGCATGAAATGCAGAAGTGGACGGACAAAGGCAAGCTGTCAGTTGAGCACACCTTCACTTGTAGAGGTACAGTGATTCCACTCGCCAGTGGGGAGATGGGGCCATGACCTGGAGCATCCCAAAATGCCAGCTGATAAGAGGTACATCAGATCAAGTCGTTTCATAGGGAGTGGGAAACACACTGAAGCTGAGAACTTTTACAGAGAGAATAAAGAACCCCCTTCACCCATGTAGCTTCCAGATGTCCAGAAAATGTACAGCTCTAGTCTAATAAAAAGGACTTCCCTTATTAGATTATATTTTGGAATACAGACTGGGTAGCACAGTACCCTGTCTTAAATCTAAATACAAATCCAAATTAGTCAATTTTCCAGGAAAAATGCCCTTGGAAACAAGCAGGTAAGCCCAGTTCATCATCATTGCACCAGTGCTGCCTTGATTTCTAAAATAAAATACTCGTTTTAAACCGCAAGGTCTCCCCCGCTCCCCCAGCAGACTTTCCTTCTTTTCCCAGACTGGCTGCTGCTTCAGGGCCTCCGCGCCTCTGCCTCCTCCCCAGGCAAGCGACCCCCCCGCCCAGCCAGGGGGCATCTCCCCGCGCGCCGGTGGGGGGCTCCTGTTGACGGATCCCACACCGACCGGAGGGGGAGGCCCTCCCCAGCGAAGGCGCCAGGAGCTGCCCACCGCACCGGCGCCTTGGCTGCAGCAGAGCAAAGGCGAGGGATCCCGGATGCGCCCGATCCACCGCCGCGGGCGGCCAGATCCGTCCTGTGAAAGCCGCGCACCTGGCCCATCCGGCCGCTAGATGGCGCGCCGGCACCGCCAGAGCTGGCGACCTCTAGACGCGCACGGGTCGCGGGCATCCAGGCCAAGCTCCCTCTGCGAAGTGCGAGTATGTGAAATCCGTGGGCAACCTCCGGCCGGAGCAGCCGGCGGGGAGCAGGGAGGGGAGCTGAGCCCCAGAGCCATGGGGCCTGCGGGATGCCCGGCCTCTGCTTGCAGGAAGGTCACTTGCAAGAAGTGGCCCGTTGCACTGGTCCAGGACCTCCAAGCAGCCCAGGAGCCTGCGCACATGTGCGCGCGCCCAGTGTTCCCTGCCAGGGATGAGAGGTGCAGCGCTGGACGGGGAGGCAGCCCGCAAGTCATGCTGCACTGGAGTGAGGGGCGACTGGGCATGTGTGGAGTGCCTTGCGCTGGGTGGGTGGGCTACCTTTGATGGGGATACCCGTATGGGCAAGAGTTCCTGCAGATCTGCACCCAAATGCGCTCATGGAGCTCCGCTTAGGTGTGCCCTGTGGTGACCAGGCAGAATTTATGTGCCAGGAGTCAGACCTCTGGATGCTTTGCAGTGGGATCCTCTGAAGGTTTGCAAAGACAGCGCAAGAAAGATGCATCCTTCCGGACTTGCAGATTTATTTTGGCATAAGCATCCTTGTCCGCCTTTAAGCGCCACAAAACTCTCCTTTGTTGTGGCTGCAGTTGGCCAGCACTCTGGGGGGGCTGGGGGGCGGAATCACAGGACGCATCTGCCATGCAGTTGCGACAGAGTGACTACGGGGGGATCAGAGCGCCTGCCCAGGGCGTGAGCTTGGCCGTGGGCTTTCCTAGGAGCACGCATGAGACTCCCACCCACCCAACACGGCTGCGCTTTGGCACGTGTGGGACAGCAGACTTTCCCAAAATATTTCCCCCTCGGAGGGATTCCCCCGGCTGCTCTCCAGAGTGCTGGTGCTTGCTTGGCAGGGGTGTGGATGGTCTGTGGCTTTACCAAACCAGGATCTGGCAGCTGAGCTGGAGTTCAGGCCACCAGTGGTGAATCTGAGGGCAGTCAGAACCTCTGAGGGTGCGCCGGGCCCTGCCTGTGCTGCCGGGCTGGCCAGTTCCCACAGCACTGTGCCAGAATGGGCAGCTCCGCTCTGCTCTGCTCCGTTCCGCTCTGTGGAGTGCTGCACAGCCCCGATCTGCCTCGTGCCCTCAGACGGACTCTCAGGAGGATCCCTTTCTGGAGGGCCTGCAGATCTCCTGCAGCGTGGCCCATGGAACCTCAACTGAACATGCAAGCTCCTCAGGTGTGTCTTTGAAATCAGGTGAATTCTTCCAGCACACTGAGCCTCCTGTGGCAGCAGGCCACCTTCTCCTGGAGTCCTGTCCAGACTGGATAACTGGTCAGCTGTTGCTTGACAGGCATTTTGGCCACTGTCCTGAGGCCATCTTACAGAAGTCGCCCTCTCCTCCAGTATGGCATCCTCATCTTGGAAGTGGGGTGTTTTTGCACAGTCCCTCCCAAGAGCATGAGTGGAGCTGGCTCTCTGTTCGCTCCCCAGCCTGGAGATGTTGCCTTTCAAACAGCCGCTTAGCCCCATCCCCAGGGAAAAAGCAAAGGAGGGCCATCACGGCAACGTGGGAGGACAGCCGGTTCTCAGAGAGCTACCGGTGATGCAAAAGTCCGGGGTGCTGCGGAAGGACATGCTCCCGAGGGGGTCTCTGCCCAGAGCAGTCAAGCAAGAGCCTGTATGTCAGCCAAGAGCTGGAATCAGCAAGGCTGTGATCCTTGGCACGCTCAGACGGAAAAGCACTCTAACTGCCCACGTGCCCTGCCCTGCCGACAAAGAGGTGCCTGTTAGGCGACGTGGCACTCAAAATGCATTGCTTTAGGGACATCGCAAACCCTGAGTCTGTAAGGCAAGACTGCATTCAGAAGTGCGTGTGTTAGGGGAAGACTCAGAGAAAGCTTTGCATGCTTTCATGCGAATCCTCAAGGTTCAGGCTGGTCCAAGCTTTAAGCCTGGAAGAAGTGACCAGCACTGCCAGACTCAGCCACCTCAGTTTACGGTTCCCAACTTGGGACAACTGTGAACACACTTGCGATGACGGATCAACAGCACGGAGCCGTGTGAATGGTCAGCAAGGGGGAAGTCAGCAAGCAGAGCCGAATGCAAGCAAGGCACGGCCGGCTGGATGTTTTCGTGCCCACCAACAGAGTGAATTCCAGTTTCTGCTCCCTGGTTTCTCCAACCTTTGTTCTGATGTTCTGTGCAGCCAACCCATGTGCGCCGTGTGCTATTTCTTAACTATTTGGGAACCCCTAGGCAGTTTCATGTTTAATTGGGCAGTGATTCAAAGGGTGGGGTTCTCTTTTAATGTGGGTTCTACCTTCCCAAACTTATGTTTGATCCCTTAAAATAACTGGGTGTGGAACTTTGATATTTCCTCAGCACATGTGAGGCAAGAGGCAACATGCCTTGAACAATCTAATACTGATACTCCTTTTTGCCAGAATGGCGGAAGATGCTAGGATGCAAGTCCCATCAGGATGAGAGCAAATAATTAAAAAGCAAAGATTCTGGCAATGTGAAGTGTCATATGGTAAACGCAAACACCTCAGCATCTGTATCAAAGGGAAAGTGTTTATTATTCTGATGCAAATTAAAATAGTAAATAGCCTCATATACTTTTACAAGTATTCCATATTAAAGGACAAGACGGAGATATTAGCGTTGGATAAGTATGGGGTTGTTACGGAGGTTTTTGACAGTCCGTGTGTTTAATGTTGTCTTGGTTTGTTGGCGCTGAGCTGTTGGTGGTACCTGGACAGGGTTAGGCAGGGCTTTGCAGACCTTGTCCCAAAGAACAGCTGGGGTGCTGAAGATGGAGCAACCGGAGCATCTAGAAAGCGTAGGACTAGCAAGCGTCCGTCAGGCACGCTATCTTTGTTTCCTGAACAGACGTGCCACGAAAGGAGGACAGGCAGAAGAAGCGGAGGGAAGCGTGGGTGGCTGGAAGGCAGCGGCTTCTTCATCTGAGCAGGTTCTGAAGAAAGCCTCCCTTGCCCTGGAAGGCCTTGGTAGTGTTAGGCTGGCAGCAATGCCCCTTTCCTGGGTGAGGTTCTTGACAGGGCTGCCCACCGACTCCAGGCACTCTGGGATGAGGCAGCTTGCCTGGGCCCAGCTCAGTCGGGGTTCGGGCCTGCTTTGGCACGAAAGCAGCCTCGGTCGCCCAGTGCGACGGCCCCTGCTGAGGCTGAGACGCATCTCGCCGTGCGTCCTGCACCATGCTGCGATGCGCCTGCCTCTTGCTGGACCTTCGTCCCGCCTCCCTGCTTGTATCCTGCCTTAGCAGCGCAGGTCCACCTGCAAGCTGGCTCGGCCCCCGCGCCTGCCCACCCCGTCCGCATCTGTCTCCCGTCACCTCCAGCATCTTGCTGGGTGCCTTGCCTTGCCCTGCCCTGCCCTGCCCTGCCCTGCCCTGCCCGCCCAGTGACTTGCCTCGGGCACAGCTTTCCTCAGCCACGTCCATTGTGAAGGCAAGAAGCACCCTTCTCAGGGGCCTCTTCCAGGGATGTGCCCGAGCCCTTTCTCTGCTTTAGGACTCTCTCTGTGAGCTCTCTCTCGGGTGCTTTTGCTCCCTCATTTTGCGACATTGCTGTCCTCCAAGGCTTCTCTCGACTTTTCTCGGCATAGAAGGGCAGGTGCCGGCACAGCCTGCCTGGCAGTCGGGGGGGGGGGGGGGGCTGCAGGCTGGACAGGGAGCCCTGCCTGGAGCGGGGCCCTCGGCAGGCTCCACAACATCCGCCCACCCCCCACGGCTCTCCCTGTGGGAGGAGGCCTATGTGCCTCATGCACACAGCACAGCACGGGTGTGCACTGCTCTGCAGCGGCCTGATGACCTGGAGAGCTGCCCCAGTCAGGGTCAGACTTCCTCCAAAAAGGACTCTTAAAAGGCGGGAATGTGGTGAAAGGCGAGATCGCATCCAGCATCCCCTTCTCAAGCTGCTTGTAGGGCCAGGTAAGCCACTTGGCACAGCGGCAGCTGCCAAGTGAACCGAGAACGGGAACTGGGACCCGTGCATTTGTTCGCCCAACGAAATCTCAAGATACATAAACACACTGCTTGCAACATCAGCGGAAAAAGATGGGAAGAAAGGGCTACCCTTTGAGGGTTCTGGCTGTAAAATTGCATAGGACTGAATAAACTGACCAGGAAATGTGAACGAACAATCATACCACAGATACATCCTTATTTGAAAAAATCAATACTTACATATATGTATATGAATGTGTATTTATCATAATTAATGAACTGAGGCAAACATCCGCACTTTGCTGCAGACTGGCCCGGTGACTTTGTATTTTCGTGGGATGTATTTAAAGCTGGCATTCATGATAAGGAAAAAAAATCAGTTTATTTCAAAAAAGTAGCTCTCTAGATGAACCTCTTAAAAAAACATTCTTTGAAACTTCAGATTTATAAATTAGCCATTTTGGGGAAAGAAATAAATCCTTGTGCTTTCAGAAGGAATTCCACCCTGGAATGGGGGTCATCCCGTCACTTGGACAAGACCTGATCCGAAGAGGGAGGCGAGTTTCTGTATCTTACTGCTTTCTTTAGTTTTCCTAATTGTTTTGGGTGCTTCAAAAGGCTTGTCCAGACCACCTGGCAACATACAAAACTTGGCATTTCCCCAAACCAAATGTTAGGCCCTAAAAGGATGTGCTTATGAAAACTGTCCTCACACATAATTTAAATATTACTTTATTTTGTCCTCATTTCTCTAACATGAAAAGGCAAACAGGACCGGTGAGAAAACTCAAAACACAATTGTTTTCAGTCAACATTCAGTTCTGCTGCTTACTCGTTATTAAATCAACAGTGAAGAATACCTTCACTCAAAAATGGGGACACGCTCACTCCCCACTTCACACGCAGTGGCAGCCCGATGCGAGGTTTCTTGGCTCTTCCACAGAAATAAAAATAAGCCCAGCCGTTGGCTGCCTGGAGCTTAGCACTAATGCATTACAGACTGCATAAATCCAGGAAAAACGCTTTGTCAAAAAAGTATTAAAAGCAATTTGTTAAATGACTGGACAACAGTACATTCTTATATTTCGCATAAAATTAGAAGAGAATCTTGATTAATTTATTTTCCCATACTTTCAATAAGTTAAAACTTCAAATCTGGTGAACACTGTATGTATACATTAATGCTAAAGTATTTAAATCAATGAACAGATATGTTAATATCTATAAATAATTTTACAAATATACATGATGTTACGGTATTTTTTTAAACAGAACAAACAAAACAAGAAACCAGGCAAGATAAAGAAAATCTCTTGGCCTCAATCAGTATATCCTGGATCAGGAATCATAAATGGAGACATTCTCTTTCAGTCTTGCTTTTGGCTGTATTAATATTTTAGACTCATATATACAAATATAGATCGATAGATTGATCAATGGACAGACAGACAATTCTAGTAAATAGAACTTTTTGATACAGTAAAAGGCGCTTGCCTACAGGTACCCGTAATTATTTTCTGGAAGCATTTGCCAAAAAAAGAAGGAAGGAAGGAAGGAAGGAAGGAAGGAAGGAAGGAAGGAAGGAAGGAAAACCAACAAAGCTGCTGAATTTCTGGCACAAGGTGGTAGCAATGCATTGCAAGGACTCCTAGGTCCCAATCCGCAGTTTTTACCCAGTGAAAAATCAGTAAACTAATGCAGGAACAGCAAGGCTGGGGTCTGGGCTTTTGCGGGGTTTTAAGCACTCTCCCGGAAAACGGAGAACAGTTTAAACACAGCGGGGCTTGTGCAGGAAGCGGGGCCCCCAGGCACAGACCCCATCTCTTGCCACTTGCGGCGCCCCAGCCCTCCTGGCCCTCCCGCCCCACCTGCGTTCCCATGGAGGGGGGCAAAGGACACCCTGCTGCCCCGTGGCAAGGGAGCTGTTTTTGAGAGGGCAACTAACTCTTCAGAATGGCTTTAAAATTCCTCTGAAGCAGAAGACAAGCATATGTATTTCCGCAGGTATTTACATGCGCATGAACTCCTGCAGGTCACGTGGCTTTTGTGCTCCGCCGCAAGGACTCAGGTGCGGTTTGTTTTCCGAAAGGAACCTCTACAGTATTTTGTGTAAACGTGTCATCCAACAGAGCAGGGAAAGTCCACCCGCCCCCCCCCCGGCCGGCAGCATGGAGCGGTGGCCGGGCCCTCTGCCCCTCGCCAGAGCCCCACGCCTCCTGGGCGCCCAGGGTGGCTTGGTGCCACTGCCACGCAAGGCTCAGCCTTTGGTTCGCCCGACGTGGGGTGGGCGCGTGTGGGGTGCGCAGCTCCCCAGCCCTGGGCACCCGTCCTCGTCCCTCCCGAACACGTGTCCACCCCGGTCACGTCCTGGCGGCACCACTCACTCGCTGGCTCGGAAGGCAGGGCTCGTCAGATGGAAGGTCATGCGCGAAGACGGAGTCGGAGCCCGAGGAGCAGGTGCTTGGTGTGTCCTGGCCTGCCGGGGAGTATTGCTCGAAAGGCACTGAGAGGTCCAGGTACTCCTGGAAGAGGAACGAGCCACCGGGTGAGCGAGCCACATGCTTCCACAGCCCTCTTTCCAGGCGCACGAGACACGGATAGCCCGTGTTCTGGCTGTGAGTCTGTGGCCCGGGAAGACGAGTGGCACGTTCTGGGACAAGGCCCCCGGCCACTCATGCTGAGCCCTGCCACTGGCCTGCTGCGAACGCGGCACAGCTGCGCACGCCAGGAGCCCACCGGGCAGTCAGTTCTCCCATGGAGGCGAGGAGGCCGGGCCTCTCCAGCAAGGGCGTCTTGACTTGGGGACACCTTCCCTCTGGCCGTGCGCTCCACACCTGTCACGACTCCTGAATGCAGCAAAAGCGTGCACACGCCAGCGGTTCGCTGTGCTCCTGACCCTGCTGCACCCCCCCGCCCCCAATTTCTGACCGCTGCCTTTGCCTGGAATGTCTTTCGAGGGCTCTCTCCTTCATTGTCAGAGGTCCTCTGCTGTATGTGTTTTTAATTACATTGCACACTTTTGAAACGCCACTTCAAAGCAAGTTTGGAACGATGTTTCACACCACCAAGCAAGCAAGCAAGCAAGCAGCAGAGAAAAGGGTTCTGGGCAGGGAGGGCCGGGGCAGGTCAGCTCTGTGCTCGGGGCGGCATCTCAGGCACGTGCCTTCGTGAGGGTGGGGTGGGGTGGGGTGGGGACCCAGGCGGCCAGCCAGTTGATACAGGGTGACACTGGATGGTGCCGGCAGGGCTGACGGGTGCTGCAGTCCAGCAGCATCTGGAGGCCATGCCGGGGCCCCTCCCCAGCCCACGGGTTCGAGCGCGCAGGCCATGGCATGGCTGCCCATCCTGGCGGCCAGGGGGAGGGTGGGGGACTCACATCCGTGGTCGTCACTGCGAGGACTCGGTCCAGGTCCTCCACCAGCTGCTTGAAGGTAGGCCTCTGCGAAGGGACTGCGTGCCAGCACTCGCGCATGATCATGTACCTGGAGGCGGAGGCAAGATGGCACAGTGTGCGGGTCACGCTCCGTCACTGGAAGGGCTCCCAGCGAAGCAGAGCGGCCGAGCACCAGAGGCACGTGCGCCACCAGCAGGCCTGGGAGTGGTGGGACAGGCTCCCGCCTCCCGCTGGGGGTGCCTCGTGGGAAAAGTGGCAACCACGGCTGAGGTGGGCCATGGAGCACCCCCGTGGCGAGCCGGCCCTGGGACTGGCATGGAGGGGGCCCTCCCCACACTGAGCACTCACAGGTCATGGGTGCAGTTGGCAGGCTTGTCCATGCGGTGCCCCTCCCGCAGGAGCTTGAAGAGCTCCTCCACAGGCACTCCTGGGTACGGGGACCCCCCCAAGGTGAAGATCTCCCACAGCAGCACTCCAAAGGACCACCTGGGGAGGCAAAGTGTTACTGCGCTGGTGCTCGGGGAACGGCGGGACCAGCTGATTCGCTCTCACTCCTGTGAAGCCCGAGAAGTCCCCTCAGCGTGACTAATTTCCTGGGCCTTGTTTGGGTGTTTTGGCCAAGCACTTGCTGATCCCTGCGGACTGGGCTTGGCGAGATCCCAGGCACCCATCATCCCAGGTATCAGTGCCCCTCCCCACCCTTTGTGAAGCCCTCGACACATTCCGCACGCATAGATGCCCCGGACGGCACAATCCCTGTTCTGCCAGGCCGGCAGCCGTTCCCATGCCTGTTTTGCTTGTCCCCTTTCATCGCTCGAGCTGGGGACAATGCTTACACATCGCTTTGATGAGTGTACACCCGGTCAAACAATGCCTCTGGAGCCATCCATTTCACAGGCAGCCGACCCTGTAATTATGGAGATAAAAGGGAAATATTTGTCAGCACTTCTATGCCGCCAACCTGGCACCACCTGAGCCACCTTCCGAAACGTCTGTGGGTGACCCCGTCCCACAGATGGGTTAGCCGGGGGTCAAGGTGAGGATCTTGGACAGATCACCCCACGTGCTTCCCCAAGCCACCGCCAGCCTCTCGGCTGAACGCCTTCACTTAAGAGGCGCAGAAGCCACCAGCCAAGGGGAGGCCAAACTCACGGCGCTGTTTCCCAGGCTCTCCATGCCATCCCCTTTCCACCTGCCAGCTCCACCTGCTCCCGCCCCCTCCCTCGGCCCAGCGCTTCTCTTCCTCTCTGTCTCTCTCCACTGAGAAAGCAGCCAGTGGGGAGCAACTGCCTCGCTTGGCAGGGGCCGCTCTCGGGGGCATCTCCAGGGGCTCCTGCTCTCTGCTTAACTTCCTCACACACCGAAATGCTCGGGGTGTCAGCAGCACTGGGCCAGCTGATGTTTGTAAAATGGGAGCCGGGGAGAACCCTCTCCTGTCCCAATGGCCCTCGCTTGCTCCACGTGTCACTTGAGCTGATGGCCAGGAGAAGGAGGAAGACCAAGAGAGCCCGAAGTCCAGCCCTGCAGAGGCTCGGCATGGACGGCACTCGCCCCCTTCCAGCTCAGGTCCCCCCTCGAAGCCTGTGGCTCTTCCCGGCCCCAGGGGAGGTGACCCACTGCCACACCAGAAGTCCCGGGGTGGGAGGCATGCCTGGCACCCCGTTTCCCCCCCCCCCCCCCGGAGAGGCCATCAGGTGCTCTGCACTGCCTCTCCACACAGGGCGCTGAGCAAGTCGCAGTGCAGGTTGAGAACGAGCCTGTTGGAAGCAAGGGCTCCAGAAGCCTCACAGCAGCCGCCGTTCCTCCAATGCTTTGATTTTCAGCTTTGCTTCAGAGCCGTTTGGCTGGAAGTCAGGCAGGGAAGGCCAGAACAAGAGATGTCGTGAGTCTTGCTGGGCCCCTCCGAGAGCCGGCTCAGGGGTGCTCTCTCCCCACATGGACCGCGAGGAGATGCCAGGCTGGGCGGCACTCCCCAGCATTTGCCAAGAGCGGCCGGCCAAGCTCTCGCCCCACGAGCAGAAGCGACATGCCAGCAGGTGCAGCCAGAGCCCCCTCGCAAGCAGCCAAGCGTCTACAAGGAGTACGAGGCAGGTGCCAAATGCCAGGAGCCACCCAGGCAGCTACCACGAGACCCGGGGGCTCCCCACTCACGTTGGTTGTCTTCTTGTAATAGTCGATGTTGTGGACATCCCTGGCGAGGCCGAAGTCCGCAATCTTCATCACGTTGTCTTCGGTGACCAAAACGTTCCTTGCTGCCAAGTCCCGGTGGATGCACTGCGAGGGGGTGGCAGGGAGACCCCATTTTCAGGTGAGCTGGCACCTCCGGCAAGAGCAGGGGCAGTGGGGTGGGTGGGCCAGGCCGGGCTGCCTCGCCCCGCGGAGGGCGCTGGGGTGGCCATCACACGCAGAGCTCCCAGCTGGCCCTTCGGCTCCCCTCTGTGCCCGCCAGTTGCCACCGGGGGCACAGGCCCCAGAGAGCAGAGCTGGGCTCAGACACCCACCTGGACACAGGGCCTGCCAGCAACGCTACTTCGCAAGGCCAGCCCGCGATGGGAAGCCCCACCACCAGACGACCCCCTCCTGGCTCCGGAAGCAACCTGCAGGCCCCACTGAGCAGCCCTCTGGTGCCATCTCCCTCCTGGGCCCCCATCAAGGCCCAGCGCCAGAAGAGGGTGCCCGCTGCGTGCCACACACCTTCTGCGATGCCAGGTACTCCATTCCGCGGGCCACCTGGTAGGCGGAGGAGACAAAGTCCTTGAAGGTCAACTGCTCCTCCGGCATTTTGCAGGTGTCGAAGGAGTAATCCATGCCGGGCGGCCGGCGGGCTCGCAGGTACTCCCGCAAGTTCCCCTTCGATGCGTATTCCACCAGAACGTAGAGGGGCCCTGGAAAACGGGCAAGCAGATCTCTGTAGGGCACCAGGGCTGCCAGTTCCCACCCAGGTGTGGTGGGGGAGCCCGCCTTTGTTTGGCGTGCCCTCCCCTCCGAATTATGCACCCTGGGATGGATATGTCTGCAAAGCTTGTACCAACTTTAATACCTTAAATAGAGGCAAATGCTGTGCAATTTCAGAAGGCAGAAAACAGACGCGAGCCCTGGGGACAACTTGTCCCTTCACGGAAAATCATGTACCACTGGGAGAGGCCCTCTTCTCTGGGCAATGGTGCTCGTGGGGATCGGAGGCGCCCAAGCCGCAGGTCTCTTTAACCCGTCTCCCCCTCCCCACGCGCACAACCAGTTTTACTAACATCTGCCCCCCCCCATGGCTTTTAGGGCAGCTCTCAGTTGAGGGGTGCAGCCCTGGTCTCATTCCATATGGGGGGAGTGGTGTAATCCGGCAAGCTCAGCCCTGGGGCCCCTGGGACCACCTTTGTGCACTCGCTGGACCTACCGTCCTGGGTACATGCGCCCAGCAGATTGAGGATATTCCTGTGCTTCCCGATCATCTTCATCATCTCCATTTCGGAGACCAAGTCAGAGAGATCCTTGTCTGTGGCATCATCTATGGAACATACAAAAGCGGGGAGCAGGAACAATAGGTTTGCTCCGCATGCTGGCCGGCCACCGTTGCTGCCCTTGGGCTGCTGCTGGCGCGCCAGACTCTCGGGGGCCTCGGCCGCAAGGTACCCGGCTGGGGGCGAGGCCCACTCCCGCTGGCCCCCCGGAGCCGCATGAGACAACCACCTCCCTCCCCCCACCCCTCCCCCACTCATGCCCCCCCCCACCCCTTTGGCAGCCTGAAGATGAGAAGCGAAAAGTGAAGGACACCCAGAAGTGAGACAGGGAAGCGCTGAGAACAGGCTGGGCGCCAGCTGGGAGGGGAGCCCGGCACAGGAGCAGGGCAGGAGGCCTGAGGGACGGGTAGGACAGCAGGAGGCAGCCGCGTGGAGGGAGCTGTGCAGAGCGCCCAGGCCCCCGATGCCTGTCTCCTGCTGGTCTGCGCTCGGTACCTTTCAGCATCTTGACCGCGACCGTGACGGGCTTGCTGGGCTTGTCCTTGTCGATCCCCATCGCCTCCGCCATCACGACCTGGCCGAAGCAGCCCTCCCCCAGGGGCTTCCCCAGAGTCAAGCTGGAATGACAGGCACATACAGAGCGTCAACGGGGCCCCCAGCGCACCAGCTCATGCTCCCCTGCACCGTGCATGCTCACCGGGACCTCGGCAGCTCCCACTTGGGGTCCGCGGGCAGCTCCAGCTCCAAGACGTTGGCCAGCACTGGCCCGTCGCTCGAGGAGAGGCGGGTGATCCTGACCAGCGGGGCGCTGGAAGCCATGGACGAGTTTGACTCCAAGGACACCTGCTTGAGGGGAGCGAGCAGGCACTGTTGCCGGCCGCCTTCTGACAGGCATGCCCAGCTAGCAGTGGCCTCCCCACATGTGCGGGCCATGGGAACCCACCCCGGATCCTGCCCCTCCTACATGCCCGTTTCTCGGTCACCTCCGAGCTTAAATCGCACCAGGACTCGGGTGCTGTTCAGCCGGCTGGGAGGAAGACAGAAGGCACCTCCCACGTCGCCTGTCTCAGCGAAGCCTGCAGCCGGGAGCGGTGGGCAGGCCTGCCACGCGGCTCAGACCCCCTTGGAAGCCAACCCTGCCCCTCAAGCACCCACCCGCTGAGGCCGGGGCTTCCTGGATGGCCCTGCAGGGCCCGGCCTCGCCTCGCCCCCAGATGCTCCCCAGCAGTACCCCACGCTGCCACGGGATGGGTGCATCCCCCAAGCGCCCAGACGGTGCCTCAGCCATTCCGGCCAGGAGGATGAAGGCTGCAGGCTTGCCTCCTCCTCCTCCTCCGCTGCTTCATGAGGATGCGCCGCAGGCCCTTTCAGGGGTCTGCATTCGATCGGCCGGCAGGGCTGACACCCTGGATAACCTCGGCAGGCTCCAGCCCAGCTGCAGCTCGACAGCAGAGCCTCGCAGTCCCCCAGCACACAGTAAGGCCACACCTCAACACCTGTGCATTTTTTTCCCGGAAGGCACGATTAAGCAAGATAACTCCATCTCCTGCACAAGGTACCCGCATATCTGCTTAGAGCTGCTCTGGGCATCACTAAGCAGCACAAGTTTCTGATCTAGCAAGACAACTACACAGAGGCAAGAGGGGGACAGTAATCTTGTATCTACTTTCTGTTACCTGTCTCTTGAGTGGAAACTTGGAGACTTTCTGGACAGGGCTGGTGCTCATGGGCTTTTTTGGTGGCCTCTTGATTCTGTAGATCGCCACCGCCACCGTCCCCAGGATGAAAAGAGCAAAGGCGGCCCCGAAGCTGAGGACGCCCGCGTAGAGGGAGCTTGAGTCCTCCATGGCGACACGAGTTTCTGCTATGGAGAGAAGCAGGGTCAGAGGCCAGCGTGGGCACAGGGCGATATCTCGAAATCACTCCTGCGCCTGACATGCTCAGCAGAGCTCTACGTCTCTGCTCTCTACGTGTACGGCCCGAGAGCCGTGGCACAGGCCCAGCAGGGACGGGGAGGGCCACAATCCAGCCCCTGCAGGACGCCGCCACAGCCCCAAGGGGTTTGGCTTTGATCTGCTGCGGCAGGGCAAGCCGCTGAAGCAGGGTGTCTTTTGTGAAACACAACCCAAGACTTGGAGACAAGGTGAAGGGTGTGTCTGTGTTAAAATGCCACTCCTCGTGGATCTAGCTGCCGCTCAGCTTCATCATATTGTAGCCCAGTCTATGCTAAACAAGCCAGGTTGCAAGTCTGCAGGATCCTGGTCTAGGAAGGGCAGTGCAGTCCTTGCCTTCCTGTCTGGGCCAGCGGCAATTTCTGCACTGAGCATAGAAGGGCATCCAGCGAAGCGTCGCACATAAGGCGAAGTCCGGCTCATTGTGCCTCCTTTCTGGGGATCGCTGCGGATTCTGTGCACAGAGCAGAGAGCGATGCCTTCTCATTGCTCCCACGTCACACACGACGCTGCAGGGCTGGCCTGGCGCCTTCTCCACTTGGCCTCTTGCGGTGCTTTGCCCGCTTTGCCTTGAATTGCTGGCCGGATGGCAGACTCTGGCACTGTGCTGGGCCCAATGGGCCACCCACATGAGCGAGGCCTCCCTGCTGAGATGCCCGGCACCCCCAGACCCATCAGGTCGTGGGATGCACGAGCGTCTGTGCAGGCAGAGGCACAGGCAGTGTCCCTGGCTGGAACGAGCCCTGAGGCTAACAGAGCTTCTGCCTTGTTGCTCCGTAACGGAGGAGCCCGATTCTCTGAGGTCATCCCCACCATCCAGCAGAAGCAAATGCGACCATTTGGGAATGGCTGGTGATGGACCATTGCAGAGAATGCTTCTTGGCACAAGAGGCATCAGATATGTGCTATCTTCCAGGAATTTAGCAGCCCTCCCTCCCTTCTGTGCGAATCAATGAAATGCTCACTATGGGAATGCAATGCAATGTCAAGAAGTGTGTTTGGACCCCATTCATGTTCGCGGGGATGCCAATTCCAGCTCAGGGATTAATTAAAACAGCTGTACCAGACTGCATTTTGGAAAGTGGCCTCTGCTTGAGAAAGCACTTCCAGCCGCTGGAAGGGAGCAACAGCCGGCACGTCCGCGGAGGCAGTGCCGAACGGAATGCTATTTACCCCCGAATGAATGCAGAGTGCTCATCCCCATCACTGCCACGAGGGTGGCATTCGCTCTGCGCATGGCGCTCGCCGTTCGCATCCGGCCCGGAGGGGTTAGAGGGCCTGAGCTTGGGGGGGGGGGGGCGGGCATGGAAGCCTTCTGCTTGCCACTGAAGCCCCGGCAGGCCCATCCTGCAGGGCATCTGGTGCCACATCTCACAGCTCCAAGAGGCATCCCTTCCAGGCCTCGGAGATTTCCAAAACTGGGCATAATCCAGCATAAGAAGCACTTTATGTTAAATTGAATAGTCAAAGCCGCAGCCCATTTATGAAGCCAAGGGTCAGAAATGCCACGTGGTCAAGCATTTGTGGTCTGAAAGGGACCACGCAGGCCATGCCCGCTCTGGGGCTTCCAGCCAAGTGAAATGTTGTGTTGCATCAACACAGTGAAGGGGATGCCATTTTGAAAAGGCTCTGCCATCGCGCCCACCCTCTCGGTCACGGGCTCTGCTCCGAGCCAGAAACAAATTGCTCTCTGCCATTTGGATGAGAATTCGGGGGTGTGCAGGCATCAACCAAAGCTTGTGCTACACAACCGGTGCCGCCTCGGACTTGGGGAGAAAGCAGCCCTTTGGACAGTCCTGCCAAGACTGGCTTGCCGGGCAAGGGGAAGGGCGGCAGTTCGCCATGTGAGGCGAGTGACGAGCCACCATTCCCTGCCCGCTCTAGCAAGCACTTGCCTGCGCGTGACTTGCAAGGCTCGCACTCTTCCTGAGATTGCTTGTGCTGGGGCGCAGCTGGACGGACCTCCAACCGACCGACTGACCGAGGACGGGCCTCGTGCGAGGGGCACGCGGGCCCTTTCAGGAGGGGAGGGACCACGTGCCAAGCAGAAGTACCTGGTAAGACCGTCAGCCATGCGGTGTGGTGTGTAAACCCAATAGAGTTCCCAGCAAGGCAAGTGTATTCCCCAGCGTCCTCAAAAGAGACATTGTGCAAGTACAGAATTTCTAGCTCCTTATCCGTTTTGTTAACACCTGCTGTCTGAAGAGGGGAGAGAGCACAGGAGGAGGGAGAGGCAGGGAGAGGGAGAGAGTAGAAGGGGAGAAAACACATGGGGTAAGCCAGATTCCCAGAGAAGGCAACGCAGGCATTCCGGCAAACGTGGAGAGCGACGGCAGTCCTCGCTGTGCCCGCGGCCGGGCCCTCTCCCTGCCACACCACGGAGCAAGCAAGCTCCCTTCACCAGGCTCTCGCTCTGTCCCACGAAAGACGCGCGTGCGAGCAGGAGCATCCGAATGAAAAATGGCCTCCACGATCCGACTGTCTCTTGCCTAGAGCGGTGGTGGGGGGCGGGGAGCAGTGGGGGCCCAGCCCGGAGAAGGCGAGGTGGGCGGCAAGGCCGGAGGCGCAGCAGGGGCCAGCGGGCGAGTCCTCGTGGCAGAGCAGAGCGCTGGGGTGTTAGGGGTCAGAAGGGCAGCCAAGAGAGCAGGGGCCGAGTCACCCGCCTGCTCTGCCGCTCCCTTGGGCCCTGGCAGCGCATTCCTTGTGCCGAGACTGGAAAGGCTTTCGCCTCTTCCCACACGTGAAGAATGTCCCCAGGCACGCCTGAAGGGGCCTGCAGCCCAGGGAGGAGGGACGGGAAGCGGAAGGATGGCCGCGCAGACGAGCACGGGGGGAGCAGCAAGCAGTCGAGGGGGCAGCGCACCGTGTCTACGCGACAGTCGTCCATGGGGGCTTTTTCATTGCAGCTGATTTTTAAAGCACCAAAGATTCTAAAAGTAGCCAAAGAAAGAGAAGTAGCCACACCAAGGCATGCGCTATCAGCAAGGAGGACAGCATATGAAGTGAGTATTAACAGTAAGGACTAGCACCTTAAAGTGTCACTGCTCATTCCTGCAACCGCTAAGCTTCTGGGACAGAGTCGAGGGTTTACCTGGTTTGGATTTGTGAATATGGAGCCAAAAAGATTGTTCGGCTCTCCCTACGAAATTGTTGGCTCTACATAGATATTCGCCTTCATCTTGCTCTGTCACATTGAACAGATTTAGGCTAGCATCAGCTTCAGCGTTTTTGCTGATCCAAGACTGTAGAATAGACAGAAACCTGAACTTCAGTAAACCAAGCAATGTCTCTCACCACATGTTAGACAGATGTTCGCATCCCTTGTCTGTTACTACACCGTGCAATTTTAAATCAATTCAGAAATTGCCTTGCCCTATACTGATCTAAGAAAAAAGAATAACTGTAGAAGCAAGAGAACTCCAATTTTGCTGGTGGACTGTATCCAGGCAGCTGCCCGTTCCCCCTCCCTTGTCAAAGAGCTGCAGGCTATTTCTTAAGACCACAGCCCTCGGCCCTCTCTGCACGGCTGCAGTGTCCAAGGTTCCTTGCCGCAGCTCAGTCGGCCGCGGTTCCAGGTTTCCTGTGGGCGAGCCAGGCTTCCCGGGGAGACACCTTCATGCTAGCACCACCCCAGCATGGCCCTGTTCAGAAGTTGGGCACTTCAGTTCCCATCAACCCCAGCCAACTCCCAAGATGGCCCAACAGACTGCCATCCTGGAAGTTGCAGTTCAGGCTAGCTGGACAACACCGGACTGGACACAGCCCTCTTGCTCGTCCAGACCAGTCCAGGCAGCCAAGTCCGGGTGGGGCCGACCGGACTGCAGAGGGGAGCCCGGGCCAACCTGCCAAGGCACCAGCCCCCTCGCGACCAGCCGTGGCTTGCCTGGGGAGCACCGCCTCCCAATCCTTGGGGTCTCAGTCTGGTTCCAGGCGAAGGCCACCTCACCCTGTGGGCACTTCCCCAGCGGGCGCTGCGAGAATCTCTGCAGCAACCCAGAAACCCACGTTGACCCTCGTGTGGCTGCCGAAGCATGAGGGGCCGCCCTGGCTCAGGCCACCCCGCGAGCTCAGGGCAAGCGGCACTCGCCCTGGGAACCGGACGACCTGTCCTGCGCATCTCGACCACTGGGCAACTGCAGGTAGGCAGAGTCCCGCGCTGCTGCCTGCGGGCCCCGCCTGGCTGTCAGGGCATGTGCCCCCCGTGTCCACAAGTCCCACACAGGGACACGCCTGCTGGCAACACGGCATGCGGCCGCTTGAGGGAAGCGGGTCCAGAGGGGCATGTAGCTGTGCACTGACCTTCAGGACGGTGACGTAAGGGGTCCCGTCCGGTCCGTACTTGCTCCCGTTGACCTCCACGTGCTTCAGCCACTGGATGTGTGGCTGGGCATCGCTGTACACCTTGCAGGAGAATTTGACGTCGCCCCCAACGACCACAGTCTGGTTTGCAGGGAGCCCTGCCTGGAGGATGGGGCGGTGGGGTGACCTCTCTGCGGACGAGAAGGAAAGGCGGCGCGGTTCTCACTTCCTGGCAATCCACTGGGGCTGCTTCATGGGCGCAGCTTCCACAAGCTGACTCCCTCATGGCGCGTCCACAAGCACTTTTGGCAGGACTCAGTCGGGCCGGGGGAAAGCTTACCAAGGACATCAAGCTGGTACGTGTGCCAGATGACTCCGTGCTTGTTCTGCACGACACACGTGTAGTTGCCCCGGTCTGAGGGGACCACGCTCTCCATGACGAGGCTCCACTGCTGGCGCCGGAGCTGCAGAGGGAAACGGGCGAGCCCCAAGTGACCACGCTTGGCCCGTCCCCGGAAACACGGACGGGACAGGCGTGATGGAGGATGGGGCTTCTGGGCACAAGGGACTTCAAAATGGGGATTTTGTGGCTAAAGGCACACCGAAGCTTTAAAATGACAAGGAACTTGACAGACTTTGAGCATTTCTTATAAGCATTAATTTATTGTAAAATGATTCTTTCAAAAGTTCACTCTTTCAATTAAAAGCAAGTTCCTGTGATGATAAAGGTGCATTCCAGGGTTTAACCAAAAAAGAAAAAAGGCACCAAGTAATTTCAGAAAGCAAAACGATTATGAAGGGGTGCCTTATCATGTGCAAAAGGCTACCTGAAAGCCCCCTGCTCAGGGACCCTCTTGCCCAGGGGATGGACAGTCCTGGAAGCCTGAAGGGAAAAGTTGCCAACTGGTCACCACCCGCAGCAGAGAACCTCCCGCAGGTGACTCAGTGCCTGGGCCGGGGCCAGGCTGTCACGTTGGCGGCTGCATGACCTTGCAAGCCACTCTGGCAATCAGCCACGCGGGGCGGGATGCCCGCGATGAGCCAGGCAGAGTCACCTGGCCCGGAATGGGCCCATTGCCCCCTGACACCTACGTCATTGGCTCCCGGGGAGGCTGCGGGCTGGTTTTGGCTTGTCGCAGCTCCTCTGTAGCGCCTTCTCCCTGAGATGGGGCAAGGCAGCCTCCGGCGGGATGCGCAGCACGGAGGGATCTGAAGCACAGCTTGCGCTTCCACGGGGAGCGGCATCTCGGCTGGGATTTTGCAAGGCACACGCCCAAAGGGGAAGCGTCCGCTGTGGGAAGACGCCAGGCCACACGCCTGCGTGGCGCTTCACGGCAGAGCCCAGGACTGGCACGCCGCTCCTCACCTTGATGCCTCCGATGCGGTGCTCCCCTCGGAACTCCTTTCCGTTCTTCAGCCAGTAGATGGAAGGCGAGGGGCTGCCAGCAGCTGGGCAGCGGAAGCGGACGGTGTTTGCAGCGGGCACCGCGAGCAGCTTCCGCTCCATCCTCTCCCGGCGCGTCCAGTAAGGAGCAACTGTGGGCACCAAGCAGAGCTGTTCCAGAGAGGCCCGGATCCTCCAGCCAATGCGGCACATGGCTCAGGGGATCCTCAGCAAAGCTGCCCGCAGCTGCCCGCGGAGCCGCAGCGAACAACGCAAGCGGGAGCACGTCCTTAGCAGAGCAGAATGGAGTCCAAGGCCAGAGCAGGCTCAGGAAAGCGGGCGGCACGGCTGCTCTGGGCTGGCCCTGGACACCCGAGTGCTCCTGCCCCACGCGGTTTTCACCACCAAGCAGAGCTCCATGACCACATCCTCAGAGAACCTGGAGACGCCATGGCGGAGGCGGCGGCCCGGCAGGCAAGCAACCGCAAGCACGGAAAGCTGGTCCTCCAGGAGCCCGAATGCCCAGGCGGGAACTGGCACAGAGGCTCTTCCTGCCCCGCAAGGAGGACACGCAGGGGCTTCGGTGCCACCCTCACCAGGCCACACACGCTCCCGTTGTGCTCAGCTGAACCGGGTGCCATCAGTGTGCAGACAATCAAACGTGCAGTAATAGCCCATGCTCTAATTAACACACTTGACGCTGGCAAGGCGCCCCATCTGAACTGCACCACGGAACAACGGACTTGGATGCTTACATCCATGCGGTGCCGACACTACGGCTGCTGACGCAGAAGCTTGCAGCCTCGGCCTGCGCTACCTGTTTGCTCCTTCTTCACGGCACGTGGATTTGCTCCACCTGCACAGAACAAATTCCAGCCCGGAAGAGTCCTGCTTTTAAAGTCCTCCAGGAGCAGTTCCAAGAGTGCTGAAACTCTGTAGGAGAACGGGGTGGGGGGGATTTCTCCCCCACACTAACACAGATCCCAGTGCAGAATGCAGACGATGTCCATGAAATTCTGAGAAGTTTTGGCTCCGCTTTAGAGAGCAGGAAGCTCAGTGTTAAAAGCAACCAGCTGGAATCCGCGAGGGTGCCCCCACCCCCAGCGCCTTGTACCTGTGGCCAGTTCCAGCCCTGCTGGTCCAGCCGCATTTCATGCTGAGGGTGAGACTGTGTGCCCCCAACCCGAGGTATTTACCTCCATTTTCAGAATCGTCATCATCATCATCCTCTTCATCATCGCCTGATGAAGGTGATTCTTAGAGAAGAGAGAAATGAAGTTACACTTTCTGGAATTAAAGACTTGGACTCCTTCTTTTTCATTGACTGCAGTGCATTTTCTCCACCAGTGCAGGCTGACTGGCTTGAATTTGGCAGCCGTTATTCGAACCCAGGTCCAGCCGCATCCTGCTTTCCTTTCTGTGCCTGGCACACGATGAGTCGTCCTCCGACACGCCATCCCCTGTGCCTTCGCCTCCGCCTCCTCCTCCCGGGCTGGGGCCTCTGGTCCCCTCGCCACCTCCTCCGCCTCGTTCCCGCAGATGCACCAGCCGTTGTTCAGATGGCGAGGGGGGCATGCCTGGCCCCGCACGCCCTTCCCACATACGGGATGTGGGCACATCACCCCTTGCCAGCCCGGTGCATGCCCTGTGCCATGCGCAAGACACCCTCCAGGTGAGCCATGATCAGCCCCAACACGCGCGCCAGGGCAGCACAGGCTCCTCTTCGGGGTCTGGAGGCCACCCCACCCACAGGGACAAGATGCCACTCATCGGCAGGGCCCTGAGGCGCCTGGGCTGTGAGACTGGGCTGAGAGGTACAGGCAGAGACACCGAGGGACAAGGAAACATCTTACAGGCAGTACATTCCACACACCAAGAAGAGCCCCTCGGGGCAGGTGTTCAAGGATAGCCTGGACACGCACATGGCAGGCATGTCCTGAGTGGAGCCGGCTGGAGCTGGGGTCAGACTAGATGGCCTGGGAGGCCCCTTCCGACTCGTTCTGTTTCTATGTATCTAGTTTGACTTTCTCCATTACTATAAAAACCCACGCCATCTTTCTGCTTTGCATCTCTCACTGTAACACACCAAACGCCTAAAGATGCAGGCAGACGACCAGGAGAGCTTGCATGCAAAGGCGGCCCCCAGAGCCCTGGGCTGGGTTTCCCAGTAAGAGCAGGGCGAGGGGACTCTCTCTGCTGACCCCACACCCTAAAAAAGCCAAGCCAAGCGCTGGCGTGGGGGCTGCGCTGCAGCAGAGAAGCGGCTGCAGGCAGGGCAGAGTCTGTGCCCATGCACAGAGGCCGCGACTTGCCCACGGCTGATCACCGCCCGGCCCAGACACACATAATTGCTGGAATTACAACTTTACAGTGCCAAGAGCTCCCCCTGCAAATTATATTGTCACTTTAACGAACAGCCACAAAGAGTGCGAAATTTATAACCACTCTTCCAACCAAGCATTCAACTGGGGGGGGGGGGGGTTTAAAATTAATCCAACCTAAAATGCAACCAAATCAAATTAAAAACCCGGCCTGGCAAGGATTGCTCTCTTGGGGCCGATGCCAAATGGCCCTCCAGCAATCCATGGCGAATCCGGAGTGCGGCTCACCTTCGGCACGATCCCAGCCTCAGGCATGGTACGAGGCGCACGCTTGTTCCCAGGTGGAGGGAAGTGCAGCTGCTTCTGCGCAGCTGGCCGAGACCAAGCCTGGGGGACCCGCTGGGGGAGGCAAGACAAGGAGCCCCCCTTGCACTCACCCGTCACTCTCACGGAGAAGCTCCCGAGCACCTCCGCCGAGTGCCCTGGCCCACAGCTGTACTGGCCCGAGTCGTTGTGTGACACGTTGGCAATCCTCAGGACCTTCGGGCCGATTTGGGTTCGGTTGGTGGGCGAAATCCCACCGCCATCTTTATACCAGATGACGGACCCAGCAGAGCCTGGGGGGCTACACAGAAGTTCCAGGGTATCGCCACTCCCGACCACCAGTTCTTCCAGGAAAGCTGTTTTATCCCATACGTAATCTGCGAGAGAGAAGCGTATTACAAATGCCAGAGAAAAAGGCCTGGATCATGAAGAATCCTGCCCAATGAACAACCAGAAAAGAACATGTTGCATGACGAGGGATGGGTGGCCGGGGGCCGGCCCGCTCCCTGTGCACTTGGCGGCCTTCCTTTCCCTCAACCCCCGTGCCTGCTGCCCCCATTCACTTGCCCACGTCCACAAGCTCTGTGCCCCCTTCTTTGCTTTCTTCCTTGCTCCTTTTTAGGCATCAAAACAGCACACCTGCTTCCAAGGACTCTCTGCTTCTTCCCCACGTGTCCTTCAGTGGCCCGTTTTCTCCTGTATTTGGCCCCGTGGCCGGACCAGTGGGTTGGCTGAGCAGCGGAGCCCGGGAAGTGCACCGGAGGCGTCTGAGCAGTGGGGGCTGCATGCCCCCCCGCCAAGGCAGCAGAGCTGCTCCCGCCCTGCACTCTGGCCCTCCCCAGTCGCAGCAGGGGCTGAGCAGGGGCCGTGGAGGCTGCTGCTCCTCAGAGCCATCTTCTGATGGGAGCTGTTCCCGCAAGCTGGCGTGCCGGTGCCAATGCTGGCAGGTGGCTGCCTTGCGCCCTCTGTCCTGGCACAGCCCTGTGGGACCCACCTGTCTGCCTCGCTGTGCCTCGCTGGTGGCCAGGGAAATGGGGCCACACCGGGCTCCTGGGTTCCCCAGAGAACACGCTCCATCGCAACAGGGTGCTAGCAGTCTCTCCGAGAGCGTTTTCCCCCGGGGGCAACGGGCCAGCTGTGGCTGCACCGCCCGGTGGGAGGCACGGGCTGCCGACTTGGGAACCAGCTACGTTGGCGTGTTCGCTGCCACACAGGGGAGCCCATGGCTTAGTGGCAAAGCTCATGTTGCTCGTGGGGTTGCCACAAGAAAGAACCACCTCGGTGGCCAGGCGGGAAACGGTTTCTGGCTGAGCCCCTGGAGAGCCGTTCCGAGTCAGAGGGGGGGCCCTGAGCGAGACGCAATCCTGGTCTCAGCATGACTGAGGCAGCCTCATGCACGGCCCGCGATTCTCGGTCGAGAACGAGCAGCAAGACTGGGTGCTCAGCCTTGCGGCTCTCCTTCTCCCCTCGCCATCTTTCTTCCTTTTCTATCACGCTTTGCTGATTCTAGGCCTGCGGACGGACCAGTTCACAAATAATCTTGTTGATTATTCTCACCTCATGCAAACCCTTCTGGAAGCCCTTTCAGCCAAGAGTGGGGCAAACGCGCCTCCGACGAAGACGGACTGGTGCCCCCTCGGCCACTTGGCTAGGCTGCCTTGAACCACATCCCCTGCTCCGAAATTCCTACTCCCCCGCAGCCGACACATGCCCCGGGGGCAGACACAAGGCGAGCCCACCTGGACAGCACGCACCCAAATGCCGCCTGCTGTCCGAAGGGACCCCATTTCCAGAAGCCGGTGTTGCCATGGCTAAAGCCACCCTGGGGCCTATTTTGGGCACATGTGGTCTCTCTCTGCACCTCATCACATCACCAGTGCCGAGACCCACTTCGCCTTTGGCCAGTCACGTGCCGCTCTCCTCTGCTGCCGCTCTGTTACGGAAAGGCCGGCCTCCGTGCCCGACACGACACGGGCAGGCACCTGCCACAGCCAGCACCTCCCCCCGGCACCCCTGCGGGGGCCACTCTCCTTCTTCACGTGCGCTGCCCCACAGCCCTCGGATGGGAGGTGCTTGGCAGCCCACGGCTGTGCGGCAAAATGCCACGTCCTGGAGTCCGGCAACTTTCTGCCGCATGATGACAAAGCCTGAGGGCGACAAACAGAAGGGACACAAGGGACTGAGCTCGGCCCACCAGGCTGTTTTTCCCCAAACGGGCGAAACAAATGGACAGCAAGTGCCGCTTCCGAGGCCTCGAGGCCCCTCACTCCCATCCCTGACCGCCTGCTTCCCCCGCGAGCTGCCGCTCCCGCAGTTGCAAGGGCAGCAGCAAAGCTGCCAACAGAGGGAGGGAGCACAGCTGCCCTCCCTGGCCAGAAAGAGCAACTGCCTGTTCAAGGTATGTGAGGCACACGGATAAAATATAGTCAGGCAATTTTGGGGAATGTAAACACGAGGCTCCAGAAGCATGAGAAGCCAAAACTCTCGCTTGCCCTTGTCCCTGCAATGTCCCTCATTTCCAAAGGACGTTTCGGGAATTCTCCTCGGACAGGACTTGGTGTACCCGGGCTTCCCCTTTGTATACAGCTGAAGGCATGCCGAGTGCCACCCCTCCGCAGCCTTCTATTGCTATGCAAATGGCATGGGTAGTTTTAAACTCCAAGCTTGTCTCAAATGACCTCTTTCCAGGGCACTGCCAAGGAAGAGGCTCAGTGCCGACTTAATTATACTCCCCAAGGTGGAATATCAACGCTTTCCCTACGATATTAGTCCACCCACTGGCTGTGGCACCAAGTCTTAATCATGTCTGATGCTGACGGGACGGAGACGCCCTGCATGAGAAAGTCACTTGCAAGACGCTCGCTGCCTGGCCCCTGTCTCACGCGCAGGCCTCAGCCTAGCCCGGCGTGCCGTCCAAACATGCTTCCGCAGTCGAAATACAGGACTCTGGAGGCTCCGATTTGTCCCATGGGATCCACCTTCACATTCTAAACATGAGCAGGAATCACAAAGAAAGCGGAGCCAAAGATCAGGCCATCCTTTCGCATGCCCCAGAATATTGCAGTTGGGGAAAGCTACCGAGAGCATCTTTACAGACTAACTTAAAAGGCTGACAAAAAGTTTGCCTTGGCTGAGCCAAGTGTGTGGAGTTGTGGATTTTTCCAGAGGGTAACCAGCTAACCGATATTGCCAAACTATTGCTGTCAAATCTATTCCTTCTGATGTCAACTGGAAATTCTGCTCTGCACACAGGAGGACTGGAAGCCACCCATGAGTCAACCGTGGTAAGCGCGTCACACGCGATGTCTGAGAAGCTTCCCAGCCTCAGCCCTGCTTGGTATTCGACAGGAGACTGAACAGTGATCTGTTTATGCCGAGCTGATGGCGTCCTTCCTAGGAACATGTTGATCTTTGCAAGGGTACCCGAGGGGCCTGTATCACCCATGCTTCCGCCAGCAGCCTGAAAGGCTTCAAAGCACACTCAACTCCTGCAAGGCCAAAGCGGGACTCCTGGCACGGATTACAGGGCTTAAATGAGCAATCAACAGTCACCCCCCCCTCTGCTCGGTGCCCACCCGCTACTGTCCTCAGAGCAACTAACCACCAAGTTTAGAATTTCTTATCCTGGAAGCTAAAACGGAGACCACCTGGGCTGCACAAACCGGCCAGGCTACCTGGAGGAGGCCGCAGCAATGGCTGTCATCTCCCTGGATAAGGGAGCAGGTCTTCCCATTTTCCCTGCTTCAGAATTCTCCCTGCCTGCCCCCCCCCCACCCCAAGCATTTTCTACAAGCCGAGACAGGCCGACATTCCCACCCCTGCGGATCTTCAGCGCAGGCTCAGCCTGCGGTAATTCTCTGCACTTCCGTTGCATTTTCCGAAGGCAAACCCCTTGCTACAACCGCTCCGGAGATTTCTCTCAGGCGCTCCCTGGTGCTGGAAGCAGCATGGAGAGGGTGGGCTCGGCTGCGCCATGGAGCTGAGCCGAGCCCTCCCAGGCCGGCCGGCCGGCCCTGCCCCGCTGGACGAAGCAGAAGAGGGACGGTGTAACCCGGTTACCTTTTACATTCAGCCACCCAGTTTGCTTAAGGCTGTGCTCTTCTCATATCTCAGGCCTGTTGTTTGCTTTTCATACGGCAAGGTTTTCCTGGTGACTACAGACAAAGGTTATGAGGGCCACTTATAATGAGTATCAAATTCACCTCATAAACCGCCGTTGTCTTGGACAACTGCACCTCCCTGCTGTCTCCACAGCACCATAAACCAAAGAGTACTTCTTGCAGAGGGTGTCATAAAACACAAGGCAAACAAAATTGCACACAGAGACTACAAGAAGTGTTGGGGAGCATCAGGCAAATGGCCACCGTCCAGCAAGAGGGGTGCTGGAGCGATGCGACATGCGCAGCCACTCAACCTGCAGTCTCGGGCTGTGTGCGCAACTGCCGGAGCGTCTTAGTTAAGGAAGAAAACTGTGCAGGGAGACGAAGCAGGAAAATGATAGGCTGTGATCAGAGTTGTGCTGCTGTGAATTAAAAATCTGTGGCCAGGCATTCCCAGTCTGCCCTGCCTTCCAAGGCCAGCTTGCACATTTCCCTTATTTTGCATAATTTATTCTGGTTTTGTTATGGGCAAAGGCTGTGCAGAGCATGCAATCTACCCCACAACCAATGAAAATCTATTTCAGTCACTCTTGGGATTTTGAGGGTGCTTTCTCAAATTCCCAAGAATGTTAGAAGAACATTATAATGTTCTTTCAAGCATATTCTGTCAACCATGAGGACTAGAAACTTGGGGAGCTTTTTCATTTTTAAAAGAAAGCCAAGGAAGCTCAGTACTGGATCAACTATGATATTCTGCACTTCCCTGTGCATTTATTGTGATCCTTTCAGAAGACAGGGGCTGAAAAAAGAGACACTGGTACATTAAAGGAAAACATGCACTCAAGTCGGACAGTGGGATGTTCCTCAAAACAGTGTCTCCCTCTGCAGCAGAGTTTATCCTTCCATTCTGCTTGGCTATGTGTTGCTTGTTTGCTTTTTTAAAGCTACAGATTAATGCTACTTCTGTTCTTGTATTTTAACCTTATATAAACAAGTATTCCAGAGGCTCCCTTTGGGCCCTCCAATTCCTCGAGACCTCCTCCCCTTCTAGCATCCGTGGGGCCAGGCTGGTGCGGCGAACGCTCGTGCTCCTGCTCTCGCTCACAAGTTTACTGAAGTACTGAAAAAAGCCAGCCGCATTACTCACCGCTGTTAAATTACAGGGTGTCAGCCACAGCCTGGGAAAATGCCAGCTGAAGCGTTACTTCGAAGGCTGCTTCTTCGAACAAGATGGGTCTACTCATCAGAATGGGGAAAAGCTGAGCAGGGTGAGTATCTGCGACGCAAGCGAAGTGCCGACTACGATGAGGGACAAGAGTTGCCACCTGCTAGGAAACCCGCTAGGTCTCAGAACAGCCACGGGGTCCGGCTGCGGCCCAGCGCCAAGGGAGCCCCTGTCCAGAGGCAGGTGGAGTCCCGCGCCCAGCAGGTGGCCACTGGTGCGCAGCCTCCAGAATGGCACCGGCACCAGCATCAGTCGGGAGCCAGCAAGCCCTGGTCCGGAGATCCACCTGCCCCACTGCCCCACCATCGGGCCCTTTGCTGGTGCAGATCCTCTCCTCCAGCCACTTTGCTCCAGGGCCCTCCACCTATCAGCCTCGTCACCTCTGGGGGCCCTTCTGGCCGCCTTCGGGTCACACAGCTGGCCCCACGGCTCCTCCCTCCACAGGCCTGTGCCGTGCCATGCATGCCGGACCAGCTGATAGAAGCCCAGCTGTGGGGCGCTGCTGCTCAGGCCACCAGGGGCCCCTGTCCTCACACCTGCTGGCCGCAGGGCCGGGAACCCCACCGCCCACTGCAAAGGGGCGCCACAGTTACCCTGCGTCAGACTGAAGCAACTATTTGCAGTACTATGAAAATATTCTCTTACAGACATGTGACACTACACTCACTACACAAATTCAGTAATCATTTTGATTTTTCAGGTTTCTATTCTATGATGCATTTGAGCTTTTTGTACACCCTTAACAGAAGTCAGCATCGCTCGTGGCTTGTTTCAGTCTAACAGCAGCTCCATGGACCACCCTCTGCCAGGGTCCAGACCGAGCAAGAAGTCATGGCTAATCAAAAAGAGAAGGAAGGCTTCTGGCTCCTCTCTGACAGCCGCTGCAGCGAAGCTCCATCATGACAAACCATAGTTTATGGTGGACTTCTGCAGCCTAGCATCTTCCCGGTGGGTTCACTGGCTGGGGATTGTGAGAATTATAGTTGAACACATCAGAACGGTGCTGATGGGGGAAGGTTATTTTCTTGTGGTGCCTGAACCACACAGGCGCATTGTGTGCTCAGAACTGACTCTTCCCAAAAGCAGTGGGAACAGACGGCCACCCCCATGTTCCCCGCTGGTCCAAGATGCCAGGTGTGCCATCCACAAGCCCCTGCCCCCGACTGCTCATGGCAGAGAAGGGACACCCCCCACCCTGGCTCCCCCCAACTGCTCTGGCATCCAAATCAGGCAGGGCGGTGTTCCCGGGGAGCGCCATGCCACGCCACGCCACCTGTGCACCTTCAGGCGCAGCATTTTTCATCCTGGTGCAACATTCTTTCAAATGGTATCGTGCAGTGCTCTGCCAGCTTGAATAACAGCTCCAGCTTTGTTTCCTTCTAAACTTCTGAAGATCGGTGAAAGCTCATGACTAGGAGGCCGGCGTGCCACAGCGAGCATGCGGCTGAAAGTCCCTCCTCGCCTTCTCCCACCACTTGTCCTTCTTTCTACCGTCCGGTGCACGTACCTGCAAACGACCAGCAGGGGCTTGGGATGCTTAAAAGGCAGGGGGTGAACTTCCCTGCACGGCAGGCCAACGGGATCCTTCCATGCAAGCAATTAAAAATAGTTGCTCTGGAACAGAACAGCTCGCGGAGGTCTTGAATGGGCCGCGGCTATTTCTGTCTGTCTGTTGTCTAACAACACAGTTAGCACTACTTGACATTCACCAACCGTACCCAGTAATATCTTTATTTGAATACGAATGCAAATCGCGAGAGCTTTTTCATCCCGACGTCTATTCTGCGGCTGCTGAATAGAGTGACCACATGTCCAAGGTTCACTGACCCCCCCAATCATCTCCGCCATTGCGAGCGAATGACACACACGGCCAGTTCTGCCTCGCCTCTCCACTTTCATTCATAAAAAATTTGACATTGTTCCTCCAGCAGCAGCGCTGAGGAAAAGGAGAGGAGGGGAGCGCAGCACAGGCGAGGCCCCCGGTGCTCTCGGCCTGGATTCTATTCAGCTGCCGCCCTGCCATCTGCCTTCTTCCTGCTCACCGCAGAACACCTCCCCGTAGAGATGTGAGCAGTTGTACCACCTCCACTAATAGCCAGCATTCATATTAGCAAACATACACATTCCACCAGAGTCCCTCCTTTCAATGCGTGTTTTGTGTAGCTGAGCTGAAGCACAACGCAGGAGCTGTTGCAACCCTCACAGCCCGTGTGGAGAATTAGATCACGGGGGAAAAATGCATCCCAGCCTCTTGATGGAAAATAAGGCCCTGGACTGTTCGGAGCACGAGCTGCCGAGCAACAAGCCTCAGAAATGCCCCGCTGCCCCCCTCCCACTCGGCCAGGAGAAGGGGTTTGCCGGAGGCCGGGCCATCAGCTCCTGGAAGTGAAACGCTCATGCTACGCCGTCTGTCTCTTTCACGCAAGGGATTCAACAGGCCCTTTTCCGAGAGGTGGCCTTGAGTGCTTTACTCACCCAAGCGAAGGGCCGCTTAGACATCACACTTCTTTTAAAAAGGCCGCTGGCCATCCTTCTGCCCCAAAACACACCGACGCCAAGATGCTTGTGTCGCCGAGTGGGGAGAAGTCCCACACGTGTTGCTGCGTGTTATAAATCATGCACAGCCTGCTGGGTTTCCTTTCCCAAAGCACTGAAGCTTCTTGTTGAGATTTATGCCAGGGAGGAGCCGAAGCGATGCCAGCTTTTGACTGATGCTACACTTTGCACTTAAGCAAATTTCTCGGAAAAGAATTGCATTTATTCCAGCAAAGCCTGCATCCCGGGGATGGCACTGTGCTGGGGCCGCACACCCGGGGTGATGTCAGGATGCCCTCGTGTGACTCTCTGAAAGCCAGTCCTCCTTCAGGGCCCTTGCACTAAACATGGCGGCCTCACCTGCTCTCTGAGGGTACACACAAAAGGCGCCTAATGCGTGGGGACCCCCTTGGAACGCGTCAAACCACAAGCGATTTGGTGCTGCGCTGAGAGAAGGGGCTGCTCGACTCTTGAGGAGGGGAAGAAATGAGAGGCACACTGGCCAGCAGGCTCCAGCTGCCTCTACGCACTTGATCCAAGACATCTCCTTGGCCTCCCACCTGAGCCGACCAGAAAGTGGTGCGCCCTCTGGGGCCATCCCCTTTAGCAATTGAGGTCACCCTGTTTCCAGCAGCAGCCGCCACCGCTGCCACCACCCTGCGAGGGAGCAGAGCTCACGTAACCCATCCTGAAGCCAGCTCCATCTTTTACTCCTGAATCAACCCGCGCAGAATTGCTGCATCCAGCACAAAAGCCTCCCAGAAAGGTGGCAACCTTGACAGAGAGTTCAGTTGTCAGAGAAGCAACTCCACACAACTGCAGCCCTACAGGAGACAGCAAGGTGAAGCGGTATTTTAAGAAATCGGGTTGTGCCTGTAAATTCCTGGAAGGTTCTGCAACACATGCTCCCACTTTCACTTTTATATGCACAATGCAGCTGCCCTGATAAAACTGCAGAGGTGCTGCTTTGTTATTCAGTTAATTTCCTCAAATGAGCCAGGAAAATTTAGAATCCACCAAGAATCCAGCTTCTCATCTGAATTATTTTTTGAAAGCAAATCCATGTACCTGGGCGAATTACAGAAATAGCCGGAGTTGCAACAGCGGGCAGCAGAGGGGATCCATCTGTCATTTTTCTTGGCAAACCTGTTTCTGTCCCATACCTTGAAAACCTGGTGCAGATAGAAATGCTTGGAAGAACAAAATCCTGCCTACTGTGGGGGATCTTCTTGTTTTGCAAGGAAAGGAGCAGCAGGTTTTCCAGTGTTCCTGGGACTTACTTAAGCTTCTTCAGATACCAGCTAAGGATCAGCGAGAAGGCCTGTTTTCTAAACTGACTCCAAACAGCCCTCATGTGCAAATGAGAGCTCACCTTCTGATGATTAGAATAATGAAAGCTCCTACTGAGACCCCAATGAACATTCTCCCAATATTCTCACAACTGAAGCAACATTCAGCTACCAGACTGCAACTTTTAAAAAACAACCTCGAAATAAACGTAAGCAGCACAAAACCGCTCATGTCAACACCCGTGTCTCCCTTATTTCGGAGTCTTGCTTCCCAAGAACTCAAAAACACCTGTATCTTCCCTCTGGGTTTTCAAAGGACCTTAGGCTGAAAGATTCAACGCACATCCTGGCCCATGAGCTCAGAAAATGGGCTTGGATTAGACAGTCCTGCTTCTGTCAAGCCTGGAGTTTAAAGTTTCAAAAGCAGATGCCATTTTTAAGGTAGGTGTTAAAGTCTATGTAACACAAATGGTTGCGTTCCCAAAGGCTACTGGCTCCATGGAAGCCACGCGAGCGACATGATAACAGGCAGGCAGCCGTGTTCGCGTCGCACCAGCTGTGTGCCGACTGCTGTCGTGACAGAAGTGAAGCGCCAACGTGGGGATGGCTTGTCTCTGGCCAACGGCCACTTGCTGTGGGAACACCAGGGCAGGCACAGTGCGAAAAGTGTCCAGGGCACAGCCGGACCCCGCACTGGCTGTGTTCTCTTCTCCAGCCTGCCTGGAGGCGGGCGGGGGGGGGGGGAGAGGCCTGGCTGTTCTTGCAGGCCGTTATTCCTAGGAAACGGCCTCCTCCAGACACGCAAAAGACCTGGGAAGCACGCAAGGAGAGAAGGGCGAAGGGCGGGGCAGGGAAAGCGCAGCTCCGCAGGGATGGGCGGGCAGTGGAGGGGGAGGCTGCGGCGGGAGGGGGGGAGGCCGGGGCCACCTGGAAGGGCCGAGCGACCAGCTGAGGCCAGCCTTCTCTTCCAGCACCCGCGTCCCGCCTGGCTAGCAAACGCTTCTCGGCCACATCCGCGCGCAGTGAAGTCCAGCTGCCTCGCTCGGCGGTACTTTCAAGGCAGGCTGGGCGCGGGGGCTTCCACCGCCGCTTCGGCTCCAACAGCCTGGGGCAGAGGACTGCTGGATCGGGCCCGGGGCGCCTCGGCCGCCGCTCTGATCACAGGCAGCACCCGGCTGCCCACAGGAGGCCACCAGCAGGGCAGCGCGTGGCAGCCGACCCTCGCCCGCACTCTCACCCTCGCCCCCTGCCGCCCAGCCACGGGAGCCCGCGATCCTCGGAGCACGAGCCCCGGGCAGCCCGCCACAGGAACGCGCCCCGTCCCGCCCGAAGCCGGCTCCGCCCGCGCCCCGCGCCCCGGCCCGGCCCGTCCTTACCTGGCGGCGCGCGGGCGAGCCCGTCCTCGGCGTGCGGGAGGCCGCGGGCGGAGGCGGCGAGGAGGAGGCAGCAGCAGGTCAGCGCCGGCCACGCCGCGCGCGGCCCTCCGCCCCCGCCTCGGGAGCGCCGGCACCCGGCGGCGGCGGCGGGGCTGTCCGGGCCAGCGTCAGCCATCCCGCAGGACCATCCTGCCGCCGCCAGCCTCTGCCCTGGCGCGAAGCGGGCACCTGTGGGCCGAGACAAGAGAGCGCACCTGCTGAGCCCGCCCGCCCGCCGGCACGGCCGCCCCTCACGCGGGGCAGCCCCGGGGCGCCCGCTTGTGCCGCGGCCGGGCGCGCGACCCCCGCCCCGTGCCCGCAGCGCGCTCCGCCGCCGGGGCGTCCCTCGCTCCCTCGCATCGGCGGCTCCGGCGGCTCCCCGGGCCCGGGCGGGGCAGCGCCGGCGCCCTACCTGCAGCGCGGCCGCTCCTGGGGCTGCTACGGGTGCTCTGCGCCGAGGCGGCCCCTGCCCCGCTCGCCGTCCGCCCCCGTCCTTCCCTCCGGCCGCCCCGCCTCGCCTCGCCTCGCCTCGCCTCTCGCTGCAGGGGTGGGGCGGGCGGCGGGCGGCCCCCCGCCGCGAGGGGCGGTCCGCCGCGGCGCGCTCTTCTCTGCCCCGCCCCGCCCCGCCCCGCCGCGCCCGGGGCGCACGGCGGCCGGCGCGGCGCGCTCCCCGCAGCCACGAGGCGGCGACCGCGCCGGGGCCGTCGAGGGGGCGCCGGCCTGGAACAGCCCACGGGCCCGGCCCCCCGCGGCCGCCCAGACGGGGTCGCCGGGCGCGCTCTGGCCACGGCCGGCGGGTGGGGCGGTCGCCCCCCCACATGCGCGCCCGGCAGGGCTCGTCCGCGGTGCTGCGGGGGGCCGGGCCGGGCCGCTCCGTGGGGGCGTCGTCAGCGGCTGCCAAGGCGCCCCCCGCGTGGCTCCGCGCAGCTTCGCGCCCGGGCGCCCGCCGAGCACCTCCGTAGCGTGACGGGGCGGCCGGAGGGCGCGGGGCGAGGCTCGCACGGAGCCGGCCTCTGGGACGCCCACCCGGCGTCAGCCCCGTTCGCTGCTCCGGCGCTCCGGGAGCCGCATCCACGCCTTTCCCCGGCTGAGCTTGGTTGTCTTCGGGAGCCGAGCTGCGCTGGGAAGGACCACTCGCCGGGGGCCTGGTTCTGGCGTCAGGAGGAAACGCCTGGACTGAGGGGGCGCCGATGCCCCTGCGGGTTTCCCGGTGCCGCTTGCATTTTGGTCTCTGGCTTGACTGACGACGCTGCAGCATGTGCAGCGGGGCCTCCAGAGGCCGAGCCTGGCGGTTGTGGGGGAGCCATGCTGGCCTTTCCGCCAAAGCCTTCATTCCCTGAGCTGAAATGTTCTGAAAGGTCCCCCCGCCCCGGACCCACAGGACGCCGTGGGAATGCCGCCTCCTTTGAATTATTCTTTCAAGAGAGTGAAGCACATGTATGCGTCCCCGAAGGTGCCCACAAGCAGAGGCGGCCCCGCTGGGTGGCACGGATGAGGCCAGGAGCACCACCCCAAGCCAGACCTGGAGGGCCAGTGTGCCCGGGGCCCCTGCAGAGCAGCCCCCGTGCTGGAAACATGCCAGCCTCACAAGGAGGGCGCCGGGGTAGGCCACCATGCGCCGTTCACAGCCTGCGTGCCACAGTCCCACACCCATGTGGCCACCAGGCCCCTCACCAGGGGGACTCCCTGGGGGCAACGTGGGGTCAGGAGGGCTGGGGGGCCTCTGGGGAGCAACGGGCTGGGCGTTGGGTACGGGCGCTAAAAAACATGATAATCGTAGCAAGCAGCATCGCCTGCAGCAGCGAGGGGACCGTGCGGATTGGGGTGACCGCCAGAGACTGTGTGGCGAGCGGTGCCGGGGGGAACCTGCCTGCTCTTGGCCTTCACGCCCTTCCTCGGCGGCTGGGTTTGGGGATGGGGGGCATTTCAGTCGGGGCTGGACCACAGCCCTGGCGTTACCTCCGCACATTCTCCCCACTCTGTGTGGATCATGCCCCATCTCCCGCTGCTGCAGCTACACCAACGGTCATGCGCTTGTGCCAGGGGCCTGCCCACAAGATGGACTGACCCCGTTCTGGATCGCCCCCTCAGGTGGCCGCTCTGGCCGCCACTGCGTGTGCGCTCACATGCTCCCAGGCGGGGCGGGCCTGTGCCCCTGAGCTCTTGCAGCCTTGGCATCGCCGCACCAGCTGCATCCTGCCACGTAGTCCGCGCCTTCACCTCGTGCTCCGGCCGGGAGAAGAGACGGATCTGGCGCTCACGAGGCTGGCTCTTCAGCAGCTGCTCTCCGGCAGCAATGCTGTGCTGCCACTCGCTCACCTGATGAATTCAACATGTCAGCGATTTTTTGAGAGCAGAAATCCATTTTGTGCTGGGATGGAGCCAGCGGAGGGTCGGGGTGGGGACGGGACAGTGTGAAGCCTCTGCGGTGCTGCGGAGGCACAGCCCCTGTCTGCCGGGGAGGCGTCCCCGGGGAAGGTTGCTATTGCCTTTTACCATTTTCCTTTTTTTCTGTTGACTTCTTTCCCCCTGGTTCCTGCTCCACCGCCCCCTTGTTTTCTTCCTTGTAACACACTCCCACTTCAGGCGGGACTGTGTTGTGAACCGCCAGGGCAGGCGGGAGAACACACTGGTTGCGACAACAGGCCCAGCACGCCGGACTCCAGACGGCAGCAGAGAGAAGGCACCTGTGCACTGCTTGCGCTCCTGCCCAGGCCCCACGTGGCCCACTGCACGAGGAACAGGTGAGAGCACCGGAGCAGCGAGGAAAAGGTGAAGAGCTTTCTGACAGAGCAGGGGACCTGCCACAGCCGAGGGCACAGCACAGCAGCTCACAATTGCAAAGACAAACAATAATAAAAACATTAAAGAACAATTCCAGCAAGGGAAAGGGGTGGCAAGCAGCAGAAAAAGCCCATGTGGCTTCACAGAAAACTTAGGGATGATCCCAAAGCAAAACAAAACAGGACAGATACAGGACGTAGAAGAAAGAGTACATGGAGGGAGCGCACAATTGCAGGGAAGGCATCAGGAAGGCTAAAGCGAAGAGTGAATTGAGGCGAGCGAGGGATGCGAAAAGCAGCAAAAAAGCCGCCTTCAGGTATGTCCAAAGGGAGAGGAAAGCTGTGGGGTTCCACTACCTGGTGTGGGTGGCAAAATAGCAGATGTCAGGGAAAAGGCAGAAGTGCTCAGTTCCGACTTTGACTTGGTCTTCTCCCAAAGAAGCATAGAATCATGGAATTGGACGGGACTGCGAAGGCCATTGAGTCCATCCGACCTGTTGCTGTTGCAGGACACGCAGCCACAGCATCCCATTCAGACAGCTGCCCAGGCCCTTTCTGAATGTCTCCAGGGTGCGAACACCCATGACCTTCCTTGAGTCATAGAGGAGTGGCAGAAGAACTCTCGCAGCCACTGTCTGCGATCTTCGAGAAATCATGGAGGTCGAGAAAGGTGCTGGAGGACGGGGGAAGGGCAGCTGTCTTCAAGAAAGGAAAAAAGGAAGAACCTGGGAACGACAGACTAGGCAGGCTGACATCAATGCCTGGGAAAATTCTGAAGCAGATTAGGACGCAGGCAGTCTGCAAACTGCAAATGGAAGAACGGGGAAGATTAGGCAAGGCGGGAGCACTGGGAGCGGGGACCGCACCCGTCCCACAGTCCAAGCTCCCGGCCCCAAAGCTTCCGCTGCCATGAGCACAAGCGGCCCTCGAGTGAACCTTTCAGCATTCAGTTACATCTCACCGCGCAAGCCTGAGCTCCCATGGAAAAGTCCTGCGCCTGCTAAGCAGTGCTGAGGGGCTTGTGGAACAGGCGGAATCCTTCTGCAGGGCTCCAGATGAGAAGAGGGAAGCCAAATTCCCGAATGCTGCTATGCTGAACCTTCATCAGGTGGATGACCATTTGCTGCCAATTATTTGTGTATTATGTTTGGAAAACCCCCGATCTTTGTCATCATGCACTGAAAGCACTATCCGGAAGCGGCTTTCGAGCCCACCCTGCCAAGCTCCGCACCCTCTCAGCCCAAAGCTCCCCCACGAGAGCCTGGCGGAGAGGGTGGAATGATGGAGGGACTCGCGTCGCCTGCTGCACCCAGGAGCAGCGGCCAGCTAGGTGGGCTTCAGGTCGCCTGGGGGTGGGACAGGCAACCGGGGGCAAGGGCAGGTTTAGTGGGCCCCCCTTCTCCCCTCACTCTTGGTGCACCAGCACATGCCCCTTCCTGCTCTGCAGTCCTCTTCCGGGTCACACGGGGACCGGCCGTGCGGGTGGCCAAGGTCCACAGTGGCCCAGAGGGGCAGGGAGGGGGCACTGGAGACATTTGTGCCCATCTGCACTTGGGGGTGGATGACCACATCTCCAGGACGAAGTCACAGGGACACCTTTGTTCCCGCAAAGTTTGGAGTGTGAGCATCAGGGGAGTTGGGTCAGGAAGCGCAGTCATACGCTCGTGAGGCCCCTCGCAGGTAACTAGGCGCAGTGGGTTGCCCCATGGGGCAAATTGCCCTTCCAGGACTGTGAGCCACCCTGGCAACCCACCGCTTGTTCCTGGAGAGGTTTGAGCCTCGCGGGGGGGGGGGGGTCTGTGTTTTCTGAACCGGGACCCACTCCTCTGGTGGGTTGTGTGGAAATGAGTACCTGGCAGATAACTGGAGCTTTTCACCAAGCGAAAATGGACAGCTTTCCCTGATGACAAAAGCACAGTTCATGCAGCGACCACACTTGTGGTGAGCTTGGTGCTTGGCGCCTGGCAGCAGAGTGCATGTGAGAGGCTGCGCAGCCAGCAGGGAGGCGTGCTCACTGCACGAACTGCGAGCACATGCCTCAAATGGCAACTGAAAGTTTTGTCATGCATATATTCTGCAACATGTAACTGCCTGCAAATCCAGGAAGTACTTCGAGGCACCTTCCAGGAAGTGCGGGTGGCATGTGGTTCCCGCAACACGGAGGTGTGCGCAGCGCGCAAGGAGCAGGCCATCCCTGCGTCAGGCAATTTGCCGCCTCTGCCTTGTGGCACACCCAGGGCAGGCCCCAGCCTGCGTTGCGCAAAGCAGCAGGGAAAACACGGGGGGCGGGCAGCAGGGCGGGCGAGGGAGCAAGGCTGCCTGGGTTGGCCCAGGCAGCCGCATCGGGCGCGGAAGCACCCCAGCAACCGGCACACGGCAGCCGGGTTGTCCGGGGCTGGCTGGCCTCCTCCTGCCTGCAGCTTTTCCCAGGAAAGGGCGTTATTCACCAGTGACTGACATTTGTTAAGATCTTCTGGATTCCAAGGGGATCTGTTCAGAGGCGGCTTTACCAGGCCATCTTCCAGCCTGTTCCGTTGCTGCAAGCTCCAGGGTGCTCCGTGGAGCCGTGCAAGTTCGCGGCAGGGAGCATGTGCAAGAAGAATGAAGCCCGCTGCCTGGGACACCTCTGCATTTCCGAGGTTCAGCAGCACTGCCACCCAGGCATCTCCACAGCCCTCTGGGGGCCGCCTGGATCCCTGTGCCTCCAGGGATGGACCAGTGTGATCTGTGCTGCACGCTTCCTCCCGGCGTAACCTGCAGGGTGTGACTGGAGCCCGGCAACGGCGGGGACTGGGCCTGGTGGCCTTCTTGGCCCCTTCCAGCTTGACTCTTCTAGGATTCTGTGTGCGAATTAGACTGGTTGTGTGGGGGCCCCATGCCTAGAAGTGTCTTCAAGCATCTGATTGCGTGCGCTCTCTCTTGTTTGCGTTGTGCTGTTGACGGGGTGCCTACTTTGGCCCAGCTGGCCTGCTCTGCCTCCAGAAGCAGTACTGTTGGGGGATGACCCGCTGCCTGGTGGACTGGAGGCTGCCCGGACACCCTCCCTGGGTCGCTTCTCGCGCGACATGTGGGGCTCGCAGGGGGCAGCTGCGTGACTCGGTGGCCATGCCGGGGGTGGGGGGCTCGCCGTTCGCTGCAGCTTTGCAGGGCTGCTCCACGCGAGGCTTTGCTGTAAACCGTCACAAACTCCCTGTATCAAATGCAGCAGCCCTTTCATAGGCAGGACAGGTATATTCATAGGTTAATTTATTTAAAGTGCATAATTCAGCTAGCCAGAGTGACTATTTCAAAGTGCAGGTCAAAAGTTGAAGGCCTGAATAAATGAATCACCCTTTGAGAGAGAGAGAGAGAGAGAAATCTGTATTTATCTTTTGGAGACATGCAAGAATTCCAGACAAGATTTTCTAATGAAAGAGGTTGTTTAATAATAAGTTATATTGGGAACAAAAGTTTAAAAAGCAAATAATAACTGGCTGGAACATGTTTATGCAAGCAAGCAAGTTTTCAAACAAACTGTCAACAGTGCCCTGCATTATGAAGCGATTAGCAAAGAGCAAAGCTGTAAACAGCCGCTCCTGCCCAGCGCTGTTTGCTTTGAAATTCGCCAAAAAGTCCGTTTGGGGAACAGCAGCGAAGCTGTTGCAGGATACATTGGCCTACAAGAGGACTGCAACATGGAGTAAAACTGGAGGAAGCGACTGACCATGCTGGCCTCCCTGCGTTTTTTTCTTTTGCGCTGGCTCCTGTCTGTTTAACTGCAGCTGGAAATGCGGTATTAAGCAAGGCCAGCGCCATGCATCAATTTCTCAGCATGCCTGGGAATGCTGATCAGCGCTGTACCCTGCGTTAGCCGCGTTCCTGGCAGCTTTGCAGGGAACCAACAACAGTCGGGAAGTTTCGTAGCCCCTGCCTACCCCCTCATCCCCCCGCCCCGTCTTTGCTCGCATCCCGGTGTGGGCCTTGCATGGGGCATTCCTTGTGCTTTCCTCCCTGCCCCCCTGTGAGGGAAGCCAAAGAAAAAAATCGGGGGAATGGGGGAGAATTATTTTTGGAATGAGAATCTTGTGAGACATTAATCCTGGAGAGGCAAACTGGTTTTTGAAAAAGTGTCCTTTGCAGGGGGTTGGGGAAAGCTGGGAGAGAAATGAACACACCAAGGGGAAACCTGTTGTCCATGCTGAGAGGCCAGATTTAACACAGAAACACAGAAACAGAGCGAGCCAGAAGGGACCTCCCAGGCCATCTAGTCTGACCCCCAGCTCCAGCCGGCTCCGCTCACGACATGTCCAGCCTGTCCTTGAACACCCGCACCGATGGGGCCTCAACGACCCCTCGCGGAAGCCCATTCCACACACTCCAGGGAAAGCTGCTGCCCGGCCCAGGTGTGCAAGGGGTACATGCGACCCCCAGGGCAAGGCGGGGGCAGCGGGCGCGCTCCCTGGCCGGCCACTGCCAGGGCCAAGCTGAAGCTGTGCGGTCGCCTGTCTCCACCCTTGGCGAGCCACACAGGGCTTTCTCTGGGAACCCTGCCTCTGGCTGTCTCCGTGAGGGCGCGTGCTCCCTCCAGGGCTGGGACCATCACGCAGCATCAGGGGCCCCGGCGTGGCTGGGGGGGCTCGCCTGTGGGGGGCGGGCTCCACTGGGGTGCGCTTCCTGGGGCCGAGGGAGCCCCTGCCGAGACTGGGCGCCCAGAGAGGCGCAGGCTGCTGGCGAACCGTTGGGCCCCAGGCCTCGCCGGTCACCCCCCTCGCAGGGCTCTTTCTGCCAAGTGGGGCCTGAAGTCGCAGTGGCCGCTCTCCTCGGGGTGGAGAGGAGGCGGGTGGGAAGGAGAACTCTCTGGGGTATGAAACGCAGTCACCAACAGATCCCTTGTAAAGGGGATTCCTTCTCTGTATTAATGCCCATGAAGGCAGGAAACGTGTGCCAACCCGGGCCTCATTGAACTCAATAGGACTTGCTTTGGAATAGGCGTGCACTGGAAGCGGTCTCAGAGTGCGTTGCTATAAATATTTTGGCTGCCTTTTAACACTTCAGGTGCAAATATAAAGCCTTCAGGCGCAGTGGGCCAGCTCTTAACCAGTGGGCTGCATTTTTGGAAGAGAAAAGCCTTCCGATAATTTCAGAGTTTTTATTATGCAGGGAATCCGGAATGGGAGTCGTGAGGAAGGGCGGAAAGAGGGGACACCTTCCCTTCCCTTCCCCCCTTCCTAGTGCTCTCCTTCCCCTGTTCCAGGTCTGGGTCCAGCTTCTATTTGCCTTCCTTCCACCCCCTTCCTTCCTCCTGCTTCACGGACATTTTCAGCTCTGGGCAAAACAAATCCCTCACCCAGCCTCTTTTATGGCTGGCCACGGCACGCAAGTCTGTGTCGGGCCCGCATGTGCCCACATATGTTTGGTCCACCTTGCTGCATTTTTAAAGTTTAGATCCACATGGAAACTTATATTTATGTATTTAAGCATCTATTTCTAACCATGTTTTCCCCTCCCCAGAAAGGGGTTCTGTGTACTTTGTTTGTTACACTTCCAGCTGCCAGGCCTTGCAGACACGCCAGGAGTGCAGCTCAGCCTCGTGCTGCCGGCTTGGGTTGTTCTGCACAGTCAGCCCATTATTGGTAGCTCACGCTGTTGATTTGCATTTTTCTGCAGAGAGTGGGGCTGTTTCCTGCTCATGCCTGCAAATGCCTTGATTCTGGGGGCACTGTGGGCTTCCCGCCCCTTCCCTCAGCCGGAAGGCTGATCCTGGTACGGGTATCATGGGAGAGAGAATTACATTTCCCCTGTATCCCTTGGGAATATGGGAAATCCCAGAAATAATTTCAGTGGTGTAATACAGCTTACAAATACAGTGGTGCCTCGGCTCATGAACTTAATCCGTTCCAGGACTCTAGTCGTGGCCCAAATTGGTCGTGAGCCGAGTCAAATTTCCCCAAAAGGTTCAATGCAAATAAGGTTAATCCGTTCTGCAACTATTTTTTTTTAATCAGAAATTTTGAATCAAAGTGACAAAGTACAACAAAGTAGCAAAGTACTGTACCATACAGTGGAGAACACTAACCTAGGTTGGAGGGGGGTTACTGTTTTGAGGGAGAGTCCCCCTCCATAAGGACATTGGGGAGATCTCTTTCTGGGGTTTCCTCTCTCCTTTGTCTCTTAGCTGCAGGGTCAATTTTGTTTTTTCCTGTGCTGCATAACCTTTTGGAAGTGAGAGACCACGTTATCGTTCATCAGATTCAACATTCTGTTCGTTACATTTATGTTGGGGTGGTGCTTCTCAAAGAAACCCTGGCATGGGCGCGCTCCTGAAGGAAAGACGGGTGCTGTGCAGCACAGCCCCGATCATGCACGTCTCCCCTTCACGAACACGACTGCAATCGTGGCCGTCTCCCCACTCGGGGGTGGGGTGGGGAGATGGCTGCGATTGTGCTGGTTGTGGGGGAGCTGGCCGAGACTCTGCCTGTCTTTCCTGCAGGAGCGTGCCCGTGATCATGCACGCCTTCCCTGCACAAGCGCAACTGGATCGTGGCCATCTCCCCACTCGGGAGGTGGGGGGGGGAGAGACGGCCGTGATTGCGGTCACCACCCAATGCAGAGTTTGCGACCCAAGTCAGAATTTTCATGAAATTTTTGTTCACAACCCAATTTGGTCGTGAACCGAGGCATTCATGAACCGAGGTACCACTGTAAATCTTTAACTCCAGTTTTAGAATAGGGCCTGCGTGAAACCGGTTTCCCTGCCCGCCTTCCCAGCATGTCAGGACAAAGGGGTTCCAGCTGCAGTCTGCTTGACACTGCCCCGGTCAGCAGTGCTGGCTTTGCGAGATGGAGTGGAGTGCTGCGGAAGTGGGTCACACAAGACCCCCGGAATTATTCAGGGGGCCACAAGGCCCCCTGCTCAACCCCTTCCCAGTCCAAAGTGGTCAGCTGCAGCCGTGAGGGTTCCTGTTGCCTGAGGTCCAGGTGGTGAGCAGCTCCATCTGCTGGTCAGAGCCAGAACTGCCGCAGGATGGGCAGGACTGGTCCCAGGCCCTGCAGGAGCAAGCCCTGCGCTGGGAGCCCTGCCGCCAAAGAGACGCAGGACATGCACACCATTCCAGTGCCTCCGTGGCGCGGCTCTCCAGTCCTGCGGCATGTCCCAGGGCCTGACCCTGCCTGACCCGATCCAGGCCCTGCCTCGCCTCGCCCGCAGTGCTGCTGCTGCTGCTCCTTTCCTCGCTGCTCCACCAGGCCTGCTCCCAGGATGGCCCTCTCTCCTCGGACTGGCACCTGGCGTGGGAGGAGCTGGGCGGAAGGCGCCCTCCCGAGATGGAGTCCCTGCAGCCCTGCCATCAGGCCGCAGTGGGGCGCCAGCTTTTCCTAGAGCCCCCACCAGCAGCTGCAGACTCTGGGGCCAAGCCTGCAGAAAGGCATTTTTGTGCTGACTAAAAAAGAAGGGTGTCCCTGGAAGCTTGGACTATTTATTTTGTCCTCCCATGAGCGAAATCTGTCTCTGAGCTCATTCTCAGGTACTATCTCTGCTTTCCCTTTAGAGCTGCATCTTAGACTTAGGCAGAAGAGTTGGTGTGCTCCTGTTCTTTTCCACTGATTTCGGTCTGCTCAGTCGGAAGCAGGCACCTCTCGGACTGCCTCTCGCAGCCCTTTGATCCAGGATGCTGCCGAAGTCATGCGGAAAAGCGTGACCGAAACCCTCCGTAAGCTGCGCGTGGCTTCATGTGATCTGCGGGGGAATTTTGCTCGGCCCCAGGCGGGGGCAAGGTTTGTCCAGCAGGGGATTCCCCTTGCTTGCAGCAGGACCCCCTTGGCAGGGGCTGCGGAGGGCAGGCGGACCCCTGCCTGCCATGAAAGGGAGCGGCCGGATCCTGCAGGGAAGCTGCTGCGGCTGAAACAACGGGAGGGGGATGCAGCAATCGGCCCGTCCTGCTTCGGAACCTCATGAGGCCTCGGACAGGCTCTTGGGAGTTTCTCAACTGCACAGAAACCTGGGCAACACGGGGACATTACTCGGCAAGGACTAAGTTCCCCACAGAAAGCTTGCTTTCTCGTGCACAGGGTGGTTTCTCCTGCCCCAGATCAAGCGCCGTGTTTCCAAACTTTCAGTGGGGCTGTTACAGAATTCCAGGATCATGCGGCACTGGCACTGCCTGCCTCTGGGGGCTCCGCGTTCTGACCTGCCGTTGAGTCATCGCTGGTTGCGACTGATGCAAGCAGTCCTCGTTCTTTCCTTGCGCATGTTTGCACTTGGCCTGCAAAGGACACCGGCCTCCTGTCTCTCCTGACGTTTCATAACCTCTTGACCGTGTGGTCTGCTTCTTGTTTAATCTCAGGGCTTGTGTATGTCTGTGCATGCACCAGTTCCATGTCATGCATTCGATGAAGGGGCCACTAGGACAGAAGAGCGTATGCCACAAAGGCCTGCTAGTCTTTAGGATGATGTGGGACTCGGGGCCGTTCGACTGAGGCAGACTGGTGCAGCCGTCCCCTGGGCGCTGGGTGGTGATTCGACATGCAGAGAGGAGGCTGCGGTCAAGCTCAGCGATAGAATCCTCTCGGGGGCCACGACACGACCCACAGCCCTGGCTAAGACCACGTCTTCTGTCAGGCAAGTGAAGGAAGGCAGGTTCCCCTTGCACGCGAGCTCCTTAATCCACACCAGTTCCCTCCGTCTGGTCTGCTGTGCTCGCGGTTCCTGTGCAGGCCTTGGCATTTGCTCCCTGGCGCTTCCTCCCAATCTCATGCCTGGGCCACGGTCATGTCGTCCAGGCCAGGCAGCTGCCCAGGTCAGTTAGCAAGAAGCAAGCAGGGCCAGTGTGAGGGCGCCTGGCGGGTGGAGGGAAACCAGGCCAGACGGAGGCCTGGTTAGGCCTAGGCTTCGAGCTAGGGCCACACTGCTGTAGGCATGTCCACTAGGTTGGTTACATGGACTTGTCTCAGACTCTCATTCCCCAGCGCAAAAACTTAGGCTGTTTTTGAAGAACACGCCGACTCATTCAGACAATCCCACCCCTTTGAGAAGTGCCTTGGACCCGGAGACTTTATTTGCTGCCGGTCCACGGATATTATACACGGTGACTCTGACTTCATTGGACAAAAGAAAAGGGAGCCAAAGGGGCTGCTTTTATTTATTTATCGATCATTTATTTAACTTGTATTCCACGTTAGGACTCGCTGAGTGGGTTACAGCAAAAGCAATTAATAACAGTAAAAACGGCATAAAGTATAAGCATCAGATAACAACAATAAAACAAAAAGTTGAACAGAAGTGCTTAACAATATATGGTAGGATACACAATGGCAACACAATATGCAGTATAACAATATGCAGTAAACGGAACTGGGAGTCCCACAAAAGTTGGTTTGCTCATTCCCAAGAGGGCTGCATGGGGTGTCCCCCGGAGGCCATGCTGGGCTTTCTGGTCTTCCTCCGCTGTGAGCTCCACTGGTCTTCCCCAGTAGGTAAGAGGAAACTGGCCAGAGCAGGCCACCTCTGACTGGAACTTACTGGCATGTGATGGTGGCCTCCACCCCTTCTGGCCTTCCCCTTCCCCAAATAGACTTGTTCTGTTTGGACACTTGGCTGCATTGCTTGCAAAGAGACCTTTCTCCCTGCGGGAAGCCTGTGTGGCTACAGAGCCTGAGCTTTGGGTCAGAAGGACCCCTTTCCCCCTCGGTGGGGGGGAGGGGACGGACGATGAGGGAGGCACTTTGGCAGAACCTCCCAAAATGGAGGAGCAACTGGGCTGTTTTGGGAGGGTCATCCCAGCAGGGAGCAGCCGATCGGCCCTGGTTTCCTGGGAGAATCCTTGCAAGAAACTCTCCGCCAGGAGGAGAGGGCCACCAGCAGATGCAAGCCGGCCGTTCCCCCCATCCTGCTGGTGGGTTTCCGCAGGTGGCTGGGCAAGAGCGCTCCGTAGTAGCCCACAGCTGAGACAACAAAAGGATGTTCAGATCGGGTATGTTAGCACCATTTTTACGAAGCTGGCATAAATGGGTTATGTTCCTTCGAGATAATACTCTTATCTTGCTATTCTGGTTTTTCAAGTTTCTGTCCAAGTATTTTTACAACCAAGAACATTCCACTAGCTCTGTTTAATAAAAACAAAGAAACACAGAGTAAATAGCTAGTGCTGTTATGACAGACATCTTAAAAGAGTGATGTTAAGAGGCAGGCCCAAAATATTTCAAGCCCTGTGGCTCCCAGGAATTGCTCACATTGCTCATTCTGCTGCGTAGTTTTGAACGAGGGAAAAGCTCGGGTTTGCTCCCGCGATGCCCTGGCATTGCAGCTGCTGGAAAAGATCACAGAAGTGGGGGGAGTGTTCCAGAAAGTTTGAATTGCAAATGAGGCTAATTGGCTGCAGAAAACAATCCCTTTGCACTGGAAAATTTGCTGATGCCCTGCAGAGTGGCTGAGTTTACCCTGTTTGTTGAACTTGGCTTAAGTAAACAAAACTAAACAAATGGACTTCAGTCTCTGTAAAGCCCCAGTTCTGAACTCACTGGATCACTGTGGACAAGCTCATCTCTTTCCGGCTTCTCCTTCCCCACCTACATTCTAGGGGATAATAACACGATTTACCTTACAGTTCTGTATGATCAATGTAAACCCCGCCTCAGGTCATGCTGCGGAGTCTCTCCTTGCTTTAGACTCGCTATCGCTATCGGAAAGGTCTTTGCAACAGCGGACATTCAGGGCAGGTAGAAAGCAGAGCGGTGGGTGAAGCGAGAGCAGCGGCACAGGAGGCCACCCACGGACTGGATCGTGGCCACCCCTTGGGATGTCCTGGCCAGCCTCTCCTGGACACTCATGGCAGGGCCAGGGGGCACGAGGCAGGAGTGGCCAAGCAGGGCTGCTAGTGGCCCATCAGTCTGGCTTGCGAAGCGGGGGATGAACCAAGCCGCCTGCCAGCGGGCGGAGTGGGCAAGGTGGGGGCTGCCGGCTCCCTTCGGCACAGCAGAGCAGTGGCCAGGCAGCGGCGCACCCGGCACATTGCTTTGCTGAGCTGCGCCAGTCGCGCTCCCGCAGGAAGTGCCCCAGCGGCAAAGTGGGTGCTGAGCTCTTCGGAGCACTGGCTGGAGGTGGCCGAGAGGCAGCTGTGGGGCAGGGAGGCCGCAAGCCACTCTGTCCCGCCTGCAGCAGCCTGCGCCAGGGCAGGGCCGGCTCGGGCAGAGCCCTGTGCTGTCCATCTGAGCCTCAAACAGAAGGCTCAATCTGAAATGAATAACATGCATCTTTTCATGCTGCATTTGGGCAATTCACTTTTTAATGGTTTCAATAAAGCTTCACATCATCACCTGACCCTATTTGGGGAAATGCAATGCACACTTTTAAGAGTGTGCCTCTGGCTCTAGAGCTGCAGACGTGCCATCAGCACGGCTGACACGGCCTGCTCCGCCCAAGGTTTTGCGGTGGTGAACGCGCACCCAGCCACCAAGGTCCATTGCAGCTGGAGGTCTGGCTGTGGGGAGGGGGGGGCGACGTGGCAGCCACGCTCCTCCAGCCACTGCCATCCCCTGCACCCCAAAGGCCAGCTCAGCCAGAGCAGGAGAGCAGGTGGGCGGCAGGCCCCACGTACCATGAAGGGATCGCTCCAGGCGAGCCCTTCAGCCATCAACTGCAAGGGGACGGAGCTCTCCCCACCTTCCCCTTTTCCCGCTGCAAGTCTGGGGACAGCCTCTCTGGCAGACGCCTTCCCAGAGGCTCCTTCGGGGTGTCCTGCCTTCTCAGCTGGGCCTGGTCCTCGGTGGCAAGCCATGTGCTCCGCCTGGGTGACCAGCCCAGAACGGGGCGATGCCGCTACGGACAACCCTCCGGGGGTGTCCTTCTGAACTCCCGTCCGAACCGCTGCCGCTCTCCTCGCACCGAGTGATCCGGCGGCCTTCTTCATGGGAGGGGGCAGGTTGCAGAGGGAGTGGGCATGTGCTTCCAGGCACGTGGGACGGACACAAAGCAGACGTGGCGGCAACGTCCACCCAGCTTTTCATCTACGGCACGAGAGCGCCGTGGACAAAATTGTGGCCCATTTTGATCCGGGGCTCTTTGGGTCGGGCCACCTGATTCCTCGAGTTCTGTCACAAACGCTTCCCTTCTGGAGAAGGGGGACATGCTTTGCAGCTGCTGATTGTGACATGCGCCAGTTTGTTTCATAAAGGAAAACATCAATGCGATGTTCTCCACTCTGTTTAACAATCAAAGCATTTCGAGACCTCGCTGTGTTGGCAAGGAATACATGCAAGAGGCTGCGAAGGATCGCAGTGCCGTTTGGTGTTCTGGAAACTTCTCTTTTACCAGTTTCCATGCATCCACTCCGTGAGCGGTACCAGGAACAGCAACTGGGCACTTACGCCAGGCTGCTTCAAGCAAGACCACCATGGCAGACCCCTTCACAGCAGACGGATAGCACTACTGAGGTGGCCACGTGTCTGGTGCCCGAAACCTCTTTAAAAGGGCAATTCAGGTGAGACGGCCCAGGACCTCGTGGGGCCCAGAATGCACAGGCTGCGTGACTGAGTTCACATTTTACCTTGTTTGTGGCTTTCATTCAAACACAACCCTCCCCCCCCCCCCCCGATAAGCCTGAAACAGTAACAGTGAAAATATACTTTGCATTCAAGAGATGGGAGACAAAATGAAACAATATTGATTCAAGCCACAACGTATTCTTCAGAAATCAGACTAAGGATGTGTGAGGGGTTAGTTTGCTTTTGACCCATGTGGGCCTATAAGCTGCCTACAATTATAAATTATAGGGGAGCATGAGCGGCAGCTGATGCCGGCGCTGGACTCGCCGTGATTGGCAGCCTGTGGAGAAATGCGCACGCTTGCAAGCCATGTGTCAGGTCAGCCGCTACAACCACCAGTGCGCATGGTCCTGGGTGGACACAGCTCAGCAGAGCGTCTGAGCGGCATCCCGAGAACGACGTGCGCGCCAGTGGTGCGCTTCCGTCCCTGCCTCCCTTGTGGCTGCTTCCAGATCACAAGCATTCTGAGGCAGGGACCTTCCTGTTCCCCCCGGGGGGGGGGGGTGGCTCGCACAGAGGGGGTAGTGCTGGTATATTGGGGCCTGAACACAAGAGTTTTGACCACACCTGCCCTCCCCACCAAGGGGCCTTTTGGCAACAGCGATCCTACCGCTGCCACGCAGCCTCCGGTGCCTGCCTGGCAAGGAGCTGAAGCCAGCCGGGAGACCGCGCCTCTCGCTGCCCGGCAGGTGGGGGAAGAGCAGTGGGACTGACAGCTGCTTCCGCCCACTCTTACCGAAACCTTCGGGATGCGGCTGCCAAGACCTCCTGGCTGGGCGGGATGTCATGCAATCTCGTGAGTTTCCGTGGCGTTGGCGTTGTAGCCAGGATGCCTGCAGAGTGAGCCCCAGAGGAGGCTGGGAGGCGGAGGGCCTGCGCTGTGTGGGGCGGCGCTGGGGGGCGGGCAGTGCATGGGGCTGCGCTTCCCCAGGCAAAGGCCCCCTTGAGGGGGACGAGCCACAGGGAAGGGCCAGAATGGGCCCAGGCCCTGATGATGTCACGGAGGAGATGCCCCATTAAAAGCCGTGAAAAACGAGGCCATCAGCCACTGTTGTGGGGGAGTCCCAGAAAAGGCCATTAAAGTTGCTTTCTTATTTGATTGCCAACGCAGCCCCGGGTTTTCCGCATTTAATGAGAAGTTTTGTAGTTGTTCTCTTTGCTGCTCAAACACACAAAACACGGCTAAAGTGCCGGATTCAACATGATTTTGTTTGGCGTTAGCAACTCCTTGAGGCCTGCGTTGGATGCACCACGCTCCCTCCCCTTCGTGATTCGGGTTTCACAGGATTTAAGCCATTCTGGGCTTCCCGCGTGCTGCCCAGCTGGCCCTGACACATTCTGGCCACGTTAATTTGCTGCGCTTCGTTCTCGCCTCCACGCCCGAGGCGGCCCTGATCCATGGGGCGCTCCTGCCTCATGCCCTTATATGGTGCAGAATATTCTATCCAGAGCTTCTCGCTGGGTGGCCGGGGTTGGGCAATGTCACAGGGCGCTCGCTCCGTTAATGTCATTCTGTTTAGTTCTTATTTCAACAAACCAACCTGAGTTCGGGCAGGAGGAATGAAGCTCTGAACGGGAGCGGCGTGCGCTGCAGAGCTGTCTGGGCGGCACAGAGAACGCACTGAGACGGCTGTTCCAGCGGGCCCTTGTCTCCCGCAAGCCGCTTATTCTTCTGGGGTGGCTGGAGCCCAGCATGTGGCCCTGGAAAAGGGGCGCAGTGGCACTGTGCCAGCGTGTGGGGAAGCTGGTGCAAACACTGGTGCGCCCCTTGCACTTCAGATGCAGGGGAAGGGGATTGCTGGTCACATGCCACCTTTGGCAATGCTGGAAAGCGGAGGGTGTCACTCGCGCCCATGAAGTGCCGTGGCCTTCAGAGCTCTGTGCCGGGGCAGCTGATGCGGCACCTTTCCAGGGGGAGAGTCCTGCCCTGGGGGGGAGGTGCAGAAGGGCTCTGGGTGTGGCTGTGTGGGGCAGGATCCTTACGCTTGCCTCTGGCCGCAGAGGGAAGGCTGAGCACCCGCTGCCCATGCTTGCTGCCACGCCAGGGGCACATAGAAGCCCCCCATGCAATTTGCTGCTTCCCAGGAGGCGGGAGCCCCACAGTCTCCAAAAGCAGGGTGTGGCTCAGGCCCTTCCCCCAAAGAGCTGCCTGCCAGCCCACAGGGGAAATCGGGCTATGTGCACGTACGGTGGTCGTGCCTTCCCTTCCACAGGTGCTCTCCACATCCCCTGCCCTGGCTCTTCATGCTCTGGACCCAACAGACGATGCTGCAAGAACTCAGTGGCACCTGCTGCGACGAGGCTCGCGCAACCCTAGTGACGTGTAATCATGCGAGTTTCACAAAGCGCTCGCTTCCCCCTCCCCCATTCAGCTCTGCCACAGCATCCCCTTCCCAAATAGCGCCTGTGGGTGATGGACGCCTTGTTTAGGGATGCTTGACGTAGGAGAAGGCCCGGGATGGGCCTGCTAGCTCGCCTCTGCAAGACCCCCAAAGCTTTCACCAGGAGGTTTCACTAAGCTGCCACCTACTCTGGAGTTGGATGGTTGTGAGGCATAATTATACCCGAAAACTGGGATTATGTGAGTCTGTTGCCGAAAGCGATGGTGCAAAGAGATGATGCCTGGAGAAAAGGAGACTTTTTGTCAGCGTGATAGAAGGAGAACAAATCAAAATCCTTTGACATGCAGAGAGAATTGGCATGTTATTGCAGGCCGAATCTTAATATTTTGGAGTGCACGAGCACCAAGCTCAGGCATGAAGCCATGGGACCGACACTCAAGGAGCACGCGAAGGAGAAGGGGCTAGCACCAGGCTCGCTTCAGTGCCCATTTTGGCCAGAAGCTGTTTTGCCACGTGCAGGTTTAACTTTCCGACAGGTTTGCTGCTGCCACGTCGCTCCACGAAGGCGGGGCCGTGGCTGGGCGGGCACACCGCCTCCTGCACGATGTTTGAAAATGGACATGCGCTTTCCTCACAATTCTGGCAGGCCTGGCGACCACAAGGAAAGTCTGTGCTTTCCGCCGGGCCTGAAAATGCTTTCTGGTGCTGCAGTTGCTGCCAAATTTACAGGGATTCCCTACACAAATATCTCTTTATTGGGTTTGCAGTGGATTTACCTGGGAAATTTGGTAGTGATCTGTCATCCCCCAGTGAAACTAGTTTGGGGACATGAGACGATTTGATGATGTTGGCATCTGAAAATGGTGACGCTGAGTTGCCCCTCTTCAACAGCAGCTTTTAGTGGAAAAAATCTGGTGCTGAGAAGCCCGACAGATCGATTTTTTGGCTTTCAGGCACCTGCTTTGCTATTCTGATAAAACTGCGACTGTCCCATTCCAGATCCAGAGGTTCTCGTTCCCCTGGCATGTTTGCATAAAATAGGCCAGCAGAGAAATGTGCCAGTGCCGGAGGAAGCCTGCGGCTCTTTGCTCGATGGCCCTCTTGGCCCCTTCAACTCTCGGATTCTTTGGTTAATATAACACCCTATGCTATTTTTTTCCTCTAAACGCTGCAAGTTCATAACCTGAAGTGCATAAATACTGAACTGGGTGCCTTTCTTATATCTTCTATCTCCTATATCAATGTTGGCCTAACTTGCCATCCACTTTATGGGTATGAGAACGGGAACCCTGCATGGTGCAAATGCCTGCAAGCGGATTCCTGCCTTCACTGCCTGTTTGAAGAACCGTTGAAGAACTGTTTAGAGAATGGGAATGCACGTTGGCGAAAAGAAGCTTCCATGGGGTAACCCCTAACGGTGGCACCCACAGATTGGGGCCCTCTTTTTCTGAGGCCCAAGAGAACCAGAGTCAACACCACCAAAATAGTGTCAAAACGGGCCACCAGTAAAGCCGGGGACTCGTTCACAGCCGCACCTGACCAGCAGCACCCCTGGCCCGGTCTCTCTAGCTGGAGACATGGAGGCAGCACAGGGAGACTGAGGCACCCCCAAAGCCCCGAGGCCCGCTGAGAACAGGAGCCCCTCTGTGCGCGCCCGTCCCGAGCGGGAGCCGCTCTGTTCAGAAACGCGTTGCACGCACGGCCGTGCTCGGCATCGGATTCCTCGGACTGGGTGCCATGACTGGAGGGCCTTGTTTGAACTGACCTTCTCCCTTCCACCTGAGCAGGAGCCTGCCTGGGCCTTCTTTGTGGAGGCTGTTTGCCGTCAGACAGAGTGACTCCACTTCATAAACTCACCTATAGCCAAGCTTTCTTGAGTAGGAACACAGTGAGTACATACATTAGTTGTTTCAGCATTAAGACAAACACACTTTTCTATCACTTTCTCTGGCTCACCGACTTAAGAGCCGGGACGCCAAGTCAGTAATTCGCTGGGAAACAAAGAGTCCATTGCTGATGTTGTCTTAAGGCAAAAGAGGCGGAGACTCGCGGCGCAGCCTTCTCTCCAAGGGCTGCTCCGCTTGCGAGTCGCAGGTTGTCAGGAGCCTTCTCGGTTCTAGCAGACCCCCTTCTGTCCTGCCCGCCAGGCCCAAGAGTGGGCCCATGCTCAGACTGGGCTTTGAAATGGAAGCAGTCTTGGATGCCCTGCACAATGTTCTATGGCATCACTTTATGAGTCCCTGAAAGGCTGTCACAGAGAGGAAGACCAAGAGCTCTTCTCGCTGATGCCAGAGTGCAGGACCCAGAATAATCAAGTCAAGCTGCGACAGCCTGGATTCAGGCTGGACATCGGGAGAAGCTTCCTCACAGGCAGAGCAACGGGACAGTGGGACCAGCTGCCTGGAGAGGCGGTGGGCTCTCCCACACTGGGGACATTCAAGGAGAGCCTGGACTGCAGTGGGACGGTGTAGTGTGGTGCCCTGCAACAGCAGGGGGCTGGAGGCGATGGCCTTCACGGCCGTGTCTGATTCAAGGTCAGAACAGAGACAAGGGGACTGTGTCCTTGTTGAATCTCTGATCTCTCAGAAGCTTGCAAGGCCAGCAACTTCCAGGGCCGTTGTCTGAGTGGGAGGCAGTGTCCTCACTCGTGCCTGGCAAGCTGGCTGCAGAAGGGGGAAGGGCCTCAGCCCGCCAGGTTTGTCCCCCATGCAGAGTGGGTGGGGGGCGGAGGGTGCAGTCCTCGGCACGCTCATGGCAGGCAGTTCTATTTCTTCCTTTCACCTTTCTCACGCGAAGCACTCAGCCAGTGTCCAGCTGCAACAGTGGACTGGATGAGGGCCTGCAGGCTGAGCTCAGTCCCAGAGGCGCCGATTCTGGTCTGACCGAGCACCCCCATCTGCTCTGATGGGCTTGGACTTCCCTGATGGAGCAGGTTTGCGACTCCTGCTGATTTGCCGATTTATCACATCCTGATGCTTCCCAGTAGCAGCGGCTTCTCTTCTAGGCGTTCAGTCCTGTGTCCCTGTTTGGCGCACACGCCTTTTCTTGGAAGGGCTCTGCCGGTGCCCTGCTTGTCCTCAGAGGCAGCGCAGTGCACAAGGCCCACGTGATCAAGGCTTGACAGCCGAGCCGCGGCATTTCGTGTTCTGCCATTCGACTTCAGGCAAGATCGATTGCATTTGGTGCTTGCCTGGGCCTGCGCCTGAGTTTCAGGTATCGTGAAACGTGCACTCTCCTGCCTTCCTCTTACTCTCCCGAACCAGTGGGGGACATCATTTGGAGCGGACTCTTGCACGGTGGACTGTGGCCTCCACGGCACTGGCGGATGGAAGGACCCCAGAGACAGAGTGCAGCACGGTCCGAAGCCACGTGAAGCCACATGCGGTCCAAAGCCATACGCGCCCTTTCTCCTTCTGCCCAGAAGCAGGCTGCTGGCCAGTGAAGCTGCGCAAGGTGGAAGAAGAGATGGCAGGCCCAGGATGCGATGACTGCAGGAAAGGCTGAGGAACCCCCGCCCTGAATTTGTGAGCGAGCGCTGAGCAGGGCCATCAGGGGCAGCTTTCAGACAGAGTCGCCCTGGGCTGAGGCCACTGCATGGCTTGTAACAGCAGCAACGAGAAGCTCCATTAGACTTGGTGGGATTCAGCTCTGGGTGATCAAGCATGGGCTGGCACAGATGCTTCGGGGAGCCCCGGCCGGCATGGGCCCGTCTTCCCAGCAGGCGGGGCCCTGCGCCTGCACCTTCATCCTCTGCGGAGATCGCAAACATCCTGGATGCTCCTTTCCTTTCGGCACAGCCAGCCGGGCTCCAACAGGAGCAGGACCCAAGTGGGACACAGCCAGCCCCCCCCCCGCTCCCTTTCCCCATTCAAGCCCCTCACTCTGAAGGGGGCAGGAGCAGCTTTGCCTGTCCCCCCTCCCCCCATGTTGTATGCAGCCGAATTGTTCATTTACAGTGGACGCTCAGCCTTGCCTTCAATCGCTTTAGCCGCCTCTTTAAATAGCCCGGGGCTGAGGAGCCACTGGGCTTTTTCACCCAGCCTTGCAAGGACCCCTCCAGCTAAGGGGCTGAGCATCTGTTAATGCTGGATCCGTGTGATTAGAAACATATTTGGGCTGCTGGAATGCAAAGCACCTCCTCGTTACCACCATCAGGGCAGTTCCCCTCCCAGGTAGCTTCCAGCGCCTGGAAATGGGCGCCGGCTTCCTCTCCTCTCCTCTCCTCTCCTCTCCTCTCCTCTCCTCTCCTCTCCCGGCAAGTTGCAAGATTCTTGGGCACCTTCCATGCCCGAACGTTGCCCGGGGCACCCCAAGACAGTACGGGGCCGCCGGGCCAGGGGGCGCCATCCTCTGAGGAGCGGACGCAGGGGAGCCGTGCTCGCCCTGGAGAGGCCAGGCGAGGCGGATCCATGGCTGGGCAGCTGCGTGACAGGGAGCGAGCGAAATGCCACAGGCATGTGCCAGCTTTCGGGAGAACTTGGACTCTTGTGCGTGTGGATGAATGCTGGCATTGCCCGGCTGTGGATGCTGGATCCCCGCACCGTGTCCTAGCAGCTGCTGGCCAGGATTGCTTGGAAGGCGCGAATCTGAGAGCTCGCTTTGCGGCATGGCCAGGCGTCTGTGGGAAACAGGCGACGGGCGATGCTTGGAAAAGCAGGAATTCTCAGCATGGCCTGGAGGAACAAGACATTTTTCTCACTCATGTAAAAGCGCCAGAAGTGCCCTGCTGGATCAGACGGGGGGCAGGGAGGAGTGCAGCATCCGGTCTCCCAGATCCGCTGCCCCAGAGATCCCCACACCAGGATCCACCCCCGCCCAGGTTCCCAGGAGCTGGTGCACGGGGCACCCTTAGAGCAGGGGTCAGCAGCCTTTAACACTCAAAGAGCCATTTGGACATGTTTCCCAAGAAAAGAAAACACCGGAGCCGCAAAACCCTTTTGACATCTAAAATGAAGATAACATTGCATATATCGTCTTTTACCTTTATGCTATGTATAAAAAAACTGTAGTGTGTTGCATTTATGAAATCAATGAACTGCTACAGAGAAAATAAATTTTTATTTCTGCATGCAACAAAAACATTTTGAACTCCGAAAAAAAAGATGCTGGGTTGACGGTTACTTTCAAATAAAATAGTCAATGTCTATTTGAGTCCTCCTCATATTTATGAAATAAAAAGCCAAGCTTAAATTATGATTTTTGCCCAGATCAACTTTCCACATCAGTTCCGAAATGGCTTTTTTTCTCTCATCTCCATCCGGATAGTTTTCAGCAAAGGCTGTGTGTTTATTCTGGAAATGTCCTGCAACGTTCGACTTTTTGTTGTTTGCCAATTTCTCACCACATATTCAGCATACTGGTAAACCAGTCTCAGCAGTGAAAGCAAATGCATCTGCCCACGTACCATTAAACGTTCTGTTTTCTTCTGAACTTTTCTTTTCTTGGATGTATCCATAGTTGGCCTACTGGGGGTCGAAAAGCTCAATAAATTGCGTGCCGGCGTGTGTCGCACATTGGCGGTTATGACGCTTATTTTGAGCAACAGGGAGCCGCAGCAGAGGGATGAAAGAGCCACATGCGGCTCCAGAGCTGCGGGTTGCTGACCCATGCCTTAGAGGAACAGTAGGGAATGATTGGACTCCAGCTCCCATCACCCATTGGCTGATGGAAGCTGTGCGCTGGGGAGATCCGGGTGGCTGCACTTCTTCCTCACTGCCCCAATGTGGGGCCCCAGGGAGGCAACTGTATTGCTCACAGATGTTTCTGGCCAATTTTCATAATCCATGGCTATTGCCCATGCTGACTGTGGCTGATGGGAGCTGGAGTAGCCTACCTGAAGACAGTTGCAATGTCTGGGTCTAGAAAGAATCCTGGGGACTGGTAACTTCGGTAGGCTGAAAAGCAACCACCCAAAACCAAAGGCAGCCTGACCTAAGCCAGACCGAGCCAGGTTCTCGATCCGCCTTCCCCGGAAGTGCGCCATGCTTCTGCCTGCATCTTGCAGTTGTGGGAACTGCTGAGCAGCCCCAGAGGTGTCACGAAGGGGGTCGTGCAAGCACTGAGCACCACAGTGTAGAAGTTGGGAAGGGTGGAGAATCACAGACGCTTAATGTTTTGGGCTTTGCTTTGCTTTGCTGTGCTGTGCTGTGCTGTGCTGTGCTGTGCTGTGCTGTGCTGTGCTGTGCTGTGCTTTGCTTTGCTGTGCTGTGCTGTGCTGTGCTGTGCTGTGCTTGGCAAAAGGCTTTTGTATGTACCAGGCTTGCGTTTTGAAGCTGCCTCTTGGGCAGCGCTCTTGGAAGAGCGAGCCGGCCCCTGTTTGCTCAGAGCCAGTTCAAATACAAGACAAGTGGAACAACACGCTTAACCGAATGCTCGTCCCACAGGCAGAGCAGCCTTTGCTCGGTGACCGGCTTGGCAGTGCCCTCTGGGCAGCGCCTCTTCTTCGGCCATGCTCAGGCGCCCGCTGCTCCAGAGGGGCCCCCGGGAAGGCCCCCCCACAGATGCGCCCCTGCCTGGGAGAGCCGGTGGCCGAGACGGGAATCTTTGCAACAAGGCATTTCATAACCGTGAGGTCAGGCAGTTCTCTTGGTTGAACACCAACCAAACTTTGAACACAAACAGAAGCCATGGAACTGCCATCCAAGCAAACGGCAAAGAATGAAGCCATCAGCATTCCTCGTGGGAGCCTTTTCTATTTTTTTATTCATTTAAAGCGTGAAGGCAGCGCGCCAGCCGCCAGGGAGCTGCAGCCACTCGTCCGTCTAGCTGCTGGTGAAATTGTTGCGCCAGGCCTGTGATTAGATTGACAGGGGAATGAGCAGCAAAGCGCAGCTGAGGAATCCCACAGGTTTGCAAGGTGCTCAGTACCGATTAAGCGTCTCCGGCCACACGCCTGCCTGGCGGGAGTATGTCTGTGCCAAAGAGGATGGCAATGAGCAAGGGGCCATTCGTGCCATGAAGGGCAGGCACCTTTTGCGTCCTGAGCCGGCACCGTCAGCAATGCCGGGGGAGCCTGCTTTGGGGACGGGAATCCAGCAGGTTTCCTCAGCTCGGCTCCCCAAAGGGTGGCCTGCTTTCGCTCTGCCCAAAGCCTGGCGTGGACCGAGCCTTCATGCGGAGGCAGCCCAGCTGCGGCTGCGCAGGCAGAGCGACCAAAGCCGGCTCGGCACCTGCCATCCACCGCCCGCCCCGCAAGCTGGGCTCCACTCCTGCCCATGCACCCCGTGGGCAATGCGCACCTAGCAGGCGAAGAATCTCCTGTGAAGAAGGGGCTGGTCTGAGCCTTGATAGGTGTGAAACAAGGGAGTAAAGAGATTGGAAAGGGTAACAAAGAGAATTACTTGGCCCAAAGGAGGGGAGGGGCCAAAATCAGGTGGCACAAGGTGTGGGGAAGCGGGCAGGTGGGCAGGAGGGCCAGATCCTTCCTGATGGTTTATTGACAAGCTGGGCAAAACAAAACGAGCCCATTGCAGCCCCCCGGGGGCAGGGCTGGATTGGGAAGAAGGGCTGGTGTTGGGGCAGCGCGGCGCAGGCAGGCGGAAAGAGTGTAAACTCTCGGTACCCCAGCCAGTTGGGGGAAAGGAGGAGGGACCAAGCTGCCGGGAGAAGGGTTCAAAAGGGGGTGTGGACATGTGCTCAGGTGAACAGGAAAATGGGAAGGAAACCATTCTTTTCTGTTCCTTTCATTGCCATAAAGTTTCAAAAAGAGCTCTCTGCATGCTTAGAATATTTTTCTCTTCCGATGGAAATGAAAGAGTGATCATAACAGCCTGAGCCTGGCCTTGGCCCAGCTGGCTTCCCAGGCCAGAGCCGAGCATGGGGAAGGGGCATGGCGGGGGCGGAGGAGCAGCGTTTGGGCCCTCCGGGGGCGGGCAGCCTCTGAGCTGCCCGCCACCGCCCTGGCCGGCCATCCCCTCCCTCCCAGCGCCAGGCCAGGTGGCCACGGCCGGCCGGCTTTCATCCGTGCATTCCTTCTTCCTTGCATTTCTTTGGGGTCAGAATCCTGGAACCATATGGGAACTGCTTTGTGTATGTCCAGATGAGAGTGACTGCCTCTGGAGGCCCTGGAGCCACTATTCTTCACGTTCCGCCGCCACCGAATCCGTTCCCCATCCCAGCCCTGGAAGGCGAGGCTCAGTGATCTAGCCGGAATAGCACCGGAGGAAGAGTTTCAGGAAAGGAGCAAGTTCATATAAGTGAAGCCAGGCCCTTAGCTGAGGGGGGAGGGACAGCTGGGTGAGGAATTTGTGGGCTTTCCGAAAGAGCCCTTCCCAGGAGGAAGCAAGTGCCAATAGGCACGGGAAACAGCAAGCCAACAACTTTTGCACGATGCAGGCGGGGATCCTTGGAACCGTGATTCTGAGGCCCACGAGCGCTGCCGTTCCCCTCCCTCTTCCCGTGCTCTGTGCCATTATCGCAGATGATTAGGTTGCGCCCGACCCTCGGCGCCTGCATGGACGGCTGCTCTCCAACCCCTCTGCCTCACCCTGCCTCCTTCAAGACTGCTATGCCCATCCCAGCGCCTGTCTTTGTGGCCCCAGCCAATGGGGGCCGGGGTGGCCCCTTCTCCTTTTTCCACTGCGATAGGCAGGGCTTGATCTAAGTAACAGTTAGTTACAGAGAGCGCCATGCGCCTGTATCAAGCTGTGGTTTGTAAACCTGGTTTGGAGACATTGCTCAGGCCGTAGTTCACCCGTTTGGGATCAGACTGTGCCTGATTACACCAGGAAGCACGGAGCTAAGACTTCACATGAGGGGGAGAAGGAAAGGAATTACGTGTTCGATACTGTTCAGTCTGGTTTGAGGAGCATCTAAATGCAGGCAGACGAATTGCTTGCTTGCTTTACACATGAAACTCCAGCAAGCCCTCCCCTCCGCTCCCCTCCCCACCGCGCAGTTCCAAGTTGCAGAGCCTTGCTGGCCATCCTGCTTCCCTTTGCCTGAGGAGAGCCAGCCCAGGGACAGCATCCGGCAGCAGCCGAACCACCCGCCCGGAGAGTGGCAGGGGAGAGGCTGGCCAGCCCACCCGCTCCCAGCAGCCCCCTTGCTCCTGCTTTCTCAAGCAAGTTTCATTTCACCCTGGGGCAGCTGGCCTGGCTTCCCCGTCCTTAACACAATCCCCAGCAAATGCGCGCAGTGTCAGGAGAGCGGAGGCAACTCTGCTGTACTACTGGCATCCGGAGGGTGTGATGTAACCGAGTTGTGCGGCAGCAGTGGCTGTGTGCGCTCGCTTTTGACACGGGCTGGATGCTGCTGGCATGTGCTCCAGCGCACCGGGAATGCAGAAGCTGCAGCAAAGGCTGGGATCAGCGGAGAGGGAGAAGAGAGGCGCCCGCGGAGAGCGCCAGCACTCGGGTGATGCAAGGGGCCACTCCACAGGGGACGCCTGCGCGGCCTCAGCCCTCTCCCCACTTGCCAGGCTGCCCCACTGCTGCCCAGGGAATCTGGGGTGCAGACACGTCTCGAGCAGCCAGGTTGCAGGGCCTTGCCAGCTTCTAGCCACAAAGAGCCAGGCTCCTGGAGTCAAAAATAAACACAGCAAAGCATGGGTTAATAAAAACAATAGTTCCCATTTAAATTATCTGCTTGATCCTGGCTGCACAATACCAGCCCAACATGGTTTTGCCGTTTCTTCCAGAAAGTACCTGGACTTGTAAACCGACAAATCTCCAATCTGCTTACAATAGCAAACTGATTTCAAACATATTTATTTGGGAGATTAGACACCTTTTTGGAAGATTAGACACCTTTTAGTAATGATTAAAACAATAGGCAACAAATAAACAAATCAATGAGGTGAAAACAATATTTTAAAATGATAAGTAATAAATGAGTACAAATACAAGGCCTCTTTTTATTGCTTTTTGTTAGGAGAATGATAGAGTAGCGGAGCTGGCCGGGAGCAGGAAGGCCATCGGGTCAGGGCACTCCAGGCTGAGCCACCCGTCTCCGAGGCCTTGCTGCCCTCCTCCGAAACCTTTCCAGCTCGCCTGCGTCTTGTGCGGACTGTGGTGCCCAGGTCCAGACCCAGGGCTCCAGGTGAGGCCGAGCCAGCGCAGAGCCAAGGGGAACCGGTTCCTCACATGATCTGGAATGGCAGACTCGTACTTCATGCGATTAGTAGCAAGAGGAGAGGGCTGGAGAGCCCTTTTAACTTTTAGGAGGACATGCCTGGTAGGACAGAGGCCACAAGAGAGCGGGCCCTTCATTTAAACCCTGCTTGTTCAGATGAATGGCATGAGGACAGTCTGATATTCCTTGGCGAACCGATACAGTTTCAGCGGTACAAGAAGCCCTCCATCACCGGAGCCCCCGACAGCTGGAGCGCACAGCAATGGCCTGGTGGAGAAGAGGAACGCGCCGCGTGAGCAGTGGACCTGCGGTGCTTCGGAAGGGCAGGGCGAGCACGGAGGATCCGCAGAGATGGGCGGATCTGCTGTTGTGTAGATTGAGGGTATCTTTTGTGTTCTGCTTTTATGGAGTGCTGAAAGACAGGAAGATGGATAGATTTTGGGGGCTTGGATCTCTATCAAATTCCCTTGGCAACTCGGTCTATTTCAGCTTGCTCTGTTTATCATACTTGTTTTGCTTCCAAAAGAAGAGGAAGAAGAGGAGGAGGAGGAAGATGACAAAGCCCTCCATTTCGACAAGGGCAGTCACTGTGGGTCCCAAGGGTCCCGCTCCTCCTCTGTGCGGCCCTGGCCCTCTTGCTCTGGAGTGGCCCTTGTCCGAGAAGGGCAGATGCGGAGCTGCCCAGGCCTTTATTGCTCCATGTTCACAGAGCGGAGCCCCCTTTCTTTTAAGGGAAGCTCTGGAAAAGACCTCGATCCATCAGCAGTCAAGCCCATCCTCAGCCTTGGACAAAAATAACCGACCCCATCTGTGAGAATCCCAATCGCTTTCTGGTGGGTCAAATCCAAATTTCGCAGCGATTCAATGGCTCTCTTGTGCGCCAGCGGCCCAGCTCCACCTCTCCCCGCGGTGCGCTGCTCGCCCCCTTCCTGCCCCTGATTTGCATTTTGGGCGAGGAGGGAAGGTGCGCAGGCCGCCCCTCTTCCTGGGGGGCCTTGAACCAGTGTCCCCTGGCCAGGACGCCTATTATCCTCGCCGCTCGGCTCCGGCTTCCTCCGCGGCAGGACTACTCAATTGGAATTTAAATACTTCGTGATTGTTGTCTTGGAGAATAGGAGAATAGGGAAGTGCTGCGTTAAAGAGTACATTACAGCTGAGAAGTAACTGGATTAGGAAGAAGGATGTGGGGCGGGGGGAGCAGGGCATTCGCAAGGCTTGGGGGACAACTTCCAAGATCCTTCCAGCACTTATAGGGCAACTTTGCGACAAAGGATTTCCTGGGCACACGGATCGTTGTATTCTGCGTATATTTGATCCTTGGCTAATAAAGCGCCGAGAAGACGCTCAGAGATGCTTTGGTCCATCCCTGAGAATGGACAATAGCTCCTAAGCATGCACTGGCTGCCTGGCCCTGCATCTGCGAATTTGCCCGATCGGCCTGGCTGGTTTCACAACCTTTTAACAGGCATTGAATGTAGTCCGTTGTTTGTTAATAAAAGGGAGAACTGGGCTTCTGCGAGGGCTTTCAGAGAACACCCTATGGCTGATTTCTGGAAAGGAAACAACCGACAGCTACATTTTAAAATAAGTTTTAAAACGGATGCAGGATGCAGGCCACAGTCCTGAGTTTTGATATTGTAAAAATTTAGAGCATAAACGTGGTCTGATTGGCCCACTGAGTTATGTGGCACTCAATGCGTCCCTGGCCGATTGTCCCTCCCACATGTTATTAATGAGTTACTTTGGAAACATGAATGTTGTTGCCTGAGCCTTGCACTGCGCCTTTTTCCCTCTTGTGAGGGACCCAGGCCGGCTTGCGTAGCTGCAGCTGATGCTCGCAGCAACAGCTACCTGCAAGATAGGTCGGGCCGAGGACCGGCGACTGTCTAGGGGCCCCCCAACGGCCATGCGCAGGCGTCCTCTCAGAGCTTCAGTCAGCGTTTGTGTGGCGGGGAAGCAGCTCCAGAAGCCAGAGAGTGAGGGAACGGCGATGGGCGCGCTCTAGGAACGCGAGGTGGGGGCTGAGTGGGCCCCGGGAAGGGCTCTTCTCTTGCCATCTCTCATGGGGAAGTTCTTGGCCTCTGGGGAAGGCTGGCGGGGCAGCCTGGTTTTCGGTGCCAGCAGCTGCTGGGGGCCGCGCAAGAAGGCAGAGCAGTCCCTGCAGGGTGGGCTCCGGGCGTGCGGGGTCCCCGTTCTGCCTCCCTCCTCCGTGGTGCAGCGAGCGGGGAGGAACCGTGGCTGCCACTCTGCCTGCGTCACTGTGGGGCAGCAGGTGGCAACTGGCCACTGGGGAAGAGTGCAGGACCGGCACTGGCTGCGCCTTGGCAGTCCCCCTGCAGGAGCCTGGGCAAGCGTGTGGAAGGGCTGCTGCTGTCCATGGCAGGGGCCATGGCAGCCATGGTGGCGGCAGCAGAGAAAATAACGCTGCGGGGGGAGGAGGAAAACGAAGGCACTGGAGGCCCCAAGCCGCAACGGTGGGGCTTGGGATGTGGCCAGGCTCGGGAGAGTGCCGGCGCTGCTATTTCAATTCCTCCACCGTTCTCCTGCTGTCTCCTTGCCAAGCGAGAGGCGAGGTGGGGGAATTGAAATGCTGGTGCCAGCACTTCTTAGTGCTCTGGGGAGAAAATAAATAAGGGGCTTGGCAGGAACGCAGCCTCCTGAGGCCCTGCCTTCTGCGGGACCCCACGTCCCCCTTCCCCCGAGGGGCCGTGTGAATGCTGAGCCTGCTTCCCTGGACTTTCCCAGGTTTTGTGCAGCCCTGGGGTCTGGACAAGACCACAGAAAGTGCCTTTATTCCCCTGGCTTTCTGCAGCCGCTGGGAGCTGGGTGGTCCTTGGCAGGCGGCCTCCGACCCTCCCGCTGGGCAGATGAGGGTGTGTCCAGAGGGCGTCCTGACTGGGGGCCGCCCATCAATTAATTTGGGGGGGTTGTGAAGAAGGGATCTGCTGGCAGGGAGAGTCACCCGCCCTTCCCGAGCCGAGCCATGATCCCTGTGCTTTGATTACGCGGCTCTTTTCTCCCCAGTGCCTCGGACCCTGTGAAAATGTTGCAGGAGTTGAAAAGAAACAAGCGGGCAAGTGCGGCTGCCCGAGGGAGACCAGGAGATCAGGCGAGGAGCCGGGAGTGCAGGCCTGGGGAGGGGAGGGGAGGGTGCGGCCACGTGCCGGACACGGGGAGCAGGGAGGGAGCCGGTGCCGGCGGCAACGGCAGTGGCAAAAGACGGGCTCTGCCTCCTGGACCGTACCGGTGGTGGGGGCCACGTGGGGCAAGGGGCTTGTGGGGAGGCGCTTGGCCCGGGCCGGTTGCAGCCACTTCTGGGCTGCTCAGCTCGGAGTCAGGAACCGGAAGGGAGGGCGGCCACATGCGTCCATTTGGAAAATCGGTGCCTGCGTTTCCCCGATTGGCACCACAAAGCTGCATGGCTTCAGTGCAGTTCGGGCAAAGGCAGCTGGCTGCTTGTGCAAACGGCCATGTCCAGCTTCGCACAATCCCACATGGCTCGCAGGTGTTGCTTGCACGAAATGCACTCGCGGGCTTCCCGTGGCGTGTGAATGGCTGCCGGCCGCCGAGATGGAGACCCGCAGAACCCTGCTCGCCGTCCAGAGGCAGGGGTGCCCCAGCCGCACGCTGTGGGGAGGGGGTGCTGCGGAGCATGCAAGACTCCCTGTGGGGGGGGGTCTTGTCGCTTTTTTGGAACTCAGTGGCCGGCCTTGGCCGGGGGGGGGGCAAGGAGGGCATGTGCGGGGGGGGAGGTGGGGGCCCGGCCCCCCGACAGTGCAGCTGGGACGAGGGCCACGTGCCCCGGGACCTGCAGAGCCAGCGCCAGGAGAGCTCCCCGGGCTCCCCGAGGGCAATGGCGGAGGCAAGGCCTTGAGGCCTTCCCGCGGCCTGCGCTCCTTCGAAGGGGGTTTGCTTCGTATCTCTGGCATGTTTATGCGCGTTTAATGGTTTCTGGGATCTCTGTCAGCCTGAACTGACAAGCCCACGGAGGAGAAACCTCCGCTGGCTCGGTGCCAGGCGTCCGCCCAGGGCCTCGGCTTGCTGGGAGGCAAGGCGGCTCACCTGGCCGGCTCCTGAGGTCTCCTGAGAGCCTGCCTGACACCTTTCAGGCCGCCCGTGCAGACAACCGCTTGCTGACCAGGACTGGCGTCTAACGACTGCATCCCACCCCGTGCTGGATGGGGCTGATGGGAACTGTAGTCCAGAACACCTTGGACTGAGGCAGGCTGGATTGCACGGTTTTAGATGTACAACCTTAAACTCTGTAAAGCTGTTTTATGACTGTAAAAGCAGTACACTGTGTATTCTACTCATAATTAAAACTGTTCGAAAGAGAGAGACTGTAAATTTTGTACTTTAGGAGATGACATTTATGAACTGCCTCTGTTTCCAGAACATTTTTTAATAAGATGGAACATATCTACTTGTCTTTGTGCAAATAATATTACATTTAAATCATATTATATTTGATATAATAACTATATTAGATATTCTGATCATAACAATTTTAACAGTCATCGTAGAAATGAGAAATCATAAAAATAAATGTGAAGACAGAAGAGAAACATGTGGAACAGACCCATGTTCTTGCGTCCATCAAATCACGATTGGTTCTAATATCTTTTGTGGTCTTGAACACACTTTGCAATGGAATAAGTGGTGCAGAATTTACTTCCAACAGGAAATTTAACTGCTCAGGTATGAGGCCCTGAAGCAAACCAGAACCAGAGAAGAGAGGTACACTCCAAGTGTCTCTTACTTTGGAATACAACAGATGCGTCTAAATGTGAGATAGAATCCACTGCACAAGATCGGTTCTACTTCGCCCGTTCCTAAGCGCCCCTTCAGGCTTCCCCAGGCCGGTATCTCGGTCAGATCTGGGCAGCCTCATACTGCCTGCGCAAAGCAGTCCTCTGGTTTGAGGACTGATTGCTGAGCCGCTAACAAAGGGCCTCCGTGTGCACTCATTTTGTGCTGTGGCCGATGCAAGAGTATCACCTGCGTGGGGGCACCTTGCTGCATCGCCGGGGAACCTGCCGGCTCTCCACTGGGAGCCGTGTGGGTCACGACTGAGCACTGCACATAAGGTTGGCCGCTGCAGGAAGAGCACACCCGATCCTGCCGTCTGGTTCAGCAGGGCCCTGCAAGAGCGGCCCTGTGCTGTGCTGTGCACTGGGGCTCCCATCCTCCTTGTTTGGAGGACTTTCACTGGGACTGTTGGAGCCGCTCCCTCCATTGCCGCGCATAAGCCTTTGCCCATCGTTATGTCCAGGTGCACTTCTCCCTCCGCGGAAGGAGTGGGTTTGAGAGCGCTCCTGAGAAACAGTGGCGGGGCACCTTCCTTCCAGGCCTTGCAAGGTACACCCATTCCTTGCCAGCTGTTCACCTTTCAGGAAGTGCGGCCACGTCAGTGAGAATGTGTTAGGGTTACGACAAGGACACGGACAAGGACAGGGATGCTCCCTTGAGCTCCTCAGCAAATTCCACTCGCAGAATGAATGGCTACTGGCATGCTGACCATCACTGGATCTCAGACCCCCATCCTTTGAGCTGCTGTGGGAAAAGGGAAGCCCCCCCATCCCACAGGCTTCTTGCGGATGATTCCTGCGGTCCCAGCCTGTTCTATAACTGGAGGACTCTGCCACTTGCTTTTAGCTTGGCTAAAAGTTTGAACTGTACAGACTTCTACAGTGGTACCTCGGCTCACGAGCTTAATCCGTTCCAGGACTCTGGTCATGGCCCAAATTGGTCGTGAGCCAAGTCAAATTTCCCCATAAGGTTCAATGTAAATAAGGTTAATCCGTTCTGTAACTTTTTTTTTTAAATCAGAAAAATGTGAAGCAAAGTGACAAAGAACAACAAAGATGGCAGCCGTCTCCCCCGCCCGCCCCAGCACAACCGAGATCGCGTCTGTCATCCTGGCACGCTGGCGGGGGGCAGAGATGTGCATGATTGTGAGCGCACTGAGGGAGAGACAGGCACAAACGGGGTGCGCTGGGGGAGGGAGAGATGGGTGTGATCTTGGGGGGGGGATGGCTGCAATCGTGCTGGTTGCGGGGGGGGGGGAATGGGCGAGATCGAGCCCGTCTTTCCTGCAGCAGCGTGCCCGTGATCATGCACATCTTCCCTGAAAGAACACAACTGGATCGTGGCCATCTCCCCACTCGGGGATGAGGGGGGGGGGAGATGGCTGCGATCTTGGTCGCCACCCAATGTGGAGTTTGTGACCCAGGTCAACATTTTCATGAAATTTTTGTTCACGATCCGATTTGGTCGTGAACCGAGGCGAGGCACCACTGTACGTGTTGCCTCAGGAGGCCGTATGTGGGCCAGGATGCACAATAAAACATTTAAAGCAAAGAGGGGAAAAACACAAAATACCCAGAACACATTTGAAAAAGGAACTGGTGACTTAGCCTTAACCGCTGAGTTTTCTGCCATCTCTGTCCTCAACAGTGTGATAGCAGTTCCAATTAGATTAGCATCCCTTTTGCGTTAAAATGCACTATTCTTTCATTGCTTCAGCATCCAGGTCCCCCTTCATGAAGCATGAGGGCAAGGGACAGAACTACTCAAGGAGACTAGCTGCCTTCTTTGGCAGGACATACTCTGGATGGAGCCCTCTGGTCCATGGCGTCTGGGAGTGAGTAATGCGCCTATGGCCTTCACACCTCTTCCTTCAGCAACAGATGCAAACACGCCACTTGGTACTTCTGGGCAGTCTGCATGAAAATCATTTTAATCAGGAGGAGGAAATTTGCCCAAGGCGAGTTCTTGTACTCTACGAATATTTCATATTGCTTCCTAGGGGTGCTAAGCAAACCTTTCAACTTGCTTGGAAGAAAGACATGTATTTCTGGTTTTAAAAGCAGTGTCAGTGCCACCCTGGCCCGAGGGGAAACTTTGACAGGCAAGCAATGGGCGAAGGGCTGGCCGGATTCTCATCGTTTCAACAGCACAGCAGCAGATGCAATCGCGCGCTGCGTGGGCTGTGAGAGCGCCAGGGGCAAGTTTGCGCTTCTTAAGTTCAAGAACTCAATGCAGAGACGGAGTACCAACTTGTTGGCTTTGCTGTTGACACTACATTAAGAAGATGTTCGACTCAGCAATTTGCCAGATAATGTTAATCATATCCTGCTTTCCCTAGGGTAAAATACTTTTGTTAGAAGCAATTGCCTTTGAACGTTGTGAGATGAAACTGGGAAGACCCAAGCAGACCTAGGAGAAGGCTGCACGCATGAGACAAGCGGTGCTGGGGAGACATTTGTCTGCCGTGTTTGTGAGCAGACCATTCCCAGCCAAGCGGCAACCAGGGCCGTGGCCCATTTCTCCTCCCCACATAGGTCGCATCCACACATTGCCTTCTCCGTGGAGAGTGGCAGCTCAGCTCCTTTTGTACAGGTGCAAACGCCATCGCGTTCAGGTGGAATTCCTTACTTAGGAACTTACAAAGGTGGCCTGTCCTAGACACACGAGGGTCCGGTGAATTTCCAGCTGCCCGTTGAGATGAACAGCCCCTCATCAGAGCATGTAGTGCAGAGATGGGGAGATACAGGCCAAGCCACTCCAGAGCCTATGTGCCCCTGCCCTCTGGATTTCTTCCAGTGCTTTCCCAGTCTATGCTGAGCCCAGAAGTCTGTGAGCATCACAGAGCCCAGTTGCATGATGGGAACCTTCCTCAGCCTCTCTCCCCAGCGGCCACCTCCTTTCCCCACTTGAGGCCATCGGCACAGCAGGGGAAGGTGCGTGGCCGCCGGTGGGTGGGCCAGGAAAGACCAACGGGGGAGCCAGCATCCAGCCAGGAGGAAGCAGAGGGGTGGAAGCAGCGTGCCCAAGAGGCGGAGGAGGACAGACGCCTTTGAAGAGGAACCCGGTCGCAAGTGAAGTGAAACTGCTCCAGCTGAAGCACCCCGAGTAGGAAGGGTACCAGCGAGCCATTCCAAGGTGCAGAATGGGCTGGACGTGGGCAAGGTGTGGCTTAGCCTGTCCGGGACGGAGCTGACCTCTCTAAAGCTGATGTGGGAAAATATGGGGCCTGCGGGGTCAGAAGCAAAAGCTCCGCCACTCAGGCAAAATTAAAGAATGGTTAAGTCCAGGGATGTGACCGGAGTATCACAGCCGAACAGAAGTGACATGCTCGCCACCCAGCTATCCTAATTCAGCTAGGATAAGTCAGCCAGCGGGTTTTGTTGCTTCCATTTCCACTAACTGGGAGATAGAAATCCTTGCTGACCAGAGATCTACCAGTAGATCCGGATTGACCTTCCATCCATCCCTCGTGCGGAGCACCTTTTGCCAGGTGAAGGTGCCCCAAGGAGCCGGAAACACCCGGCAACAACTCACCAGCAAGTCCATTTTGCCCAGCCCTGTGCCTTCACCTTGACGTGCCTCTGCCAGCTCCGTTTTGTCTTTTTTTTACAGTAGTTTTACTTTGCCTCCTTTTTATTGTTGAATTGCCACTTTGAGAGTCCTTGAGCTGGATAAGAGCAGTTAATAAGAACAGTTAAAAAGAAATAACGAGGTGTTAAAATAATCCACGGTGTTATTGCACTGCCCAAACCTATGGTTTTTCAGTAAAATGTTATCTGCTGATTGGCTTAATTGTTCTTCAGTTCCAAAGCGGCGATGCTCCAGGGAGAAGATGGCTGCCCGTTCCCCAGCGTCTTGTGCACTGCAGCCCCTTCCGGAGGGCTGTGGCTGTGTGAGATTCAGCAGGGTGAACTGTTGTGCCCCCCCGCCACCCATCAGAAATGAGACCCCCCCCCTCGGCCAGCTATTTTGAACGAGCTAAGCTGGCTGTCCCCCAGCAGGAGCTTTCTGCAGGGCCTTTGGCTGCGGGCGGAGGCACCCTTTTATTAAAACTCACTCGTTAGTCTGAGAATGCAGCCGGCTTCGGTAACGAAGCCTCCGCCGGAGCACAGGGTCTCCCAGTTCTCACATCGCATCCCCTGAGCTGCAGAGTTCCACATTAGCAAGGCCCAATTAAACCAAACCGTTGATTAAACAAGCCAATGAGCATAATTAGCTTAATTAGATTCTCTCTATAATGGCACTGAACTGTTATAGAAAGGCAGCTGAAAAATAAAGTGGATCAAACTTTTTTCTCCCGAGGTAATTAGAATGGGCTGGTGCAATTTTAAAACTCACAGATCTGAATAGTGGCCAAGGGGCAAGAGGAGCTGCGTGCAAAGAACGATTAATGAAGACGAGGAGATACAAAGCAAACAGAAAGAAGAATGGAATGTCTCTCGAGTGAATGGGGAGGAGGCAGCTCGGTGGAAGCGCCGTGCGATTTTCAGCGGCTCCGCCAAAGTGTCTTGTCTCAAGTGTGCAGAGAGGGCCCTGCTCCATCCGAGAGGACCCGGACCTGGTCTTACGCTGACTCTCATCCAGGTATAAATTGCATTCCCGCAAAAGGAGCTCAGGACCATGTGGAAATGAGGAACCACGGAAGATGAAGACGAAAAGGACTCTGCCCGGCCCCGCCGTGGGGCTGTGCTGAGCCAGCTTCCAGAGCGGCCCTAAAAGAACGGAACGAGGGGGTGACCATGCATTGGGCAGCATGCTGGGGGGGGGTGAGGGCCTGGGTCTGAGTGGGCCCCACATGGGGGCGCAAGGGCCTTTCTTTCCACAGTGTGCTCTCGCACGAGAGTGAACAGAAGCCAAGCGCACAGCTGCTGGCCAAGGGCTGCTTTGGGTCTCAGGTACAAGAGGCTTCCCGCCACCAGTGTCCGTTCCTAAGGAAGTGAAGTGAAGTGAAGTGAAGTGAAGTGAAGTGAAGTGCAGCTACTGTGTGCTCGGAGCCTCTGCCCGTCCACGTTTGTTCTCGATCCCTACATGCAGAAGACTTGAGCAGGGCTAGTGATCAGCTTGGTCAGAGGTGCCTTTTCAGCCAGGGAGGATCCATCTGACACACATCCTAATCTAGCCCGAATTTCACCAGTTTGCACCACAGAGGCCTTTGCCAAAGGCTTGGCTGAAATCCAGTTAAATTGCACCTGCCGCATCCCCACAGCCCACTGAGGGAGTCACAGAAAGATAAAAGCAGAGGACATGCAGTGAGTCACGACGAATCTGCTGGGGCCTCCGTCAGGCTGCTGTCATTTGGGGCCCTTCCGTGAGCAGGGAGTTGGGCCCCGAGGCTTTGTGGGCGCCTTCCAACCCCGCCGTTCAGGATCCTATGAAATCCAAGCTGGCTTCCACTAAGTGCTGCCTCAGAGCTGAAGATTAAAGCACCTCAGATTATTTTCCACCAGAGTTTAAACGTGTGGAAATGAGTCCACGGCACATTTGGATTCCAAGGAGCCCCTGGTCTTGAGCAGCACTGGGTTGGTGGTGGTGGGGGGATCCCCCGGCCTGAGTCCTGCCTCGGCCTCAAGCTGTGCAGAGAGACTCCCACCCTGCTTCGCTGTTGACGCGCTCGCTTTCTGCAGAACTTCCTTCGCAGACTTGTCGTGAGGATGGGCCCAACCCAATCCCACTGACCAGTCCAATCCAGAAACGAGCGTTTCTGCTTGCTCTTGGGAGCTGGGGGTGGGGGGCTTCATTCTGAGGCAGCAGATCCCCTTTTGGCGCTGCAGGTATCCAGAGCTGTCGCCTGAGGGCCCGGTGTGCCACTGCCCTGGTGCTCCTGCCGGCCACACGAGGACTCCTGCGGCCCAGCAGGTGCAACAGCAGCTGCTCTCGTGGATTTCGGTTGAACGGCTTTCCAGAAATTCAAATAGGCATGGGGCAGAGATGGACCGCATCGGTGAAACAACCTGCTTATTTGTTAGCAATTGTTTACAAATGCTCCATAGCAAAGTTTGTTCAGACATCAGATAAACATGAAGTAGGGCAGCTACTTGATGTAATTCCAGAGACTGCTATTAAAGACTTTTGACACGGACAGCCTGGCTGCGGGACGGACTGAAGGGCCCTTTCTAGCTGCGAGTGCTGACTCAGCTCGTGCCCACAGAGCAGCCCCATTGCTATGATTCCGCACAGATATTTTCCTTTGCAGTTATTCCTTAAAATAGGCAGCGAAACGCTCCTGCGTATTCTTTTTCATGTAGGCCAGCTTCGCTTAGAAGTCTTTCCATGGAAAACTCTGGATATATTTACCAGTTATTTTAAAGAAGCGAGGAAAGGGGAGTGACGTTCTCTGGTTAAGACCTCAGTGGGGGCTCCTCACGATGTTCAGGACAAGATTGCTTTAATGGTGGGGTTTCTGCAGGGGAGGGAGCCTCCCCCTGCCTGGAGATAAGGTTACATTTCTGATACACGCGAACCTTCAGGGCCCCGCCGAGAACCCCAATTTGGAACCAGCGCAGGGCATCCTGACTCCACTGGCCTCCACAAAGAAAACCGCAGCATTATTTGCTTTTTCGTTACACCACCAGAGCCTGGAGTTTAACCTTTCCCCATCCCTTGTTGACAGCTGCAGCCGCCCAAGCTGGGCTGCTCAGTGCCTGCGAGGACGTTTTGCAGCGAGTAATTATAGGTTGCTCTCGCTAAGGAGAGAAGCCCCCCTGGAGCAGCACAGGCTGTTTCTGTTAAACTCCGTTTCTCCAGATTAGAGGGAGGACGTATCCAAACAGAGAGGCGTCCCCATAATGCGCTTCCAGAAAAGCCCTGCGCAAAGCTCTTGCGAGGCACTTTGGCACATGCCCAAGCCAGAGCTGGCGAGTCATGAGAAAGCTCTCTGGGCACGCGTCCCCTCCACTCGTCCCTCCCACTCCAGTTCACCGGGCTGGAGAGCCCCTCCCTGGGCTCCATTTCACCCTGGGCAACTGGAGCCCAGCACCAGGATACGCAGGCGGACATCCTGTGCCCCCGGCCTGCCCTCGGATGCGCTCACCCCCGGAACGGGGTGGCTGAGAAGAGCCCAGCTCCAGGCCCGCTCTCCCTGCGCTCCTGCATGAGCCTGGGAGGCGCCCTCCTTCAGGCCCCGCCGGCGGCCGAGATGCAGACTGTGGGGACCAACCAGGCAGCGCTCAGGTGCCCTCAGTTCCCTCAGCTGCTGCTGATGCAGTTCCCTTCTCCAGAGCTTGCATTGCAACTCGGGGCGCCTTTCCTTAGCAATTGCAGTCTGCCAGCCCAAAGTGCAAGGGAGCCACTGCTTTCCTTCTGGAGAATAATATTCTGTGGAAGTTGCCGAAGGGCAAACAGCCCTGCAGCTAGAGGAACTCTCCCACCCACCGTGAATTCAGAAAATAGCCTTCTACAAAATGAGTTCTATAGCCATCTTTGTAGTGTGGTTCCTTCCTCATATATCTGACTCTTTCACCACTTCTGAAATGACTTGGGGATGCTGCCAAGGAAATTTGGAATTACCCGCATGTTGGCCGTGAGTTTTCTAATTTTTTTTAGCCCAGTGGACTTTTCCTGAACTCCAAGGAGGCTCTCGGTCCTCCCGGGGCGCGTTGCCCAGGCGGGAACCTGCAGTGGCTCCATCTGCCTGGGCGGCTCTGGGGCCGCCTGCGTCTGGCACTCGGGCCCAGTCAGAGGCAAGCTCAGCTGGAAAGGGCCCAACGTGCCAGCGGCTAGCAAAGAGCGCGAAGCGTCAGGTGACTTCTGGACCACACTTAGGGTGCTCTACTGTGGTGCCTCATTGTGGCATCAGTCCAGGTTCATATCCAAAAACAGTCCTTCTTTATTTCACTTCTTTGCCGTCTGTCTATCTTTTCTTGGTTGAGCCAGTCAAGGTGGCTCACAGAAAAAAGTTACAAACAAAGCATTGACAAATCCTCAAAGCTGCACATGTAAACTTCCCCGGCATGGCCAGAGGCTCTGGAAGCCCCAGCGCATGGCCAGTCATCCTTCGGGGGAACTGTGGTGGGAGCCTGCAGCTCTCCTGGTCTGGGGGAGGTTCCAGACACCATTTCCCCGGGGAATTTTACCTTCCAGACGCTTCACCTGCTGGAAGGGGCCAGCGGCTCTTATTGCCTTCTTGGGGTCCCTGGCGGGCAGCCGGTGAGAAGAAATTGCGAGCCCCTTCATGCCCCCTTTTTGCTGCCTGCTGTGGGGGGCTGGTGCCATCGCGGCAGCGGGCAGGTGGGCGGGAGGGCAGGCTGTGTGGTGTTGCTGCCGCCCAGGCCCACGTGAAGTGGGGGGCGGATGGGGGGCTCCTTGGCCAGCTGGGGTTTTCCATCCTCAGCCTCATTCATGTAGCCGGGTGCCCGTATGGCCGGATGGGAGGGGGTTCTCATATCCGGGGCAAAGAGCCGACTCTTGACAGCAAGACGGGTGGCAGAACGAGCAGCGAGGGCCCATTCGCATTGCATGGAAGCAAAGAAGCCGAGCAAGGGGTCTCCTGGGGGCTGAGCTGGCCCCACTGTGGGTGGACTCTGAAGCCCAGTGGGGGAGCAGGTGGGAGGCACCTGCTCTGGCTCCAGGTGGGCCTGAGGGGGTTGCTGCCCCTCCAGCCTGAGCCACAGCACCCAGGTAGAGCCGAGAGGCCGGGCTCCCATTGGCTGGGCCGTCCATGGGGCGCCTGCCTGCCCCCCAGGCATGGGACCCCCAGGCTTGGCCCCTTCACCCTTTCCCCCAAGGGAACCGCTGCATTTCCCAAGATGCCTTGGGAGCATGGAAGCCTTTGGGAATACCGTCTTTCTGGTTCAGACAGGATGGGTGCCCCCCTCTCTCGCCAGGGAGGGCCCTCCGCTCTGCTCTATCCTCCTCTGGGGGAAACTCCTGGGGAGCCACCAACGCTTTTCACAGGACTGTGCAAGTCCGGAGCCGCAGCGCACCTGGTGGCTTCCCCGCTCAGCGCTCGCTCTGGCTGGGATGCGCCGTGCTTGAGCGAGAGCCTCCCGTGCCTGGCACTGTCTGAGCACGAGGGGGTTTCTGACCTCGTCGTGTCGCCCACGGCTGGGATGGCCGGTATGGCAAGCGCTGTGGAAGCCATGGCGCTGGTAGAGACTGTGCGGCAGATCCCGCGATCCGTTGCAGTGGGTTGAAGCCCACCGTTCAAGTCACAGAGGGGCTATTTTCGCAGTTTTATGGAGGAGTGTTGTTTTCTCGGATGAGGAAATGGAAACGTTCTTAATAGCGTGATTAGTCAAAGGCCCCCCAGAAAGTGTGGCAAGGCCTCAGACAAAACCCCTCTGGCTCCCCGGCAGCCTCCCCGCATCTTCCCCTCCAGCACAAGGCCGTCTTTTGCTGCAGGCGGCCGCTGAGGCGCTTGAGGAGAGCTCCAGGCAGCCTCAGGAATGCTCTCGGCAGGGCCTCCAAGCACTGCGGGCCGGGATGAAATGCTTGCAGCCTCAGCAAGAGAGGGGAGCAATTCAGTAACGGAGCTCTCTTCTCTTCTCTTCTCTTCTCTTCTCTTCTCTTCTCTTCTCTTCTCTCCTCTCCTCTCCTCTCCTCTCCTCTCCTCTCCCCTCCCCTCCCCTCCCCTCCCCTCCTCCATCGTTTGGTCCATGCTTTGCACTCCTTCCTGTTCAGGCAAAGTGCTGAGTCTGGTGCATCTGAGTCTGGTTTCAATGGAAGTCCTTTCCTCCCGGTGCCCTCCCGGCATCGCTGGCTTTATGTCTTGCTGGGTAGGAGAGGAAGCTCAGTCCTGCGGCCCTTTCCCCCTAGCAAGGACCACCTCAGCAGTCCACTGCCTTGAAGCATCATCGTTTCACCGTCTGCAACCAGGGGAAATGACAAGGGCCTACGAGGCTGAGCCATGGGTCGTGTGGATGAGGGATCTCCCTCAGGTGCCGAAAAGTGCTGCCGAAGCGTCGAGACAGTCGCGATGCCTGCGAAGACTTCCCTGACGCGGCTGGGCTCTCCTTGCCAGGGCTGTGACAGGCCTCCCTCCTGCCCGGGGGGCTCTTCGTGCCCAGCCTCTGGGGCGGCTTCTCGATTCTCATGAGCCACGCAGAAGGGGGTGCAGCTTTCCCCCACAGTTGGGCCACCGCTGCAGGAGAAATTGCTGCTGGGGGACGTTCTCCTCCTCTGCAGCTTGTGGGAGTGCCACACCTGGCAGCCCCCTCCGCGGGGCCCCCGCAGCCCGCAGCCCCGCAGCAAGAGCCATTGTTCCATCGCTCCCCTCCTGCCAAAAGCTCACGGCCAAGGAACTAGCCGGCGAGGGGGAATTGGCAAGCCCCGCACCCGGGCCCGGCCCGGCACTCACAGCCTTCCCAAGCAGCCCCAGAAGGCCTCGTCGGTGTCCCAGCAGGTCCCTCTGGGCGCACGGAGTCCACCACACTGGACCGGACTGCCCACGCGGGTCACCGCTCGCCTGTGCCAGCCCTGCGGGAAGACGTGGCTGTGGCAGGAGCCGCTGGGACGCTCCGCCCTGCAAGCAGTGCCTGGAGAAAGAGCTGCGGCCTGGGCGAGGACAGCAAGCGCATTGGGTTGAGGGGGCAGGCCCACACGAGGAGCATCTCAGTGGGGTGGTCCGGGCACGGAGTGCATGGGGGCCTCCGCAGAGAGCGCGGCGTCCCTGCAGCACAAGTCGCACACATCCGTCTGCTTGGCAGGGCTGTGGGTGCCGAGCCCAAGGAGGAGAGCCGGCAGGGCATTTGCAGAGCCCCATTGAACAGGCCGGGCTGGAGAGGAGCTCCTGGTGACCTGGCCCCCGCTATCCGTCCTGCTGAGCCACGGGCGCTGGGCCGCTCGCGCACGGAGCAGTACCTGGCAGCTTTACCGGGCCACCTCCATGCAGCTGCAGACAGCCCCCGCTTGCACCGCTCCGCAACCCGCCATGACGGAGGAGCCCACCTAGCAGAACGCTCCTTCTTTGCCCCTGCAGCCTCCGGTGGGGGTGTCCGGCTGGCGGGAGAGCCACAGGCAGCCAGCTCGTCCCACCAGACCCACTCGATGAGGGAAAGGAACGGCGGAAGAGGGGCCCTCCTGTCTGCCAGGCTGACAAGCACCGAGCCGTTGGCGGTGTTGTGCCGAGCACCATGGATGGCCGCCCGCCCCGCCCCGCCCTTTCCAGACAGGGGTGTCCTTCTGCTCGGTCAGCGAGTGCAGGCAGGGCAAGCGGGCAGTGGCCTGCCTTTTGCTCCCTGGGCACTGCCACTTCCAAGCGGCCACGAGACTTTTGAAATGAAAGTGAAAATTGCACAGGTGCCCTCTAGATTGTAGGAAAGACCACCTCCAAGACACAGAGCTGGTCCTCGGGTGCGTTCCCTCCATGTGTTCAGGCAGTTCTTGTCTTGCGTTTTCTTCTTTTCTTTGCAAAACTGCCACAAGAACGAAGTGCTGAGGTTGAAGCACAAGAGGGGCTTGGCGGTTGGGCTACACCAAATTCATTACTTTGACAGCTGCTTTGTGAGTGTTTGCTTCTCCGTCCTGAGCCCATCCTTGGAAAGTCCGCGCCATTGTGTCTCTGTGGCTGCATTCAGAGACAAAGAATGACGAATCAATGTGATTTTAAATGGTCCCCCTCAGCCAGACTGACTGTACGCCTTGTTTTCACAGAGTGATCAACCCCACCCCCCCCCAGGCCCCTTGGCCAGGCCAGCCTCATTTCATGGTAGAGACAGTCCTTCTAGGTCGTGAGCGCACGTGTGCAAGCGTGCAAACATGCACACACATGCACGCTGACACATTTTCATGCGGAATAGAGAAATCCCTTTCCAGCTTGGTGCAAGAAACTGCAGCGCTTCGGCGAGGGCTGCTTTGATCTCCCGCCAAGATGGGTTGAGTCGCAGGCTGAAGGATTTTGGCTCTGCCTTCCCCTCGGTCAGTCCTGGGGCAAGCCCACGGAGGAGCATGTTCCCTCCAGGCAGCTGCCTGCCATGTGGGCAGAGCCAGCCCTAATCCCGCATGTGACAGCCTGCGGGGCCACTGCAGCGAAGCGCTTCTGGGGCCGGGGAGGCCGGGGCAGCCCTGCTGCGGCCTGCCCCCAGTCCTTCCTTGCCACTGCCCCGCTGCCTCTCGCCTCCCGGCCCCAGGCGAGGGGCTGCCCTCCCAGACAGGGGTCAGGCAGTGCGGGGCCCAGTTCTGCCACTAGCTGTCCTCCGCGAACCGGGTGCATCATGGGTGCTTGACTCGGGCCTTCAGCAGCAATCTGTGAACTGCCTTCTTAGAATGACCATCCCTTTGCTTCCTGCCCCAGCGAAAGCAAATCCCGGTGGCCCCTGGGCCGCTTCAGCCCCCGCCTTCGCCGCAGCTGCCGTTCACGCGCTCCAGGAGCACCACGATGATCGTGGTTGGACACATGTTGCTCAGGAAGGGAACACGAGCGATCAACCAGCAGCCGCTGCAATCTCTGTGAATCACAGAGTGGCACCTTCAGTGGAGCCTTGCCGCCCCCTCCCGCATCCTCTCAGCAAGCCGCTTCGTGCCCCTGGTCCGCTGAAGCAGCCCCTCCCACTCGGTCAGAGGCTCTTCTCCAAGCACCCCTGGAGCAAGACCAGATGACCAGACTGGACGCTCTCAGGATGCCCCTCAACCTGTAGGGGGACCAGCTCTGGGTGGGTGTACAGAACGGCTTTCCCCTGAGGTTCGGGTGAGCGCCCGGCGTGTCCCAGCACACTTCTGGGGTGCCTCACCGCACCCCGCAGGCCAGGCTGCAACAGGCCCCGAACTACTCAGCACTGCTCTGAGTGATCCTTTCTGGTCTTCCCGCTTGTACAGTTAATCCTCCAGCCAGATGCCTGCGTACCGGTGCCGCCTCGTCCTACAACGACTGTGTCCTCATTTCAGGAAAGAGACAGAAAGCACGACGGAAGCTGATCCGAGTCACTTGCCAAAGCGGTAACTGGCCACACGGCCTCCTTGGGCGCATGTCGGGGTGCCTGGCAAGGGATGGATGGATCGAGCGCCAGCTCCTGGGACAAACATCCTGGAACACAAGGCTGGTGCCCCCCACCCCCGGTGGAAACCAGGGTGACCAGGGGAGCCCAGCGGAAAATGAGGGGAGCCGCAGGAAGGGCGCTTCTGCGGTTCCGCAGGGGAGGCAGCGCTGCGCGTGGGCCCTGTCCCGGGATTTGCATTGGTGACTGGCCTCCCTGGGCAGCTTGGCTCTCTGGTCACAGGGCCCGAGGATGGCCAGGGAAAAGCGGGCCACCTCCACGCGCGCCCGGGCAGCTCGGCCGAAGCAAGGTCTCGTGGGGAGAGGGGGCTCTTTAAAGTGCCCGAAGGTGTCATGGGGCAGGAGGCGCCCGTGCGTTGCTTCGGCACTTTCCCTCTGAGCCCCAGGAGTCGGGCGCCCACAGGAGCGTGGGAGCCCAGAGACTGAGGGCGGGGTGGGGCGGCTGGCCGAGGCGGAGGCTGCCCGGCGCCTCCCGGTGGCAGAGTCCCGCCTGCCTCCGCACTGGGCCCTTGCTTGGCATGGGACGCTGGGCGGCTGAGTCCGGCCAGAGCTGTGTGCCGCAGGCAGGGGCGCCTCGACCTCCCCAGCCAGAGGGCCGCTCTCTGCTCCACCCGTCTTTGGGCGTGCTGGGCGGCCGGAACAGGAGGGAGCGGAGAGGGAGCGACTAGCCCCTGCCGGGCTGCCGCTCGGGTGCCACGTACAGTGCATCCCCCCCCCCCAGTCAGTTTCAATACAGGGTAGTGGCGTCTAAAGAGAGCAGGAGGGCAAAGGAAGGAAAGAAGGAAGGAGCAGCCTCTGATTTAAAAACCAAAGCAACCTTGCGCTGCTTCATTGCAAGTATAATTGCACACATTTCATGATAAGAATAAAGTGATCCAGCTAGACTAATATTGCAAAACTGAGTTTAATGCATCAGCTGCATATGCAGGAAACCTGGATTGTGAACCACCCGCTACGTCCAGATTGGATGTGTGAAGGGGGCAAGGTCAAGGTTTGGAGGGGCTCTTTTCTTTTTTCCGGCCTGGCCGCTCTGGAGTACATTTCCAGTGTTTTTCGTGCAACACAGGCAGGTGCTTGGCATGGGGAGACCTCCTTCGCATGCACCTCCGTGTAGGGAATGAACGCTTCCAGTCAAAAGCGGGGATCCACTGTGCTCAAAGAGGGTGCACTTCCGTGCTGGCCCTACAACCTGGATGAGCCAGTGGGCCCCCAACGAGGGTCAGAAGCATGGGCTGGATCCAGGGGGCTTCTGCAAGGGGCTGTGCGGGCACAGACCCCGGGGAGGAGAGCTTTGCTGGCTACCTGGTCCTTTGTGGCCCAGTTCGGGGTGCTGGTTCGGCCTTCGAAAGCCTGACGTCACTCGCTTCCCCTCTTGCGGGAGACGGGGCAGGCAAGGAAGGCGTGGCGCTGGGGGTCTGACTCTGACGTGGAGGCAGGAGCAGCTGGAGAACCACAGGTCTCTGGGCTGTGGCACCTGCAAGGACTCCCTCCTGAGATGGACTCGGCTTCGGGGTGCCACTCTTCGGCAGAAGGGATGGGAGGTACCAACGCAGCAAATACTGAACTGGGGAGCATGTGTTGCCTGATGCAAGATCGGATCAGCAGGCATGTCCTGGGCTGGCTGAAAGGGCTTCCCACTCCTCTCCAGAGCCATCCTGACAATGCGGCACAGAAGTTGGGGACCCTGCGGGATGGAGAGCTTGGCAGTGCCAGGGAAGAGGGGAGATCCCTGGCAATCCGGCCAGGGCGCTTTCCTCTCACGGAAACTCTCTACCTGGGGAAGATCCAGCCCCCCAGCTCTGAGCAGGAAGTGTCAGGAAGAGGCCACCCTAGCGTTTTGTCCCAGGGAATTATGTCCCATCACTCTTGGCCCCTCGGTGTTGCTCTTCGCATTGCAGAGTGCCGTTGGGCTGCGGGAGGGCTCGCTTCTCCGAAAGGACAAGGGATTCATTCAAGGACAGCCAGCGCGCAGAACGAACATTTCCAAACGGCTGGCAGCCTTTCCCCTCCCGGTTGCTGTTGAACCTGAGGAGAATCCAAACTCGGTGTGTGAACAGAAAGAGGGCTGGCTTCACACTCGCCTGGAGAACCGAGACCGACGCAGAGCGCTGTTGCCATGTTTGTGGCACGACGACTCTGCGGCGTTTGTGCCAGAGAGAAAATTAATGCCCAGCTCATGAAGAGGACTGCCTGCGACACCCCCCGAAAGGACCCCCACACACACACTTTTGTTCCCTCCTGAAAAAGGACGAGCGTGTTTTCCAGGCCAGCTCCATTTCATGGCGATTGATGGGACTTCAGGGGCACGCCGGGGCACCCGGCGCATGTGCCTGGAAGAGCGCTCCTCGGCGCCTCAGTGCTTTCGGCCTGCTGGTTCCGGTTCTGAATCCAGCCTGTGCCTCTGGCCACCCCCAGCAGAGCAGCAGAAAGCCATGGGGGGCGGACAGGGACCCGGTGGGCAGGGGCACAGGGACCCGGTGCGTCCGCACATCTGCACAAGCAGGTGGGGGAACAGGCCATGCCGAGTGCACGGACACTTGGGTGGTGCCCCGTGCCGGAGTTGAGGACACTGCGAGAAAGAGGCCCTCCTGTTCACATTTTCGAGTCTCTGTGGTAGACAAACCTGATCCAGGTTGTGGCTGCTGCAGCCGCCCTATTTTTAGCTCGATTTATCTGTCAGCAGCGTGAACTTGCTTCCCGCTATTCAAAAATGTACCAGGCACCCTGACAGAAGTGTCCACGATGGGTAACCTCAACCTGCCTATTAGTGAGCCCGAGATGGCCAACGAACACATCTGAGTCAGCAATTCGCAATCTTGCTCTTTCCGTGGAAACAGCCGCTTCAGTGCTAGGTTTCTTGAAGTGGCTCTGAGCGGAATCGGAGACCAGTCCGGGCACTCCTCCTCAGACCCTGGGGAGAGATGCGAGTCTGGGAAGACTCCGCGCACGGCCGGTGCACTGCCATGTGTGGTGCAGGACGTCGTGCAGGAGCATTCTCTGACCCCTGGGTGGGGCAGTGCCCCCCACTGGCTCCTCCACATGGCCCTGCCAAGGCTGGGACGGCTGCCCTTGCCCTTCCCTGGGTTGCTGCAGGGCAGTGGGGGGGGCCTGGTGCCCTGAGCAGCTGCGCGAAATCCAGGGCAGAGGGGAAGGGGCGGGGGCCGTGGGGGCCCAGCTGCCTCTCCTCGCCTTGCTCTTCCTGCCCTGCCCTCTTGGCGGCAGCGGAAGGGGTGAACGGCAGGGCGGTTGCCGGTCCTTCCTGCCTCCGGCGTCCTGGGCCATGCGCACGGCTGCCGGGGAGGTTGCGTGTGCCCGGCCGGCCAGAGAGGGAAGGGCCCTGGGCCAAGCGGTGGACGGGGCTGGCGGGCAGCAGCACTGCCGTGACGGGGCCGCTGAAAGCCCGGCTCGGTGAGGGCGGCTCCGGAGCATGGCTGCTGATTGGCCCCCCGCGCAGGCTGGGGAAGGGCTTCTGCGTGCTGGTTCCCGCGGCCGCAGGCGATGCCGGCTTGGGGTCTGAGGCCGAGCATGTCTGTTTCCGTCGAAATGTAGGATAAGTGACAGAGCGCTGGAGGTTTTGTTTGAATGTGCCGCAACTGTGGGCATTTTCAGTTTGGGGTGTTCATTAAATATATGTGTAACATACTTTAAATCCATGAGACCATCACCAAGGCATTTGGACCCGCGTGCCATGACGCTTCCGTTTACTGTAGGAGCCTTGCGAGCCCAGCCGCCATGACGGGTGGCCGCCCAGCACCATCTCTGCAGGTCGCGTGGCTGCTCGCCTGCGAAGGCCAGGGCTCCCAGTGCCAGCAAGCAGACAGGGCCGGGCCGTTCCCGGGCCAGATGCACGGCGGAGGCGGTAAGGCTGGGCCGGGGCAGGGCCGGCCCTCTGGTGTGCCGGCTCCAAACTCCCTTGGGCTAGTGAGTGGCCAGCGGGGCAGCGGGGCCATGGCTCTCCCTCTGCTTTGTCCCCGGAGTGTTAAAATGCCTCCTTCAGCACGAACAGAGAACAATAATTTGCTTCACATGCTCCTCAAGGGATCAGGCGGGGGAAGGAGCATTCATTCGATCCGATCCGATGCGGGCTGGCTTGGGGGGGGGGGACGCTCCCTCCCTGGGGCTACCTCACAATCCATTCATGCATGTAAATGCCCAGCAATAAAACCAATATTTTTGGAGATACATGAAATTGCAGCTAAATAACCACATTCAGAGAAAATTATAGGGTGCCTACTGGAAAGCAGCTTTGTTATTTATATTTTCCTCTGGTTTGGTTTCTGCACCCGGCGTTTTTCCTTTCTGGCGACAGCGCCGTGTCTCTTGGCCAGAGCACAGCGGGGCCTGCGCGCCAAAGAAGCCCTTCGTGGCTCTTGCGAGGCTGTCATTAGACGGCTCTCCCTCCCTCAAATTGCTGTGCAAACTGCCGTATCAGAATCGGGGGTGCGTCCTCCAATTTCGCAGGGCAAAGCCACAATCAAACTGGGCACAAAATCTGGAAGAAGCATCCAGGAGAGACGAGAGGAAGTAGGCCGGCTTTTGGGGGCTGCAAATAGGACAGAGGGGCTTCTGTGAAGATACAGGTTGACCTGCTGGCACACCGAGACATCTCTTCCCACAATAAAGGGCTACCACTCAATATCACATAGTGTTTTCCTGTGCCAAGGTGGAGACACCTGGTTCAAGAAGCCCCCACGACTGGCAGACGCCCCTCGCAAGCACAACCTGCCTGGACACGATGCTCAACGCCCAGGCCTCCCTCGGAGTGCCAGCTGCGAGGGAGCCCTGGGTGGCAGCAGTGAGAGGGAGGGAGGGCTTCCTCGGTGCCCCCTCCCAAGTGGCTTCCCCACTGAGGCCCACCGGCACCAGGCCGGTCATCTCCAGGCAGTCCTTCATGCGGAGGTTTCTAAGGATCTGCTTCGGCATCCCGCCTGCCCCCAGGTGTTCCCACGGAGCTGCTCCTCATGGTGTATTGTTTAGCTATTAATAGTTTCTCATGGTTAATGTTGCACTTCGATAAGTTTTTCATGGCATTTGTTTGTGTTTTTAATGGATGGTTGCGAGCCATCCAATCCTTTAAAAACATCTCTTTGGGTCTTGGGCCTTGTACAGCAGGAACAAGCAGGTCCGTTCCTTATTCTCCTTGGAAGACGATCGCAAACACGGTGAGGTGTTGTGCCGGGGGCTGCCATGGGACCTTTGCATCTGAGTCCTTTTTCAAGAGTGGCGGAGAGGGTGAGGGGTGCACAACCCACTCCCCCTGCTCCGTTTCCCAGCAAAGAGAACCAACGGGGGATTCAAGGGACTCCTTTTTATGGCCATACCCAGGACTGTGAAACGTCATTGCTGGTAAGACTGGAGTTTCCTAGCAGAGGAGAAGGGAGATGGAGATGGAGCCCCAGCACCCCCTCCAATCACTGAGCTCACAGGACGGCGAAAACCCGCTTCTGTGGTGAGCAGAGCCCCGAGCGGCATGAAGCCGGTGCCCCACGAGAACGTTGGCATCAAGACTTCCTACTCTGGCCCTACCTAGCAAAGAGCCACAAGGACTGGGAATATTTCAGGCCAGAAATCAATTCACAGCTCAGGCTTTGCAGCAGTGAGTCCCAAACTCACTTTAAGGGGCTTGTAAGGAACCTACTGCATTTGTTCAACCTCCTCTCCTGAGCGTCTCTTTCCCTTTGGCCAAGAAAACTTGGCAGCTTCCTGCAGGGCTGGCACTTTGCCTGCTTGCAAAGACCACTTGCAGCTGCCTTCCAGCCTGATGCTGTGTCAGTGCATGTCAGCACACACCTGACGCGGGCATGATATCGCCTCCAAAATGTGGCACACACGATTCCTTTCAGAAGATACCATCCTGCAGAGAACTCGGAATGGGATCCAACGGGGTAGTTTGCGTCTTCTCTTCAGAGCTGCTTTGCCAGCAGTGGCTGTTTGGCAGAATAAGGAGGCCATGCCGGGGGGGCGGGGGGGGGCTGGTGCTGGAAAGGCATCTCCTGGCAAGCCTTGGGCAAACCTGTGAGCTGCTTTTACTCTCATCCAGAAGAGGCAAGGTGTGGCTGGCGACACAAACAGCGAGGGATCCAGCCAGAGCCGCGTCGCACCTGCGCGAGATCATTTCTCCGGGATCCAGCCCCCGGCTCATTCAGTCTAGCACTCTGCACATGGAAGGCAGCCAGCTGCTCACGGGGTTCTTTGAGCAGTGAGGAGGACCCATTCCCTCCTGCCCCAGCTGCCCAGGGCCTGCTGTGTGTAGGCAAGCTGCTTCTGGAACCGGTGGTCCACGCAGCCATCGAAACAGGTAGCCAGTGGCAGCCAGCTCAGCCCGGTGAGAAGCAGGATGGACGCTTCCACCTGGAGCGGGTGCTGCACCTTTCAGGGTTTAGGGGAACACAACAGCCAGGGAGCTGCAGCTTTGGGTTCGCAAGAGCTGCGCAGGGCTGCCCGGAGGGGACATGCAGATGGCAGGCATCCCAGGGCTTGCTGTCTGGCAGAGACAACTTGACAGCCCACCACAACAACCACGTCCACCTCCAGGCCTATCCTGTAGTCAGCCTAGGAACCAGAACCAGAACCAGAACAGACAAATTCTCTTGCACCTGCCAGGACTGAGGCGCCGTCACGTCACGGAGGAGGTGAGGCTCCTGGCTTGGCGAGGTCCTCTTGGGCGAGATCCAGTTGCTGCAGCCTGAGGATGCTGACGTGGTGCTTGGACCGGCCAGTGCAGCCAGTGTATCTTCCTCCCCCCACCCCCCGCCCAGTGCAATGCATTTGGACATGCGGTCCGATGGGCCTTTGGAGCTTTGTGCAAGGGCTGCACCATGAAGTGACAGGCGGCACCAGCAACTGGCTGGAAGGAGCCGCCAGCCGCTTCTGACCAATTCCGGGGAATCCAGTTGGACGCTTCCGGCCCGAGGGACTCATGCAGCTCTGTGTGGCCGCCGATCTCTTTGGCTGCAGCTCAGTAACGGAGACACGGTTCCTCCAAGGTGTTCCTCCTTTCCCTGTGCCTGCACTCGAGGGAGGGCACACGCGGGCAGGGGGGCAGCCGAGGGACCCCGCATGGTCCAAGCAGCACCGGCCCAACCCGAGCTAGGGTCTCGCCCCCACCCCAAGTGCCGGCAAGACCCGCTGGAAAGCACAGCCCGGGAAATGCTGGCCAGACTGCAGCAACGCGGCTGCGCTCTCACTGCCGAGCTCTTCAAACACAGCCAGCCGGCAGTTCATTATCGTTTGTGTTTCTCTGATGAGCTTTTACGCCTTTATAATTCCACTTCAGTCCAGGATGGAGCCGTTCCCAACGGCCAGGTCGCTCCCGCTTGTCTTTCCCAGCACACCGGGCTCCTCATCACCCGGGGGCCATGCCAGCGCGTTTTCACATGCAGCCTTTCTCCTGGCTGAATGGCGCCCCCCCCCCCCCGGCCCCGCTCGCTCGGGAGGGGGCAGCCCGGTCTCCGCACAGGCAGTGCGACATGATGCATGGCCATTTCCCCGCAGAATGGGCCTCGCTCGGCACCGCGGACTGAATGTTAAACGGACCGTGCCCTGAACATAAAGACAGCCCAACTTGCCCATGTGACCTATGCGAGCATGTATACTCCCCGCCTGGCCAAAGGGCACAGCACTCCAGAGGTTTCCCGGGGCAACGGCGGCAACGGCCTCTGCGATGCCGGTGCGCCCGGCTTGAGGCTGTCAGGGTGCCCCGAGGTTGGAGGTGGCTGCCAGGGCAGTCGCTCCCGGCTCGTGATGGCTCTGGATGCCATGCGGGGGGAGACTCGGGGCCGAAGGCTTTGTGGGATCATGCTGGGGTGGGTGCGGTGCTCCCCTGGCCAGCCCAGGAGGCGAAGCCCACGGGAGGAGGCTAGGGGTGGCCCGGGCCATCACCAGGCACAGCCCTTCCAGGCCTGGCCCCCTTCAGATTGCTGCGCGAGGAGGACCCCTTTGCGGGCTCCCTAAGAGGAGGAACCTTCCAGCATACTGAAAGGGCAGCCGCCGTGGCTGGAGGCCTGGCTGACCCATCTCCCTGCCCGGGGGGCTCTGGCATTCCATCCGCGCCATCCGCAGGCTCCTTCCTGGCTGTCTTGCGGGTGCAGCAGGCAGTCCCAGGCTGTCTGGCAAAGTGTGCCCTGAGGTGCCACCGGTGCCAGCATGGACAGAGCATGGAGGCCAGGGCGTGTGTGGAGAGGCCCCGCAGCCCATGTTGTGTTCCTGGGCTTGCTGCAACGCAGGCGCTGCCGCTCATCCAGTGCTGGGAGGAGACCCCCCCCACCTGGTTGGGAGGGCCTGCCGGAGAGACCCTTGGCAAGCAAAGTGCCTGGAGGCCCAGCGTGGGGACAGAGGAATAAATCAGTGCCTGGAGCAAAGAAGAGCCACAGGAAATGCCGCTGCCAGGAGCCGGTCCCACAAGCCCATCCTCTCTGGGGGCCTGCAGGGGTCCCGAGGCCTCAGCATGAAGCATCCCAGCAGGGGCTTGGCTGAGCCACGTGGGAGGACTCAGCCACATCCGAGGGGCTGTGCTGGGCTCGTCCATGGCCCTTTGGAAGACCCAGCGGCCGTGCCTTCCCTTTCCCTTCCCCTGACCAGCCAAGCCCAGCCCAGCCCAGCCAAGCCCAGCCTAGCCCGCTTCAGCCCTGCGAGAGGAAGCACACCTTCGGATCGATCCCCAGGAAAGGCCAGGTGTGGTCAGTGCAGCTCATCACCAGAATCAGAAACTCTTGCCGCACAAGCAATGTCTCGGATGGAACGTGCATAATTCAAAAAATGTCAGCCATTTCCCCAAATGATATTCAAAGTTTGTAGGGTATAATTAAAAAAATGAAGCTTGGATGCTCATCCAAAATTACAGCCTTGGGGAACCAGCACTGCCCACTGGAGTTTCCGTATCATATATTGAAATTAAGTGTAATTGGGAAAAGATGGAGGCGAGGGAACAGAAGAAAAGCTCGAGGTGTTTGTGGGGACTCGTGAGGAACGCGTTCCTGTAAAAATACTGGGACTGCAAGGCTGGGTTGCTGTTTTTGCAGAGAAATGAGGCCCCCATTTTCCCTCTGGGTTCCCTTGCTCCGGGGCGAGGATGGCCTTGGGGACCCATCTTGTGGGCGAAACTGGCTCCAAGCAGCACAATTTTGGCTTTGTTCCTTTCGCTGAAGCCCTCCTGGGCAGTCCAAAGAGGCTCCCACGTGTGGGTTGCAAGTGGTAACATTTGGAAAACGAGTTAGGAAATGGCTGTCTTTCGATCCCAGAGAAGAGCAGGCCAGTTTTGCCACCCCCGAACATCTCCGTTGCTCTGCTCCCCTGTCTCCCGTCCGGTCCCAGGGGGGCTCCAGCCAGGGGCCTGAGCACCAGGAAGGCGCTTGGCGCTGGGTGTCCTGCAGCAAAGCCGACAGGGAGGGGGCATCCCCTGGGAGCGCTGCAGGCTGGTTGCAGCACACGTTTCCCAGGAGTCCGACCCAGTCCCTGCCCTGCTGGCCCGGCCTGGCTTGCCACCCTTTGTGGAGCCTGAGTCCCAGCCAGGGTCCCCCGCTTGGTCCGTCCTCCCCGCTCTCAGTCAGGTTCCCATCTTCTGACACGTGCTGCTGGTCCGGGCCTTGGCCCACCTCCTGACCACATTCTGCCCCTGACCTGGCTTGGGCTCCATCCTGCCCCAGGGGCTGTTGCTGGGTCCTGGCCCTCTGCCTTCACTCCTGCCCCCATTGCCTTACGAATTGCCTGCTGGCTTCTTGGGAGCGGGGCCCCTGGGCCCGGAGGCAGTTCAGAAATGCAGGTTATGCAAAAGTTGCCCCATGCAGCTGGTGCAAAGTGCTCTCGTTCACAAGGTGAAAAGTCGTCCATTGCTGCTTTAGGGAAAAAGTCCCGGGATGCTCCAGGCTCCCCCAGCCGTCAGTGGCGCATCCTGGCTTCTCCGCTCCTGGCTGAAGAGATGCTGCGGCAGCTCCCCACGGGGTTCTGCATCATGGCAGGGGAAGCGCTCCGGGTGCCAAATCAGTGAAGCTGCCAGGCCGCGCCATGCCAGGAAGCACCCAACGGGGCACCCTTGATGGGCCCCCGATGCAGCAGTGGCAGGAAGCGCTTCCGGCTGGGACCCTTGGCCCGGTCCAGCAGCTGCCTTGGACTGCAGTGAAAGTGCTTCGCAGGCTTGGCAGCACACAGGCCGTGTGCAGGCAGAACCGCCAGGCAGCACCAAGGAGCTTGGGATCTGCTGTCCAAACGCACCCCTGCAGTGAGAAGGCAGCCGCAGAGTGAGCCGAAGGCGGTGCTTGGGAAGGTCTCCAACATCCAGACACGGGCTGCAGGCTGTCCCAAGACCCTCCAGAGGTTTCCTCATTCCCGTGGAAGGAATGAGGGGGACTGGCCAGCCCCTCTTTTGACCACCCTCCCCTTCTCCCCCAGTAGGAGAGAGAGGGATGGGCAGTGCTGGAGTAGAGCCAGCCGATCCCCCGAGCCCCTCCTGTGGAGTGGACCCAGCCAGCTCAGCCTCCCTCTTGTGGGTGGAGATTTGGGGGCGAAGGTTGTGCCTCCTGGGTGGGCAGTTCCCCCACGTGTGGGACTCCAAGTCCCATGTGCCTCCACCAGCGGGGACAGTGGTCCAGAATGCTGGGAATTGCTCGGAACACCTGGGGACCTACCTCTGCCCACCTGTGGACAGAATGCCTATTATTCACACACACGGCTGGGCTGCTGTGGTTTTACCATGCGAATCCTGACACGCGGCTCCGTTGGGCCTCCTTCCGTGCCCAGGGAGCACGTGCAGCTAATATCTGGAAGCACACGGGCCTCTTTGACGGCTGGCCGAGGGCTAGAGGCATCCACCAAAAATTCGCATTCATTGGGAGATAGTACATAGCAGAGCTCTATTTCTTCTTCTTGTGCTTGCGCTATGTAATTGTGGGCACATTTACGTGTGTGGTCCCACCAGCGAAGGCTCCCGCTAGTTGTGCCTCTGGTGATGCTCGGTGGAGCCACCGGTTCCCGGCCGTCTGCGCTTCTGGAGTGATGCTTTTATGGCTCGACCTGCTTGGCTCGGCCTGCGGTTGGAAGTTAACGCTCTTGCCACTGGCGGCACCCCCCATCCACGCAGCCCTTCTCCTACCCCCCCCCCTTCATGTCTTTGATCCCCTTCCTTGCCGAGTGAAAGCTGAAGCGGGGCGGCTAACCCCCACATGCCTCCCCATGAATCCCAGGGCAGTTCTGACTCATCTTCGCTGGCTGCCGCACAAGTGGATGGCGGCACCTTCTCCGATGCCGAAAGGGGCAGGTTACATGTTTGTGAGGAGAGCGTGTGTAGTGGGGACAAAGCTTCCCTGCATGAGAGCTGCTTCCCCAGGCACCGCATGGGCGCCGGTTCCTGCAGGTGGAGCAGCCACTGCCGCATTGCGCAATTGCAGCCCTCCTGGGCGCCTGCGATCTGCAGGCCCTTCTCATGAGAGCAGGCCTTTTCCAAAATATGAAGACCCGAGCTTCAGTTTTGCCTGTACCGTCGGTAAGCAAAGCTTCCTGGCCACCGAGTTCTTATGTGCTGCCTGGGGACCTTGTCTGCTGTTTGGGATTTCGAGGTCCAGAAAATAACAGGGCTGCTCCAAGATGGCTGAGATGCCTGCTTGGGCTGGGTGCTGCGGCTGCCGGATGTCTGAGGGACGTGCAGAGGGGGCAACAAGAGGGAGGGCTTTCCTGGTGGTGGCCCTGTCCCTGGAATAACTCCCCCACTGCGGACTGGCTGGTGCCAGCCTAAGGGGGCCCTCCCCTCCGAGGCTTTTGGAAGCTTGCTCAGCCCCCCCCCCCAAGGGGCTCGGGAGACCACCAGGTGCTTTGGCATCCCTTTCAGCTGAGTTCTACTATTACACTATTTTTTGCTGACTTTTTAATCTTTTGTTTCGATGGATTGTGTAAACCATCCAGAGAGCTTCAGCTGTGGGGCACCATGAAACAGAATTATCATCATCAATTATTACCAACGCTTCTCATCCGAAAGGAGGTTATGGGCTGGGGACGGGTCTGACTGCAGCCACGATGGCTTTTCCCACCAGATCCCGAGGGGGCTCAGCGGGACCAATCCAAGCAGGGCCCCATGACCTTGCCGGTCAGCTACCTGGCCTTGGAAGGCCTGAAGGCGGACACAGCCGCTGCCTCATGCCTGCCTGATCCAGGAATGCCCCCTGCTCTTGCGCAGCATCTGGGGCCCTGCTCCCCATGGGGAGGCCCTAATCCCTGCAGAGGGGCTGGGCCTGGGGCTCGCCTCCTGCCCACAGTGTTCCAAACGGACGGATGGACGCAGGGCCCCTGCTCAGCCACTGGGGAGGGCGCCCAGGAGGGCTGCCAGTGCAGCTTCCTGCTGCTTCAGCACACGGGCGACACCAGCCCATTTCGAGGAAGGACCGCCAGCAGGCACAGCGGGCGCAGACCTTCTGCCCTGCCTGAGGATGTCAGGGGCTTCCCTGTGGGCTCAGCGCCACCTGCTGGTAACTTGGGGAAAGTTCTGCAGACCAGGAGTGCTACCCTGGAGATTGTCGTGTGCCATCAGGCTTGTTGTTGTCGTAAAGTTGTGCCCAACCCGTCGCGTCCCCGTGGACAACATTCCTCCAGGCCCTCCTGTCCTCCACCATCCCCCGGAGTCCACTTAAGCTCGCACCAACTGCTTCAGTGACTCCATCCAGCCACCTCATCCTCTGCCGTCCCCTTCTTCTTTTGCCATCTATTGTTCCCAGCATTAGGCTCTTCTCCAGGGAGTCCTTCCTTCTCATTAGGTGGCCAAAGTATTTGAGTTTCATCTGGCCTTCTAAAGAGCAGTCAGGGTTGATCTCCTCTAGGACTGACTGGTTTGATCGCCTTGCAGTCCAAGGGACTTGCAGGAGTCTCCTTCAGCACCACAATCAAAGGCCTCAATCCTTTTGCGCTCGGCCTTCCTTATGGTCCAGTTTTCACAGCCATACATTGCAACTGGGAAAACCATAGCCTTGACTATACGCACTTTTGTTGGCAGGGTGATCTCTCTGCTTTTTAGTATGCTGTCTAGATTTGCCATAGCCTTCTTCCCCAGGAGCAAGCGTCTTGGCTGCAGTCCCCGTCTGCGGTGATCTTGGAGCCCAGGAAAATAAAATCTCTCACTACCTCCATTTCTTCCCCATCTATTTGCCAGGAAGTGAGAGGACCGGATGCCATGATCTTAGTTTTCTTAATGTTGAGCATCAAGCAAACTTTTGCGCTCTCCTCCTTCACCCGCATCAAGAGGCTCTTTAGTTCCTCTTCACTTCCTGCCATGAGAGTGGTATCATCTGCATATCTGAGGTTGTTGATATTTCTCCCAGCAATCTTAATTCCAACTGGTGATTCATCTAGCCCTGCCTTTCTCATGATGTGCTCTGCATATAAGTTAAATAGGCAGGGCGACAGTATACAGCCTCGCCAAACTCCTTTCTCAATTTTGAACCAATCAGTGGTTTCGTGTCCAGTTCTCACTGTTGCTTCTTGACCTGCATAAAGGTTTCTCAAGAGACAAGTAAGATGGTCTGGTACTCCCATCTCTTTAAGAACTTGCCACAATTTGTTGTGATCCACACAATCCAAGGCAGAGTTGATCCCCACCACAGAACCCAGGAGTCTCATCTGGTGGGTTCCTCCCCCACCCCCTGCGGTCCCTGCTTGGGATTCTGCCCCGTTGCTGAAGCAGGTTGACCGAAGCATAATTTTTCTGCCATTTGGAAGGACCCTTGCTTTCTTCTTGTGACTCATTCCAGGCTCATTCCACTGTGTTATCAGTGCAAAGTCAGGGGCATGGACAGACTGAAAAAGCTAAGTCATTTGCTGGCGGAAGGCGGGAAGGTCACTGCCCTGCCCTTGTCCCATGGCACAGCTTTTCCCTTGCCCCCAGGTGGGGCGCTGGATCGTCTGGATGCCTTCCCAGGCGCAGCACAGGGCCCCCCGCTGGGTGGTGGAGGGAGTGGCCCCAAGGCAGCTGCCCGCGTTCCATGGGGGGCACAAGTGAATGTGCCACGGCCTTGCCAGTGCCTCCCCCCCACCGCCCTTCCCAAGATTGGTCTTGGCGGTCAGTGCAGCCGCCGCCTGGAGGTGCTGCTCCTCTGGGGTGGGGAAGCCTCCACTGCTCTTCCCCAGCTGCAGGGAAAGACGCCTCCACTGTGTGCGCTGGCCGAGCTATGGACACAGCCTGCAGGCCACGCTGTCTGCGAAGATTTAGAGTTCAAACATCAGGCGATGTGTATGCAGTTTTATTTAGAAAAGTCAGGGTTCATCTGCCTCTGCCAGTGTTGGGAGCAAGCAGGAGGGACGGTGGGCGCGCTTGCCCAGCCGCCATCCTCTGGCTCCCGACGACCACGCACGCTTCCTTTGCCTTTTGGATAGAGAAGCTGCTAGGAAAATGCAGGACTATTTCCATCTTATTAACAATAACTATTCGTCAAACCAGTGCATGCTAAATTTACTAATTACTCCATACTATTGGACATCTCCAGGTGATAGGATGAGGCACCTATGTTTTCCACCTTAGAAATCAAGTCATTGCAGATTTTGGTGAGTTCTTCGTTTTCCTTCACCTGTGGAAGAAGTGGGGGGAAATGCTCATACAGGTCGAGCGGCACACTGCAAAAGACCCCATGTCCCACGGCCTCTTTCTGCAGGTCGGCATGCCCTTCGCCAGCAATGCAGGCGCCCAGTGCAGGACTCACTGGGCGCCACCCAGACCCTACAGACCTGGCGGGTGACCAGCCCTGTGGCTCCGCACTGGGCCTCCGCGCTGCCTGGGGATGGGGCGTGCGCCCAGGGACGCCCAGGCCCAGACACGGGTGGGGCCTGACTGACCTTCAGTGCAAGGCTTTGCTCGAGCGACTGAGTGCGCATCTCCTCCTTGCGCAAGCTGGCCCGGAGCACCGTCAGTTCCGTCTTGGCCTGGTTTTTCACTCGGCCCATCTCTTCGCTCGCCCTGAGTCAAAACACCATCCAGGAGTGTTACATTTCAAACAGACGTGTCCATTGCGTGCCAGGAGGGCCGGCTCGGCTCAGCACAGCACTCTGCTACTCACTGGGCAAGCTTTTCCATGGTGTGCACCTTCAGGGCCTGGTACCGCTGCTCCTCCTTCGCGATCCTTGCCATGCAGTCCTCTGCGTGCTTCTTCAGAGCCTCTTCATTCTAGAGAACGGAAGCCACGGCGAGCGCCAACGGGCGCTGAAACAAGCAGCCGTGGCCCCAGGGCCTCTCCAACACCTCCCTCGCTGCATTCTGCAGTGAGCCCTCACCCGGCTACGGCTGCTGGTACTATGGAACGGATGATTGCGGGAACGCAGCGCAATGGAAAAGCAGTGGCACCGGGGAGCCCGACGGGGCCTCTGGCTGCCTGCTGCAGAGCTCCAGGCTCCCCACAGCTAGGGCCTGTCTTATTTATTTATTTAACAAATTTAAATGGCTGGACCAAGCTGATGAAGGCCCTTGCTGGATGAGGCGGCCCTCGGGCGTTGCCTGCGTGGTGCTCACAGAGCCAGGCTAACAGCGGGGCAGCTTTGCAAACCCTCTGCATATTTCACGTTATTGTTAGGTGGTTCTTAAGGGGGACCAGAAAGGCAGCTTGGGCAGCCCCCCAGGGGCACAGCAACAGAGGACATGTGTCTCAGGAAGCATTCCTGCAGGTGCCCTACCTAGAAACGGGGAGGCTGCTGCCACGGCACAGCCCTGCCTTTGGGAAGAGAGGGACTGGCCGCCCGCCCATCCACCCTCGGAGGGACCCTGCGTGCATCAGCAGTGGCCCTCCATCTGAAAGTGCCGGGCCCAAACGCAACACGGTGCGCTTCTCAGAGGTGAAGCAACAGTGCCACTACTCCAAGCACCACTGCTGCCACCCGACCTGTTTCCCTCCTGGGGGGGCTTGAAAGGCGAAAAGCAGCAGAAAGCAGGGAAAGCGTGGGTGGAAAAGCTGCACCTGGCCCAGCCCACAGGGTGGTGACAAGTTAAGCGAGGCCCCACCACGCAGGAGGAAGAGGTGGCCAGCGCTGCTTGAGGGCGTGAGAACGTCAGGGGGCTGCGGAGGCAGGTGAGGAATCGCTCACCTTCAGAAGTCCTACGATGGCTTCCTTCTGCTTTTCAAACCTTTTATAGAGGTCAGCAAACGATTTCTCCATGGAGTTCAGAGCAGACACAGCTTGCTGTTTCTCCTCTTTTTCCTTCTGGGAAGCCTCTAAAGAAAAGGGTGGGTGCGAAGGACACACGCGTGTGCTCCAGCTGCTGAAAGACGGGGGGTGTGCCCAGCATACACACCTCTGGTTCGGGGCACCTCCTCCCTGGGACAGCAAGATCCCCCAAGATCCTCCGCACCCTTGTAATATGCACCTACCCATCATTCGCATTGCGACATCTTCAAATTCATCACAGAGCTTTCTAAAGAGAGAAAAGCACAGCCAGAATAGCGGCTTGGACGATGCCAGTCGCAGTGATGCCATCCTGAGGCAGCAGCGACCACAGCTTTGACTCGTCTGATGCGGCCCCGTTGCACCTACCTCATTTCCATGCACTTTTTGTCGCGCTTCTCCTCCCACTCCAATGCTTCCCGCTGTAGTTCTTGCACCTGAGAACACACAGTTCCCCGATGGAGTAGTGATCTTGGGCAGGCTGAAGCCATGCGGCCTGGGTGCCCACCGGGCCGAAGACAGTGCCAGTGCTTGGCAAGCGTTGGCAGGCCGACCGACAGCTGCCTGGGCCACGTCCTCTGCTCCTTCTCCAGGCAGATGGGGACCACTGTGCTGCCACGGTTCCTGGGCAGCCCAGCCCTGCTGCCCTGAGCCCACCTGCCCAGCCCCGTGCCCGGCTGGAGGACGCGACCGGGTGCCGAAACGAGTCTGCAACGGCACTGCCCCCTGTGCTCTCCTCCTGTGCTCCTACCTCGGAGGCGAGCTGCTCTTTGACCTTTTCTACGGCAGCGTCCAGGTCTCTCTGGCTGTATATCAGCACTTCTGTCACAGGCTTGAGGGAGAGAGAGCGAGAGCGAGTGAGTGTGCGCAGAGGACAATGGGGAAGTGCCGGGCCAGGCTGCCTGGAGAAGCCCTGCCTGCTGTGGGGAGGCAAATGCCCGGCCCGCAGGCAGGGCATTTGCCACAGCTGCGTGAGAAGATGCTGAGCTTTGGAGGCATCGAGTGGGGGCTCCACACTGGGGTCGGAACTGGCTGCTGTCGCAGCTCCTCGATTCACCGGCTCGCCCCTTCAGCTGCCCAGCACAGCCCCCATTGGCCCTCCGGGAAGAAGGCGGGGCGGCAGCAACATGCCAGGCCTGACCAGTCTGCTTAGACATCTATTCTGAATTGTTCCCAAAAGCTACCAACGGCCCAGACCGAAAAGGGACTACCAGACATCCACTAAATGGTGCTCACCAGATCCGTGAAGGGGCCGAGAAGATCCGTTTCCTCTGGCTTTTCTTCGGGTTCTACTGCTTTTACCACCAGAGGTGCTATTTTTGTGGACTGTCTGCTTCAAAAAAACAGAAGCAATTCTGACACATTCTGTACGGGATCTGAAGTCGAACACTAACATGTAAGCCACCCAGAGCTCTGGCAGTGGGAGGGGGGGGGGACAGAAGCAAACGAATGCACTTCCGACACTGACCCATTCTGACACAGCGAGAGAAGAGCAGGCGTGGCTGCTTGGGCACCAGGTCCACTTTTCCGGGGGCTTTCGCTGAGCAAAGGGTCAAACTTCAGGTACAGAGACTGCTTTCTCAGGACAGATCCCTTGAACTGCAGGAAGAAGCTGGTAAAAATATGGGAAAGCAGCCAAGCCATCGCACCGCCCCCACCTCCCTTGCTGGAGTTGCACTCTGGAGGCACACGTGGCCCTGGGAAGCCCCTGGCAAGCAGCTTCTCCACGCAGAAGGACAGGGAGATGTGCCCGGGCGGCTGGTGCGCAGCGGGGCTTCTCAGTCCGCAAGGAGCGGCTACAGAATGACCAGGCTCGGAACATGCCACATGGGCCACCATGGGAAGCACGCCCAGCAGACCAGAAAGGCAGCACCTTCGCGAATGGTATGAGTTGACAAGCACGATAGTTTAGGACTGCATACCCACAAGATGGCAATTTTGACAGCAAAGACTATGACAATGTTGGAAAGACAGGCAATCGGGGCAAAGTCCGCGGCCAGGATGGCTGCTGCACCCCCTGCTCTGGTTTACTGGTCAACGTCTGCATCATCTACACAGGTCACAGCCTGGCTACTCACGGAGGACGTCCCAAATTGCTCCAGATAGTCCACCTCCATGTCCGTCCCAAAAACTAGAAGGAAAGATGAATATTCGAGTGAGTTTGACAGTAACTAGCAGTAACGTTTCCATCCTAAGTAATTAAGATAGCATTGTTTCCGGAGATAAGAAAGCGCAAGAACATCTGTAATTTAATTTTCGCAGCTGGTGTGTACTGTGGGGGATGACAGCAGCTTTCAATCAGATAGCTGGCCTGTTATCATGGGAAATAAATTTGGCCAGAACCTGAGACGTGAAGCTATTTTGAAACGGTTTTCAGTGTTTCAAATGGAATGCATTTACTGGACTGATTGCCGTGTCTGGACCCTCAGCAACAGCTCCAAGTTCTAGATCGAGGGCAGGAAACTATTTTCCAGTTGAAACCTACATCGCACTTGGTTAAATTTTTGGTGCCGGAAAATTGTGCAACTCAAGTTTGTAGTGGTTTTTGCCTGTCTTTTGCAAGTGCACTCCCATAAGCAGCCCAAAACATGCAGTTTTGCTGAGTCAATTTGCTCGTCTGTTTCAGCTCTGAAAGAGAGCAGAGAATATGAAAGGCAAGGGAGTTCACAGGGTGAGACGGCTCAGACTGGCATCTGCCCAGTTGCCCGGACCGGCCACGGAGCTGTCAGTGGGAAGGCACAACAAGCAGGGTGGGGAAGACTCGGCTGCCCTTTGCAGCACTAACTTCCCCGTCCTCAGTGTTCAACAGGGAGTCATTTGTGACTTCCAGCTAACACTGGAATTGTCTCTGGCTATTGAAAGGGGAGGATGTTCACCCCCGTGCACGATGGGTGGAAGAGAACCAGCCGGAAGGCTGAGGGGGAGACAAACCGTGGTGGCCTCACCGCCTGCCAGACGGACTCTCCGGGGAACGAGCGACGCACCCTGGCTTTGCACGGAGACTCACACGGGCGAGGGGCCTGCGCTTTCCCAGTCAGCCTCACACCACAGGACTGGCACGGCTGCCTGCTAACTGGACGGCTCCAGCAGAGGCTCAGACCTGGCCCCCTACCTTCCGTGGGTGATCTGAACTCCTCCTCTTCCACGTTGATCTGGCTGCTTTCCGTTGCTGCTGTTTCAGTCCTTCCACAGGGGAACTGGAGCAGGAGGCCATCTCCGAGCAACTGAGTTGAAAGGCAGAGGGTCAAAAGAGGCCACTGGCAAAGGCGGAAGCATACACTGGTGGGGCTGGAAAGGGCCACTGGCCCAACCCTGCCCAGGGCAGGACTCCGAGGCAAAGCATCCCTCCCAGAGGGCTGCCCAGTTGCTGCCCAGCAGGTGGAATGCCTCCAGTGTGCGTGAGCCCACCACCTCCCTAGGTCTTTGGCTCCACTCCCGTACTGCCCTCAGTCAGGAAGTTCTTCCTGGTGTTGAGCCGGAGAGCTGGCTTCCTGGACCGAGCCCGTTATCCTGTGTCCCGTACTTTGGGATGGTTGAGCAGAGATCCTGCCCGTCCTCTTTGTGATGGCCCTTCAAGGACGTACAGAACGCTACCCAGCCTCCCTTCAGCCTTCTCTCCTTGAGGTGAAACATGCCCAGTTCTCTCAGTCTTTCCCTTGGGGCTTTGTGCCCAGTCCCCGGACCATCCCTGCTGCCCTCCTCCGAACCCCCTCCAGCTTGACTGCATCGTTCTTCAACTGTGACACCCAGAAGTGGGCACCGGACTCCAGGCGGGCCTCCGCAGTGCCAAGCCCCCTGCTGCACAGGGCCCGAGTGAGGCCCCCAGCTGCAGGCCTCGCTGAGCACCGAGTCAGGGCTGTGCTGGGCTGGGCTGCCTGCGTAGCCTCGCCGTGAAGAGGAGTGACGGCAGCAATAGGAACAAGCGGCGCTTGCGCTCTGTGCATAGGCGACAGAGAGCAGCTTTGACACTGTGGGAAAGTTACGCTGCTAACCCTCCTGCCCTGAAAGTGGGGAGAATAGACGCAGGGACTGCACGATACCGTCACTGAGTCTGGAGGTTCAGCATCAAATGTCGCTGGAGCCACACGACCTTCAGCTACACTCTGATCAACAAGCTCTTTCCTAGAGGAATTGAAAGATGCATGTTATAATACCTGGAAACCAAGGAGGGTGGCGACGCACACTAAGCCCCGGGAGGTGCCTTCATCTGCTCACAACTCGCTCGGTCTTCCACACCCCCCATCTCTTGTATTAACACTTAGGCAGGGAGCCTTTTTGGCAGCGACTTCTGTTTTGGAGATGGCTCCATTTACCCAAAAGTAGCCACTGAGTAATATTTCTCCTCCTCAAAGGTCTAGGGGAAATTCGTGTATCAGGCCAATAACATGCTATCAACAGCTTCCTTATGCAAGAACTGAACTTTGAAAGGCTCGAAGCCTCAAGTTTTCTAATGTGCAATGCTTAATTCTCCTACCCAGTCTCCTCTTCTCCATCCCACACATTTAAGTCCAGAATCTTGGAAGAAAAAACCTTTCATGAGTTGGCAGTGCCTGCTTTCAAGCTGAAGACGCAGCCAGACGTGGTCACGGAATACTTACGGTTTTCCAGAGGCTGCTTCTGTTACTGCAGGTTCATCTGTTGGGTTGTGCCAGGACATTACAGAAGGATCGGCTTCATCATTGCCTCTCTCAGTGGTGGGCACAGACTGGAGGGGGGAATTCTGTATTTTGGAACCACCTTCAAATGGGTTGAAATTAGGATCATTGCAGTCAAAGCCGCAAGGCACTTCGGGGGCAGAACTCTTTCCAGGTCCAGCGGTGTTCTCCTCTTCCGCCTTCTCCTTTACATCACCACAGCTGAGATTCTCAAAAGGACAAGATCCTTGTGCATGCAGCACAGAAGGACTCTGCGTGTTCGATTCGGAAGCCAATTTTGCAGCCTTATCAGATCCCAGAATGTGCTTGGGGGCATCACCAGCCAGCCATGAGACCAAGGCGGAAGGCTGGGTAGCCGTTGCCACTGACAGAGGGTTCTCAGCAGCAGTCCGAGGCATGCAAGGGGCACCAAGGAGCACATCAGGTGCTTCCCCACCAGGAAAATCCCCCACAGAGGATGTTCTTGGACTTTTGGTGGGGCTGAGAAGACCATCAGAACTCTTGACGGATGAAGCCACCTCAGGCACACTTTCTGCTAGGGGACCGGGACTGGCCTTTCCTTCAGCCTCTCGTCCCTCTTTTGCCACTCCAGTATCTGCCGCAACCAGCTGCTGGCTCCTGTTCCAAGACAGAGCACAGCTAATCAGCTGGCTCAGCCTTTCCTCGCCTGGATGAGAGTAAGTCCTGGCCCATCACACAGTCCTCAGGAGCACAATATTTTATTCCTGTTCCAGATCACTGGCGTCCCAGTCCTGTCCTCAGCACCACTGCCCCCTCCAGAGGCAGGTCACAACAGAGCTGGCCCCCTGCCAGGCTCATCTTCCCGCCAAGGCTGGAACAGGATTGTCCGCATCACCTTGGCAGGAGCATGGGGCAGGGAAGCCATCAGGAGCTGCTGGAGGGCATGGCGGTCCCCACCCTGCTACGCCCAGAGCTCCCTGGGATACCGGCAGGAGACTAAGAAAGGGTGGCAGCAAGTGGTACCCCTTCACTATGTGGGGTCCCAGGCAAAGGAAGTGCTGGGGTGGCTTCCAAGTCAGGCAGGGCCCCTTGCTGCAGGCGAACCTGCCTGTGGCACTGGGGCACTCGTTCCCAAACAGAGCGAGGGTTCTGGCACCCGCTGCTGCTTCCACGGGCTTGGTGGGCACCTGCACCTCGCCTCTGCCTGTGGAGAGGACTCATTCCAGTTCCCTCTTCCCGCCTTAATGAACCAGCTGCTAGGCAGGCCAAGTGCACGCAAAGAAACAGGGGCCGTCTTACAACCTCCTTGGGACCTGGATACCTAAAGGAACGCCTTCTTCCATATTTGCCCTCCCACCCCCTGAGATCGGCAGCAGAGGCTCTTCTCCGGGAACCCTCCGTGAAAGAGGTTAGGAGACAGAGCACCTGGAGGGCGGCCTTCTCTGCGGTGGCGCCCCGACTGTGGAGTGCGCTCCCCAGAGAGGTCCGCCTGGCACTGTCGCTATTTGTTTTTCGGCGCCAGGTTAAGACCTTTTTATTTCAACGATATTTCAATAATTTTTAATATCAGTTTATAGGTTTTAATATGCAGCCAGGGTGGATCTGGATTTTATCTGCGTTATGTTTTATTTAATTTATGTAAGCCATCCCAAGGCTATGCGATGGGACAGCATACAAATGCTCTAAATAAACCAACCAACCACAAATCAAGGCACAGGGTGCCTGTTCTACTCACACAGCACCAGATGCAGGCAAGGCAGAGTCCTCTGGAACCTCTGTGGAGTCACCCAGGAGGAAGGGCCTCTCAGGTTTCTTCCTTCTATCTGGACTCAAGATTCTGTGAGTCTGTGGATCCCGCATGGGGGACTGGAAAGTTACCTTAGGAGAAGAAGTTCCCCAGGGATCAGCAGAGGCCAAGCAAGTGCATGCACACGTGGCTCACACCTACACTTGTCTCTGGATGTTCTGCCCCACCCCTGTGGATGACAAAGGAAGTACTCACGGAAAGGTGAAACCAGGGGCCTATCGATAAATACATGTGACAGAAGCTCCCATCCAGAAGCAGCCATAGAAACCCAGTGCTGAAGGGCCAGGCAAGCGTGACAGGGCCGTGCGGCGAGGCTTTGGCAGAGTGCTACTGGGAAGCAAGCTCAGGCAAACCTGAGAGGGGATGTGTCATCCCCCCAGTGGCTTCTGCAGCAGGAGCAGCTCTTGTACCTCTGCCGCTGCAAAGGAACATCGCCGCCAACAGCAGGGGAAACCCAAGAAATGGGCACAGCACATTGCGTAAGATGCGGCTGCCGTGCCAGTCAGATGCCGCTCCAAACTGCAGCTGAGCGCCTGGACTATGTGGCCCGCTCGCCCATTCTGTGCTTTGCACAATCCCATACCTGTAACGATGGCGGCAGTCCACGTGCAAATGTAGAAACAGTGTGTCAGAAGGGGCCTGCTGGGCCTTCTAGTCTGACCCCGGGCACCAGCCAGCTCCATTCATGATATGCAATATACAATTCTGAAGTGCCAGCAAGGAAACCCACCAGTCCCACAGACTGCACACAAGGCTTCCTTCTATGCTGGCAACTGGGAAGAGCTACCCCGGGCAGTACCATACCTTCCTTGGCTTCACTATCCCCTTCGGTGGCACATTTTCTTTCTGTGACGGGCAAAGAATGGAAGACTTCAAGGCCTCAGGAGACACAAGAGGCAATCCAGAGCTTTCTGAGACCACTTCATCACTGACATTTTCTGCATTTACAGCCTTCAGGCTCATTCTAGGGATGAACACAGAGATGTCAACAAGCTGGTGTAAGTCAGCTACTTACATCAGCAGCAAGCGATTCAAGCATCCCAGCAAGGAGATCTACTGGTCCTTTGCTATTAATTAATTAGGCAATGACACCCAGTTGACCGATCATGAGATGAGGTCAGGGCAAGGGGGCTGGTCTCCAGGAGGGAGCCCTGCACAGAGTGATACTTGGGAATGCGATTTTGGAGAGAAAACGCAAGTTTGCAGATGAGGTCCAATTATTTAGGGTGGTTAAAATCAAGAGGGACCATGGGGACGCTCAGCGGGACTTCTCCAAGCTGGGAGACCCGGCAGCCAAATGGAAAACGCGGCTGCACGTAAGCAGGTGTAGCCCAGCGCGACTGCGGCGAGGGACCGAAAAGGAGAGTCGAGGAAGGCCGGCGGGGCGCCCCGGGGGCGGCGGGACACCTCGAGGGGAGCGTGGCGGGGCGCCCGCTGCTACGACCGAGCCAGCTCCGCGTCGGGCGCAGGAAAGGGGCGGCGGGCGCCCGCGGGCCAGGCGCGCTCGGCCAGCGCCGCCCCGCTGCAGGGCACGGGGCGACGGGGAGGAGCGGGCCGCGGCACAGCCGCTCCCCGGGGCGGAGGGGCTGCCAGGCGGGGCGCGGGGCCCGAGCCGCGCGAGCGTGGGCCACGGGGCGGGCGCGGGCCCCGCGGCGGCGCTTCGGGGCGTGCCCCCGCCCGGGACGGAACCCCCCGCCCGCCGCGCCCGGGACGAGGCCCCCGCGGGGAGGGGCAGCCGCACCTGCCGTGCCGGTCGCGCCGCCGGGTCGCCGCAGAGCCGCCGCGCGCTGGAATTTGAACGCTGGCACGCCCACGCGCGCGGCCAATCACGAGCGAGAGCGGGCCGCGTCCGAGGTCACGTGAGCCGGGCGCGCCGCCGCCCTGCTGTTGCGCAGGCGCGGCCGCGCGGGCCTCTCGGCCCGGCCCACTTCGCGGGAGCGTTGTGCGGGCGGCCCCTCCTGAGGCCCTGCTCGCGCTCGGTCTCGGGCATCCCAAGCGCGCGGCCCGGCGCCGCCTCCCTGGACGTGCTCGGTGCGGAGCACGGTGCCTCGCCCACCCCTCCCCCGAAAGGCCCGTTCGTGCGCCCGCCTCTGCTCCACCTACCGGGCTCGCAGCCCCGCTTTCTCTCAGCGTTGTGTCGGGGGCGCAACCTGCGCTCCATCCGCCGCAAAGCCGCGCGAGCGGTGCCCCGCAGAAGCATCGCCGTTTGGGTTGCGGGGCGACTGCGCGCGGGAAGCGTTCAAGCTGCCTGCGAGGAGTGAGTGGACGAACGGGCGAAGGCAGGCAGGCCTGCGATGCTTCCCATGGGAGGGGAAGGGCCCAGGCGTGCAAAAGGCAAAACCCAGGGCCTGCACTTGTGACAGTCGGGACCCCGAGTGTGTGGAATGGGCTTCCACGGGGGTGGTGGAGGCCCCATCGGTGCTGGTGTTCAAGGACAGGCTGAACATGTACATGGTGGGCATGTCGTGAGCAGAGCAGACTGGAGCCGGGGTCAGACTAGATGGCCCGGGAGGCCCCTTCTGGCTCGCTCTGTTTTGTTGCGCCGCCTCACGCTGAAGCAGCGGAAAGAAAGACGCCCGTTCGCCCTGAATCCCGCGACAGGGATGCCTGGCTCCAGCCGTGGGCCTCGTTTGCCCAGCGCTCTCCCTCCAGGGACCGCGAACCGGCGCACCCTCTGACGTGCGGCGCATCGCCCGCCTGGGCGAGGACGAGTGTGCGGCGGCGGCGCTCCGCGGCTCCACGGGTGCGTTCTGCCGGCTCGTCCTCCAGGGAGGCAGGCAGGCGGGCAGGCGCAACAGCCCCGTGCCCTGGCCGGGGAGGTGCGCCGTGGCATCGCCGCCGGGTTCCTCCGGCTGCCGGGGAAGCGCAGCGCGCGCATCAAGCGGCACCGGGGCCACCTAGCCGACCTGCGTGCGGCAGGTGGCCTAAGCGCCCCGGGGGCCTCGCTTCCGTATGCGCTGGGCTCGTAGCCCGAGGCCGTGGGCCAGCCCTGCCGGAACGTCGCCCGTCCTCGGGAGGCAGGTGCGGGCGGGCCGGGGAGAGCGAGCGCCCGCGTTGCACCAGCAGGCGCCCGTCTTGGCAAGTGTGGGCCCCGCATACGCCCCGCAACGCGTGCGGACGTGGGTGCGAGCGCTCGCGCCGGGAGCCGCGCTTAGGGCCCCGCCTGGCCGGGCCGGCTGGCTTGCAGGCGGAGGGGCCGCGGGCCCGGCCTCGGAGGCGGAGCCGCCGCCTCGAGCCCCGTCCGCGGCGTCGCGAGCTCGGCCGGGGAGCAGCGCCGGAGGCCCGCCTCCTCCCGCGGCCGGGCCCGCTCCCCGGCCCCGCGAGAGCGCCCGCCCCGGAAGGGCCTCCCTCGGGGCCGCGTCCGCAGCCGGGGCGCGGCGATGGAGGGCGGCGCGGCCACGTTCACGCTGGCCTACGCCGTGCTGGCCGTGTGCTTCGTGCTGCCGCCCAGCGAGTTCCACTCGGCCGGGCTGACGGTGCCGCAGCTGCTGGGCACCTGGCTGGGCAGCGAGGACGCGGCCTTCGTGCAGTTCCACTTGCGGCGCGGCGCCGGCACGCTGCTGGCCCACGCCCTGCTGCCGCTGGGTGAGCGCCGGCCGGCGGGGCGTCCGCGCGGCGCGGGGGGGCGCGCTTCGGGGGCCCTGGGCCTCTTCCCGGGGCGCTCCGCCCGCCCGAACACGGTTCTTCGGGCGACTTGGGGGAGGAACAGGCCACCAGGGGTAGCCCGCCGAACGTGTGAATGCGTAAAGGTACAGCGCAGAACCGAGGGAGAAGCCGAGAGCAAACACGCACTGCCACCTGCCAGGGAGAGTGCCAAGGGTCTTCCTTGGTGCCGGAAAACGGGTACAGTGGGCCCCGGATGAGCATCCCTGGAGTGTGACTTCCACTGCCAGGCTCTCACTGATGCCCAGATGGGTCTTAGCCTTTCGGTTTCATGTGCCTGCTGGACGGGTAAATGCTGCGCTCATGGATGAAACCGGTTTTGCTTTCTGAAGGCACCTCTCTTGTTCCTTGCAGGCTATTACATTGGCATGTGCTTTGCCGCTCCAGAGAAGCAGCTCTGTGACGTTTATAAGGCTCCGGACAGCTGGAAGGTCTTCTTCTTGCTGGCGGTCCTTGCCCCCACCCTTGCTAGCCTCCTAGTCTACTACTGGTCGAAAAAGGGCTGGAAGAACCACCCGCTCGTCAAGGTCCTCTCGCTGTACACCCTTCCGCAGTCGGGGTGGGCAGCCGTGGCCGCTTCCATCAACACAGAATTCAGGCGAGTGGACAAGTTTGCCACGGGGCCCCCAGGCGCTCGAGTGATCGTCACAGACTCCTGGATCATGAAAGTGACCACCTATTGTTTGCATCTTGCCCACCAAAGGGACATCCACCTCACGGTGGTCGACTCCAGGCAGCACGAACTCTTGCCGGACTCCCACCTGCCTGCGCAATTCCTCACCATCCGTGTTGACAGCGTGAACCCCGGTGTGAAACCTTTCGATATCCGGTAAAAAGACCAGCTTTCAGGCGGGTGGGGACTTGGAGTGCGTTTCACATCTGGAGAAGTGGAACTTTGTCACTGAACTGCAAATTCCTGTGATCTGAATGGTTCACAAAGATGCTTTTAATAGGTGGGGGATAATGTGAACTACAAAAATGACAGCGAAGGTCATTGATTGCTGGGTTCATCTACCCACAGAACAAATACTGCTGCAGAAGCGATCTTGGCTTTCCATCTCTCCCGTCTGAGTGGAGGGCAGAGGAGAGATGAAGGAACCCTTCTGCTGTTGGGTGCTGCATATACACCCGGCCGCAACGCCACACTGGCTGGCACGGTTTATCGTGGCACAAACTGGCTGTCCTGGATGAGAGTCCACTTTGCCAGATGCGCCTGCTGAAGTGCAGCTGTGGACACGTGTACCGTGAAAGCACGTCGCCCTTAAGGGTCCTGCAAGATGCTTGGGTTCGAGAAAATTGTAGCTAATCTGCTTCAGTGGGCGTCTCACCCATTTGCTCCTGAGGTGTAGCGTGGACACCCAGCCTCAGCCTCCTGCAGCTGCACTTCAGCAAAACGGGGGTCCTTCCCGGACAGGCTCCCTGAAGGAAGTGGAACACTTCACTCTGGTTGAGGGAGGTGCCAGTGAAAGCAGTCCAGCTACAATCTGCTTGGTCAAGTAGCTTGTCAATTGAAGTTAAAAATATTTATTAGGAAGCTGGCGTGGTGTGATTCACACGCTGGGCTGGCGATCCTGTTGGAGTCTCCACTTGGGCAGGCCCTCCTCAGTCTAACCTGCCTCACAGGGTGGACACAAGCATGAAATGCAGCTGTACAGGCCGTGGGTTCCCTGCAGGAGGAAAATGGTGGGATAGGAATGCAATGCAGTGAGTTTTGTCCCTCCTTTCTATCTGTGTCTCAAAAGGTCCCGGGATCTTTAGCACAGGAGGCTGTGTCACTGTTCCTTAGACTGTATAATCGTGTCCTGCCCTGTAGACTTGCACAGACGTCTGATACGCCGTTCTGTTTTCTTTAGGCTGAATTCAACTGAATACGGGGAGCTACGGGAGAAGCTGCATGCGCCCATCCGCAGTGCTGCGAATGTGGTCATCCGCCAGAGCCTCAGTGACTTGTTTCTGGAAACCTTTGCCTCACTGGTGGAGACGAATCAGACTTACTCTGTTGCGAGCAGTCAGGTGCGACTCGTTCAGGACACTTCTGTACCTATTCGTTTGCTTTGGCAGGGAGTGTGATTATGTGTGTCCATCTGGTAGCATAAGCTTCTCTCATACTTTGGTTCCTGGCTTGTTTCATGACCTGTTAACTCAGAAACACTATGCTGTTAATGGGTGAAGCAGGCCAGAGTTCACTCAGCAGAAAAGTCTAAGCAATCGTTTCAGGGATGCTGAAAGCAAGAATGAAGCAGGTGGTGTCTTCGTTGCTTTGTTCAGTCAAAGGTGCATGCCAGGCGGGTGTTAGGATGTTTTATTTATAGTGTAGAGTCAGTTGTGGGTACCGGAGGTGTCAGTCATGCCAGAAACATGCAAGTTTTTGCTGCTTCACGTTCTGGGTTCCTCGGATAAGAGTGGACTGCAGGACAGGGCAGAAATAACAAAGCAATGACCTTCTGGTCTCATGTCTCATCTCGTGTGCCTGCAGGATCTTGACCCTTGTGTTGGCTGCATGCAGACGACTGCCAATGTCAAGCTCGTCAAGAACTGCCAGGAGCCAGATGAGGGTGAGTGCCAGCCGTGCTTCTGCCGTCCCATGTGGTGCCTCAGCTGCCTGGGGAGGTGGTTTGCCAGCCGGCAGGACCAGCAGCAGCCGGAGACCTGGCTCTCCAGCCGCGTGCCCTGCCCGACGTGCCGGGCAAAGTTCTGCATCTTAGATGTCTGTGCGATCCGATGAATGAGGCCTGGATCCTGTTGCAGCTCCGGGAGATTGTCAGGTCCGCGTATGGACTTCATTCTGCTCATACGGATGCCTCTGCTACACTGTGCTTCGTTTTCCGTTCTGCTTATTTTTCTTCGATTCAAACTTGCATTTCATTGCTGTAATGGAACAATTGGGCGTGTGTCCCCCAGCCTTTAAACTTTGGCGATTCCTTTTTGTTCTGTTACATTTTGGGTGACAGGTAGTCTTATCACATCAGACCTCTGCTGCCGCAAGTATTCTTTAAAATCAAAAGGGGTTAACTTCTCCGTATTAAGCAGTATATAATTGTAAAGTGTTCTTCCTATGCTGAAACAAGAATCACAGCTCAGCTTTTTTGGCATGTATAAAATTCCATCTCCATTTCCCTAAAACATCTTTAAAGTGTGTCCCCCCATCACCTTTTCAACTTGTATTATCATATATGCTTTAAAACTCATTGAGTTTACTCCAAACTAGGCTATTTTAACTTTATTCCATTTGAAATCAACAACTTATGTTAATTCCATAGAGTTCAGTAAGAGCACAATTCTTTTAATAGTGTACTTCTGTGCAAATCTATTCAGCAGTAAGCCTTCTTGAATTCAGCCAGACTTATGTCCACATAAATGGATGGGCTTCAATCCATTAGTAACTTAGGAGTAGTTTTGTCACCTTTCAGTTCCTAGGGTAGCACCCAGTGCTATGCAGAATAGGCCCATTGAACTGCATGCTACTTATATTAGTGTGACTAACCATCATTCATTTTAAAAGATTTGCACTGGACATTGCTATACCTGGGAGTCCTTTTGGATTCAAGCATAGTAAGAACATAAGAAGAAACAACATTCTTGGATTTCTGTTCCATTCGTTTTTTAAAAGATTCATTTGTAAGAATGCATAAAATGGAATAGTAATCCTTTTAAATCTTAGCTCATAAGCTTACTGTTGAGCTTACTGTTATTTTTTAGCAAAGGCTTTGGGTGGAAAATGTGTTTGGAGATTAAGCAAAACCATGGTTTTGAAAAATGGAATATTACATTATTACCTTGCTAATAAAAGGAGCTGGCTGTTTTCTAACATGGAAAGCTCTACTCAAGCCCTTCCTGTGAAAAAACTTTTCCAGCTGAGAATTTCGGTTTTTTGCACACACAATGGGAGGCCAAATTAAGGCCTCAATTCTATAAATGAGACTTTTAGAACTGGTTGGATCAGATCTGTGTATAGGCACTTAAATACATGTCTCATGAAAAATGAATCCCCAGTAGAGTGCATTTTATTAATGTTTTTCCCAAATGCTGTGTTCTCTGTATTCTACATTTGTTGCTTTATCAGTCCTAAGGCTCATTTGTCCTCTGGGGCTGCTTGGGAACATAAGCATTGGCAGGTTTGTAATAAACTGCGTGTCCGGATGCTTCTTTTAATGACTGTCCTGAAGAAGGTACAGTGGTGCCTTGGCTCACGAACGCCTTGGTTCACAAACAAATCAGGTCACGAACAAACATTTCATGAAAATTTTGACTTGGGTTGCAAACTCCGCACTGGGTGGCGGCCAAGATCTCAGCCATCTCCCCCCTCTCCCCCAAGTGGGGAGATGGCCACGATCGCAGTTGCTTTCGTGCAGGGAAGGTGTGTGTGATCACAAGCGCACTCCTGCAGGAAAGACAGGTGCACAGCTGTGGGGGAGATGGCTGAGATTGCGCCCGCCTTTCCTGCAGGAGCGCAACTGAGATCTCAGCCATCTCCCCACCCCCACCCTGAGCACGTGCGACCATCTTCCCCACCCAATCGCGATAGCAGCCATCTCCCCCCCAGCCCCCCGTGCAGGTGTGGCCATCTTACCTGCTCGCGGTGGCAGAAAGACCTGAGGTCACTTGCTGCAAAGCTGATTGAATAATGGCTCCAAAGAAAGCGCAGAGCAAGCACGGTGGTAAAATGAACGTGCAGAGCGGTAATGAAGGTGACCAGAACATGCAGAGCAAGAATGGTAAGAGGAAGGTTTCAAAGAAAATAACCATTGAATTGAAGAAGGACATGATAGAAAAGCATGAGTGTGGGATTGTGATGAAACAGGGCTCTTCTGGAAGATGATGCCGAACAGAACCTACATCACGATGCAGGAGGAAAAGGCACTGCCAGGGCACAAGCCCACGAAGGACCGATTGACCCTTTTGCTGTGTGTGAACTCAAGTGTCGATTTGAAGATTAAACCACTGCTGGTGTACCATTCCCAGACCCCTCGTGCATTCAAGGAACAGAATGTGAACAAGGCCAGACTGCCTGTCGTGTGGAGCTTGGGTCACAAGGCAGTTGTTTATGGAATGGCTGCTCAAGGTGTTTGCACCCACCATTAGAAGTACCTTTCCGACAACCAACTGCCTGAAAGGTGCCTTCTTCTGATGGACACTGCCCCGGCACACCCTCCAGCCTTGGTGGATGATATGGATGCTGAGTACGACTTCATAAAGGTCAGGTTCCTCCCCCGCAACATGACAGCTCTTCTGCAGCCCATGGACCAGCAAGCGAGCTGCAACTTCAAGAAGCTCTACACAAAGGCGCTCTTCAGTAGGTGTTTTAATGTCACTGAAGAGAGGCCCTTGACTCTGAGAGAGTTCTGAAAGAAACATTTCGATGTCCTCCACTCCATCAGCCTCATTGACAAAGCCTGGGAAGGTGTCACGTACCAGACCTTAAACTCAGCCTGGAGGAAACTCTGCCCAGAATGTGTCACTGAATGTGACTTTGAAGGGTCTGATGCACAGGCAGTGGAGGAGCTTGTGTCCCTGGGCAAGAGTGTGGGTCTGGACATCAATGGTGCAGACATAGAGGGGCTTGTTGAGGACCATGAGGAGGAGCTGACGAAGGAAGAACTTGCTGAACTCCAGAGTGAGCAGCAGAAGGTGCTTGCTGACGAGCATTCCACTGAGGAAGAGGAAGACAGGGAGGAGGTTAGCAGGGATGCGATACAATCCATTATGGAAAAATGGAATGAGTACCAGGATTTCTTTGAGAAGCTCCACCCCAACAGTAACGAACAGAATGTTGAATCTGATGAACGATAACATGGTCTCTCATTTCTGGAGGATTATGAAGTGCAGGAAAAAACAAGTGACTATAGACAGATTTTTCGCCAAAATCGACCCTGCAGCTAAGAAACGAAGAGAGGAAAACCCTGAAAGAGATCTCCCAGTGTCCTTATGGAAGGGGACTCTCCTTCCAAACAATAATCTCCCTCACCCCCGCAACCTAGCTTAGTGTTCTCTACTGTACTGTACAGTACTTTGTTACTTTGTTGTTCTTTGCCACTTTGTTTCAAATTTTTCTGATTAAAAAATAGTTACAGAATGGATTAACCTCATTTATATTGAACCATATGGGGAAATTTGACTTGGCTCGTGACCAAAAATTGGCTCACAACCAGAGTTGTGGAACGGATTAAGTTTCTGAGCCAAGGTACCGCCGTACTTAAGTAGAACTTATGGCAAGAATACTTGACATGGATATAGCATGTTTGGTGTTCCAGATACATCACCACATGCTCCTTGGAAGAGCTCTGTCTTCCCCTGGGACATCGTTTGCGAAAGCTGAGTTCGTGGTGGAGGCCATATTTACTGAGTCTGCAAACTCTAATTGGCGACTGCCAAGCAGTTCACAATCCTAAAATCAAACAGAACGACCCGAAGATGGCAATAAATGGAATGCAACAATACAGTATCAAAACGCCGCAATGTTAAAAGAAGTACATTACAGCATGAAGAGCGCCGAGGAGCCAGCAGTACCACGGGCGAATAGGGCCGCCTGGAGCGGGCGCGTCTCCCGGGCAGCCCCGCCGCGAGGGGCCCTGCGCGGGGCTCTCGCCCGGGGCGGCTCCCCGCCTGCAGCGGCCCCGGGAGCGCAGGCGGCGTTGGGGCCATCGGGACGCCGCCCAGGCTCGGCGGGCCCTCGCAGGCCGTGCAGCACCGCGGGAGCCGGGCCCGCCCTGCCCTGCCCTGCCCAGGCGCCGCCTTCCGGGCGGAGAGGGCGGGGTTCCGGGCGCGGGCGGAAGTGCTGGGCGCGCGCACTTCCTGGCGCGGCGGCGGAGGCGAGGAGGAGGCGGCGGCCGCCATGTCGCGTCGACCGCGGAGCCCGCTTGGCGCCGGCGCCCACGGCAGGTGCGGGCCGGGGCCGGGGCCGGGGCCGCGTCGTGCCCGCCCACCGAGCAGGCGCCGAGACGAGGCCGGGAGGCGGGGCCGGGGCGGCGGGGGCGCGGCCGGCGCCAGTGCCTGCGCGGGCTGCTCCTTGGCCCGCCGCGGGGGGAGGAGGACGGTCCCCGGGTGCCTGCAATGCTCCCGCGGGGGTTGCGGAGCCCCCTCTGTCGTCCAGGCCGGGGCCGCGTTTCCCGCCGAGCACTGCCGGCCGCTGCTCGCGCGGGGCGGGGAAGGTCCGGGGAAGGAGCGCTCGGCCCAGCGTCTCCCTTCGGGTCGTGGGTGCCGCGAAGTGCAAGCGGCCCCCGGGACCCGTTGCCTGCGGGGGTTGGATAAGGGCCCTTAATGGAGAGGAGCGGGGGAAGAAGGGAGCAAATCCCCTGGCGGGACCACCAATAGGACGGTTTTGCTTGTGGTGCCTGGAAAGGGGGTTTGCACCACCCAGATGTCCTGGGCCAGTGTCGCCATAAATCGAGCAGATGTGCCCGTCCTGGAATGTGGCGTTTAAGAGGTGCTACAAATGAAATAAATCCCTTTGTGATGATTTCTTGTGCAGACGCACACCGTGTACTAGTTTCACCTTCTGATTGTTTCCTCACAGCCTTCCAAATCGTTGGGCTCAAGGAAGGAAGCGCGGGGCAGATGGCAAACACAGAAATGCGTATGATCAAAGTGTGCCTGCTTCAGATGAGAAGCGCACATGCAGTCTGTCTGACAGCAGGTCGGATAGGTATGTGGACAGAAATACTTCCCCAACTATTGCTTAAGCGCATCTCAAAGTTGAAATGGAATAACTTGATTACCAATGACCAGTGGTATACAGAATTGTATGCTGTTAGAGAAATATATTTAGCCATAACATAATTTATATTATGGAAGAGACATCGATCCCCTCCCTGGCTCAACTGATTGTGCCTTCTTTGCTGATTTATAAGCCAAGAAGTACAAGGATCCAGTACAGAGATGGGGACATGAACCCGTCCTCATGTTTTAACTACATACAGATTTTAACTAGTAAATAACTTAGCAGAACTTGAACTGTGGGTTGATTTGTGGGGTTGCTAGTAAGAGACAGTTTTGATACTGTATATTTTAAACCCTGTGGTAAAGCTGCTACTGTCTTTATTGGGACTTGTTTTGCAGTTTCACAACACCAGAAGGCCACAAGCCCCTTTCCAGGTGCTCAGACTGGGGGACTGCAGTCGAAGAAGATGAAATGAGGACCAGTGTTAATAAAGAAATGGCAAGGTACGGGTGTGTGAGTCTCTTTTTAAAAGTAGGGGAGAGTAGATCGTTTTAGCTGCCATACTCAGAGATGAGAAGCAGGGGTTTTTTTGTGAATAAGTTTTATTCTTAATATACCTAAAAAAAGAAACTAAGAAGCATCAGTCATCAAAAACATCAGACCTACTGGGTCAGCCCCCCACATTTTTTCTTTTTATGTTAAACTATAAACATATTTAAGTCTGTGCATAGTCCCGTTTCTTTAGCCAATAATTTAAAAAATCCCAGGTTTGATAGAAGTCTGTATCTTCTTTCTCCCTCATTGACAAAGTCAGTCTATCCGTTTCCGCACAGTCCAAGATCTTTTTTAGAATCAGTTTGCTGGTAGGTGGCTCTTCGCTCTTCCAGTGTTGGGCAAATGCAATCCTCGCTGCAGTAGTTACATGTAGCGTCAAATACATTGCTTGCTTACTAAGATCATCAGGTATAATACCTAATAAGAAAACTTCAGGTTTAAATGTTAAAGGTTTTTGTAACATTTCCTCAAGACATTTGTGTATTTTAATTCAATACTTTTTTGCTTTATCACAAGTCCATCACATATGATAAAAAGTACCCGATTTGTATTTACATTTCCAACATCTATTTGACATATTTGGAAACATCTTAGCTAACCTAATTGGTGACAAATACTATCTATAAAACATTTTATACAGATTTTCTTTATATGAAGTTGCTAATGTTACTTTAATATTTCTCTCCCACAGTTCTTGCCATTTCTCTAACTCAATATTATTTTATTTATTTATTTTTGGATTTATATCCTTCCTTTTTCCTACAAAGGGCTCAAGGCAGCTTACATCTCCTCGTCCATCTTATCCCCACAACAACAACCCTGTGAGGTAGGTTGGGCTAAGAGTCTGTGACTGGCCCAAAGTCACCCAGTTGGCTCCATGGCTGAGCAGGGACTAGAACCCAGATTGCCTGAGTCCCAGTCCCATGCTCTTAACCACTACACCACACTGGCTCTCCAAAATACCCAAAATTTTGTACCCACATTATCATAGTTTCCTTAACCTGTTCATCTTCCATTCTCCTCTCCAGTAGGAAATTGTACAATCTTTTAATCATTTTCTCATCAGATTTAAGAATGTGATCAAATGCTGTTGACTCCTTATGGAAACCCCACATTTTATGATCTTTGGCATATCTAGATTGCATTTGAACCTTGTGCCACCAAGAAATATTTCCTTGTTCTTGTATTTCTTGGTTCAATTTTAATCCTCCATCATTATCCAAAATATCATCATATCAAAGTTCAATGCATTTGGATATATGAGAGCTTCCATAGGCGAAACCCATCTTAGTAATTTAGTATACAGTTTTGTCTTTAACTTTTCCCACACCGATATTAATGATTTCCTAATAGAATGATTTAAGAAACAACCATGTACCTTACACTTTTCATACCACATGTAAGCGTGCCAACCCATTTGCAAGTCATGCCCTTCAAGATACAAGATTCTCTTATTTCTTAAAGTTATTCATTCTTTTAGCCACGTTAAAACAGAGACTTGATAATACAACATCCATTCAGGAAGACCAAAGCCCCCATTCTCTTTAGCTTCCTGGAGCATTTTTAATTTATGCTCCAGGTTTCTTCTTTTTCCATATAAATCTCAACATTTGAGTATTTAAATCAAAAAATGTTTAATCAATTTTTATGGGAATCATTTGGAATAAAAACAAAAGCTTTGGTTATATATTCATTTTAACTAGTGCTATTCTTCCCAACAATGATAATTGCAGATTAGACCACATTTTTTCAAGTCACACTTAATTTTCTTAGATATAAAAAAATAAATAATTTATCATAATTATCTTCTTTCAATGTAGTACACTTAGCTGTAAGAAGAATTCCCAGGTATTTAACCTTTTTAACAGTTTGAAGATCTACTTGTTCTACCAGGGTTTTTCTCTGTTCCAACGTAAGGTTTTTTAGTAACACTTTTGTCTTGTCTCTGTTTATTTTCATCCCGGTAACCTCGCCATATTCTTCAATCCTTTGTAGGAGTTTAGGCATTGTTACCAAGGGTTCCTCAATTATAAAAACTAAGTCATCTGCGAATACTTGCAATTTATAGCTTTCATCTCTGATTCTAGTGCCCTTAATATCCATATCATTTCTAATATTTCTATTTAACACTTCTAGAATCAATATAAACAACAGTGGTGATAAAGGACATCCTTGTTTTGTGCCCTTTTGTATGTCTATAATATTTGTAAATTCTCCATTAATTATAATCCTAGCAGACTGTTTTTGATAGATGCTTAATATCGCGTTAATAAATTTTTCACCAAACTCCATTTGAACTAGTTGTTGCTTCATAAATTGCCAGTTGACATTGTCAAAGGCCTTCTGTGTATCCATGAATAATAACGCCATTGATTTTTCAGAATGTACTTCATAATACTCTGAAATGTCCAAGATGATTCTCATATTATTCCTCATTTGTCTTTTAGGTAAAAAGCCATTTTGGTCTGGATGTATAAAGTCTGTTAGATACTTCTTTAGTGTTTCTGCCATTACAGAGGCAAAAATTTTGTAATCCACATTTAATAGTGATACAGGTCTGTAGTTGTGGATCTGTGTCAAGTCCATATTTTCTTTTGGTATTAGTGTAATGTTTGCCTCTGTCCAAGTATTTGGTATTTTAGCGTCTTGCAATCCTGCGTTACATATGTCTATAAGAGGCATAGACAGGATTCCTTTGAAAGTTTTATAGAACTCTGCTGGTAACCCATCCAGGCCTGGGGTTTTGTCATTCTTTTGCCTCTTAATTGCCCCAGTTATTTCTTTTGCTGTTACTTCTTTGTTTAACGCTTTTCGGTATTTCTCTGGTAGCTTTGGCAGTTTTCCCCTTCATATATACTCATTGACTTTCTCAGTTGAAATCGTTATTCTGATACAGCTTTGCAAAGAAATCTTCGCTATTTTCTTAATTTGTGTGCTTTGTACTTGCAGTCGTCCTTCTCCATCCTTCAGTGTATATATTAATCTCTTCTCTCTTTCCTTCCTTCCTTTATAAGCTAACAATCTCCCTGGTTTATTAGCATTTTTGAAAACATTCTGTTTAGTCAGTTTCATTTGCTTGGTAAGTTCATTTGTATCCAAGAGGTTCAGTTTGTGTTTTAAAATATTCATTTGTGTCTTAAGGTCTTTTTTAAATGGATCTTCCTGTAGCTCCTGTTCAAGCTTCATCAATTCCTCTACTAATTTAGATCGTTCCTGCTTTCTCATTTATTTTTGCTGAGTATGTTATTACCAGTCCTCTAACATAGGCTTTAGCTGTCTCCCAAATATTTTGCAAAGAGGTTTCTTCAGTTTTATTGATTTTAAAAAATATTTCCATTTCCTTATTTATCTCTTATTTGAATTTTTTATCCTTTAATAAGGCTCTGTTTAAGACCCATCTGGGCGTTTTTACTGTCCCTTTCAATGTCATAGTTACAGGATTATGATCTGCCCAGACATTTGTTTCTATTGCAGTTTCTAACAGGTCTGGTACTAAGTCTGAGGTTACCCAAATCATATCAGTTCTGGACCACGACCTATGTCTACTCGAATAGAAAGTATATTTAGCAGAGGTTGGGTTTTTATGTCTCCAAACATCTATCAATCTAAATTCTTCAATTATGTTAAAGCAAGACTTTGGAAGTATCCTCCTGCCTTTCTTCTTAATCTCATTCTTATGGTCCATTTTCTTGTCCACAATTGGGTTGAGATCTCCCATTAAGCACAAAGTCTGATCATCAAATTGCAAAAGTCAAGCATTTAATTTTTGGTAGAACATTTCCTGGTGGTCATTTGGGGCACCTTTTTAAAAGCACCTTTTTAAATTTCATTGTAACTTCAACCATCAGAATCCTACCATCTTCATCAGCCAATATTTGTTTGGGGTCTAATTTTTCCTTGATATATAATGCTAAACCTCTTTTCTTTTGAGAAACGGAAGATATAAATAGCTTTCCAAGCTTTGGACATTCCAAGAGTTTACTGTGTTGTTTCTTGACGTGTGTTTCTTGTAGACAAATTATATCTAGCTTCAATTTTTGGAGTTGAGAGAAAGTCCTTCTCCTCTTAGAAGGCCCATTTAGTCCATTTACATTTAGAGAGAACAATTCAATTCTCCCTTCCATTTTAAGAGCAATATTTAAAAAGTATATATTTATCTACTTGTGAGAAGCAGTTTTTGTTCTCAGGTTAGAACACTGGATCTTGTTGGTCTTGGAATCAAGAGTATCCTTGCTGCATCGCTTGCTCAGGATGGATAGCACAAACAACTCCCATTCTTGGAGCCACCAGGAAGTTGCCATAGCTTCTCTAATGGTGGCATCACCCTCACCAGACCCTAGCAGTAATGGCAAGGCTACAGTTCTTTGAGAGAAGTGTTAGGTTCATTATTTGGGGTAACTAGTTTGGCTATGTAATGACAAGAATGACAAGAGAGTGTGCGGCCTGACAGACACTGTTTGAGCTGTCAACAGCCTGGTATGAGCATGTTCGTACTGCAGCAGAGATGGATGTGAAAATAACTAGTAATTAAAATAATGGTGGGCTAATGTGAAAGCATGTTTTGTAGATACAAAAGAAAACTCCTGATAAATGAATTTGGAAGAGAAAGGAAGCTGTCCACTGGAAGGTAAGACAAAAACTCATTCTCCGAAATGATGAAATGCTGGTTCTGAGGATTTCTGGTCTGATGGTGTTCTTGCAGTGGCTGAATAGAAAAACCTTCTCCATTCTTCATCTGTTGCATGTAGATTTTCTTCCTGGTCAGGCTGCAGAGCTGAGCCCTTTATTATCAGAATTTTTACAACACACATCCATGCATTTTCACGGTGCCTTTAAAAAGTGGAAGATAAAATAATATTTAAAATATTACTTCTAGAGTTGAAAAGAACTCTGCATGGCACTGAGATTGCAAGAAAGATGCCTGGAAATTGTCTCTGGGATTTCAAAATTGGGAGTCAGCACTGAGATTGCTGGACTGCTTTCCATAAACTGCCATCATACCTCAGGTAGCAAAAAATGTACGGAGGGGCCTTTGCTGAGTATTGTCCTGTGTGTGTGGAATCGCGGACCTTTGGGTATCCTGGTCCGAAGCCAGGAAGCACTGAACCAGGAGAGGAACCAAAAGCCCGTGCAGTTGACGAAGCACAGCGTAATACAGCGCTCAGGCCCTGCTAGTGGACTAGCACACTGTTTGAAGTGCAGTGTTGTTGGGAGGTTGCGGCCAGGGCAAGGATACTGTACCGCATCCGGTAGAGGGAGGCCTTCTCTGCAGGCCTGCAGTAACACAAAAGTTTCCGTTCCAGGCTGGCTGGAACTTTGAACAGTGGCATCACTTTTTGGGCACGGGAGTTCATTGTTGATGCCACTCTGTGCAGCATCGAGCCGCCATGAAATAGGGCATGTTAAAAATGAAAATCGTCATAATTTCTTTTTAGTTCTGATTCCAAGGAGTTTCCCACAGCTGTGGAATTTGAGACAGATGAGGCTGTTCTGATGAGGAGACAGAAACAGATAAATTATGGGAAGAACACACTGGCATATGACAGATACATTCGAGAAGTTCCAAGGTAAGTTTGGGGTGGGGAAGCACCTTAATGTGTTGCTTATACGATTATGTGGGCAATTATCTTTTGAAAAAACAGGTGGCTGTTCTAAGTTAACAATTATGAGATGCAGGAAATATTACAGCAATAAAAGGGAAATATTTGTTGTATTATAAGTAGCTGAATTGTTTGGTCTTGAATTTGGTGTGAAAAAATAGCTTGGCTTTAAAATGGTATTCAGCTTGATGTGATTTTTATTCTCATAGGTGCCTACGAGTCCCAGGGGTCCATCCAAGAACTCCAAATAAATTTAAGAAGTACAGCCGAAGATCTTGGGACCAACAGATCAAACTCTGGAAAGTCGCCTTGCATTTTTGGGACCCTCCTGCTGAGGAGGGCAGTGACACGGAAATAATGTAAGTGGCAGTGCCATTACAGCTTTGCACTTCAGGGACTGTTTAGATTTCTTCCAATAAACGTTGACCTCCCTGCAAAACGCACATGAACAACCAGACTCAGGCTCTTATTTAAGGCAAGTTTGGACTGTGTGCGTACATGAACTGAAACCTTCCTGGTTAAGGCGCAAGCGCCGAGTTCAACGCAACTTTTCTTTATAATGAAAACTGAACAATGGGGTGATAGCTGCCCATAGAAAACATTCATTACAAATGAGATGTCGCGAGCCATGGACTGGAAAGGCATTTTAGACACTGTGTTTCCCCTCCAGACAATATTGTCCTCGGTTTGCCTGGATAATGCACTGACTCTGTGCACACAGATCCCCCCCCACACCAAAAGCAAGATGGTACAAGAGGGAAGAGAGTTCTAACCAAGCAATGTGCTTTTTTTAAGGATCAGCCAAAAAGCATTGCTTACCTCAACATTCATGCATTCTATGAAGCCAATTCTCTTCTTTTTTAAATGGTAGAATTTGCTCAGTAAATTCGGGATGGGTTGCCTCTCCCAGCGCTGCAGTTTCCCTCAGTGCCACCTCCAGGAGAGGCTTGGAGGAGTGCCGTCTTTGTGGCAGTGCCCAAACTCTGATGCAATCTCTTCTCCCTGGGCTGCCGGGTGCCGACTTTGCTGTCTGGTTGGTGGAGGCGTTTTCAACCTCAAGCAGCGGGAGTGGATGTTGCGGCTTCATTTTTAGCAGCCCCAGTAGTAGGATCTGGTGTTGGTCCCTTAAGTTGGTAAAATGTGGTGTTAGGGTTTCAGTGTGCTTTCATATTTTGTTCTTATTGGTAACATACTTTGTTTTTACTGATTGCGATTGCAAACGATTCTCGGTTTTATCTTGTTGTGATGTTGGGCTTTGTTTTATATTTTAAATGTTTGTAAACTGTCCAGAGAGTTGACTGGCTATAGGTGCGGCATGGAAATGTTTTAAATAAGCAAATAGTTTTATTACTTGGTTGCTTTATAGTATATTTTATGTTACTGCATTGATTGTCTTTTTTCACCGCCCTGAGAACTTCAGCTCCTGGACAGTATAGCAATAAAAGGAAAAGCAAATGTAGATATGCACAAAGCTACTGATATTGTGAAATTGCTTGCAGTGAGGTTGACGCTCTGCCTGGCAACACGAGTGATAAAATCAAGGACAACTTAGCCAGCTGCTGCATCTTAATCATTCTGGGAGTTACTCCATGGCATGCTGCAGTGATGTAGCAGTGCGTTGGTCACCTGTAGCAAGCACATCACTCAGGATTCGGTGGTTATTTGGTTAAAACTTAACCAGATGAACAAATTTTTGCATGAATATTTGATGCAGTGGTGATGATGATGGTGGTGACATAGCAAACAGTGATATCCAGCAAACGATTGCATTTGCCAAGATCTTGGAAATGGAGAGTTGGAATTTTCTAACCATAATTCTGGCTGCAAATATAGATCCTGATGGGGAGTAGAAACCATGATTTATGCCCTTTGTGGCGAGACAGATGCAGATGGTGGTCGAAAAAAGACAACCCCTTTATTCTCAAGTCCAAAATGCTGATTTTGCCATCTGTTTTACTTTTGCAGCACTGTTGACCTTGGTGATATGGAGACAGAATCCGTAAGAAGTCATTCTTCTGGGACACAAGAAAATTTGCAAGACAATGATGTAAGTCGTTCAAAGTTTAAAGCTACTGAACGGTCCTGTGTTACCAGTTGTGTCCTAGGCCACTGATGGTATCCCAGAGTGCCCTGACCAGCTGGGACTGCTTCCTCCGCTCTGCTTAGTTAGAGGTCAGAGTCGAGGCACCCACTGAAGGGATGCGTGTGCTTCCAGACGTGGTAATCGTTTGCCAACTCTCTCCTTCCAGGAACACTGTACCGGCACACCCACCAAGGTGAGGAGCATCGACCGCCTGGCCAAAGATGAGTGTGTGCCGGAGGTGAGGCCCTGATGCTCCGGGGCTCTGCGGATGTGTTCTGCAGGCCCATCTGCCAGCCATGCAAGCATCCGCACGAGGGTCTCCAAGGCAGGCAGGCGCAGCCCTCCCATGCCGCAGCCCGGGGAGCTGGGCCCTGGCCTCGCCAGCAGGGTTCCTGCTGGCTGCCATGGAAGCGCAGTGTGAGCATTAAGTAGAGTCGGGGCCACCCAGTCGACTCCCGTGAAGCAGGTGACTTTATGCACAGTGGTTCAGATGATCCCGGGGAGGTTGTGACCCTTCAGCAGTCTGGAAACATGGAACACGGGTAGGACCTCCCTTTGCATAAATGCCCAGTTTTATCCCCCGTTCTGTATGTGTGTTGAGTTTATTCGGCTTAGTGGCCCTTATGCACAGCGCAAGAAAATAAGAAGCAGTTGTTCTCCGTGCAGTCCTGCAGCCCCTGCGGCGATGAAACGGGTTGTGGCATTTTATGGACTGACCGCTTGATGCCACTAAGCAATAACCGCAATGCGACGAGCGAGCGGGCTGCTTTCCTTGGGAAACATCTGACCCGGTTTCCAGGCCTGCCTCAGAGCAGCTGATCTCCTACGTTGATCTGAATCAGTCTTGTAAATAGTTGTGTGCAGGATTTCACTAGCTTTTGCAAAAGAATTAATGACCAGAACTTTGGAGACCTTCTATTTTTATTAATTTTTAATGTCCAACTATAGAATTTTTACTGAAATCAGTTGCTTGTTTTTGTATAGCAAAAGCTTAAATAAAGCAGGAACATCTTAATTTGTGTGGTGTAGATTTTAAGTTGTGTCTTTTAAGTGTTTGGAAAGCAAGACCTGAGAACACAAAAGATTCCACCAGGAGGCCACCAGGACCGCTGCTCGCAGCTGACTGGGAGGCCACTCAGCCCAGCTTTGCATCTGCCCAGGCATAGAGAGCAGTCTGGTGGCAGTCGATGGTCCCTGCTTCCGAAGGAGTTGGCCTCGCTGCCTGGGGCGCCATCGGTGAGGGTGCTCAAAGATAGACTGGACATGCACATGGGGGGCATGTCGTGAGCGGAGCCGGCTGGAGCCGGGGGTCAGACTAGATGGCCCAGGAGGCCCCTCCTGACTCGCTCTGTCTCTGGATGTGCATTAGTGTGCACAGGTGGCTGCTTGCCCTGCTCCAGGGAGGGCTGGGAAGAGAGCTCATGAAGTGCTGAGAAGGCCGCCACTGTCTTCGCTCTCACTGCAGCTGGGGATGCTGTCACAGCTCCCTCCCTCCCTCCCATGCAGATAGCCAGCTGTGGGAAGTTGGCCCATCTCCTTGGCTCACCCCTGCGGACTCCAGCCTGCTTCTCCCCGCGAGGGCGGCCTGTGCCTGCTGGGCACATGGAGGTTTGCTTCCGCACAAGCAACCTGCGGGTCACGGGGCTAGTCTTGGCTTGCACAAGGAAGCCAGGTTCTGCCCTGATCTCCATGACCCCTGCCCTGACGCGCCTGCCAGTGCTCCCTGGGGAGGGAGCCCCACCGGCCTCTCCCCCGGCAGCCCCTCCTGCAGTGGCACTGGCCAGCATGGCTCCCTGGAGCTGCTGCCATGGGGCGGGGAGTGGTCTTGGCAGAGGCCCCAAGACCTGGGAGGCAGGGCCCAGGGCAGGCTGGGCAGAGGCAGGCTGTGCTCAGGAACCAGGAGCGTGTCTGGACATGGCAAGGGAGCGGTTTTGAGGAGGCCCAAGGCAAGAGCCAGGAGGACAGCCAAGTGGGGAGCTCTGCCCAGGCCCCTGGGCTGGATGGGGCAGCGGCCAAGCTCAGCAAGGAGCTGCCTGGCAAGGGTCCAGCACGATGCAGGGAGAGACTGCTCCTCAGGCCACTCCTGCCCTTCCCAGGGTGGCGCTTCCCATACTGGCTGTCAGGGAGGGTCTTGCTGAGCATGGGGTGATGCTGTTGGGAGGGAAAGGGCTCCCGGGTGCGAGTGCAGAGCGCCTGCAGCCTGGGGCGACTGTGGAGGGGCCTTGTCTTTCTACCTCTGCAAAAGACAAGGCAGATCTTCATAGAAGGCCGTCCAGCTTGCCACTAGAGGGTGGGGTGCTCCATCTGCAGCCCGGCTCTTCCGCTTGGATAGGTCAGGTTGGTGGTTCCGGCATGGGAGAAGGATCGAAGGACTGCTTGACGTGTAGGGGGAGCTTGAGGGGTAGGCCTGGGTGGGTGGAGAGACGCGAGACTCCACTTTCCGGGGCCCCAGGCGGGAGCTGCTGGCCGTGTGAATGGTATTTGGGTCACTCACCTTCGGCCTCCCCAGGAGCAGCACTAAGAGCAAACGGCCTGTGCACTGGGGTGGGGGGGCGCTTTCCTGGCTGGGCTGGGCTGGGCTGGGGCTTGTGTATGGCTTTTCCCGGGCCAGCCCTGCTGGAGCAGTGTGGGGCAGGCTCGGGACCGGAGGCAAGGGGGTGAATGGTGGAGCTTTCTCCTGGCGAAAGAGGAGCGGCCTGCCATTGCTGGAGGGCGCAGAAATGACACCCGTGCCCACGCTAGTGCAGGGACCGCAAGAGCTGGCCGGGTGCAGCAGCAGCACCGTGGTGTGGTGGCCACATGTGGCAGCGCGGGGCAGAGGACTGCCTGCCGCTTCACGGGCTGCCACTCAGCCTGGTTTTGGGTCAGAGGAGTCTAAGGGGAGAAGGCAGTGCTTGCTGCATGCCAACACAAGACGTGGCACTTATCCACACTGAACGCCACCCTGTTGACTCCTGCCCGCTTCCATCGTCTGTCCAGATCCTTTTGGATCTGGAGTACCTACCTGCTCCTCAGTTGTGGCCACTGCCCCAGTTTTAGTGTCATCTGCGAATTTGATCAGCAGACTGTTCACCCCTTCTTCCATGTCACTGATGAAAAGATTAACCAGAATCAGCCCCAGGACAGAGCCCTGGGGGACCCCGCTTGTCACTGGCCGCCATCCCGATGATTCCCCACTAATGGTTACCCTCTGCTTTTGGTCAGTCAACCATGCCCTAATCCACCGGACAGTGCTTTGGTGTATCCCAGAACTCAGTTTCTCCACCAGGATATCATGGGGCACTTTGTCAAAGGCCTTGCTGAAATCCAGGAAAAGCACATCCACCGCATCCCCTCCGTCCAGCCACCTCGAAACCTTGTCATAGAATTCACAAGGTTTGTCTGGCAGGACCTGTCTTTGCGGAAGCCGTGTTGTGTGGTTGCTACTGCTGCTGCTGCTCCTACTACTGCTACTACAATGGCCAAGTATAAAGAAAGACAAAGAACAATGGAAGAGGGCAAACAGTTTACTTCCAGAGGATTCAAGAAATCAAAGGGAAATTCACACCTAGATAAGGAATGCTGGAAGACCAACTGCAAAATGTACTATCTGACCGGGAAAAGCTAAAGAGGAGTTGGGAACGACCTATGGAAGAGCCATAAAGAAGAGATGGGAGGATGCCGGGGTAAGGGCCGCGTGAAGAGGTGGGGGTCTGTGGGTTCCCTGAGCTTTGCTGCCTGGAGGTGAGTCGTTCTTGCTGCAGCCATTGTGTTGGGCTCTGCGTTCCTGGCAAGCGTGCCCAGCGCTCCCCCGGGCTCACCAGGAAACCGTGCAAGTGCTGTGCAAGCAGCGTTCCTCTCCTGCACACTTGTTGCCGCGTGTGGCAAGGAAGGGCGCTGCAGGGGCGCCCTGGCTCTCCGCGAGCGCTCATGGACCCCCTCGCTTTGCCCACTTCCTAGGGCAGGCCTGAGCAGAGGGGGAGGTCCAGGACCAAGCAGGATGGATCCTGCGGCACTTAGTTGCAAGTCCAGGCAGACCTCTGTGAAGAAGACTCCTCTGAGGAAGGGCCAGCGATGTTAGAAAGTGATGCGTCGGCTCTTCTGAGGGCGCGTGCAAGGAGCGAAGCACCTGAGTCGGCAGAACTGTTCCAGGCTGACAAGACTGAACTGGCCCAAATGCTGCCAGGAATGGGTGGCAAGCAAAGGCCCACAGGCTGGAACTGTCCTGCGCAACCCCCCAGAGCGGAGATGCCAGGGGATCCTGCGCAGCAGCCACGCCAGCTCCCTGGCCGCGAGATGGCTCCACACCCTGAAGGAAACCGTGGCCTCCGTTCGCAAGAGCGGAGTAGGGCTGTCAAGGGAGGCCTGTTTGGGGACACTCACTGGCTCCACGCGAGCCATTCCTGTGGTTGGGCGTCCTGGGCATTGTGTGGCCAGGGTCTGGCCCAGATGCCCAGGAAAGTTCTCCTGCCTTGCCCTGTATACTCCAATTGTCTCCGAGGGCGTCCCCTTTTTCTTGATGCCCTTCCAGACTTTGAGCACAAGATGGCAGCAAAGAACACGGAAAATGTTCTCCAGGTGTGACTAAGGCAAACCGGGACCCTCCTCTTCAGTCCACAGATAATAAGCAGCATTCTAAAATTTTGATTAAACGTGGCTCCAAAACCAGCCGGGTGCAGCATTACGGAAAGCTGCTGTCAAGGGTTGTGTTTATATTAGGTTATATTTTTATTAATACCTATCTATCAAATTTGTATGCTGTCCATTACTTCAGTCCATTACTAATACAACACTATTTCAGAATAAAATAAGTTAACTATTTCACGCTGGCTGAGCATCATATAAAATATAAATAAATCTTCTCACAGTTAAAATATATTAAAATATTGATCGAATAAAAAGGTCTTGACCTGGTGCTGAAAAACATATAATGATGGTGCCAGGCGGACCTCTCTAGGAAGCGCACTCCACAGTAGGGGCGCCACCGCAGAGAAGGCCCTCCTCCGGGTGCTCTGTCTCCTAACGTCTTTCACGGAGGGTTCCCCGAGGAGGGCCTCTGCTGCTGATCTCAGGGGGCGGGAGGGCAAATAGGGAAAAAGCGTTCCTTTAGGTATCCTGGTCCCAAGCCATTTAGGGCTTTATAGATAATAACCAGCTCCTTGAATTGAGCCTGGACTTCGATGGGAAGCCAATGGAGCTGATAGAGAACTGGGGTTATGTGAGAATAATGCCCAGTCCCCATCAGCAACCTGGCTGCTCTATTTTGCACCATCTGAAGTATCCAGACTGTCTTCAAGGGCAGCCCCACGTAGAGTGCGTTACAGTAGTCCAAACAGGAAGTAACCAATGCGTGTGTCACTGTTGCTAGGCAGTCCTCCAGGAAGGGACGCAGCTGATGGATTAGCCGAAGCTGGAGGAAAGTGCTCCTCACCACTGCTGTCACTTGAGCTTCCAAGGACAGCTCCGGGTCGAGGAGGACTCCCAAGCTGCGGACCCTGTCCTTTAGAGGGAGTGCAACCCCGTCCAGGGCAGGGCCCAAGTCACCTACCCGGAAGCTTGAATCACCCACCAACAGGACCTCTTAATACACTAAGAATGTGTCGCAAATACAAAGTAATAAATACAAATAGAATCTCTACCCTCTGTCCCATCCCACGGGAAGCCAGGCTCAACGCCTGTTGTTCTCTAATGGTGCATTTGACTCACTTCCACGCAGACTCCCCTCATGTCACTTGTGGCTTATGTGCTGCGAGCGATGCTTTCGCACCCTCTCAGCTTAAGGCCTCTGTTAGGCCGTATCCTGCGTGCACCGCATTCCCATGCCGTTGCTGCCGCCTCTCTCTCCATCCGGCTCCCGCAAGCTGGTCTCCTGTGCGTCGCGTTCCCTTGGCTGGGGTGGCCCCAATGCTCAGCAGCTCTCCTGCACTCCTGTGCCTGCTCAGCCTGAAAAACGCATTGCAGCTGGCAGCCTCAGCCAGCCTGGGGCACCCCAAGAGCTGTAGGACCTTTTCTGTCTCACACCTGAATATGGCAGGCGGCTGCAAAGAAATCCTGAATGTCTGAGCAGTGGGGCAGCAGAACCCCTGAGCGAGGGAGGTGGTGGGCTCCCCACACTGGAGGCCCAAGGGGCAGCCGGGCAGCCATCGCAGAGAGAGGCTTCACCCCCTAGCCCTGCACTGGCGGGGGGTTGACCCAGAACCCCCTGGCCTCTTCCGATTCTGCTGTCCTCTGATTCTACGGAAGCCTTTAGCTTCCTTTCAGTTGTGCTCTGTACCCTCTGAACAGAGAATGCTTAGAGGAACACGTGACTGTGTTACGAGTGTCCCAGTGCTTTCTGACGCCACGCAAAGAGCAGTCCAGCGGGAAGAAGGGAAAGGGTCTGGAGTCCTTCCATTCAAGCCAGGAACGCGCCTCGTGACTCGGTGTTAGGGCGCATTTCATTAAAGAGTGACTTAGGGAGGGAAGGAGAGCATGAAAATGCAGATGACACCATCAGGAGAAATCATTAACGCAGTGAAGGTTCAGGAAATTGCTTGGGTGCGACCCCATAACCTCATCAGCAGGAGTAGCAGAAGTGGAACAGCATGTGAGAGCTCAGCGCACGGCTCAGAGCTGCAGTTTAGGGAGAGCAAGATTTTGGGATACCCACCTAATAGAAAACTATTACTGCGATAATAAGTTGTTAAGAGGGCAAATCCAGTCCTTAGACACATCATGACAGACAGTTCTAGTCTGTGATCTTGTGATCTGGCAATATTGATTCCCCTTTGAACTGGAAGGAATATTATGTCAGAAATTATTGATTAGAAAAGCTGCTCCTGGAATACTGTGTCAAATTTTGATAACCACGTTCGGCAAAAGTGAAGCCAAACTGGAATAGGTGGAAAGAGGAGCAATTACCTGTATTATTAGCTTGGAAAATGACATTGCACCTTTCTAGGCAAGGCTCCCGCAGCTGCTCAAGACAGCTTGCTCTTGGTAATTTGCAGGCACTTGTGACACGAGATTTCAGGGCCTTTCAGGCGCCCTCTGTGCATTACGGTGGCAGAGTGAGAAACAAGCAAGGAAAAAGCAAACCGAAGCATGGCTAAATGGGGTGGGATAAATGAATATGTTTTATTGGTTTATTGTATTTTAATTTATGTTGTAAGCCGCCCCGAGGCTTTTTTGCGATGGGGCGGCATATAAATGTTTTAATAAATAAATAAATGGCGGGGCTCCCTGAGGCAGGGGAGCGAGGTAATCCAGTGGATTCATCCCAAGCTGAGTGGGAGAAACAAGGATCTTGACTGGAGCAGAGGAAACGTACACTTCTGCTGTCCTGATGCAGCCGCATGTTCGGGGGCCTGTAATGCTCACCTTTAAAAAAAAAAAAAAAAAAAGGGCAAGAATTAGATGACTGTTGTGCATTTTCGTAGATTGGAACTGAGGTTCCCAGATTCCATGCGAATGTCTTGGGCCTGCAGAAAGTGAGGAGATGCGCATTCTGGGTGCTGGGAAGGAGAGGGGGAGAGGCCGCCCGAGGCCCCTCCACCCATGGCTGCTTGCAGCTGCTGGACACCGCTGTCGCCTGAGCCATTGGAAAGGAAGGCGTGGCTTGATGGGCAAGAGAAGGGATCTGGGTCGCTCAGGCAGCGGAGCCGTGCGGCTGGATGCGAAGGAGGGTCAAGAACATACAGGCAGAGGGAGGGAACCTGGACAAACCGGGACCGGGACCGGGACTGGCACGAGCACAGCCGCGTTTGCTAGCGAAGTGGCTGGGCTCGTTCCCTTGGCAGTTGGTGAGCTTCCACCGGGGCACCGCACAAGCCCTTCCTCCCAGCAGCCTTTGCATCGCCGCCTTCCCAGCTGATGCAAAAGGAAGAAATGGACCAATGCAGGCAATTGAATGAATCACACCAGGAGTCTGGGGAGGAGGCTGCCTCCGGCATGCTCTGCAGCAGAATCCGGGCAGGCTGAAACCCTTCACAGATGCAAGGAAGTCAGAGGAAGGTGGAGGCACCGCTCTAGCCAGCGGGGAACAGTGGAGGAACAGGCAGGAGAGGTGGCCACAGGGGGACGCATCCTCCGCAGCAGTAAACACGCCAGCCAGTTGTTCACGACACTACATTGCAAGTGTGCTGCATGCGGCAGCGTGCCCATCGACTGGGAGAGCATGCGAAGCCCCGCTGGGCTGGGAAGATGGGCAGCGGCAGCCCGCTAGAAGGGAAGCTGGAGGAGCACGTCAAGGCCCGGTCCGCACCATCCGATGTGGCGAACACGCGGGGTGCATGCTGGCTGATTGGCATAGTTGTCCTCGCTGAGCCCGGGGAGGGGGCTTTCTGGCTTGGTTCGTAACCCACCCAGAAGCCCGTGGCCCCTGTAGGGCTGTGGGCAGTGCAAGGGGCACCATAATCACCCCCACTTGGCAGTCACGGTGGACGGTAGTGGCGGCATGGGGCTGGCCCGTCGGCTTTCATCTTGCGCAACATGGATGGGACAGTCCTGGGGTGGGGCCCCCGCAGTCAGCAAGCACAGGGATGCCCATGTCTTGTTCCCACATGCCGTGGGGCAGAGGGCAATTGAGCTGCCCCCCAGAAAGGGGGCTAGTGTGTGCCGGGGACCTCCCGAGCCTCCAGGGCATATGGACTGGCCTTGCTCATTCCTGTTGAGACTAAGGGCCCAGGCGCCGGCCTCTGGGGAGGGCAACATTGCGGCAAGGGTAAAGCCAGCCTGCCTGCGCCCCCTGCTGGGAGAGAAGCGGCCGCCGGGCTCTCCCTGCTTTCTTCCCGGAAGAGCGCTGGTCTCCAGTGGCATCCCCCAGGCACCATCCAGAAGCCCCGGGCATGCCCCCGCCCTGCTCAAGGCTCCCCCCAACCGGCTCAGGCCAGGCAAGGGGAAGAATCCCTCTTATTACTCAGAGTAAAGGACACTTGGCCAACAAAACGAAGGCGTCCTCTTTGACCAGTGACCCGGGCTTGGGACGGGGATTTTATCTCAGTATCAATATTTGATCTCCATATGAAAGGTACTAATAAAATGCCATAAAGATCTGACACAAATTGAATGTTTAAGGTACAGATAGAAACGGGGGGATCTTTGCATCTCAAAGAAGGCCTTCAACTTGATATTCTTTAAAAATCGATTATGTGGTTATTGGATAAATAAAATATGTGATTGTTCAGCACATAAACACCCTTTGTTGAATGTGTCCATCAATAGACAATTCATATAAATGATACTAACTATCATCAAAGGCATAATAACAGCTTTATTGATCAAATAAATCTCTAAAGGGCAGATCAAATGGACGTCAGCTAACCATGCATGACATTAACAGGAATTAACCCGAAAGCGGGCATGCAGGAGCGAGGAATTGCATTCGGTCAAACAACGCCATGCTGGATTTCTTATCGGTACCTGGAACATCTTAATAAAGCAAAGGCTGAGGCTGTAAACTACTTACGTTTTGTGCTTGCGCATCACGGCCTGTCTGCCCACAGGCCTTTGCAAACACGTTGATACTAATAAATCTGTAGCTAGAAAGTTGAGAAAGTTTCAGAGCCATTTTTCTGTTGGGCTGGACCAACGGGAGACGTTTCCCAGCGCCAACAGGGGCCTCTCTAAATGCCCCTCGCCTGCAAGGCCCCGTCCCAGCAAGACCACATCTGCCACCGCTGCCGCCGTGCGCGCCTGCCCAGCCCCCTCCCCATCGCCGCGTGGCCTGGCCTTTGGTGCCACTGCCACGAGGCGGGACCCGGAGATGCACACGTGGCCATCCCTTCGGCCCCAGACTGGATGAGCCCCACTCCCCTCAGACTTCAGAGGAAGCCAGTGGGGTGCAGGGGTCTCGGTCCCAGTGTTGCTCTGTCTACAAGCTCACCCCCCACAGAAGAGACCCGGCCATCTTTGTAGGACTACAGACCCTTAGCGATTGATCTGGCGTTTTTATATCCCATTTCATAACCGCACAACTCTCTAGACGGTACACATAATAAAAACCAACAACATAAAATGTCAGAAATAAAACAATTAAAATCAGTGAATAATAAAAGTAAGATAACATCACCCTTATTGCAGGGACACAAGGTAATAGAATCGAAAAATAAAATAGAATGGAATAATAGTGTGGAAAATCTTAAATCATCACAATTAATAGGAAAATTTACTTTAAAATACCAATTAAAATCAAATTCCAACTAAAATAATCATCTATTCAGATGCTCTTGAATAAAAACATATTGGTCTGGTGCCGGAATGTATATAAGGATGGTGCTTAGTGACTATCTCTGGGAAGTCGATTCCACGGATGGGGGGCCATGATGGAGAAGGCCCTGCCCCGGCCTTTTTGTTGTCGTTATTCGTGAAGTCGTGTCCTGCCCATCGCAACCCTATGGACAACATTCCTCCAGGCCCTCCTGTCCTCCAGCATCCCCGGAGTCCACTCAATCCCAGGCCTTTAGTTGTCAATTAAAACAGTAAAAGTCCTTTACTGAAAACTCATGACAGACAAAATACTTCAGAGCGTCACTTCTGTGGAAAGGTGACCCATGGATCTGTGCTCTTAAACACACGAGTTGCTTACCAAGGGCCCCCCCTTGTCCTTTCCTGGAACAAGAACTGTGAAGACGGCCATGCCAAGCAGTCCTTGTCTCCGAATCTTCAGTGAGCCGGGTGGGCAGCCCCCTGGGGGTGGGGGGGCCACTCCAAGAGGAACCACACCAGAGCAGTGGGGATGAAACGCCCCTCCGTGGCTGTGGACGCACCAGACCACAGTGGTGCCCTCCACGGGGCCAGGCTGGCCTTACCATGGTCCTGCTGGATGGAGGCATGGAGGAGCGAGGCCGTGTGGGGTAGGGTGGCCAGAAGGTCCTGAGAGGTGCTCCAGCTGAAAGGCCACCAAACCCTTTCTTTGAAGAGCATGTGCCTGGCACACCGACGGAGCCCCGGGACTCCCAGAGTGGCGCCGGGGCATCCTTCCAACATCTGCATGGCCACCGTTCTCCCCGAACTCCACGCCACGGAGGCCTGGCCCCCAGACCTCTCTTCCTGCCCCCTCGGTAAGCACCCCTCATTGCAGCCCTGCGGCCTCCAGAAACCGCGGGGTCCTCTCCGTTCCCCTCCCGCCATTTGGTTGCTCCAGGACTCAAAGGCGCCCTCCCGGTTGCACAGCTCTGCACAGGCTTGCTTTTGGGAAGGCAGGGACGCCACAGTGCTGCCACTCTGGGCTGCAGCGGATAAGGAATCCCATTAACCCTGGCCTGGACGGAGCCAATTAACAGCTGATTAGCAGCGCCAGGTCAGAAGCCCCGTCTGTGAAGAGGACGCGCCTCCTTCCTGCCAGGGGGCGTGTGCTTGTCCCTCCGCTCTCCCCTTCTGGGTATCCAGCTCAAGATCGTTCTCTGACGCGCGGTTTCCTACCGTGTTCAGGAATCGGAGAAGCCTGAGCCCCGCGCCCCTGGCCAGCCCTCCTGGCGTGCGCTGCGCCGAACGGACCCCCGTGCGGAAGAGGCCTCCGTGCCCTCCTTCCAACCCAGTGGGCACAAGAGGGCGTCTTGCTGGGGCAAAAGGGAAGGCTTTGTTGGCCGGTGGGAATGAGTGCCCAAGGAACGGGTGAGGCTGCCGGAGGTTCTCGGGTCACACAGGCGGTGTCACGGGGCTGAACGGTCCGGGGCCTTGCCTGGCTCATCAAGGCTCCCTCACTCGGGCATCATCTCGAAAGGGCCTCAAGGAGCCGAGTTGGCCCCGTGGCTGCCCAGTCTGCTCGGCCGTTTGCTGGGCATGGCCCCCCTCTGCTCCGGGGGGAGAAGGGGTCTTAAGAACATAAGCAGAAATGGGTTGGCCGGCGAGTGCCTCCAAGCTGGCGGCATTTGGTGGGGGGGGGGGGGCGAGAGCTGCTGCGCTTTGGATGGGGAGCGGCAAGTGGCATCGGGGGCCTCAGGACCTGAGTCGTCACCAGGTCCCAGTATAATACACCCTTGGTTAAATTGCCTGTCACAGGGAACAGTCTTAACCCGGTACCAAAAAGAGGGCAGGGTGTGTGTGTGTGTGTGTGTGTGTGTGTGTGTGTGAGGCAGCCCCAGTGTCCAGCTCATTCCCCAACGGGACCACCACTGGAGAGGCCCTCCCTCTCCAGGCCATGCACTGGGGCTCCCTCGGAGGAGGCGATAGGGCAGGCACAGAGTTGGATCCTCGCGTCCGGGCAGGAGGCAGCCAGAGGAGCTGCCACCTGCTATCGCGGCCCCTGCCACCTGGGGCATCTCAGGCTGAGCCCAGCACCTTGACTGGGCCCCAGAGGCTTGGAGGCAGCAGGTGCAAGCGGGCAAGACTGGGGCCAAGGCCCGGGTCTCGCTTCCAGCCCGGCTGCTGCCGTTTGCGCCAGCTGCAGCTCCTGCACTGCTTTCAGGGGCAGCCCCATGCCGAGGCCTGGCTTAGTGGCTGCCGGAGTGTGGATTCCTGCCACTGGGGGACCCTGGAGCAGGCTGTCGGAGGCGCGTGTGCGGCTGATGCCTCCAAACCCCAGGATGGCCCAGCCACAAGCCGTGTGGCCAGGAGCCCCGCAGGACGGCCGCAGCTCCTCCTCCGGAAAGGATGTGCTGCCTGCACGGGAGTCCTCAGCCCTCACAGGAGGGAAGAGACATCGCCACATGCTCTTCGGAGCATGCCTGTTTCCTGAGACCAAATCAGGACTTTTCGTGCTCGCGCTTTTGTTTAGTACTCGAGGCCTTTAATTTCTTTTTAAAATTCCAAAGCCTTGCATATTCGAACACTAGGAATCACTTGTGGGAGAGTGTGAGCTCTTGCATTCGGCAGCTCGGCTGAGTTTAGGCTTGCTTGTAACTGGGCTGGGGCAGAAGCAGGGTTTGGCTGAGCTATGCTTGGCGTCCGTGTTTGACGTAGCTGCTCAAGCTGATGCCCAAGGGCAAAGATCCTTTGTGAGCAAAGTGCCAGGCACAAAGCTCCCCAGATCTCACCAGCCCCACATTTGGCTGAGTAAGCCTGATTTGTCAGTGATGAGGTCGCACTCCGAGCTGGGGCACCGACTTGCCTCTTGTTCTGTTGAATCGTAGGAGTGAGGCTGCTGCGACACTGTGGATGGGGGATGGGATTGCTGACCGCAGTGGGTCTCATGGGAGATGTCAGGGACAACTTTGGCCCATATCGCATCGCAGGTAGAGAAAACCCACAGACCCACCAGCCTCTGGTCCTGGCTCGGGTGGCAGGATTCCAGCCCATCAGACCCTCCATGGTGCAGCCTTTCCCTGCTCTGAGCTGGCAGAGATCCCGTCGGCCTCTTACCTTCCTGGGTAGCTGCAGCCCTCGGCTCGGTAGTGTCCTGGCAGCTGCCTGGCCCTGTGCAACTTTCCCTCGTGGACATGGTTCTGAGAGCTGGTGGGTTTTCATGCATCTTTCGGCAGCCTCCCTGTTCCGTTGCCCGCTACCAGCTTCAAGCTAAACAATCAATGCTGTCCTTTTCAAGTTTTTCCCTTTCCAATTAATTAATTTAAATTGACCATTAAGTCAGCAGAGTTTTTGATTGATATTTTCATTAACAGCCCTCTCATGCAGACCTGTCCAACACCTAAGAAATGTATGATAATGTCCAATCTGCGTGAAGGGGCCTGAGCAGCCCCCTTCACCTCTCAGTGCCGGTGAGTTATTACTTGAATTGTGCTTGCTGTTTCGTTGAGTGCAATTTGAATACAGATTAGCTGCCCTGGTGTTCCAGAGCTTTAGCATTATCATTACTGGGGACAGTAATTTGACTGATGAGCACTTGGGTTATCACAAGGTTATCACCTTCACAGTCCCGGAATGTTCCGCCATCCCAATTCTGGAGGGAAGGGAGCCAACACCTTCCGTGGCAAAATTAAGTCCTGTAAATTAGCTTGTCCAATAACTTATTGAATAAATTCTTTACTAATTAAAGAACCAATATGTCTCTTTATTCTCAGATATTCTAAGGCTTTATTAAAATCAATGAATTAATATCAATTTAACTGTTGTTTTTGCAGTGTGAATTAAGATCCTTCATCCAATTATACATAAATACTCCATACATGTAAAATGATTTAGAAAGTTAAATGGGCAAAAGAAATATATTGGTTTAAGCCAATGAAACCAATTATCCATTAGCCACTCCTTCTCAAAAGGCATGCTCTTTCTTAATTAGGAAAGAATAGAAAAAGAACATGTCTCAATAGATTTACAGTAAAAGAAATCAGAAACAGGGAAAGTTATTGAAATTCCTATTCAAGTTATAATATAGCAGTGCTACTCAAATGTAATTATCCAGTGCTGTGATTAGGTGAACTACTCAAGACATTAAATCCTAGCTCCATTATAACAGAAAGTCAGTCCACTACACTAATCTTCCAATTCAAGAAAGGTGAATGATACAGAAGAAATGAATATGTAATCTGAACTGAACTGAAAGCATTAAAATGAGGAAGTTGCAACAGAGATGGATTACTGGGGCAAACTAATTCATATTTTGTGATAAGTGTATGTCAAAAATCCAAAATCTATTGCATGTCACAATGCTCAAATTCAATCGACAGGATACCTGCATGGAATGTTATTTCCAAATCAGCAAACATCAGATCTGCCATGTGCTAAAAGCAAATTGAGAACTCCTCACGGACAGCGGAAATTTCACAAGCTAGTGGCTGTATTTCCTAGCCTTAAACTGTTTGCAAGCCGCGTGATGTGTAGAGCCTAAAAACTGGCAATGCAGGAAGCCCATAATTTTTTTTCAGGAGAGAATTTCAAAACCCTGTTCAAAAATTGTGGATCCCTTTTTAAAATCCTCCCAGTGGGTGAAAAACCAGTAGCAAGGGTCTAAAAATGTGTTGCCAATGAGTCTAGTTGATGTAAATCAATTAGTCATGAAAACAATTTGGCACGTCGAAAATTGAAACTTCAATTAGATGTTATCTTCCCAATATCCTTTATATCCTCCCTGGGTAGAGATAACACTTCTGTTATCTTGCTGAAAATCCACCTCCCCTACTTTAGCAGAAATGATCAAGTGATAGTTATAAAACCCCTTGATGTTTGTCCTTGGATGAAAGAGGCCCACAGAGACATAAAAGCATTAGCAGCCCTGGGATGAAACATCAGTAACTCAGGCATCAACAGTGAGATTTTACAACCCGCTTAAAGTGAGAGATCCTGGCCCCTCTGCAGCCTCTGTGATTTAGAGGCTGGAAGCTGCTCTGAGCCCCAGGTGGCAGTGGGGGATCTCTCAGAGCTGGGGAAGTCATCCTGCGCCTGCTGAAGGACTGGCTGTTCATCTCGCCCGGAGGAGAGGAGCCGCCTCCGTGTGTTGCCGGAAGCAGTGGCCCCAAAGCGGGGATCGGGACACTTTGGCCTCGCCAGGCACTGGATTTGGCCCAGCAGTGGCACCGCAGCTGCTCAATGGGGCTCGCCCTCGCCCGACTCAGCACAACGCCACCTCAGTCCTTCTGTCAACCACACAGTCACCCGGATTTGCCCGGCAAACGCGGCCTGCTCAGCCGATAGTGGAAAAGGCGGAGTCCGGGCAAGCAGCAGCGGGCAGATGACTTGGCCCGTGTGGACTCTTCTCCCTTTCCCAGTTTTTCATTCTTAGACCTGTCCTATGCTTTTTCTGATCCAGTTGGTGATTTTTCATAAAGCCCATGTGAAAAGCCATCTGCGTTTTTGTGCACTGGAATAGATATGCGAAGGATTTTCCAAACGTCAAGCATTGCCACGTGCTGCTGGAGGACAGCGAACGCCACGGACAGTTGCCCTTTTGCTTCATGTCTGTGCTTAGGAAAGGCGAGGCAGTTCAGCTCCTGGCGAAATAAGAACTGCTGCGGACCACTCTCTCAGAGGAGGAAGACCCTCGCCAAAGCGGGCTCACGGGGCAGGCGGAGGCTTGACCTGTGCAGCTGTTCCGCATGTGTGTGTGTGCCTGAGACTCAGGGGCTGCGACATCACACGGGTCCCCAAACCCTTTCCAGAGGGTGGCCCCCACCTGGGCCGTGGCTGCTCCTCAAGGCACACAGGACCAAGAGGAGGGGAGGCGGAGGGGCAGCAGGCCATGAAACGCAGCTGGCGGTGCCAGGCCTCGTCAGCATCTGGCGCTGCACAGGTTGGGGGGCTGCAGCCATGTGGGGCCTCGTCTCCACGACATGAGCGCGGAGGTGGCCTGAGGGCTGCGGCGCGGTGTGTGTGGCAATGGAAGGGCTGCCGCACCCGCTCTCCGCCCACTGGAGCAACGCCTCTTCCAGGCAGGTGGGCGATGGCGAGAGGCAGGACTTCCTCCGCCTTGGCACCTTCCCAGGGGATTCCGTGATGCAAGAGGCTCCTGCAGCCAGCCTGCCTGCACTCTCCTCTAGGTCAGAGAGACTTCTTTAATTCACGTGATCTTTGGGAGCAGAAAGTGGTTTCCAAGGAAACGGCTGCTAAGGATGGCTGCCTTCCTCCACAAGGTGCATTTCGATTGGCTTCCCTATGTTCCAATGCTTGCAGGTGGCCCTAAAATGTATTTCTAGGCTAAGAGGTGCCAATGGTCCCACCTTCTGAGCTTGCTGCCTGCGACCGACGTGGAGGCCACCCGTTCCCGGGATTCCTCTGCCCTGCCAGGCAGCAGCTGCGAGGGAAGGAAGAGGAGCCTCTGAGCCCCTCTAGTGGGGCTGTGCTGGCAGTGTGATCCAGGGGCTGGGAACAGAGGCACAGCCCGGGGCTGTGTCCTCCCCTCCCCACCCAGAGGCAGGCCCCTTCCTCTCTCCATCTCCATCTAAGGCCCAAGGCAGGGAGCTGGAAGCCCTGGCTCGCCCGCTTGCCCCTGACCATGCCCTGAGCTGATTTGGAAGCAAATAAATGAAATGGGCACACGGATCGGCCCCTCTGTCAACAATGCTGCTGCCCACACCATTGTTTCCATGTGTTCTCTGTGCACCCATATTTTGAAAAGCACCGGAAGACTTCAGAAAGCCGGGCAAACAACATAAATCTGAAACATGGCAAAAATCTTGTTCTAGTTGCGGTGAGAATCATCTTTGTCGTACATCCAGCTGGAACAAACATGGGTGCATTTTGAAGAAGGGGCACGAGATTCTCTCAGTGAGGCCTGTACCTCAGCGCTGATTGCCGAGTTCATTTGAGAATGAGGGCGTTGGGACTCCTTTAACCTTCAAAAGCTCTCTTCTTTCATAAAGCTGTATAAGTTGCCGGGTGTAAATATAGCAACAACATCAGATAAAAGCAGGATGCATCAAAAGATTTAAGGCACTTGTTGTGTATTTAAAAGAATTATATCTTGTTTATAGTACAGTATAAAATGCATAACTGATTTATACAGCAGCTAGTCTATTGCCGAGGAAATCTCATTTCAATCATAAATGGCAGAATTTGATTTAAGAATTCATTCTTTAATGGGTCTGCGATGTTCAAATTTAAGCTCACTCAATTCATCAGCAAAATATTCAATATGGGGCACAGGGAACTCATTTAGGCAAACAGTGACTTTTAATATAAATTTTCCAGGAGATTTCTTCATTGATTCAGCAGTTTAGTGCAAAATGATTTGTGCGATACATTCTTGGGGATCGATGGGGCTGAGTCGATGGCGAATATAAAGCCGCCGTCACCCCAAGCACAAGGAACCTATCGGTGCACTTTGGCTTCACACTGAACTGCCTGGACTGAAGGGAGGAACCCGCAAAAGCTGGGTGTCCTTGCTGGCTCTCGTCTTGCATCCAGGTGGCTCTTCCTTCTTGCTATGTTTCCAATTATGGCCCAGGCATCGCCAGGGCTTTTTCTGTCATAGAATGCACCGGAATGGTGTTCCGGCACCTTTTTTTCAATGGATTTTACAAAGTGATTTTGGTGTAGCAGATCAGCAGCAAACATCATTAACATAGTGCCTGCAGGCTGCTATTGTGTCTGTCCGAGTTCTGGCACCTTTTTTTTTTTTTTTACAAAAAAAGCACTGAGCATCGCCATCCCATCCTTGAAGGTGCTGCCAGGGACCGTTCCTGGATCATGCAGTGTTTCCATGTCTGTTCCACTTCGCATCACCTCCAGGCCGTCCGTGGGCCCCTCAGGCAGGGCACCTGAGGGAGGGAGGGATCACGTCCCTCACGCACTTTGAACTACTGAAGTTGTGAAAGGTTGAGTCCCCCTGGGACAACATTTCAAGACCACAAGAGTTTCTCCAAAACTCAGTCTGGCTCTTGGGCTGAAAGATCTCCAAAGACCTCCTCTAGGACCAAGGCGGAAAGACAAGGAAACTCAACAGCCATTCCCTTCCACTCACTGGTTTTTATCTCTTCACCAAAGAGAAAGTTGAAAGTCAGTCCCTAAGGCCAGGAAGAGAGCAGTCCAAGAAGGTGCTGACTCCCTCCCCAGTATTCCTTCACACATCTGATTGGAGCTGGGAGGGGTTCGGCAGACTGATCAGTCAGCTCACAGCAGCAGCGTGGAAGTGGAGCGCACCAGATAAATGTGAAGCGCACTGAGAATATATTACTTTAAAAAGATAATTAAACCCATGCAATTTTAACCTGAGAGGCCCAGGCTTAAAAAACCAAGTTATTGGTTTTGGAATCTGGGTGATTCCAAAAATGACTCCACCAAGCTCACAATTTAGGAGGCTGCCCCACTGAAAGCTTGCTCCCTGGTGATCTACTTTAGTTGGTACAGCCACTTGGAGCAGGACCTCTGAAGAAACGACTCAGGCTGGTAGAGATGGGAGAAGGTGATCTTTCCCACCACCTGTCTGCTGGCGGCTTCTATCTGGAAAGGTTGGACTCAGCGCACCAAAATGGGCCTAGAAATGGACCAAGGCCAGCGCAGCTGGTGGAGCAATGGAGGAACGCAGGCAGAATTCTTGCTTCCAGTTACTGCTCTTGCAGCCTCTTCTGGACCAGCTGCATTTTCCAACTGCTCCAAAATGCACCAGACCCATGGAAGATGCATCGCACTGGCAGCTGTGGCCAAGCGAGTGCGCGGACAGCAAATCCGACGAAAGATGCTCCCTAGCCCGGAGGCCCCCTGGCAGCCCTGCACTGCCAAGCACCGTCAGAGAGAAGGCAAATAGGGCAACTTCTAGAATGGCAACTTTCAAACCTGAAATAGCCGAGGAGCCCTGCTCAATGTAGCAAGTCAGTCCGGAACCTATTTGTAAATAAATTCATTTAGTGTAAAACATTTCATCCGAATAAAATGTTACAGTTAATGTTGCAACACTACACTGCACACAATGTAAACAGAAACCATTTGTAGATACTTTAATGGACTCATTTGTTGCAATTTACTAAGTACATAGGAAATTTTAGGATAACTTCACTAACAAACAATATGAAAATTATTTTTCATTTTAACGACTTGGATGTGCTTGTTTTTTCCCACAAAGAAAATCAAGATGTGGTATTATTTATGATGGTTGCAAGCACATTTTTTGGTTTAGCATCCGTTTCATTCCTGTATTTTGCTTTCATCAGTGTAGATGGAGAAAAAGCCCTTTCACAGAAATACATGGTGGGAAAAGGCATATTTATTTATTGCATGATCAGATACTTCAGGATGTTCACTATAAATTTACAACCAAAAATAAAGAAGCTCTTCCTGTTGGTACTTAATTTTTAAGGTCAAATCTGTAGATTTATCAATTAATTGTTTCCTCTCTTTCATTGATAAATGTTCACTTTGACAATGATTACATTGGTTTTTAATCCAGCCATATAATTCTGTTTGCACTGGAAAATATTCTCTCTGTCTCTCTATTTTTACATTCAACAAATGCTCTATTCTTGAATAATTTTATGAAGATTCAGATCATTTTGTATAAAGAAGTAACTTATTTTTTTTCAAAACAGTTTACATAATTTTTGATACATATGAACTCCACAAATCAAATTTTAAAATTAAGGCAATTGGGTGGCATACAAATGTTTTAAATAAATAACTAAATAATAAAGTTTATTGTTTTAATATATGAGTTTTAGTTCTGTGGAGGGATGTATTCCCTCAATTTAAAGCTGAAAATATACATTTTTTCTCGCTTTTGAACTCTGCATATGTTCTATGCTGTTGTCGCTGCTAATTGCAAAGTTGCGCCTGACCCATCGTGACCCCATGGATCACATTCCTCCAGGCCTCCCAGGCCTCTGCCCTCCCCCGGATGTTCTGTGTTATTTCCTATCAAACGTGGTAAGTTACTCTCCATACACCTTCTTCATTTTGTGGGATTTAAACTACTATTGCTTCCAACTTTTTTCATTTTCGACTCATATTCCATTGGCTCATCTTTATTTCTGGCCCAAGTGAATCCAATAGTTAAGTTGCTTTCATCATATTTTCCTTTTAAGAGCCACCTTCATTGTAACTTTTTTTTAAAATATGTGCTTCAGGTGTTTCCAAAACGGCTGTTTCCAGAAGCAGAAAAAAGTAGCAGATGCATCCTCCGTGTTTTGAAGTGAATTATTGGCTGTGTTTAAACAGCAAACTTTTTCTGCCTGAGGCAAGTCTGAACTTGCTCTGTGCCTGGAATTGGCTAAGATGTCATCAGAAGATAAAGTCAAAGTGTGCTGAAGAGTCAGAGCCTCATTTGCTCATAGCCCCATCAATCAAATCCTGATACCTGAGAAAACCTGAGCCTGAATGCATCTGATTGGTTGGGCACGCATTCCCATGGAATGATCTAAACAGAGGATTCTGGGAGTCGTAGTTTCAGATGCTTTATTAAGCCTGTGTGAGCATTGTTCCTTGTAACTCGAATCCACTTGAATGAAACCACTTGGTCTTTAAAATGAATTAATCTGCTTTTAAAGTTATGCATGTAAAGGCTTGGAACAAAAATGAATTAAGACCTTTCCTTGTCACAGACAGCTCTCCTTTAAACAAAACAAAGCCATGGAAAACTTACAATTTCGATGTAATCATAAGAGTAACCTGCCCTGTGAAACTTCTGGATGATTCTCATGGAACCCTGGGTCCCAGGAAACACAGTTTCAGTACTGTGGCTCTAGAACAATTAACTTGTTAACTAACTAACTAAGTTAAAATTGATGCAACCACAGACCTCCACCCTTACCTGGATAAAAGATAGTAAGGATATAAGTTAATTAGATGCTGAGGACAAACTATTGGCAAAGGAAGATTGTAACACTCTAATTAGACATGGTCTTATAACTGTTATCATAAACCGGCAGGCAATTCAATAGTCCAAATACAACAGTTCCACCAAATGTCACATGCAGTCCTGAAACAAATATTAATCTGTTGACAGATTAAACATCCCCTTCCCTCTAACTGGCAGGGAACTCTACTTCTGCAGTTCTTCCAACCCTTCACCATGTTCTCTTTCCCAAGACGTTGAGAGAACTGGTGGCTAATGGCGGGACTACGTCAGCACAAGCAGGCACAGGACTGGACTGTAAATAAATAAAGTTATTGCTGCATTTCTCTCTGTGGTCCACAGAAACGAAGACCCTGAGATGTGAGACTTCTGGTCAAGATGGCCCATGGAATATCAGCAAGCTGGTGAGCTTCAGGGCCCACCACTGGTCCTGCTCCGGTTGAAGGCCCCTCACGGTGCGTACTGGCTGGAAGAAGCTCAATCCCCCAACCTGGTGTTGAGCGGAGGAGTTTTCACTCTGCCTCCCCTTGTTCCCTTTGGTGAAACTTCTGTGGTCCAACCACTGCAAACCTGTGGTGGGAAATGGTGGGGAAACATCTAAGCAGAGTGCTGGCCGCCTTGGTGCTTTGTGCCAGGCGATTGCTTGTGTGCACAGTTGTCCACTCACCGACAAGATGAGTCCACCTCTGCACGGAGGAGCCCAGATCCTTGCTCTCTGGGGAAAAGGTTCACTGTTTGTTCCAGGGCATCAATGGTTCAGTTTCAAATGCCATCAACATAAGCCTTCTGAGCGGATCCCACTCTAATGAAATCCAGTCCATATTGATTTAATTTCCAGATTATTTACAGCTGAACAAGTTGCATTGTTCAACTCAAGCACATCCTATTAACTTTCTCACAAGCTATGAGGCAAAGAGTTGATCAATGACAAACAAAAATATGTTATCCATTACCATATAAGAGTTAACATCACACTTAGGCTGCCCCAGCATCCAGTAACATGCATTCACTTTCACCGGAATTGCTGGGATGCCCTATTTTGTCCACAAAACCCAGCAATTTAAGCAATCCAAAGCGTTTCAGAAAATGATGGCAAACTTATCAGGGAAGCCCATCCTTTTGTGAGATCATGATGAGGCCTTGGAAGGAAGGAAGGAGGAAGGAAGGAAGGAAGGAAGGAAAGGCCAAATTGGTTTGGGGTAATCATTCATCCAGTGTAAGTTCTTCCATCGTTGAGCAAGGCAGCAGAATATCTATCTGGTGGCTTCCCGACTCCTTGCCATATTGGACAATTCTGGCATGGTTTCAGAGCTGATCTGGGGATAGAAGCCCTTCAGCTGCCTTGGTAGATGATTTATGCCAACAACTGGGTGGAAGATGGGGTGGGGTGACCCTGCAGGTTTTCCTGGACTTCTCAGTGGCTGCTGGGACCACCAGCCATGGTTCCCTTCCGGACTGCCTGCTAGGCTTGGGGTTGGGGCCATAACTTTGTGGTAGCCTCAGAATGTGGGCAATTTCTGTACCCATTTGCTTATTGGAGGTGTCTTGTCCCCGGTGCCTTCTGATGTGTGTGAAACTACTTGGGGAAATCACCAGAGATGTGGGCTGAACGGTTTCCTTAACATGCGAATGGTGCTCAGCATTGCCTTCCATTGCCCTATGCTTAACCCCGCGAGGCCATGGAGGTCTGGAACTGGTTCTAGTATTGAGGCAAGTTGGCGAACAGGCTGAACCTTACTCCAGACCAGATGGAGGCAGTGCCTGCAGGGAAACACGATGGAAGCTTGCAGGTAGCCCTGGAGGGGCTGCCCTCCCCAACAGGACCAAGTGAGCCTGGAATCGCCCCTCAGCCAAAGAAGCTCAGAGGAGAGCAGTGGCCAGAGGGTCTTCCAACAGCCCACTCCATGCTCCAGCTCTTCAGCAGCTGTGGAGAAGAGGGACCTTGCTTCACCCACTTCTTCTTATGACATCTTGACTGGATGCTTGTGAGACACTTAATCTAAGGCTTGATGTCTTCCGTGATGTCTCAATACACTTACTGTGAGATGACCCAGAACTTCAGTGGGTGCAAAAGGCCCCCACTCAAGCACTGGCGGATTCTAGGGGATCACAGGATGCCTTTCACGAGCTGCGCTGAGGCCAGTCTGTTTCTACACCGCACAGGAGGTGGTGGCCTAGGCCGTCAGAGCCCGCAGGGTTCTGCTCCAGCCTTCCTACCCCAACCTGCTGTGTCCTGACATCCTCTTTGCTCAGTATCAAATGGGATCCCTCAGCAAGGCCCAGTCCCAGGTCTTTCGTGGCACGTGGAGAGCTGTCTGGGGAACAGCAGAAGCTGCAGCAGGAGAAGAGGCCGGAGGCCATGGCAGCGGAAGCCCCGCGTGGCCCAGGGGGCTGCGGGGAGAGCTCCACGCTCCTCTGAGCAGCAGAGCTCCTCCAGTCTATGAAAATCAACTGCACAACTCACAGCAAACGGTGCTCTCTCTGCACACGCGCAACGGAAGTTCCTTCTAATGGCCCCAAGAAGCTGAGCCAGGTTCAGCGTTTCTGCATCTCGAAAACCACGTCAGTAAATCTGCCATGCCCACCGGGCTTCTGGCCACAAGTCAGGCAACTGTTGCAGGACAAAGGAGAATCTATGTGAATCCCATTGCCATGGTCCACTGGCCCCCACCTGACCTCAGAACCGAAGGGCATCCCCTTCTACCACGAGGCGCGCGCTGGGTGGACTGCAGGAGCACCAAGAGCAGCGGCAAAGCACGGCTCCGTTTGATTTGCGAGATTTTTATGCATTTTTATGGCCTTTTCCCTCTTTTCCTTTGCAGGAAGGAGAATAAAAAGTCAGGCTGATGAAGAGAAATGGGATCTCAGGCTGGCCGGGCTCTGCTCCACCGCTGGTTGGCTGGTCACCCTGGGGGAAATGATATGTGTGAGCCAGGATGATGAATTGGGTTTGTTTAAAGCCATCATTACATTGTACTTTTTTATGGACCTCAGTATTTATAACACTTAAAGTTGATTGAGTAATGTGGCCTGCTGTGGCGTCCCGCTGGTCAGCAGGGGTGACAGGCGCTGACAGCAAACATGAAGATATTACTGCTCTGACTGGCCCAGGATGTCGGGGTAATCGTCAGCAATCTGCTGGTTGCTCTAGTGTGCAATGCGCTGGTGAAAACTTTCCCTCCACGTGGAGATGCCCTCAGGGGTGCGTGGCTTTGCCGAACAGATGTCCAGTGCAAGGCCAGCAGTGCAGGCTGGCGCCCGGAAGTTCTTTTGCTTTTTGGGGCTGCAGCGGCTCCGCACAACAACAAAACAGTGTTCGTGGGGTCCCTACGGACCCCACCCACACCACCCGCACCTAAGGACTGTTTGTGTATTTGGGAATATCAGCCAGGTATGGGCGATGTGTACGTGTGTGCGCGCACACACACACAGAGTATCCAGGGCACTTGTGGCAAATTCTCCCGTATGTCCAAAGCAGGCAGTCATTGGAGAATTCTGTGTATAAACATTGCTGCCTACATGAAAAGGGGCAGGTGTATCAACAGAAATATATACAGGGTGTGATTTGAGATGTGGGTTTACGCAACATGACAATCCGTTGTGGCTTCTTGCACAGGATGGCCTACTTGTTGCTCACACCCTTCCGTGTTATTTCCGGTGGTACTGCTGGCTTTGGAAAACCACAATGAGAAAGAGAGGGCTGCTCTGTGCTTTCCGGGTCTCACCGTGGTTGGCCAGTATCTGGACCTGGCACTGTGGCTTCCAGAGCCGCAAACTTCCGAACAGCAGCTCCAGTGCCCAAAGGCCAGCAGGGGAGACCTGCATGGCTTTCCTGATGGTGGACCCTTTCCATCTCCTCTCTTGGACAAGATGGCGCTTCCATCGTTGAGAGCTGCACACCTCACACCTTGGAATGCGCTCGATCCATTGAAAGGAATTCCACTGTGGCTTAGTCTGCGTGTGACCTCCGGGGTGCAGAAATGGGAAGCAGTTCTGGCTCGGCTCGCCTCACCTCGCTGGCCCTCATCACTAAGCGATGCCACGTTTGGAGCAGCGAATTCAGGAGCTCTGCACCACCCTGGTTCTATCCATGATGAGAAAGGTTGGGGCCAACTGTTGGAGATGCACAAAATTATTTGGACTGACTTTAAATAAAAGTCTTCTTCGGGAAACCCACTTTTCCTGGAAGTGCATCAAGATCTATGATAAAGCAATGATAATGCTGTCAATTCACCATTTCTCAGGCATCAAAGACGACCCAGCCTGTGTCACTGCCGACGCCTGTCCTACGCACAAAAGCCGGGGCTGTGAATGAGACGGCATTTGCCTGTTTATGTGAAGAATGATGGAACTTTAAATGAATCGTTGACCTTTCTTGAATGACATGCGACCTGTAAGATATCTGAGCGGTATATCATGAGCTGTTCCTGAAAATTGCTCTGTGCTGACCGAAAATAAACAATCAGGTATCAAATATAGTTTGGAAAAATTGACTTGGTTTAACACTGGGGCGGGGGAGAGAATTATTTGGACTCAGCAGTCAGAACACATCAATTCATTTCAAATCGTCTTTGATCGGGAGACTGGGACACCTCGTTGTTTCAGAGCGGCTTTATAGTTTTGGTGTTTGCTGGAATGCACAGCTTATTTATACAATGGTGCACAATCACAAAAGAGACCTCAGCAGAAGAATAGTTAGATAAAATTGATTCTAAAAGATAGGGAAAGACCGCCATTCCTTTTTGCATGTTTGCTTTCTATTATGCACCTCTGCACTGAATGGTCAGAAGAATATGGGCTTTGAGCTGTGACTCGCAATCAGTGGCCTGAAACTATCCTGAAGACTATGGAAGACCAACAGTGGTGCTTCTGAGGTTTGTGGACTTTTCAAACCGCTGCATGTTGTTAGTGCAAATCTGCTAAGCCACCAAGGTTGCAGCTCTGTGCATATTTAAACTAAAACAGCTCCTGGTGTGACTTCAACAAGTCTGGCTAGCTCTGGCCTGCGGTATCTCAGGATTTTCTTCCCAGGGTTCTAGTCTGGCCTGTGAGCCTTTCTGTATGGGTCTGCCCATCCCACAGATCTCCTTTCAGCACATAGCAGAACCACGGTCCACACTCTATGCGTAGAGCCACTCTTCTTGTCCTGCTTTTCCCCTACATAGCCTCTAGTGGGCACTGTGCTGTAGTGCAAGAGCACAATCACACAAATCAGAGAACGCTGTGTTTTTTCACTTCCCGAAATAGCACATCATGTCCCCCGTTCTAAAGAGGCTGAAAAAGTGATCTTAAAAATGGCAAGGAAGACGGGGTCATTTAAAGAATTGTGGAACAACCATGGCGAGGGCACAAGATCCACCTTCTGCTGAAAAGCTCTAGGGCAGCGACATTTTGAAATCATTGGCATTTGCTGAAACGCTCCACCGAATTATTCGCCTCAACTGCCTGTCCGTTCACCAAGCCATGCTCACAGAGGCCCGACTCTGTTGGCGTCCGGCCACCACCGCCCGCTGCCGGGCGCCCAGGGGTCTGGTTGCGGGTCACGAGGAGCCGCTTGCAGGGGGACCGCGGCCATGCGGGGCTCTCTCCACTGCTGCTGCGATCGGGAGGTTCGCCGGTTCACTTGCCTCAATTTTGCTCTCTTCCCATCTGCTTTGCTGCTAATCTCTCTCCCATCAGGGAAATAAATCCTCTGCTTCTTCACTGAATTTCCGGCACCTAGAACAATGCATTTGTCTCTTGAGAGGCGGGGGCCACACAGTGACAGAAGGGCAGCAGGAGTCTGCTTCCCCCTGCACAGGCGAGGCTGCCCCCGTCCGGCCACCGCCTGCTCCTGCTCCTCCGCCTGCCCCTGTTTCACTGGTGTGCAGCCTGGCATCCTCCAGGTGTGATAACAGTGCATGTAACTAGTACTTACAGTAGCAGCAAGCCAACGTTGCTTTTCTTTTCCGTGGGCTCTATCTTTTCCACCAAGTATTGAAACTCCATACCTTCAAGGATGCTTCTGCCAGTCAGGTGGGTCAGTGAAATAGAAGCAATAACCAGTAATCACCACTAATTGCCAAGCCATTAGTGCTGATGAGGCAGGATGGTCAAACAACAGATGCAAATGGCCGGGGGGGGGGGTGTTGATTGCCCTATTCAGAAAATGGGTAAATATATGCCCAGGTGAGGAGGTAGTGGCAGAAGAGGCCAGCTGGCTGGCAGGCCCTGAGGATGAGGCCCAGGGGGGAACGGCAGTGAAAGGTGGAGAGGACGCCTGTGGAGCCGGAAGTCCCCATTCCTGCGGGGAAAGTGCCCAGCTCAGGCTTGGGACCAGCCTTCCTGGAGGACTGTCTCTGAGGGAGCGGGGAGTCTGGCAGAGCAGCCGCTCCTCTGTGGCCCAGCCTGGAGAAGGGCTTGGCCAGGCTGACGGCAGGTCCCCTGGCGCTCGCAGCGCCCGTCCCTGCCCTTCCGCTCTCGCAGCGCAGTTGCTTGGGGCGCAAGGACACTGACTCACGGTTCGCCTTATCATGTGCCTTTGCCGGGCGAAGTGTCGCCCCCTTGGCATTGGGTGCGGGCCGAGTGCGGCTGACGGACGGAGGTGCGCAGGAGGGACCGGAACAGGGAAGCGGCCTGTCTTGTAGCTGCACTTGGCCAAGAGCTCATGCTCACCAGCCCCACAAGGACCGGCTCCAGACCCGCAGGCATTCTTCCCGTGGCAAAGGGGCTCCCGCTCCGCCTAGCATGCTGCAGCACTTCTGAAAATATATCCCTGAGCTCCTGAAATAATGTTGGCAGTTTTGCAACTGTTATTTTTGTGCACTGACGGCATGCTTGTTTAACCGCTCACAGTGCGATGTGCCCATGCACACACAAGAATTTCATGTTTTCTCAAAGTGTACGCCAAATCTGTTAGCTTCTGGCTGAGAGCCACAGAGCCAAGTGGACATGTGTTTATTCGGGAAGCCCTGCCGCGTGTGTGCGGAGGAAGGAGAGGAGACGATTCCATGCAGCACCGAAGTATCTCTTGCGGTGCAGGAAATCTCGCCGAGGGGCAGATTAAAAGGAGGGAACACAAGGCCTGGTCTTTACAGTACAAGTCATATAACGGGCAAGAAGAAAGATAACTGATCGGCAGTGTTTTAAGGCGTATTAACCCAATTACAAGTATATTTTTACAATTGTAGCTCCAGCATTTATCACACAGCATTTATTAGACCTCTGAGCTAGGTTATGTCAAATGAAACACTGTGAAACGGCCGCATTTCATTAAATTGCTGCTAGAGCAGAGCATTCAATCCCGATCCTCTTAAACCACATGATTTTATCAAAATCTTTGGAAATTGAAGCAATCACTAAAAGGTGTCAGGAAATTAAAATGTTCTGTCTCAGTGAAAGAGATACACTCCTTGTAACATATATCAGAGGGTTTTTTCCCTTTCTTTAAAAGACACATTACTATGCAGGGGAAAGTCATCAAACACCAGAGATTCCAGAATTATCTCGCGGCTGCCATTTTTCATACTCGGGGGCAACAGAGTTTCTCTTGCCACTTGGTTTTCCTGCAGGTCTGCTGGAAATCTCTTGCCAATAAATTATCTCCAGAAAAATATAATCAGGCAACATTATGGGATGCACAGCAAAGCGCCTTGACTTTGCAGCTGCATTGCCCGCCATGCACATGTGATGGGGACCAGTGCGTGCTTCTCTGCACCCCCTTGCCCCCTTTCTTTCCGAGAGAGCGCAAAGCCGGTCTCTGGCTCTCAGGGGCAGCCCCCGCCATGTCTGACATCCTTGTGCATTGCTCAGTGTTCCATGCCACCTTCCACAGGGGTGTCAAACCCGTGAAAGCAAATGGCATCAAAACAGCAGTGGAGAGAATGATAAAAGCAGCCGAGCAATGAAACACAAGCGGGAGTGAAACGTCCCACTCTGCTGTGTCCGGGGCCGGCTGGGGCGGCTTCCAGGAAGCCCTGCAGGAAGAGCAGCGCCTGAAGAAGATGGTCCTATAGCCAAAGTGGGGGGCTGGCCCCATTTCAGTGAGTAAAGTGTTCCAGAGAGGGGGTGGCAGCACTAGAGAGATCCAGATCCCCTTCCCTCATCTTTTCTAATCTTTGGTTTTCTTTTCTTGAAGACGTGGTCAACGTTAGTGCTTCTCCAGTCATCTGGCACTCCATCCAACCTCCATGTGTTCTCAGGGAGACTAGACAGTGGTTTTAGGAATTCCTTTGCCAGTTCCGAGGATGGAGTTCATACGGCCTTGGAAATTTGAAATCATTCCAAGAAATTAGGTGCTCCTTGAGCCATTTGTTTATTAATGCCAAGCGTCAATCCTGAGCCTTCCGTTTGTGCTTCATTTGGAAAAAACTGAGCCAATGAGGAACGGAGCACTTCGGCCTTTTCTTTGTAAATTGTTATCAATTTGTCCTTGACTTTGACAAGATGGACCACCATTTCTGTTCTCCGACTTTTACTGTGAACACACCTCAAAAGGCTTTTCTGTTGCTTTTAATTTCCCTCGCAGAAATACTTTCCCGTGTTCCCTTACTTCCTAAAACTCAAACCCAATCAAAGAAACAAATGAATCCTTAATCAGCCCTATCGAGAAACCCCAAGACAGAGATGGCCTGAGTTTTAACAGCTTGCAAAGCTCCCAGCTCCAGTGAATGGAGTCATGTGAACCTTTCTATTTTACAAGCACCCGGAGTTTTGGGAAAGGGTAGGAATGTTCCGGACTGTGAGAACAATCAGGAGCGGCTAAAAGACGGACCTCTGGGTGCAGGATTGCACCTCCTGTATGGCAAAGAAGATCCTTCACAGCTCGCTTCCCCTGCCAGGTTGAACTGGTGGCTATCAAGTGGCTGCAGAGTAAAGAGCAAACGGCCGCCTGGGCCCTCCCTGGGCCAGCACCTGTGCCTGGACCCCGGGGTGTTGCCTGGGGAAACTTTCCACTTCTGACTGCGCCCCTGTACTTGTGCAAGATCAACAAAAAGATATTCTTGCAGACCACAAACGCATTTGCACACACTTCTGGAGCTTACAAAACAATTTGAAAAAGGAGCAGCAAACCAGCCGCCTGGGCAGTCTGAAAGGGCCTCGCTTCTGAGGTTGTGGAAAGCAACATCTGGAAGAACAGGGAAAGGGGGAAAGGCTTCAGAAAGCAAGCCCGGCGGGGGCTGCATGGGAGGCGGCTTCCCCTTCTGACACGAGGAGACTGAGGGGAAAGCGGGGAGCAGCACACCAGGAGCCCAGCGGTCAGCCTGGTGCGCCCTGGGAAAGGGGCGCTCGCAACAGCCAGGCCACTGCTGGGGGTTCGCACCGTCCCTCCTGCTCCAGCCTGCTCAGTCCCTTTGGAAAGGGCCAGAAAATGCCTCTTTTTATGCAGCTCTTGGGGATATGAAGGACTGGGAATGACTGTTTTGAAATGCTTCTATGACAATGTGGTGTGATTTCAACACTCTCTGTTCAAATAAGAGGCATGATGTTTTGCCTCGCCTTGTTCATGCAAAAGTTCACATCAAAAGTGGAGAAAATTGGATCGCTCTCCACAGCTCTGAGTAGCCGCGGCTTCAGAGGCGGCAGAGCAACTTCAAACCCAAGTAGTGCTTCCACATTCCCGGCTAGCTCTCCGTCCAGCGGTGCTTTGTCAAGGCGGAGGTGCATCTTTCTTTTATGGAAAAGGCAAAGGAAGCCTTGCTACGTTTGGTAGGACTCACTCCCAGGCGCATGGGGTTGCCTCGTGCTGATTTGTGGAAAGGCTGGGTGAAAAAGTTAGAAAATAGGCATCAGAATCCATGCAGAGTCCATTAAATCCGTGGTCTCTCCCCGGCGTTGGAAAGATCCTGGTGAAATCGCTCATTCAGAAATGTTCCAACTTTGGCTACTCACATTCTGACCAGATTTGCACAATTACCACAGGCCATGATGGGTTTGTTAGACCGCCGTGGATTGTGATGTGAGCCCTTTTCAATAGCTGAGTCACAGTCAAGAGAAAGGACAGAAGGACGGGGATTGTCAAAAGGTCACATAGACAGAGAATAATTTTGCCTTTGGACAGATCACGTTTAAATCACGTTTGTTAAACCACCATCCTAAAACACTGGGGAACATTTTAGCCAACCAAGAATTGCATTGCCGTGCTTCATTTCTTTTTTCTCTTTTGAAAAGAATTAGCTAATAACCTACTGAGAAATTGTTCTCTGTAAATCCAATTTAAATAAACGGGAGCTGTGCAGAAGTGCCGAAATCCGAGCCATCTTATACAGGGGGCGAAAGCCCTTGCTGCAGAGAATACATTAGGGCTCCTTGTTTAAATCATTCATCGCCACCGACGGGCAGCGCATTATAATTCTCCTGTTTTTAATTCCTATTAACCGGTACTGTGGCGTTCCTTTATACTTTGGCTCCTGCCACGGCAGAAAAGCCGCATTGTAACCGGGTCTCATTGATTTAATTACTCCAGCCTGAATGAATGTAGTGAAACCTAGAACAGCTCCTTAAAATGTAATTCAGTCCAGTGATGCATAAAAATGCTGCACTGATAACAGTAGCCGGGAAGAACCTCCTGAGAAAAAAGCCCGGCTCGTACACTCGGCGCGCCAAGGCAGCAGCTGGCAACTCGGCCGCACAGAGGCCCGGAGGGAGGAAGAGGGACGGCAGGGGGAGCCTGGCGGTCGCCTTTTGTCAAGCCCGGCACACAGACAAATTTGGGCATGCAGATGTGTCGAGACGGACAAGCGCATGCCTTTGCTAACTGTTTTCCCACCCAGCTCCCAAAGGTGAATCCTAGAATCTCTGTTTCTGAAACGATTATTGCAAATGTGGAAAGCACCGGACAAAGGCCGGGGGAGGCCCAGTGTCCTTTCACGTGCAAGACGCCAATGGCGTTTGCGTTCGGTCAGTCAGTACGAGTTCCTGTTTAGTGTTGTGAGCCGCCCCGAGGCTGCTGCAAGGGGCGGCATAAAAATATTTAAATAAATAAATAAATAAATAAATAGACTGGGATGGAAGCGCTCAGAGTGGGCTTGGGACGACCCACTGCTTTATGGACTTCTACAGCCGCTTCTCCACTGTGGTGTTTCCTGCGGCTGCCGAGCCTCGGTGGCACTCTCTGAATGCCTCTTTCTTGGCGTTGCACGTTCGAGAAAGTACTGGCCAGAGAGTAAACCACAGGTGGTTCAACCAGCAAGGCCGCAACCCTGTGCCGGTTCAGACAGGCAGGCTTTGCCTGTGCATGAGCCCAGCCGCTCGGGTGCTTCTCCAGTCACAGATCACATGCCGTGGGTTCTTCCGGGGTAGTTGGGGAGGCGCCAGGCCACCAGCATGCTTAACTCTCCCGTGGGCGCCTTCTCATTGCATGTAAACCAGGCCCTTAATTTTTTTTAATAAGATATGAATACAAATAGAAAAATCATATAATAAAGAAAAACACCCAATACAGCCATTAAACAAACAAAACAGGCAGCACCCTTGGCGCACCTCTCCACTGGAACCATGAAGTATGTTTCTTTCCTTCATTTTTGCACTCTTTCTGAGCCACCCCCTTCTATCCAAAATTGCAAAGCATCCTTTGGGGGTTTATTACTCTCCCCTTTGATTAATAACTGTTCAATAAACCTACCCCACATATTGTTAAAAACATTCTTCTTTACCAATCTGTTTTTCACCTTCCTCTTGCACGTCAGCTTGTCATTAACCGCTGTCCCAAACTTCTTTATACCATTCGGTCAGTTGGAGGTCCCCTTTCTGCTGTTACCAGTTCTTTGCTGTTACCGATCTTGCTGCGGATACCAAATTTATTTTTAATTCTTTCATATTCCATTTCCATTTTTTCCACAAACTATTAGTAACACCGCTATTACTGGATCCACTTCAGTTTTTCAGTTCAGTATATTATGAATCTCCCTAAAAATCATGATCCAAAATGACTTAATATTTTCCCATCCGCATGCAAACCAGGCCTGCGAAACCGCAGCCTGTTGCTGGCCCTGCTGCTTCCCCGGTTCCGCGCTGGAGAGAGGTGGGTCTTTTCCACCAGGATACCCAGTGGCTGGAGGCGACTTATTTTTCCCGGCAGGCTCCTCAGAGGTCCTGCCTGACCTGCTGCAGCAAGCCGTCCTCGCCCGGTTCACACGGAGTCACATGCTCTACACATCCCGGTCCTGGCTCAGACTGGTCACCGCTCCGAGAAAAGCCCCGCGAGGCGCCTCTCCCCCATGGTGTCTTGTTCTATGGGGCCTCCCTCTTGCTTTTTGCAGAAAGCAGGCACAGGGGAAAGGCACAGGTCCAGCTTGCAGGACCCAACAGCCTTCCGTGGCTGCATCTCGCAGGTTTATCTCTGGTCTGGAAGCGGCCACGCCACGTGAGTCAAGCCCCTTGCAGAGCCCACGCTGTGTGGCTGGAAGCCTGCAGGATTGCCCATGGCTGGGCCCATGAGGCACAGCAGCCTGGGCTCAGGACTGGCTCTTCCCAGTGCTGGCCAGCCCCCGCACCCCCTGGCTGCAGCCGGAGCCACCGCTGGACGGCCATCTGGGTGCGCAGCCAGGCTTGCGCAGGGCTCTTTCGGCTGGCCAGGCAGCACCCAGCACGGGCCCGAGGAGCTGGCCAGGCACACGAGGCCTCCTGTGCCAGGCAGTGCACAGCTGAGCTGGGCCTCTCCGCTCTGCAAGGTGCTCCAGAGCAGAGTCATCCCATATTACAAGGCTGACACCATCATTATTATTATTGGTGTTATTAATTTCTCTTCTGCTCCACAGCTCTCTGGGTGGGTTAGATCATGTGGCAACTACGTCAGTTAGATCCATTTCGATTCCAGGCGTTACACTACAGAACAAGGAAAGGCAGACGAGGGTGAGCTCTTCCGGAG